>OZ026514.1:105114287-106314287 GCA_964019695.1 Loripinus fragilis | reverse complement strand
TTTTCATTCTTAATCCTACTGAAGATGGAATTTATCATGCTCATAAATGATAAATTGCCAACATTTTAGCATTTATTATCATGATAAATACATTACCTGAAAGTCAAGCGGCACTTTTCAGAATTAGTTTTATGAGGAGTAGAAATTCCATTTTCAATTAATTAAATAGTCAAGAATACTGTTTGCCATTAATTACACCCACTGCTAAATTAGTTATGTCTATTTCATTCATCTACTCTAAGCGTGCAGTATTTGAGCCGTGACAGAAGCTTTCCAACAATGTGGTATGTACGACCAGCAAAGGATCAGACCAGCCTGCGCATACACGCAGTCTGATCAGAGCATTTGCTAGTCGCTTGAATATTCTATGACTGTTAAGCTACTGGCTGAACATCATTTGGAGTTTCTTACCTTAAACGGAGGCTGCCAAGGCTCGTCCGGGTCAACACTTGTCAAAATGCCAGATTGTTGGAAATCACATGTTGCAGCTCATTTGTGGAAAAACTGTGCAGATGAATATCAACTGGCTTTAAGCGGCAAGATTATGTTGATCTATCCAGTTTAACAGCCAACATATATCTGCTAGGCTGAACAGGACGGACATAGTTGAGCCGTGACACGTGATTTCCAACAACGTGGTATTTTGACAAGTATAGACTCAGGCGAGCTTCCATTTAGACTAAGAAACTTCAAATGACGTTGGGCCAGTAGCTTAACTATCAAACAATATTCAAGCGACTAGCAAAGGCTCTGATCAGACTGCGCATATGCTGGTCTGAGCCTTTTGCTGGTCGCACATATCACATTGTTGGAAATCTCATGTCGCGGGTCATTAAGTGTTTAGTGTCTTCCAAAGATTGACAAAAAGTCTGGTCGGCAATAAATGCAACCAGTACTGTACTTAAAAGTTTATTTTCTGCTTCAAACCTGTACCAGTATGTTTCGTTCTCTATTCTGTCTCCGATGAGGCGTTCTGAATGAGTTGTTATGCCTGTCCCTCCAAAAAAATGTCCAAGCTTCCAAAATGACAACAGCTGACCTATTAATCATACAAGCTAAATTTAGGCGGAATCCATTCATAACTTTACAACCAATTTCAACTACGTTATTTGTGAAATGATAATTACGAGATTAGCACCTATAGAGTGCATATATTATATTACCTAACGGAAAACTTTGTGTATTTTTTGGGTAGAGAGTATAAATATAACGTCATTCTCACGAGAGCATGTAACTCACGCATTGTATATATGTTATATGCCGATGAGCTTTATATGCTTAAGTCTAATAAAATTAATGTTATGTTATGTTATGTTTCATCAGGACATTTCACAGAGGCTGAAAACTTTGGCTAAAATAGAATAGGCGTGTATTAATCTAGCTTACACTCGTTCTTTAGTAGGCTAAATGAAGTTTGTTGTTGTTTTCAGTTTTGATTCGTTATTTTTCTTGTTCAATATAAACAACAGTAACACACATCATATAATTTGGTTTTCAATCCTAAGATATTTCAAATTTTGATATGTCAGAAAAAACTATATACACTAAATACACTCTAATAATCTCCCAACGCTACCATCAAATAGCTCCGAACAATTAAAATATATAAAATAGAATAGGCGTATATTAATCCAGTACTACACACTGTGCAGAAAAACTTCCACGTCGTGGACGTAAACAAATACAGATACATACAGACTCCCATTGGATAATTGATTTTTTGAGGTTATAGGTCATGTTTACACTGTACAATGTGAGGCACTGAATCTAGCTTACACTCGTTCTTTAGTAGAAGTTTGTTGTTGTTTACAGTTTTGATTCGTTATTTTTCTTGCTCAATATAAACAACAGTAACACACATCATATAATTTGGTGTTCAATCCTCCGATATTTCAAATTTTGATATGTCAGAAAAAATTATATACACTAAATACACTCTAATAAATCTCCAAACGCTACCATCGAATAGCTCTGCTAAAATATGTGCAAAAAACGTTGGTGGAAGTTTAAAAATTAATTTTGTAAATCACGAAAGTTTCAAACTTATCTGTTGCATAATGAGTGAAAGTAAAATCAAAAGTCGCAAGAATATTCAAAATGGTTACTGTTAATGATTGAAGTGATGAAGAAATACCTTCTCAACTTTTCTTTCAAATAGAATTAGCTTTCTATATAACGCAATTCTGCTAGAGAACCACTGTTATTGAATGGTGGAGTCATTGCGGGTTTTCAGTCAACGAGTGCACAAACAATAATAATTAAGATTATCTGGTTGTTTTATGCTAATTTTATCTCAGACCTATTATCAATAACTTTCGGCAAATATACGGGAATAAATTAGGTTTTCTGAAAACAATGTATCATAACGGTTGTAATAAATATAAAAGGATGCACTTTAGCTTTAAAGATTTGAAAAGAAAAATGTGTGTTGGTAAATGAAAAAAAATCACATTTCTCGCTTCTAGGCTCGGACCCAGTAATTAGTCCGAGCTTCTAGGCGAAGTTTCTTGACAGATAAATTCAGCTCGGTTATGAAGCACTGAAAATGGGGAAAATTTAGCTTACCCTTTTTCTCAAGGGAAACGTTTTTCACAGCGAAATTTTATGCAGGCATTTTGAGGTGAAATCGAGATTATTGAAACGGATATTCTTTGCCTTTCTCAGCGAAAAAATGGCCGCCGATCGTGAAGAAAATGTAAAATTGTTGTTGTTGTTTTTTACCAACACTGTACAGATATGATCAAAATCTACACGCGCACAATTCAGCTATTGGGTCACTGTATACACAGTATTGTCGATTCACTTTGCGCTTGAAATGAGTGAAATCGACTGAATCAGTAGAATCGAGAGTTGTGAGGGGGTGGTAAGTATTTTCGCATGTTTTCTTAAAGTTAGTATTGTTCTTCCGCCGTGGATGTCATATTTATTTGATATATGCATACATGTCATAATATCGTGCAAAAACAACGACAGTGTATCCAGTACCTCACATTGTACAGTGTAAACATGACGTATAACCTCAAAAATCAATAATCCAATGGGAGTCTGTATGTATCTGTATTTGTTTACGTCCACGGCGTGGAAGTTTTTCTGCACAGTGTGTAGTGCTGTATCGTGGGAGCGTAAGAAATGCATTCTTTTAGAGGAATAGTTGTAAAGGAGCGAAAATCCACAGCTTTTTATCTTCCCGTTTCAAATTCAAACAACTTAGCTAAAAATTATTTCCACCATAAGTTCGAGAGGCTTATGATCCTACAATACCAGAAATCTCAGATTGATCTGTTTTTTTTATTTCGAGATTTTCAGCTATATATGACTGAACCACCTAGTAGCAGTGAACTAGAAACTGTAGCAGTAGAATCGACGGCTATTTATTTAATGTACGAAGTAAAAACCACCGACTGCACGAAGTGTAAGCAAATGTTGGTCATAAAATCTTCGAATTTAGAGCAGTAAGTAGGTTATTTTTTTCACCCTGTGTATACCATTGACTTCTAAATGTGCACTTTTGCAGACAGCGAAGACCCAAATATAATGCCCCATCATGCGGCATTCCATCTGGGTATTTACTGTTTATTTTTTACAAATATGATGTTCAGAGAAAGAAATGCAACTGTGACCAGCAATATATATATTGTACCACCCTAGGTTTATTGTATATAACCAGTAGGCAGAATTCAATTAGTTCATTAAGGGTTAACAATACGTCAAATTGTATCGCTTTTTTCAGTCTGTTAGAGACTCCGGCATCTGTTGTCTGTGTGTAGGTTTGTAGGCTTACATTTTGATACTTTCATCCTGCTTTAAACAGCTGTATGGTAAGATGAAATGACAGTGGAAAGTACATTTCATAAGATCCACTGTGGCAAAACCAACAATAAGGCTTCTGCGCCCAGCGAGCAATCAGATTACATCAAGTGGTCAATTTTACTTATGATATAATTTATACATCTTCCCCTATGCGGCTCACTTTCAGTTTTGAATTTGTTGCATAAACGTTTACATGTACAGGTAACATACTACTGTAAACATAGTATTTGTAAACCACTAGTTTCTAATTGCATTGTGTTATGCTCCACTGGATGGGTAGTATAATATACAGGTAGGTTCACCTCATGCTGCATATATGATTTTGTTACTTGAATGTTTTAGAAGGTTGGATGTTTACAAAAATAGGTTTGTGAATTTTCTGTTACAACATCCTTACAATAACACACACACAAACGCACGCACACACGTACGCACACGCGAGCGTACACACCACACGCACGTGCGCGTGCCACCATCGCAAAACATTAAGTGACAAGCCTATCAACAAACTAGCGAACAAAATATTATCTCTATTGTTTTTGGCTTGTCCGTCCGTCCGTTGTCGTGGTCACTCTAACCTAGTCATTTTTATTGGAGTTTTTTCTAAATTTCATATATGGATTGCTTCCATCAAACTCTCGTTCAAGTTTGAATACATTTTTTTGGTCGAACGATAAGCAAGACGGTCGTAAAAATGGCCGCCATGACAGGTCTCTCTAACTTAGTCATTTTAATTGGTTTTCTTCCATATTTTATATATGGATTGCTTCCATCAAACTCTCGTTCAATATGTTCTTAAAAAGGTTATCATTTGGAAGCAAAGAATGCACCAAAGAACTAAAACTAGAGTGTGCAAACTTTCTGGGCCAGACTAGCTAATTTCGGCCATTTAGGCCTTATCAATGACCCTCAAATAGTTTCAATGTTCCACAATGAAACTCATGATCCCAAGGACAAGAAAATAAAAACTACACTATAGTGAAGGACAGGGAGTCGTTCTTCCACCGCCACACAGTCCCAATCACCAGTTCTAGTGAAGCGAAATATGTTCTTAAAAAGTTATTCTTTGGAAGCAAAGAATGCACCAAAGAACTGAAACTAGAGTGTGCAAATTATCTTGGCCAGGCTAGCTAGTTTCGACCATTTAGGCCTCATCAGTGACCCCCTAATAGTTTCTAAGGTCCACAATGAAACCCATGGTCCCAAAGGACAATAAAATAAAATCTACACTATAGTGAAGGGCAGGTAGACGTTCTTTCACCGCCACATAGTCCCAATCACCAGTTCTAGTGAAGCCAAATATGTTCTTAAAAAGTTATTCTTTGGAAGCAAAGAATGCACCAAAGAACTGAAACTAGAGTGTGCAAATTATCTTGGCCAGACTAGCTAGTTTTAACCATTTAGGCCTCATCAGTGACCCCCTAATAGTTTCTAAGGTCCACAATGAAACCCATGGTCCCAAAGGACAAGAAAATAAAAACTACACTATAGTGAAGGACAGGGAGTCGTTCCTCCGCCGCCACACAGTCCTAATCACCAGTTCTAGTGAAGCGAAATATGTTCTTAAAAAGTTATTCTTTGGAAGCAAAGAATGCACCAAAGAACTGAAACTAGAGTGTGCAAATTATCTTGGCCAGACTAGCTAGTTTAGACCATTTAGGCCTCATCAGTGACCCCCTAATAGTTTCTAAGGTCCACAATGAAACCCATGATCCCAAAGGACAAGAAAATAAAATCTACACTATAGTGAAGGGCAGGGAGACGTTCTTTGCCACCACATAGTCCCTATCACCAGCTGTAGTGAAGTCAAATATGTTCTTAAAAAGGTTATCCTTTGGAAACAAAGACTGCACCAAAGAACTGAAAGTAGAGTGTGCAAATTTTCTGGGCCAGACTAGCTAGTTTTGGCCATTTAGGGCTAATCAGTGACCCTCTAATAGTTTCAAATTAACACAATGAAACCCATGATCCCAAAGAACAAGAAAATAAAAATTTGAATACGTTTTTATCTGTCGAATGATAAGCAAGATGGCTGAAAAAAATGGCCAACGCCTATCAGTGTCCACTACTACATCATTTTTAATCAGAGTTTTTTCCAAATTTCATATATGGATTGCTCCCATAAAACTCTCGTTCAAGTTTGAATACGAGTTTTGTCCGACGAAAGTTAACCTAGATGGCTGACGAAATGGCCGCCACCTATAAGTTTGCACTTGTGGACACTCTACCTTAGTCATGTATTACCTGATCGCTTCCAAATTTCATATACACTGAACCAAAGTTATAAATAGCCACCATACAATTTTTGCTCCCGTTCAGAAAGTAAAAATCGCTCTTATGAAATTAAAATTCCATAAAAAGGTCCAAGGCTTTGTCAAGACTCTGCAAATTATGTCATTTCAAAATGACTGGTAGACCTTGCACATACGAGGTCCGAGTAAAGGTACCCTCATTTCAAAAAGCCACACTTTTTAGTGTGATATAAAATATTCCTCAGATACGTTATCCATTTATATTTTAATTAGTTTGAAGATGTTTATAACAGCTGTGATATTAGATGAAAAGGATCCAAAGTTTTTTGACAATTGAACACTCCATTTCTCTTCTACGTTAACATGAAGACAGACAAGGTCAACAACTTAATCAAAGGGTTTTTAGCTTTACCATGCAGTTTGCATAGTCACTTTGTATTGCTCTATACGCTTTATTATATGCGGCACAGCAGTGCAATTTTCTGGGGTTCTTCATTATGAATTGGCGTCACTGTTTTGTTTAAAAATAAAAACAAATATTTAACAAATGCCATTTATATGACCTTTAAAATCTCACGTTTAAATCGGGAGTGGATACCAAATTAGTAACAAATATCGTTAGAAAATGGGCACATCAAGTTGCATGGTGTTTGTCAAACATATTAACATAAATAAAACATACAACGATTTTAGTTTGTGCAGCTGATGATTTCCCAAAATTTGGGAAAATTCAGAAAATTATCAATTTTTAAAAATTCATAGAAAAATCTGTCATAAGCAAAATGTCAACTGTTTGGTGTTTTTTCAAGTCGACTAGGCAGATTTGCAATCACCTGTACTTTAATTTGATAAAAACTGCACTCAAAACGCTTATTTTCTTCAAAAAGTTGTTTTTTGCATTTTTGAACCCAAAAATCGTGACGTGGTAGAAAACTCGTCTAAAACACCGCTTATCTTTAGTCCGTTACAATCTACATACTTGGGCAAAAATTCATTTCAATATCACTAGGGCTCAGTCAGAAAAAAAGAAATTGAAAAGTTGCTACTCAGAACCTCAGTTCAGTGTGTATATATATATTACTTTTATCAAATTCTCACCAAAATATGGATATTGGCTTTGTCCGATAACCAAGATGGCCGCCAAAAGGCCGCCACCTGTCAATTTACACTCGTGGACTCTACTTGGATGTATGAGCTTTTCAATATTGGAGGGGCGGGGGGTAAAGCCAGCGATGCCAACTTTAATACTTGTGGAGGGGTATTGCAAAAATGTACATATACGCATGCATGCACACACACATGAATGTACATGTGAAAACACATGTACATGCTCCTAAATGTTCATACGCCCATGCATGCATGCACACACATATGTATGCATGCATGCACATGCAAATACACTAAAACATCTATATATTTACAATATTACATGAAAATCATTAAAATCAAAGCAAGCGAATTTTATGAAATAGAATTCTGAGAATCGGATGTGTCGCCTGGCAAAACAGAAGTCAAACAAGGAAAATTTGTCGAATATATATTCCCGGGTAAGGGTTATTTTAGAGAAACTAATCAATCACAAAACGTAAATCCCATTTCTCCAGCCCCTAAGTTCACCTTTGGTATCATACAGATCAAGGTTAAGAGCCTATCAACTAGTTTTCAGTGGTTAGTTCAATACAAAACATACTTATCTGTACAAATTTCAATATCTGACTTCGACCTGACCTAGAGGTTAGGGGTGTGTGAAGGTCAAAGTGTTTGCTTCTATGTAAGTCTATACTTCTTTCCCCTTAATTGCATATACAACACGATCACATTCAGAATTTATTTTATGTTATAATGCAACCCACAGTTGAGGGTGTGTGTAAGGAGAGAATATGTGTTTGCAAGGCGCTCTATGCTCCATTCCCTTTAATTTGATATGCAGCATGACCATGGGAAGTCTGTGGGTAAAATATTTGCTAAAACGCTGTTGCATTTGTGATTTCCTTTAATTTGATATGCAACACGACCATATTCTGTACATGTTGACTTTTAACCACAGGGTCGGAGAGCCGGGGAAGAGGAATCTGTGGCCAAAATATTTGCATGTTGCTGCTTTCGCAATTCCTTTTATTTTCATATGCAACATAACCATGTTCTCGATAAGTTGAATTTTGACCTTTTCACCCCACACCCAAGGTCGAGTGGGGTGGGAGAAGGTATGTGGGCAGAATATTTGCTGCTACGTTTCTGAAATCGTGAATCTATTTAATTTGATATGATAATGTTCTGTAAAAATTGAATTTTGACCTTTTGATCCATGTTGCTGCATCTCTGATTCCCTTTAATTTGATATGTAACATGACCATGTTCTAGAAAAATGAATTTTGACATTTTGATCCCACCCCCTAAGTCCACCCAGGGGGTGGGCACAGACCTTGGATCAAAAACCACGTTTGATATGTTTCATATTTAATGTACCCCTGTCTGCAATTACTACAATGTTGCTGCATTCGCTATTCCCTTTGGTGTGCAACATGACCATGTTCTGAGAAAGTTGAATTTTGACCTTCTGAGGGGAGAGGGGGGCTGCCATGCTACCATGTTGCTGCATTCGCGATTCCATTTATTTTGATATGAAACATGATCATGTTCTAAAAAATTGAATTTCAACCTTTTGACCCCCAGGGTCGGGGGGAGAGGTGGGGCTGCCAGCAAAGTATTTGTTACCATCTTGGTGCATTCACAATTCCCTTTAATTTGATATGCAACATGACCATGTTCTGCAAAAGTTTAATTTGACCTTTTGTTCCCAGGGTCAGGGAGAGGGGGGACTGCGGACAAAATATTTGCTACCATGTTACTGCATTCACAATTGCCTTTAATTTGATATGCAATATGACCATGTTCTGAAAAAGTTGAATTTTAACCTTTTGACCCCCAGCGTTGGGGGGGGGGGGGGGTCTGCGGGCATAATATTTGCTACCATGTTGCCGCACCCGTGATTTCCTTTAACTTGATATGCACATGACCATGTTCTTAAAAAGTTTACTTTTGACCGATTACCCCACCCCCTAACTTCACCCAGGGGTTTGGCACAGGCCTTTGATCAAAAGTCAGGTTTGATATGTTTCTTATTTATTGTAACTCTGCCTGCATGCGAATTTCAGTAAAATATTGACAACTGACTGAGTCATTGCGAAATTTACATATTTGACCTTTGATTCCACCAGGGGGGAGGGGGGCAAATTTTTAAGCACGGTTATGCTTATCTACAGGCACTGGGTAACCATGGCCTATAGTGAGAAGTTGTAAGATATAATAGTTTTGGAGAAATGTGATGTTTATTTTTAAAAAAAACAAAAACAATATCGCTTTTGCATTATCCTAAATCTGAGTCAAAAAAGGGCCAAAACTTAGTCAAAAGTTGACGAGTTACCTCAAAATTCGAACTTGGCCTGTATTTTATAAAGCTTTATCAGTTATTAATTTGAATGAAAATGTTGCATCCTTCCAAAAGTAATTAATCGGAAACCACAATTTAGCCAAAATCTAAGTCAAAAAAGGGCAATAACTTATAATAAGTTTGTGGATAACCGCCACTTTCGAACTTAACCTGTATTTATGATGTTTTACCCTTCTGCAAAGTTTGATTAATGATTAAATTGATGAATGCCTTCAAATATTATTGATCGCAAACCAAAAGTGTGACAACGCGGAATATGACACTGACGCCACCGCCGACGCCTACGCCGATGGACACATGATCCCTATGTGTTGATTATGCTTCGCAGGCGACTCAAAAAGTGGGTACGTTTATTTGACGAAGGGGCAACAATGCAACGAATATATACACGAGGTCTTCGCAAGTATATTTAAAGAATTATCTATTGTCGTTATAGTACTGTGTTAGGGCTTTAAAGCCCTTCTGCATATCTCACATCAAACTTGGGCCTCTGTCGCAAGAGAACCTTACTCTGTCGCATGTGAACAACAAAGGCGTAGACCAGTATGTGCTTCCGGCCAGTCTGATGCCTGCCTTTGTAATTTGCTCCCTGGAAAGTATGATAGCTAAGCAGCTTAACTTGGCCCATTCAAAGCTTCAAGCGTCTAACTTGTCTCTGTTAATTAGCAGGTTGATTTTAGCAAGATCTGGTTGGAAACCCTGAAGAAATGTGACACAGCACATATTGAGCCTGCTCATTATCCTTATATTACCAAACTGTTACTATTCAAGCTGATCGAAGGCACTTTCATGCTACATGTATATAATTGTTAATATTTTGCCATTTCCTTTTTAAATTAACTGAAGAGGAAGAATGGCCAAAAGCATTTTCATGGAGGATGCACAGTGGCTTTGTCGTACAATGCTTGACTCGAGACCAAGGAGCTCCCTGGTCTATCCTCATTGGCGTCACTGCGGTATGTCTTTGAGTAAAACACATTAATACTTGCTTACTACTGGTTCAACCCATGAAGAACCATCCCGACATAACTGAAAACGTGTAGACTGGGATGTAAAGAATCAAATCAAGCAAACAAACAAGTATTTTCGTCCAAAAAATTCTAAGAATATGCCAAGCGTGTATTTGTTTACAAACTGAAGTTTTTGACAAGCTTTTATTATATTTTAATCACACAAAAGCGGTGGGTTTGATGCACAAAGTTTACGTATATTTTAGTCAATCTTGCGCTTGAAATTGGCCCAGAATAGACGAAACGGTCTTCATTGTTCCCTTTCACTGGGCACACTACCTCGTTTTAGTATCGGTATTACTATGTTCAGTGCGTTCAAGCTAATACTTATTGCGTTTATATAAGCGCAGGGCAAATTGACGCCTTCTTTGTGAAAATTAAATTCGTAAACAAGCTTGCATTGCGCTTTAGGTAGCCCTACAGATTTCACGGACAGTTTACTTCGCGCTGTAGGTCAACCCACGATATTTGGTACCCCACTCGTTGTTCGGCAGCGAATAAAGCATGAGCACGGCATAAATGTTTAGTCAAAACCTGAATTTGATGTGTGTTTTGAATGATGTTTATATAAGCGGCCGGCCATGGCCGACCGCAAAAATGTTGTAATGTTGAAGCGTTGTCGAAAAAAAACAACTGGGGAAATTTCTTAAAACATGTCGCAGTTGTATTACAATAAACAGGCGCCTTTTTCACTGCATAGTTTGCTGGCGCTTTATGGGTTGCTATCGACCAAAGTATTATTTTCAATACGTGTGTTATACAATGTACATGTAAATTGCGATCATGTGAAATGCATTGTAAATGCAGTGTTTAACCCGAAAGCATGTGTAGTTTCAAGGAGTTGAAAACTGTAAGTAACTGTGTTTTCTTCTTTCTTTTTTCAGAGTTTTTGTTTGATTATTTACTCAGGAAACAGAGGACAGAGCTACTGTCCTGCCAGTCAAGAGTGACAGTGGCGTCATGTTTTGTTTACAAAGTTATCATGGACTTATCATCGATAGATCACTTGTATTGTGTATTAATCCTATCCACAGGATAGGTTTAATACACAAGTGATCTGTCGATTAGCGTTGGCTCAAGTGGAGTGTACAAGTTAAATTTTACTGAACATGTGTAAACAAAATGTTACGTCACTGTCACTCTTGGTTGGCTCGACAGAATATATGTTCAAATTTTAGTGTTAAAATTTGACATTACATTCCTATCATCTATTACAACAAAAGAGTGCTATAGAAGAACGGATAACCAAATCAATATATACTCAACTACAAAAGAAACCCATCAGTAACTTTTGGGGGGGAATTATGGAAAAATAATTCAGAAATGAAAATATAATTTATACCATATTCTTTAACAATCAATTATGCATCAAAATATTGAATAAAGTAACAGTTTTACTTTAATCCGTTTATGCTGTACCCCAGTATAAAAACAAGGTGTTATTTTTAAAAATGACAAGTTTCAGACAATTGATTTTCACTCGAGTTCTCGTCTAAATCAGTTCACTTCGTCCAATAACCGGTATGTCCCTCTCTGACGAGGTCATCGACTGTGTGTAGAAGCCAAAACAAACCGCGTTAGTTTAGTAAGCCCGGATCTCAATCTGATAGAGCAGCTGTGGGATGAGCTCTGGCGATGCATCTGGGATCGTTCAGTGCAACCTCGGAATCTTCGACACCTTCAAGTTGCTCTCCATTAAGAATGGGCGCTGATTCCCTAGAATGTTGAACGACGTTACGTGCTTTCAATTCGATCTCGTTATGATGCAGTTATTGCTGCTCGAGAGAGTCATGCCCGTTTTTGACGAATTTAATTCAAGTAAACTAAATTGGACGAGAACGATATATTCATTCTCCAGTGAAAAACTTGTCATTTTTGAAAACGACCCCTTGTCTATACACTGGGATACAGCATGAAAGGATATAAGTAAAACTGTTACAATTTACAATAAATTGTTGCAGAACTGATTGTTAAGGAATATGGTATAAATATATTTTCATTTCTTCATTCTTTTTTCAATAACTGCCTGGAGAAGTGACTGATGGGTTTCTTTTGTAGTTGAGTATATTTTTTGACATTTTCAAGATGAGTGACCGCTTTATTTTTCTGTTTTCTGCATGAATGCGTAATGAAATTTCCAAACCGATGAACGTTCATGAAAAATGTTTGTACCAAAGTGAGGATGAGAGCATCAAAACGTCGGTAAAAATAGTAAGTGAGTATGATCAGGAAATACCACAATCACAAACTGCAGACAACCCCGTGGCACCGCGAGGAAGAGCCGCTCAACCATCACGAGACCCTAGGAAGACAAATTAAGCAAAGCAATCAGCTCTCTCTTCCCCACCAAGATGATTGCAATACTAGAATGGAAGTAACGTACAACAAAACATAGAACAATTACAGACTCTCACAATGGGAGTAACAATAAACAAAAAGTCAACAACAACAGAACCACCGCCTTAGAACGGACAGCAGCCTAAACCACTGGGGGGCCTTAAATGCATTTTACTGGTACCAAATCTTCGCCCTAGATTCTGCTGTTGTTGAAGTACAAGAAATGTTGGTAATATAATCCTAATCTGCATCAAACGTTTGTTGTTTATTTGTGATATAATGCAAAACGAATAGGTTATTATTAGAAATGTGTGAAATAAAATCAATGTACCTTTATATAAACACGAACTTTTGGGCCAAATCTTCCAAAAAATGTGTTTTAACTCTAATACCGATGTTGACCCGTTACCTCTTGACTGACCGCAATGCCGATACTGTATCCTATCAAAACCTGCTAAAGTAAATGTTTTGGCTGACCGAAATACTGCCCCAGGTGTGGGACTTGCTGGTCAGCTGTTTACCGATTCGTGTACCAAAACAAGTTGGCTGTTTTAAAAAAGCCGCTAATAGGTTAGGCTAGGCAAATAGGTTGTTATTATGACAACATTCCTTTACTTTTATTATTATTATAATAGGTCTTTTTTTAACAAAAATAGTAAGTGAGTATGATCAGGAAATACCACATTCACAAACCGCAGACAACCCTGTGGCACTGCGAGGAAGAGCCGCTCAACCATCACGAGACACCAGGAAGACAAATTAAGCAAAGCAACCAGCTCTCTCTTCCCCATCAAGATGATTGCAATACTAGAACGGACACAAAGCAACGTACAACAAAACATAGAACAATTACAGACTCCCACAATGGGAGTAACAATAAACAAAAAGTCAACAACAACAGAACCACCGCCTTAGAACGGACAGCAGCCTAAGCCACCGGGGGGCTTAAATGCATTTTACTGGTACCAAATCTTCGCCCTAGATTCTGCTGTTGTTGAAGTACAAGAAATGTTCAGCTCGCATGGAGGCCATCTTACTAATGCAATGTATCATCATGGAGAAACATTCTAATCAAATTTACACATCATGATGAAACAAAGAAAAGGGCTCATGACTCACAGATAGTTAGAGCTAAAGAAAACCTCAAGTTGAGCCACGGTGGGTCCAGCTACAGATAAGCATCAGGCACCAACCCACCGATTAAAGCTTTACGTCAGAGCCGTCATAGAGTCTAGGGCCTGACCCACCGTCGTGCAATTAAAGTGGAAACCATAGCTATAAACTGTGAATGGGTTTTAAATTAGGCATGCAGACTGTCTCATGATATCCAAGTTATATCCAACCCTTATATAACGTTTTACTATCTTTTTGGATTGATCACTAAAATTAGGTTTTCAAAACAATTCGTTTGAATTTATAAACTAAATCACCATAAAATATAGGTTCTGATATGCCTTGTTGCAGAAGAGTTTTTAACCCAATGTTGTATTTAACAATTAACTCTGAGTGTCTATGGTAGAATTTAGAAAACGCTTTTCGAATTTTAGAGTCAGCAGAATAGGTGTTTCAAAAGATTATTTGATATTTGGTCAGATTGCATTATCAAGCATGAGCTTTTGCGAATGAACCTCTGCTACTAGATAAAATGTCTGACCAAAATCTAGACCTTTAAGACGCTGTTTAGGTCTTTATATAGTTTTACCAAACAATAAAGTACCAAAATTTTGTGTGCTCCCTAAAAATATTGATCTTTTTTTTAATAAACCACACAGCGGACTGACATGCCTTTGGTAGAGAAGATTCAGTCTCTCACGTTAGCTAAAGACTAATAAACTATCTCTTATTTCACAGACAAAAATGGAATAATATAGGATTCGTGCTTGTTTCCAACCTGCACTGGGCAGTTCTGTTTCAATGTGTGTTTCTTGCAGTTTGGGTGAAACATAACAGAGGAAAATGTAGCTACCATTTGACACAATGCAACGAATATATACATGGGGTCTTCGCAACTATATTTAAAGAATTATCTATTGTCGTTATAGTACTGTGTTAGGGCTTTAAAGCCCTTCTGCATATCTCACATCAAACTTGGGCCTCTGTCGCAAGAGAACCTTACTCTGTCGCATGTGAACAACAAAGGCGTAGACCAGTATGTGCTTCCGGCCAGTCTGATGCCTGCCTTTGTAATTTGCTCCCTGGAAAGTATGATAGCTAAACAGCTTAACTTGACCCATTCAAAGCTTCAAGCGTCTAACTTGTCTCTGTTAATTAGCAGGTTGATTTTAGCAAGATCTGGTTGGAAACCCTGAAGAAATGTGACACAGCACATATTGAGCCTGCTCATTATCCTTATATTACCAAACTGTTACTATTCAAGCTGATCGAAGGCACTTTCATGCTACATGTATATAATTGTTAATATTTTGCCATTTCCTTTTTAAATTAACTGAAGAGGAAGAATGGCCAAAAGCATTTTCATGGAGGATGCACAGTGGCTTTGTCGTACAATGCTTGACTCGAGACCAAGGAGCTCCCTGGTCTATCCTCATTGGCGTCACTGCGGTATGTCTTTGAGCAAAACACATTAATACTTGCTTACTACTGGTTCAACCCATGAAGAACCATCCCGACATAACTGAAAACGTGTAGACTGGGACGTAAAGAATCAAATCAAGCAAACAAACAAGTATTTTCGTCCAAAAAATTCTAAGAATATGCCAAGCGTGTATTTGTTTACAAACTGAAGTTTTTGACAAGCTTTTATTATATTTTAATCACACAAAAGCGGTGGGTTTGATGCACAAAGTTTACGTATATTTTAGTCAATCTTGCGCTTGAAATTGGCCCAGAATAGACGAAACGGTCTTCATTGTTCCCTTTCACTGGGCACACTACCTCGTTTTAGTATCGGTATCACTATGTTCAGTGCGTTCAAGCTAATACTTATTGCGTTTATATAAGCGCAGGGCAAATTGACGCATTCTTTGTGAAAATTAAATTCGTAAACAAGCTTGCATTGCGCTTTAGGTAGCCCTACAGATTTCACGGACAGTTTACTTCGCGCTGTAGGTCAACCCACGATATTTGGTACCCCACTCGTTGTTCGGCAGCGAATAAAATATAGCATGAGCACGGCATAAAGGTTTAGTCAAAACCTGAATTAAGTCAAAAACTTAACACAGGAAAATGTAGCTACCATTTGACACATTTTAAAAAGCCATAATGAAATATGCACATTTGGCACAGTGCAGATCAAACTTATTTTCAAAAAGGTCCATTCGTAAGTTTCCAGTGAGAATTTTGTTTAGTTTTCCCATTATATACAGACCAAAAACTCTGGCGGAAAAGTTTTCAATGGACTAATAAGCTTTGAAGAATCTTGGCCATGGATCATCAAATAAAATATAGTATAATATATAATGCCAAATTATTTTGAAATCGGCCCAGTATAGCTTACTACTATGTTTAGTTTTGATGAGGGCAAAGTATGGCCCCTCGCCATGAGATATATGCAGGACACGCACTGAGGCCAATTTCGTGAAATAAGCCAATTATTGATATGCTTTTGTCAAGGAGATATCAAAAAGTTTTTTTTCTTTTTTATTGTCATGGCAACCAGCATCATGGTGGGAATATTTGAAGAACTTATAAGACCACACTAGGATCTCCACTGTAAAGTATGGTGAAATTCGGAGGATATGTAAACTGACTGACAAAAGAAACGCTTCATAATTCTGATTTTGAAGCACTTATGATTTCAAAACATCATCTGAAATTTGTGATATCACAAAATCGATTTTGATGTCACAAAACGCGCTTGTGGTTTTGTATGTGAGGTTTTCTTGTTTTAAATCGTTAAACGTGTCGCGAGAAAATATTACTAAGTTGTATGTGAATAACAAAGGCGCATACTGGCCTGCACATCTGCGAAGTCTGATCAGTGCCTTTGTTATTCGCTTTCTGGGAAAGTATAATTGAATGAAAGACCTTTTGAATCGTCTATCTCAGTATCTGAGCAGCTGGATTATAGTGTGACATGGTCAGAAACCCAGAAGACATATTTCTTAAATGGAGCATATCTATCGTAAATCAGGATGATCTCTAAGACCCAGTTTAACACCCTTAAATTGTTTCTTTATTTTGGGGCATATGTCCTTATTATTCTAAATCAAAGAACATGTTTGGCGACAAAGTATGTCTTAAAAAGTTTTATGTAAATAACAATATACGTACAAAATCGTGACTGCCTTAACTCGGAAGATTGTTTCTTGTGTTTTCGAGCAAACATTAGCATGCGCGGATCCAGAGGGAGGATAGGGGTCCGGACCAACCCCCTGGAAAATCACAAGTCATATGGGGTTCTATAGAAATTAGCATTTAGACCCCTGGAAAAAGATGCCCCCTGAAAAATGTTGGACCCCTCTGAAACCTTGGAAAATTACACCCTCTGTTAAACTGTAAAATAAGTTGAGGACTAAATAAAATTAAGACGTTGTCAGAGCTGTTAACTGGCAGTCGGGCCTGAACCCCCCCCCCCCCACCCCTCCCACCCCCACTCCTATTGCAAAAATTCCTGGATCCACGCATGAATAAAAATTTAAGTGCCATAACTCGCTAATTGTTATTTTTTAGAGCCATACATTTGTAATTCTCTAACTAGTAAACCCTGTTGACACAAAATGCTACCATCTTGCGCCATAGATTTCATCCTGTGTCAGTAACCTATAGAAAACTACCAGTTTTAAAGGAAGTATACAGATACTTAAATCGAGATATTGCAGCCAGTCTAAACCTAAAACCAGCTGTATTGCGGTCATTTTTCCAAATAGGGGTCTGCCTCTATCAAGAACTCGGTTCACTTGGCTTAATCAAGGGGCATTTACTAACGTGTAAACACCAAGTAAAAGATTAAATGCATATGCAATATTGATTTTAATCACTAAATTAGTTTACAGTGGTTTGGCAGGAGATTGTGTCATAATTAAAACATGGTTAGCTTTTAAAAAAGCTTAAAATCATCGCATAGCGTATGAAAGTTACTAGACTAGTAAACATTTTAGTGTTTTAATTTTGCATTTGCTGAGACCACTCTTTTTTTCATTTTTCATGCATTTCAAACTCTGAGTATTTTTTGTTTTAGTTAACTATTTGTATGCACTAAGTTCTGAATAGGTGATCCATTGGAATCAATTAAAAAAAGAATATGCACATTCCAATAAAACTCTTATAGTGCAAACACTCCAGCCTCCCCTAGCAGACATTTTAGCAGTACATGTATGTAGCCCTATTCCTAAATCTAATTTACGAGGTTTGCGCATAAAACCTTGGGGCATATTGAAACAGATCCGTCTAAATCTGAGAATTACGTCACACTTTGCGGAGAATATCCAAAGGCCCCGTGTCTCCATGGTTAATTGTTGTAAAAAAAAAGCTTAGAACTATCGCATAGCGCATTATTGTAAATAGACAACACTTTTTAACAGTTTTAATTTTGTATTTTCTTTAGCTACTATAATCACACATTTCTTTGACTTGGGGACGTTTTTGAAGTACACACGGATTAGAGACAAAACCGGAAGTACTCCTCTGTGGGGAGTTTGATTTCGTCACGCAAAGAATATCCGAATTTGCTCCAGTGGGGAATTTGGGTTCCGGCTCAGAGGAGTAGATCTCTTTAGGACCTTTCGTTTTCACAAGCAAGCCGGTATCCAGGGAAACGTGCTAACGTATATCACCATCACTGATGCGATGGTGAATGATAGAGTCAACGGTTTTAAGTCACTTTTCATTGCAGAGATGGTCGTTATGCATTCTTTTGCTGTAGACTACAAGCAGGAACATTAGAACGTATATGCTTGGATATGAGCAAATAATGCGCAAAAAGAGTATTAAATCACGAAACTATAGAGGAATGTCAACAATATATTGATTTTCTATCAAAATCCTTTACAACATCCGATAAGCCAACTGTCCGCAAGTCACGTGATTATCTTCTGTGATATTGTATAGTATACTAAAACCAACTTCTAATTGGTCACTTTTCAAACTCATTATTTTTGACCAAACCCTAATAAAATTGAAATGATTTTTTGCCTATATATGTACAATTTAATTGGCAAACGTTTAGCAGTGTTTTTGAACAGTTTTCTTTTACCTCAAAGTTTTTTGGGTTAAAAATGCAAAAATCGACTTTTTTAAAGAAAAAGTGGTTTTGAGAGTAGTATTTTTTATAAAATTGACGTTTAGGTGGTTACAAACTGGTCTGTCCGACTTGAAAAACACCAAACAATTGAAATTTTGTTTATGGTGGATTTTTAAGCATTTTTAAAATGTTGCATTTTTCAAAATTTTTCGAGACTTTTGAAATTCATAAGTATTTCCTGGTAAAATTGTTAAATGCACTTAATTTTATTTGAACACTGTAGGCCAAACACTGTAGAACTTGATAAGTCCATTTTTGGTGATTAAAGTTTTAGGACTACTGTACACTTCCAGTTTCAATGTGAGAGTTTAAAAATCGATTTGGTATAATTATATATTTTTTTCTTTTTAAATTCTCAAAAAAGGAGAGTGACGTCTGGTGATAATGAATATTCGCTGAAAATTTCAGAACGGTGTCGCTGATAATAAAGTGATGGAGCAGTTCAAAGTCTCTATGTGAAGTGCAAGCTTAAAGCTAAATTTCAATGAAAAACCTGCTAAACGTGATTGTCTTATGTTGCTGAGTAGCAAAAACGACTAGTCCGATGGAAACAAAACTTTTGCGGTTTATTCTTCTTATATCACGCTAGCCAGTAACATCTTTAAACAGACGAAAACGTTAATTTGTGTTATGGTTTATATCGTAGAAAAATTAAGACTTTTTAAAATGAGGGTACCTTTTCTCTAACTTCGTCCGTGCCAGAAGCACACGTCATTTTTAAATGAAATAACTTGCAGAGTCTTGGCAAAGTATTGCTTCACTTAAAAAACATGAATTTCGTATACCCTCTGTTTCAATTTCTGAACTAGTGTAAAGATGTATGGTGACCAATTCGAAGTTGATTTTAGTATAGTTAGGTAACTGTAGATCATGTTCATGTAAACATTTTTTTATAAAATTCACCCAGTATGCTACAATATTGCTAACGGAATAAACCAGGAGGTAACTCAAAAACGACAGATAAGCATGCTGCTGAGTGCTCTTAAAGCTGCATATAATCTAAAAAAGACGAATCTGCCAGTAATATAGAATACTTACGCTATTGGAAAACAGCATAGTCGGTTTTATTGAGTCTGTTCATGAGAACTTATGGAAAATGCAACAATTCTCACGTATGTTGGGCGAAAATTGATCTGTGTGAGATGTATAAATTGGTCATACAACATTATAGCCAAAGGTATCTGTCTCAATGATAAAATAACCATTGTTTAAACAACAAAAAAAATCATACAAGTAAGAGCTTTTGAAAGCAATATCTCCTTAAATACCAATGCTGTCAGATTAAGCAGTCTAAAATTGGGTCAACTATTATTTTGAAAGGTTAGTTTATACTATAAGCGTAAAAAGAATAAAATTAGTAAATCAGTAAATAAAGCTTAAACATGAGAGAGAGAAAAAACAAGAAAAAAAGAAATGTTACTAAATGTTGAGGCGTCCTTGTGGTAAGAAATAGTAAGTGAGTATGATCAGGAAATACCATAATCACAAACCGCAGACAAACCCACGGCACTGCAAGGAAGAGCCACAAAATCATCACGAGACACCAGGGAGACAAACTAAGCAAAGCAACCAGCTCCCTCTTCCCAATCAAGATGATTGCAAAACTAGAATGGACATAAAGTAACGTACAACAAAACATAGAACAATTACAGACTTCTACATTGAGAGTAACACTAAACAAAAAGTCAACCAAAACAGAACCACCCCATTAGAAAGCCACCGGGGGCTTAATTGCATTTTACTGGAACCAAATCATCGCCCTAGGTTCTGCTGTTGTGAAACTTTAACCTTTCCAAAAAACGGGGTAACATTCACAATCAAAGTCTTGTGATCATAGTAACAAGACATGCACGTTAAAGTTTATGAGCACTGAAAATAAAAGTTAAGTTGTCAGAATTTATCAGTTGGAACCCCCACCCCCCCCCCCTTGACGAAAATGTCTTGATCAGCGCATGTTTTGAATTTTAGGTCGATTTTTTTAAGAGTCTTGTATCTACACTACTGTAGTCATTTATATTAGTGCTGTAAAATAGTCATAACAGCAAAGGGAATTATACATGTATGTGCACTACATAAAAATCTGACGTTCCTTGTGTTCTATATTAAGGGACCTTATGCAGTATATACTCGTTTATGCAACGACTCCCTCCTACAATCCCCTCCTTCCTTTATATAAATAGACATTCTTGCATAGATTTCTATTCGTATAGCTGTTTACACCCATTGTCGAATGAACGAAAATCCATGTTCAAATCAGGAGATTCTCGTGCTGTTTGAACATGGGTCTATACTTGAAAATACTTAAAATGAGCCCTGCATTATTTGCATGACGTTATATACGGAAAACATTGCGGACCAGACTGATCATTTCGCCGATGTTTTTGTTCGCGAAAACGTTGCGTAAGGTTATGACGTTATGACGACGTTATGACATTCGAAAGTACACAGCCGACGCCATTTTGTTTAGAGAAATCCAGTGTAAGAAATGGACAATTTAATATTTTAGCAGCGTTTTCAGTGCGAATTGGGCTGGAATAAGGTAAAATATGCAAGAATAACGATCACACATGTTTGTTTCATTGCATTAACACTTGCCGGGTCCCTCGGATGATGTTGAACACTCGGCCTAGCGGCCTCGTGTTCAAACAGCATCCTCGGGACCCGGCAAATGTTAATGCATGAAAAAACATGTGTGATCCCTATAATCATGGCTTACTTATTTTTAGTCTGGTTCCCCTTTCTCTTTGACCACATCCGCAGCTGTGGATGGAGAGGGAACTAAACTAGAGGTAAACGAGTTTTTAAATGCTTGCAGTCTGCCTAAGGAAGGCAAGCAAAAACAGGTAAACTGGACCTACTTAGAATCGAGCTTAAGTTTCTATCAAAGTTCCTGCGTAATATATGCATACACATGGCCACATTTACAACTTTAGCAGGTTGGAGAGAAAACAAATGTGGCCAATTAAGTTCTACCAGATCTATATCAGGGTGGGTAGTCACGTGGTTTCTGTTAGGATACACTGTACGGAAAAAATGGCGGACTTCTTTCCACACCGATGTTTTAAGCAAAAGTAAGTAGATATTTCTGCGTGTTTTTTCATCTTTACACAGAAAGTTATACACCATTTTCCAGCTCCCATTTTTCCCGATCTAACGATGCCAGGATATTCTCATAAAGCTTCTTACTTTGAGTACAGACTCTGTCACAAAATTTTTAGTGGCGAAGATTGGGCCTGAATTTGGAAATAAGCTGTACGGACAACATTTGTGACAGAGTTAGTACTCAAAGTAAGAAGCTTAAAGATGCTATCCTGGTAGCGTTTGATAGGGGAAAATGTGGGCTGGAAAATGGTGTTTAACTATCTGGGTATAGATGAGAAAACATAGAGAAATCTACCTACATTCAATCAGAATGTCCGTACAGTGTATTCGAACATCCGTACAGTGTATCAAAGCAAAAACCACGTGACTACCCACCCTGTATATGTTCCCTCCCATTTTTTTATTGCAGTCATTAAGTAATAAATATATACAAAGGGTTGTCCGCCTGTACGTGGAGACAATCCACGAGCTAAAGCGAGTGGGTTTTCTTACGTGGATATATACACGCATAGGTAGACAATCATGGTATAATTATTTTATACCACCTATATCAGTAAAGACCGTGCACGCCATGAGATATTTTGTGGCAAAGGCGGGAAAGGGGTATAAGAATGTGCCTCTACTACACAGCCTTGTCTTATGAACAATTACGAATAAAATTTAGCACTCGCACTTTGATACGTGGGTCATCCAATAAGGTCTGACAATGGTGGCATATCTCAGAAACTGTTATTCAAATCAGAATTATATTACCCATTGCATGTGCCCATGGGTGTTGCCTACTCATGTTTGAAATATGGAGATTTTATCACAACCTGATCTGATGCTATATAAATTTGTAAACAACACTGTGATAGCCCATGTCCTCGAAAATCACGTTTGTAACAAATTTTTGCTGGGGGTAGAGTTGGTTAAAGCTGCATTTTGTTTCTTTGGAAAGTTATATTAGTGGTTGGTGACGTTGCCTGAATACACAATTGACCCATAAAAGTAAATACCACAATGACATTTACCTAGTTGATTTGAACTTCTTGGTTGCTAGGCAACTATATACAATTACAGTTTTGCCTCACTTTAAACGTTAATTATAAAATAGTATATTTTGAACACTTAAACACTGAGCCATTATGATCAATTGCGTGTTAAATAGACATATGTTTCGATAAATCTATTCTATAGTCTACTTAACGCATAGAAAATAATAACTTTCAATAAATTCTGTATACCAAATATAATGCACTATTAGTACAACCCATTTTTTACGAAAATATTTCTTGCAAAGCCGGTGATTTGTCACAATCAAAACCCTGCTTACACCACAGTCGCAAGCTAAACCATTATCTATAGCGTTCGAAATCAACATACATAATGTTTTTATTTACTTATATAAAAAGTTTTAAAGAGGAATTTGTAATTTCTTAGAAATTTGGGCATGTATACCACATATAGTATCCCGTCCACGTCCCTTTACCTTGTGTTCTGTAGTTGCCTAGCAACAATTGCGATTGCAACATGGAAAATATTTGGACAGGTGATTCAATTTCCATATTCCAAATAACATGTGAAGATTATTGAAACACATCCTAGAGAAATGATGACCCTCGTATGCGTTACTATAAATATTTCCATAGGATTCAATGCACTGAGCCCATCCCTTTGGGCACAAGATAACTTGCGATAACATCGTTTTTCTTCAATTAAACAAAAGGGTTCAGTTGTAATTGAAAATCCCGTGAGCTCCAGTTTTGTATGCAAATCAGTCGCTAGACGTTCCCATGGAGGCCGGCTGGTTGGAAAATTCAATATTTTTATATAGGTGATTATTGTGCCCAGAACTTTCCATATCAGTTACAAACAATTTCAAACGAATATTGAAGGTTGAAAATGTGTTCCTCAAACACATTTCATGGCCATGATCTTTTGAAATAATGGAGTAATAAACTGGATTTTGGTGGAATTTCGAAAATGTGGCATTTTGCAATTTTCTGACCAACAGACATCCATGTGACTGTCTAGTGGGTGATTTGCATAAAAAAAGATCTATAACCCACTGCATTTTCAATTATCACTGAAATGTACATTCTATTTGAAGAAAAACGATAAAAACTACTGACTGCCAATTCGAAAGGAATGAGTGGAAATCTTTATGCTGAAGCTTATCAAATTTTGAGTAGTATATTTGTGCTTAGACCGCGGAATGAGCATAGCAAGAGTTTTTTGGTGAGGGCTTCTGACAGATATGGCACCAAGGTTATAAAACTTGAATACAGTCTCAAACTCAAAATAAAGCACAATAATTGGCTTATTGAGGACACGTGTCTGCAAGCAGCCAACCAATTCGCTTTATTTTGAGTTTGAGAATGAACTCAAGTTTAATAACCTAGGGGCATGGTTACTGCTCACTTCCCTCCATCCCACTAGGAATGGGAGCCAGACAAGCTATTTGAGCAACAGTGCTTTTATCGACCGTTGATCTCTAGTATATACCTGACGTCACTATAGTAGCGTATATCGATTTTCGAATCGAACTATAGTAACTATAGTAGGAACTTATGTTCGATTCAAAATGGAACCTGGTCATTATACATGGTACTGGTTATCTGTTTTCAGTAATTGGCCATATGTGAATCCGGAACCAGCAATTTTTGTAGATATAGTGAATAGTAATGTAAATTTTCAATATTTAAAGGTTGTCGTAGTCTTTACCAAACCAGAAAAATGGTGGACAAGCAAAAATTCAGAAAGATGGTGACGAACCAATTTATGGAGAATGTGGAATACATGCGGGAGAAATATTCGTTTCTTACTGTGTTTAGTAAGTCTGCCTCAACCCTGGCTTTAGAATCCACATACCGTTGTTGTAGCTGTGCGCATGATCATGAATATTTGGAGTACATCCTTGATACAGGTGAGGTGAATGAGAAGTTGTACGATAAAATAGTGAAAAGTTTAGCTATAG
Source organism: Loripinus fragilis (assembly GCA_964019695.1). Classification (NCBI taxonomy): domain Eukaryota; kingdom Metazoa; phylum Mollusca; class Bivalvia; order Lucinida; family Lucinidae; genus Loripinus; species Loripinus fragilis. The sequence goes on along the minus strand of OZ026514.1, from coordinate 106,289,164 downwards.
GAAAGTGTCATCATGCGGATGCAGTGTCTAAAAACCAGCTAGTCTCCACGTCTATTACAGGACTACATATTGCAGCAGCAGTTGGAACAGAAAGGGCAGTTAAGGAAAACCTAGAGAGATGTTGTAGATATATGACTGATTTTGGAATTTTCAATCTGCATCCATTTGATACTGGGATGGTGAAAAAACAAACTAATATTTGTAATTTATTTGTAAATTATTGGCTCAGTCATGGCGCTGGATATTTATATTCTCCACATATGGCGACGGTAAATGGTAAATCTTTGCATTTTCAGGAAGTTAGTCGTCTTGAATTTTGTGTAAGACAAGCAAATAATCAGCTACTACAAACAATAACTACCAAATTGTCTAAAACCTCTTGCTTTGGAGAAAAGGGTATTAGAAATATTCAATGTATACTAACTCCATCTACCCCTAATAGGGGCTTGGCGCATGCTTTACAGCTCACTATGAAATATCAATTAGTGCTACTACAACACACTCTAGTACAATATATGCAGCTCCTTAGTAAATATGACATACTGGCTAAGGAAATTAGAAATGACTGTCTTTTGTCAGCATTAATGTATAATAACCGCAGACTTCTTGAAAAAATGTTGAAATTTTTAGACTTAAACGGATCTAATGAGAACAAATTCATAAGCCAGTGTTGTATGGTACTGCAGAATAGAGAAAATTGTACAAAATTGCTTCATCATCGCCGCGTTATTCGACCAGTAAGTTTGTCAAAAGAGGAACATATTTACACCATTTTTACCTTGTTTGGCATATTCTACAATGATTTCAAAAATGAGCTCAATAGCTTGTTAGAATCTGCACCAGGTATTTAACAAGGGTTCATAAAAGTATCCCTCCTAAATCAGATACCTTCGTTTAGATTTTATGATCATGACATTTTTGTAGCCCATATAGTACTGTCTATCATAGAACTAGGTAAAACTGAAACTTTGATACATGATGCTAGGTTCATTGTCCCACAGCTCAGAGAAATGCTGTTAAACTATTCAAGGTATAGTTTGCGCATCAGACACGCTGTAGAATTACTTATACATGAAAATGTTGAAATTGACACTGAGAAAGTAATTATGAGAGATGATAGTAATTTTCCTCTTGGTCTGAGAAGAGGGAGATTATATCACTATATTACTGATGTAGAACAACATGGGGTGTATGGTCACGACGGTGAAGATTTGGTGTTGAACTATCTTTGTCCATTCCTGCTAGAATGTGGGTATGACGTTCCAAGGCGCTGTTTGTTTGATATTCTTATGAAAAAATCTGATAAGGAATATATATTAGCAGAACAGGCATATATCAACAACTATCTAGACACTCCAAGATCACTACTGGTATGCTGTCGAAACTCCTTACGAAAACATTTTAGAGGAAGATATATTCACAGATTTGTAAAAGTTTCAGGATGCCCACAGAAAATCAAAGACATTATTCTTTTGAAATATTTGCTACGCTGCATCAGAGAATAATCTAAAACCTGTATTGAGCAGCCACTTCAAAATGCCAAGGTTTGTTTCAATACCAATTATCACTTCAGCTAACATATGTCTTTAAGACCCCTTTGTTTTGTCTATTTTAAGTGGCAACATATGACAGGTACTACTGTAAGGCAAAATTAACAAGCTATTAAGATGTTGACACAAATCACATATATGGGTAGCAAATCTTAAAGCATTCGTGCGCATATATCTAGTAGCGCTAGTGTTCTGAATATAGGCTAGGCCCCCAGGTTATACTTTTATTTTCATTTTCATTCAACAGAGTGCATGTGCGGATCCAAAGAGCGAACAGGGGGTCCGGACCCCCCCCCCCCCTGAAAAATCACAAAATATAGGGTTTCTCTGGAAACTGGAAAATCACAAAGCTACTAAGCCAGCATTCAATGTTGGCCAACATCGGCACGTCAGCGAAACGCCATTTAAATGGCGTTTCGCTGGCAAGCCGATGATGGCCCGTTTATAGTGGTATATAGATCCTTCCTCCCCTCATCAATTAAAAAACAAAAACAAAAAACGATGTCAAAATTGGACCCCCTCTGGCAAAACTGTCTGGATCCACACATGGAGTGTGATTTTTTTCTTATCATAAATGATAAATTACCAATAATTTTTTGGCATTTTAACATTTATCAGCATGATAAATACAACATCTAAGAGCTAAGAGTCAAGACACGTCTTTATTTTCCAGCATTTTAGTTTTATGTTAAGTTGAAATTTCATGTTCAGTTGAGTCAAGACAAAATTCAATATTCAAATATATTGTTTGCCATTAATTACACCCACTGCTAAATTATTTCTGTCTCTTTTATTTGTCCGCGCAATATTTGTAGAAAAAAATGTGCATTTCAATATCAGCTGGATTATATTAAGAGCCTGTAAATCATTATCTACACGGTTAAACAGCAAGCATATATCTGCTAGCGTTAACAGGACAAAGGAAGTTAAATTTCAATTTCTCACAAAGATTTGCAAAGAGTCTGGTACCCAATAGTTACAACCAGTACTAAAAGTTTATTTTCTGCTCCAAACGTGTACCAGTCTTTTTATTTCTCTACTCCAAACTTGTACCATGCTGTTTCAGGGTAGGTCTCACCAGGGCGTACCACAGAAGTTGGAAACCTTGGCTAAAATACAAAATAAAATATTAATATACTTTCCATGATTTCCTATTGCTTTGCAGATAGATGGTTTATATGTTCTAGGAGATAATGCATTGATTAGTTAGGGGTCTTTCATGCAAACGAAATGTCTATGTGTCTTCATCCACATCTAAATGAAGGGTGGGGTTGGTGCTGTTAAACTGGTTTAAGCCCTCCAGTAAAATATTTTACTGACCGTTCCAAGGCGGTACTTCTTTTGTGGATCGTTTATGTTTTTACTGTCTTGTGTTTGCTATGCCTTTGTGTGCAAAGGCGGTACTTTTTTTGTGGATCTTTTATGTTTTTACTGTCTTGTGTTTGTTATGCCTTTGTGTGCGTCTGTGGTATTTGTGACCTCTTGGCTCTCGTTTATGGTGTCTAACTGTGAGTTTGTCACTTTCCCATTGGTACGTATCCTTGGTCTGGTGTTGTACTTGATTGTATCGATTCCTGATCTTTGCACCCTTACTTACTTTTAATATCTAAAGGAATGAAATATTTCACTACTAAGATATGATATTTGCCAGAGCTACTTCTTGTAACAGCTAATGAATCTTGAGCAGTGACATATTTCGTTAGTTATGATATGATTTCATGTCAGCCTTCGTATAACAACGCATTTTCTTTCTTTGTTGCCTTTACTTATCTTTTCAAGTTTCCTTTTTCATGGAAACACTAAAATATAATTGAGACGTGGCATGCGATTTCCAACAATGTGTTATGTGTTACCAGCACCTGCGCATACGCGCAGTCTGATCAGAGCCTTTGCTAGTCACTTGAGTATTCTATGAGTATTACGCTACTAACTAAACAACATTTGGAGTTTCTAAGCTTGAAAGTAGGCTGCACATGCTCGTATAAGTCTACACTTGTCAAAATGCCACATTGTTGAAAATCTCATGTCGTGACTCATATAGTACTCAGGCTTGACTGAATACACGTTTACAACTCATCTTGACCAACTCATTCTTTATGTGTAGTCAGCAAGGCTTTCATGACAGAATTTTCATATCATGGAAACACATTGTATAAGTATTATTCTCTATAATTGATCCACGACATGTGATTTCCAACAATGTGACGTTTTCTTAAGTGTGGACTCAGACGAGTCTGTGTGGGCTCCTTTATAAGGCTTAGAAACTCCTTAGAAACGCCAACTGATGTTCAGTCGGTAGTTTAACACTCATAGAATATGGGAGTCACTAGCAAAGGCTCTGATCAGACTGCGCGTATCGCATATACCACATTGTTGGAAATATTATGTCGCGGCTCAATATTATGTATATTTGCTCTCGTGTTTAGCTAAATTTTGTGTTGTTGTTGTTGTTGTTTAATTCAGTATTATCCACAATAATAAAGATAATATACTTAAACGCAAAAGTTTCGCAACAGTTTAATATCTGTATTTTCTTCAGTATGGTCCATGTTAGAATATTAATGAAATCATATTTTATGCTCCTGCACAATGCGGAATGATTTACCATTATTCGGTTTTGATCATACTCTTCATTCTGACGTTAGAATGACGTCAGTGTTTTTCAACAAAATACGTCTAGCATAAAGATTGTTATCTCGATTTGAAAACAAACGGTGCTATGTGATAGCCAGATGTCGTATCTGACGGAAAACAATTTAAGGTTTAACAATTAACGTTTATCAACGTTTCTTTGTTAACGTCAACCAATTTATCAAAATTGCTCATGTTATTCCGTTATGTCACGCGATACTTCTGTCTTCTATGCAATGTTTTGAAGGTTTTCACTTGTGACATTAAAAACTCGATTATTGATATTCAGTTGTGCTTAAACGGCAATTCCGTCAATTATCGAAGGTTTTACGTTGACGTAATAACCGTTACCAAATGCATAAAATGACCTGCTTGGATTTATCTGCCCTTCTGATTTTGAAAACAGATAACGGTTAAACACCTTTTCCGAATATAATGTATGGTGGTGTAACAGTGTGACTCGATAAAATGTAAGGTATTGTAACTCTGTGACTTTTCAAATTTGGGTTGCCTTACATTTCTTGTCGAAGATCAGCAATCGTAAGTCTCAGTGGTCTGATTTTCATGTGTTTGGACGGCAAATCATTGGACTTGTTAATCATAATATCATGGAGTAAAATTTTTGGCTCAAAAAGAAGGAAATAGCATTTTATTAAGAGTTGCGAAACTTTTGCATTTAAGTATATGTGTTGTCACCACTCAAAATAGAAAAACAACTAAGATCTTAATGAAAATTGGTAGCTTTAAGAAGGTCAAAAGTATTGCAGAATGTTGGAGCATTCTGCAATCCTTATAATCTGCATTAAGCGATAATTGGTATTGAAAACCAATTTGTGGTCTTTTTTAGAGTGGCCGTTTTCACAGGCTTTACTATACATGTTGTGAATTGAAAATGCAGTTGGCTCATTAGCGCTTACATACTGGGTAATATTTCATGTTTTCATTGTTGTCTGTTAGCTGTATCATTTTATTTTACAAAACAGAAATCAAGAACACATTTAGCAGACGACACAAGGAAAAATTTAGAAAGATAAAAGAGTATCCCATTTAGGTTAGTCAACATGAATAAGATATTCGTCTTGAAAATAGAAGCTAAACAATCAAGTAATCCATGCTTCATTTTAAAGAAGTTATTATTAAAAAATCAAATGTATATGGAAAATATATGAAACTTAATTTAACCTAGAACTGTATAATTATAATGTATTGAATTATTTACAGAGCATATTGTATCAAAGGTTTTAATCAAACATAATGCTATATGCCATTCATAAAAAATAAGGTCGCAGAGCCTCTGGATGTTCCCAAATATACATACCAAAACATCTGTGGCTAAGTGGTAGAGTGCTTGACTCAAGACCGAGGGGCAGCCGGTTCGCGCCTCACCAGTGCCACTGCTTTGTGGTCCTTGAGCAAGACACACTTATCCTAGCTAACTACTGGCTTAACCCAGGAAGACCCGTCCCTGTTTAACTGAAAGATTGTTGATGGGATGAAAAGAATCAAATTAAACAAAACAAATATTTAATATTAACCAGCCCAGTACTGCTTAGTACAGGTAACAAAGAACTACTCCATAAAATTGTGAAAAAAAGCAGGAAAGTGTCACCATGCTGATACAGTATCTGAGTGAGGATCAACTACTTACTACGTCTATTACAGGACTACATATGAGCCCTTGCATGAGATTTCCAACAATGTGGTATGTGCAACCAGCAAAGGCTCAGACCAGCCTGCGCATAGGCGCAGACTGGTCAGAGCCTTTGCAAGTCGCTTAAATATTCAATGACTGTTAAGCTACTGACCGAACTCAATTTTGAGTTTCTAAGTTTAAAAAGAGGCTGCACAGGCTCCTCAGAGTCTACACTTGTCAAAATGACACATTGTAGGAAATCACATGTCACGGCTCAATATTATTGCATCAGCAGTTGGTACAGAAAGGGTAGTAAAGGAAAACCTAGCACAATGTTTTGGATATATGAGTGATTGTGGAGTTTTCAATCTGTATCCCTTTGATACTGCAATGGTGAAAAAACAAACAAATATTTGTAGTTTATTTGTAAGTTACTGGCTCAAATATGGCAATGGATTAATATATTCTCCGCATTTGTCGATGATAAATGGTAAATCTTTACTTGACCAGCAAGTTAGTCGTCTTGAATTTTGTGTTAGATAGGCAAATAATGAGTTACTGCACACAATAACTACTAATCTTTCTGAAAATCCTGGCTCTGGAGAAAATGGCATAATAAATATTCAGTGGATACTTACTCCTGCTACCCCTTATAAGGGTTTAGTGCATGCTTTACAGCTCACTATGAAATATCAATTAGTGCCACTACAACACACTATAGTATAGTATATGCAGCTGCTTAGTAAATATAACATACTGACTAAGGAAATCAGAAATGACTGTGTTTTGTCAGCATTAATGTTTAACAATCATAAGCTTTTTGAACAAATGTTGATTTGTTTAGACTTAAACGACTCGAATGATTATATATTCATAAGCCAGTGTTGTATGGTACTGCAGAATAGAGAAAATTGTACAAAATTGCTCCAACAGTACCGCATTATTCGACCAGTAAGTATGACAAGGGAGGAACATATTAACACCATTTTCACCCTGTTTGGCATATTCTACAATTATTTCAAAAATGAGCTCAATAGCTTGTTAGAATCTGTACCAGGTGTTCATGAGAGATTCAGTAAAGTATCACTACTTAAACAGATACCATCTTTCAAATGTTATGATCATGACATTTGCATAGCCCATATAGTACAGTCTATCATTGAACAAGGTAATACTGAAACTTTGATACGTGATGCTAAGATAATTGTCACTCAGCTTCAAAATATGTTGCATCAATATTCAAAATATAATTTGCGCCACAGAGAAGCTGTAGAAATACTTATAAATGAAAATGTTGATATTGACACTGAGAAAGTCATTGATCATGACCGGAAGTTTTCTATGGAATTGCAAATAGGAAGATTTTATTAGTACATTGCTAGAGAGCATGGACTGTATGGTCACAACGGTGAAGATTTGGTGTTGAACAATCTCTGTCCATTCCTGCTAGCATGTGGGTATGAAGTTCCAAGGTGCTGTTTGCTTGATATTCTTGATAAAGCATCTGATAAGAAATCTAAATCTGCAGACCATGCATATATCAAAATCTTTCCAGACACTCCAAATTCCGCAGAAATTGCATATATCAAAAACTATCTAGACACGTCAAGATCTCTACTGGCATACTGTCGGAACTCCTTGCGGAAACATTTTTGAGGGAGATTTATATACAAATTTGTGGAAGTTTAAGGATGCCCACAGAAAATCAAAGACATTATTCTTTTGAAATATTTGCTACTCAGCATTAGAGAAATAAAGTAAAACCTGCTAGAGTAGCCACCTAAAAGAAGACCAAAATTGGTAAAACCTGCTTGAGTAGCCGGCTTAAAGAAGACTAAATATGGTGTTCAATATGGTTATTCCTTTAGAGAGGTTAAAAACATTGCAAAATGCTCCCTTCATGCATTCTGCAAAAAAAGTAAGTATGATCAGGAAATAACACAATCTCAGACTGTAGACAAACCTATGGCACCACGAGGAAGAGCTACACAACAATCACAAGGCACAGGGAAGACAAACTAAGCAAAGTGACCAGCTCTCTCTTCCCCATCAAGATGATTGCAACACTAGATTGGACATAAAGTAGTAACTAATCTTCATATTTGATTCTGCTGTTGTTGAAGTACAAGAAATGTTCAGCTCCCATGAGGGCCTTCTAACTATATCAATGTATCATCGTGGAGAATCAAATTATCACACTATAATGAAACAAAGAAAAGGGCTCACGACTCACAGTTAGTCAGAGCTATAGAAAACGTTTCGACCACCAAACTAACGGCTGTCTTTAAAACCTTTGTTTTGTCTGTTTTTGAGTTGTCGTATACGGCAGATACTATAGACTTATATCAGTCGTAGATGTTGTAGGACCTATGAATCCATACCAACCAATACCATTCCACATCTTATATTCTGCCGTATTCCAGTCGAGAATTTCAATTAATGCTGGCTCAAACATCTACGATGTGATAGCAGAAGTGAAAAAAGTATTTGAGAGGATGAAATAGATCAATATGAGCGAAAATGCAAAAAAAAAACCTCATCTCATCAGACTTTATAAGTCTACAGATACTACTGTAAGGCAAGATTTTGCATTGATCACATAAATATGCGCAGCCACTCTTTTCAAAGCATTCAAGCACATCTATCTAGTAGTGTTTGTGTCTGAAATGAGGTCAGGTCCCCAGGTTAAAAATACTTTTTTCATTCTTAATTCTACTGAAGATGGAATTTTATCATGCTCATAAATGATAATGCCAACAGTTGTTTTATTTTAGCATTTATTACTGTAATTTCGGAAATAGCGTTAGAAGACATATTTGCGACGTTCAAACTTCGCGACTAAGGCATGATTTACCTATATCAGTAAACGAAGTGAACTGCTATATCGCGAGGGTTTAATTTTCACAAAACTTCGCATATGCGAAGTTTATAGAAAATATAACCCTCGCGAAAGTTTCCGAATTTACAGTATCGTGATTAATACATAACCTGAGAGCTAAGTGGCAAGAAAGGTCTTCACTTTTCAGGAGTTGAAATTTCAAGTGCACTTGAGTTAAGATGATTAATTAAAGGCGACGTCTATTGACAGCCGGCTGTCAATAGCGTTTTAGGTCTAGTGCCAGCTGGTTGGCAATAGACTTTTCAGTTTCAGTCTATTGCCAGCCGGCTGGCACTAGACCTAAAACGCTATTGACAGCCAGCTACTGGAATATAGATATGGAATATAGATAAAAGGGAAAATAACAAGTAAAAAGTTATAAGATATCATTTATATTTAAGTGTATTAACAATGGTGATACATGTATATACATGTAAGGTAAAAAAGAAATTGGTGATATAATACATGCTTAGTTATTATCAAATAACAACAAAAAGATAGCATTAGCTATTCAAATAATCCTACTTAAAATTTCCCTACTAGTGGCAACTTTTGCTTTCTACTTTTGTAGTTTAAAAAAAGTGTGGACCAAGGTCAGCCTGGACCTGATCTGGATCCAAACTATTTGGCACTATGATGGTATTTCTGAAAGAATTATTTTAAGATTGTTCATTTTGAAAAATGCCACACACAAAAAGCTTGCATAATTATCAAGGAGTTAATTTGAGTGCCAGCACCAAACTATCCTGGTAGAAAAAGCATGAGCAAATAAACAATCCTGAACAGTCTGCTACTAGAGGAGCAGTCTGGTCAGGACTATCAGATTGCTTTCTTTATTATTCTCGATTAGCTGTAAGATTCCATTTTAGAAGTCACACCCTTAAAGAGTTTTTTCCTCTTAAATATATTTGGGACAAACAATATTACTGCATCCTTTTTCAACTAGAATTGATTTTGAAAACACATGCTTATAACTAGAGTGCTGCAGGTTAACCCTTTTCATTCTTAACATGTATTTCCCCATATATATTTATGCATTATGTATAAAAATGTCAAGTTTGTATCTTTATATTAAGTGGGCTTGTCAGTAAAAAATTCTGTGAAATGATGAATTTCAGTTCTTTAAGATCGTTTTTATTTTAGCAAACCTTGTCCTCCTTAACCCGACTGGATCCTTTTTTGTAAAACCGTGGATCCAGAGTAGCTGGCTTCTGATGAAGCCGTCTGCTCAGGATCCACATTATTTTCAACTAGAATCCAAAATGTATGCCTGTATTCAGTGCATACCAGAAAATTAATTTTCTTATTTATCAACCAAAACACATATTGTGGGTGCTCAAAAGAACCGTCTCAATGAGACGATTCTTTTGAGCACCCAAATTATATGTAGACTTATGTATAAGAAAACTGTTAACATTTTTAGGCCCAAATTTTTTGTTAATCTGAACCGATATATTATAGCATTATATTATAGGGCCTATATTATAACTGCAGGTTAACACTGATGGAGACATATTCAATTAGGGCCATCAAATCAGACAAAAGCTCAGAATGAGTTTAACATCTACTGTCTACTGATCCCTCCCATCATCATCAAATTCTGTCATGCAAAATTCACAAAAAAACTCAGATGGTATATGCCCACTAACAACACATAAGCAATTGGGATGAAACCACTCACTGCAGTTCACACATTTTTTCATTTTGGTGCCATCATGCGGACGCCTACATGTGCAGTACACCCTGCTTTTTTGTGTTTTGTTTGTTTTCGGTCTTGTGTTTACATCAAAGGGGAACATAGAAAACTGCCCTGCTTCTAAGCATGAAATCAGGTGATTTCTCATTCTGTCTTGACGCAACAGTATCTTCTTAGGCTCATATCCAAAACAAAGTGTAACAATGTTTGCTATTGCAAAAAGTCCACAGTCCAGGGACCCATGTTGTTGTTGGACAGGCACTTGATTTACTGTGACAAGGTTACCTTCAAATTTCAAGATAGCACAAATTTGACTTTCCCTGAGAGTCAGGCTCTAAATTTATACTATCATAAATGTTCACATATCCTGGCTTCAAATTTAATGTTATATAGTAAACCAATGCCCACATGTATTATCACCCTTAAAAAGTATCTGAAGCATACCTTTAGCAATGGGCATGAAAGATATTTCACCTTGTCCTAAAACAGTCGCTTGAAACCCATTAGTTCCTGGAAATTGGGAGTTTAAAATGGTCTGACATGCTTCTATGGTTCTATCGTCTAATACATTACTCTGCATTCTATCTGAACTTTTGAGTTTACATCTAAGCTTACAGTGTCAAATATAATCAAGTTGTTCGTAATTGTGTCAGCTTCAAATTCATTATCATTATCTATAGTTATGAATCCACTTTGACCATAGTAACAGTCTGTGATAAGATCATTGGTTCTCAGAATTTTCTCACTACTGACTAGTCTCATTGTCTTCACATTTTCTCTTAATCTGTTTCAAAGAAAGTGGACGTTTGCTTTTGGAAATTTCTCAAAATGGCTTACTTGTCCCTTAAGTCTACCTTTTCTAGATTTTACAACTGGAATGTTTATTGGATAAAATGGAGGGTCACTTTTGTTGTCTGAGTTGCATGTATTATTCACAGAACCCTCATCATAGTCGCTTTGAGTCTCTTTGCTTGGTAATAAAGTTTCAGTCTCACAGTCTCTGCTAGTTTCAAAAGTTTGGTTAATTGTTTTCAGATCTTCATTTTGCTCATTCATTACTTCTGATTGTTTTGGTATATCTTGACCAGTCTCCACAACTACTGTGTGCACAAACCCATTTTCTACATTTGTTTTAATACAAACGAAAGTATGTGCACGTTGTACTGGTTAACTGCTTGTTCAAGCTTGCCCAGGAAAAAGTGTTGTTAGGTGAACTGACCGTCCCACCATGACCACAGCTGCTGACTTGGGACGTAAAACAACAAAACAAACAAAACATCTGTTTTATTTTCTGAGTTTCTTGGTGAAGGCACATTTTCATTTAATATCCAAGTTTCCGTCAAAAGTTTCAGCTATTCAAGTTCATCAAAAACATGTTGACAAAAATGATGCCATTTCTTTGAAGAACTGAGAGGCTTTCAGATACTTGTCAACATTTTGCTTGGAATCTTTTTTGTCTTCAACTGAGCTCTCACTGGACTGTCAAGAACACTCTCTGAACGTACACAATCATTTAGAGCCAAATCCCTTCTCCATTTAGCATCCACTATTGTTTCATCATATAGGTATTTGCTCTCATTTTTCCTACAAAACAATATGTGTCTGCATGGAAGACCATTGTTTCCCCATACTGAACATGAACAATTACTGAAACTATTATCAACCACATGATTTCTGTTGTCTGACACTGAAGTGACTATTATATTATCATCAGCTTTTTTCTACATTGTGTTTGATGCTCTCTATTTTGTTCATTTCTGAACGTATAATGCCAAATGCAGGTTGAACACAGAACAGGGTATACTTGTTACGAGTATCATCCTTGAGTGAGGTGTTAATTCTTGTTTTCATATCTAAAAATTTACTATAAGCTGAGCGAATTTATTTGTCCATGATTGAATTCAACAGGTTTCTTAAAGCTTCAAGGAGATGCATGTTTCGTGACATATATATTGTTTGATCTTTTCATTGTGAGATTCAACTTTATTGTTTGTAAAGTTTCCATAGTTTTTTTTTTAAATTTTGTTGAAAACATCTCACCCATTTATCTCTGCAACTATGCCAGTTATCATCATAGTATTATAAAAAAAACACTCAAACTGTTCACGGAGCCTGCTGTGTCTTTCTTCATACTTTTCCTCATCATGAGAGTAAAGAATTTCGCGGAGAAGTTGTATGAGTTCAGATTTCTCATCTTGTTTAATGTTTAGCTTAGCAACTTTACTTTTGAAATATTTTAGCATATGAAATCTGCGAATCTGAATGTGAGCATGTGGGATCTTTTCTTCAAGTAAATTAATTTCTGTCAGATCTTTATCAACCATGATAACATTTACCTTGGAAGTGTCATTTTGTTCACAAAAAATATCAATTATTCTTTCTAAACTTTCTTTGGTCTCCCTTCTCATAAAACAGTAAGCAACTGGCTTTCCTGAACCGTCCTGATCTTCAACTAAAATCGCATTTAGATTAAAGCCCTCGGAGCACACATTATAGGTATTGTCCATGAATATAATTCCAGGAAATTTGGCAAACATTTGTTTCATCTCTGAAGTTTGAAAGTATAAAATATCAAAGTCATTGTTCTCATCTGACTGCAAAATTGAAGTTAAATTTGGATCCTTATCAACAAGTTGATTTAACATATCTGAAAGAACCTCTCCTTGAGTTCTGTCATTCAAATTTACTTGCAAAAATAAAAAAGACAATTGAATTTTAATATAAATCATACTAAAATGATAAAGTAGGATAAAATTCTAGCTGGCTGTCAATAGCATTTTAGGTCTAGTGCAAGCCGGCTGACACTAGACCAAAAAGTCCATTGCCAGCCGGCTGGCACTAGACCCAAAACGCTATTGACAGCCAGCTGTCAATAGCCGCTTCCTTAATTAAATAGTCCAGTTTTTTGTTTGCCATTAATTACACCCTGGGCACTGCTAAATTATTTCTGCCTCTTTTGTTCATCTACTCTAAGCCTGCAGTATTTTTGTCTTGACATAAGATTTCCAACAATGTGGTATGTGCGACAAGCAAAGGCTCAGACCACCCTACGCCTACACGCAGTCTGGTCAGAGCCTTTGCTAGTCGCTTGAATATTCTATGACTGTTAAGCTACTGATTGAACATCATGTGGAGCATCTAAGCTTAAAAGGGAGCTGCATAGGCCCGTCTGAGTCTACAGATGTCAAAATTCATGTTGTTGAAAATCACATGTCGCAGCTCATTTGTAGAAAAACTGTGCAGAACAATATCAACTGGCTTTAAGCGGCCAGATTATGTTGATCTATACAGTTTAACAGCCAACATATATCTGCTAGGCTTAACAGGACGGACATAGTTGAGCCGTGACACGTGCTTTCCAACAATGTGGTATACTCAGCTCCTTTTAGACTAATGTTGGGCCAGTAGCTTAACAGTCAAATGATATTTAAGCGACTAGTAAAGGCTCCGATCAGACTGCGTATATGCGCAGGCTGGTCTGAGCATTTTGCTGGTCGCACATACCACATTGTTGGAAATCTCATGTCGCGGGTCAGTTAGTATCTAGTGTCTTCCAAAGATTGACAAAAAGTCTGGTCGCCAATTATCGCAACCAGTACTATACTTAAAAGTTTATCTTCTGCTTCAAACTTGTACCAGTATGTTTCTTTCTCTATTCCAACCTTCAACCAACGTTTCTCAAGATATGTTACATCAGGCTGAAAACTTTGGCTAAAATAGAATATGCGTGTATTAATCTAGCTTGCACTCGTTGTTCAGTAGGCTAAATGAAGTTTGTTGTTGTTTTCAGTTTTGTTTCGTTTTTTTTCTTGTTCAATATAAACAACAGTAGCACACATCATACATTTGGTGTTAAATTCTCGGATATTTCAAATATTGATACAGTTAATGGCCCAGTTCCGAATCACTTTTACATCAAGTCATATTCCAAATAGTTGCTCTGAGTAAATAAGATTTCGCTTTTACTCTTACAAAGCACTATCTTTCCCCTAAATAATGAACCTCAATTTGTAGCATTCGGACTCTGCTATGTGTCATACCAAGGCTTTGAAGTAGGCCGCCAATTGGCCTAGTTGCGGGTCATTTGCCCAGTTTCGAATCACTTTCGAAATTCTAAGAAATTACCTTTAGGAGTATAGTTGCATTAAGGATTTGACATAGTTGGCTTAATCGCTACTTCCAATGACGAGTTTGACGCAATATTTTACCGTATTCATTGCACTAAACTCGCCCGGACACAGAAAGCAACCAAAACGGGCAACCATCGGCCCGCCAGCGAAACGTCATATAAATGGCGCCTCGCTAGCGGTCCGATGATGACCTCACATTGGTAGTTTTGTACAGTCAACCTTTAATCCTAAGATAATCTACAGCTTTGTGCTTTTCCATGCAGGAGGGGGTGTTCCGGACCCCCAGTACTCACTCCTGTGGATCCGCGCATGAATAAACGTCCTACGACTATGAATATTTTACCACATGCAAGTAATACTCCCGATTATACACTCTGGCTAATGATCGAACTATGAGACAGTGAAGAGATACATGTAGCTGCTAGAGGCGCGTTCTTATCAGAATCTGCACTGTCATTTGATGCATCGCTTTGTGATACAGACACTAATATTCACTTTTTCAGAGTATTTTTGTGACATCTTTATTTAACGTCTGTGCTCATTTCCATTGTTATATAGCACACGCATATACCAACACGTGTTGTGAGAGATAAATGGATTTGTAACCACTGCCCCCCCCCCCCCCCCCCGCCAACACCGCGGGCGGTCGACACACGTGATACTGTAGCCGATAGCGGGGTCATGATAGGTGTTCGAATGGTTATAACGTCTTAACCCCCCCCCCCCCCCCACACACCACCACCACCACACACACACACGCACACACCGAGTACGGGGTTAAGGCCAGGATTTTAACATTTAAAACGGCGATCGACGAAATCTGCGCAAGTAAAAAGAAAACTTGGAGAGCTTCAACATGTTTAACGGTACCAACCTCACTCTTAATTCTGATTTGGCTCTGGTCTCTACCCAAGTAAAACTCTGTTATACATAGTTGGGCAAAAAGCAAGGGAATCATCCGACACAAGTATGTCCCCTTGTGATGGAGTGAGGCATATACCAGAGCACTGGAAACTCAGCAAGACGTTAGCCCTACTTTTACTCATAGGAGGATGTAGTGCATGTGCGGATCAGGAGGGGGGAAAGGGGGTCCGGACCCCCCCCCCCTCGAAAACCACAAAAATATAGGTTTTTAGCAATAAAGCTACCAAGCCAGCTTTCAATTTTGGGCCATAACCGGCACGGCAGCAAAACGCCATTTAAATGGCATTTCGCTGGCGGGCGGAAGATGGCCCGCTACATGTAATAGTGGTATTTGGATAATTCCTCCCCCATCAAATTAAAAAAAAACAGGTAAGGTTAATCGGGAACGGGACTGATTTAGAGTCCCAACTAAAGACTTGAATTGCCCGGTATCGAGCTCGGGATCCCTGGTCTGCTAGGTGTACACCACATCTGCTGAGAGGGAGAGAGGGGGGTGAGAGAGAGACAGAGAGAGAGGGGGGAGAAAGAGAGACATGCAGGCAGACAGGCATATACATAAAGAGAGACTTAGATAGACAGACTGGCTGATAGACAGACAGAGAAATTCAACAGACACACACAAAGGCATAATCCTCATGCATACGCCGATCCAGGTAAGACTGGGGGCACAGAGCCCCCCACCCCGCCAACCCCTGTAAAGTCCCATAGCTATACCCCTAAGATGCAGACTATTTTAACACTAATGCTTTCTAGAGCTACCAAGGCCATCAAATGGAGTTTCGCTGGCGGGCCGATGACGGCCTGGTATTCTTCTCTCCCCTCATCAACTAAAACGGCATGAAATGTAAAAAAAACGTTGTCAGAGTCAAAACTTTCTGGGTCCGCGTCTGCTGAGAGAGAGAGAGAGAGAGAGAGAGAGAGAGAGAGAGAGAGAGAGAGTATGTGCCCTGATACTTTTTCACAAAATTTTGACTACGGCTGAGCGCGTGTACGTTATTGTTATGTGACGTGAAATAAACTTGTGTTTACACGATTCGAAACCGGGCAAAACAGTGACAATGATTACACGGCTATCATGGATCCAAAAACAAGATAAAATGTCCGTTTTTTTCTTGGATGTGTTTTGATAATTGTTGGAAAACATGCTCAAACCGAAAGTTTGATAAAAATGCATTTCAAACGAAAGCATTTTTCGGAAATATGCAGTGAACAGATACTGACACATGTGAAAATATACCTTCATAAAATGGGTCATGAGGGAAAATTGCAATTATTTTCACCAAGCAGATAACTTATAGATATTTGCTTTCACTCACATACAGAGGGATAATAATACAACAAAACAAAACCAAAATAAGTATTTTAAATTTTACCGCTGATGTGTAGTTTGCAACGAAACTATGACGTGATTCGGAACTGGGAAAGATTCGAAACTGGGCCATTAACTGTAATGTCAGAAAAAATATATACACTCTAATAGATATCCTAATAGCTCTGAACAGCTAAAATATGTGCGAAAAACGTTGGGGTATTTTTTTGACCCTGAAGTCCAAAGGTAGTGACCTATGCTAATTTTATCTCAGACCTATTATCGATAGTTTTCGGCAAATACGAGGGCTGTTCAAATATGTATGCAAGTAGCTTCATAACTTTCTTCACATATACGCTACAACAAAATGATAAACGTTTCTATAAAGGTCTATTTGTCACCTTTAAACTGGTACTAGACCTATTCAAAAATACAGTATACTTTTTTAGCTATAGTCCTTCGAATGAGGGTCACGTTAGTAAACTTACAAACTCAATGCTTCGAACATATACAAGTGATATAGACGAGCGTATAATTCTTCGATTAAAAGGTGAAATTTCTTGAAATTTTAAAGGAAGTATCCCCATATTCTTATATAATGATTCTGTGAAAGTTGCGAAAATCCGACATGTTTTTGTTAAATTACAACGAATAGTTTTCACTAAAGTCTCCATATGTTTGCAAATAAATGGTAAACAAAAATCCACATTTCAGTTTTCAGTCAAACTTATCTCTAACAAAATTCAGGAAGAAATATTTAAACTAGTTTTAACTCAAAGACAATATATTGATCGCTCATACTAAGTTGTTGCTACAAATTATTGATGTATAGTGGGTAATTTTTAAACGCTGAAAGCATTTTTATTAAGTCAAAATGCCTTAAGTTAGGGGCTATAGAATTTATACTTATTTTTTTTTTGGTCATAACATTGCAGCTTAGTTCCAAATTTGAACGTAAACTTTAAGTTTGACCACTATAGCCATTATTTACAATAAAATTACTCTCCTGGTCTTGAGGACTAGACAGATTGAACATATCTTAATTAATGTAAACAAGTCATTAAGAGGCAGAAAAATGATTGAAAAATGATAAAAATGTGATTTCTCTATAAATAGAGGACAGCGCGTTTTGAAAACTCCCTTATTGCGTATTTAGTATGTTTTCAGCAAAACGCAAAGAAAACGACACAGCGATGTGCATTATTACATCACCAGTAGATAACTCAAAATGACGTTTATCATAAATTTAATGACGTCACAAACGTGCCTGTTTACTCGAGACTGAAACAGGATTAAATAAATTTTATCCTGCAAGCAACTGTTGGATTGTTACTTAAACTTGCATCTAAAATTTGGTGCCATTTTGTCTTAAACTTACAAAGATATTACACTATATCCGCACATGTACCAAAACGTGCATTGCAATTTGCTTCAGAAAAACATCAGTATACAGGAATGGCCTTTATATAAGGGTCTGTAACTCGAGAAATATAGAGAGTGTTTCTTTATGTTTGGTGCCATTTTAAAGGCGACAAATAGTTCTTCCCAGAAAGGTATGACATTTTGTCGTAGCATATATGTGAAGAAAGTTATGAAGCTACTTGCATTCATATTTGAACAGCCCTCGTATACGGGAATAAATTAGGTTTTCTGAAATCAATGTATCACAACGGTTGTAATAAATATAAAGGGATGCACTTTAGCTTTAAAGATTTGAAAAGTAAAATGTGTGTAGGTAAATGAAAAAACATATTTCTCGATTTGAGGCGATTTTCTCGACAGATAAATGTAGCTTGATTATAAAGCACTGAGAATAGGGAAAATTTAGCTTACCCTTTTTCTCAAGGGAAACGGTTTTCATAGCGAAATTTTACGCAGGCGTTTTGAGGTGAAATCGGGATTATTGAAACGCGATATTCGTTCCCAAATGGCCGCCGATCATAAAGAAAATGTTAAATTGTTGTTGTTGTTTTTTACCAAGACTGTACAAATATGATCAAAATCTACACGCGCACAATTAAGCTATTGGGTCACTGTATAGGCGCCTACTTTAATATTCGGTCTGGCTATTTCATCTGCTCATGAAATATGACAGGTGACCCAATAGATCATTAATACACCTTTCGCGTGATTATTGGACAACAAAATGTTGTAATATTGAAGTGTTTAAAAAACTGAGAAAAAAATACTTAAAACATGTCGCAGTTGTATTACAATAAACAGACGCCATTTTCACTGCAGAGTTTGCTGGCGCTTTAGGGGTCACCATGTATCGACCCATGTATTTTTTAAATACGTGTGTTATACAACGTACAGGTAAATTGCAATCAATTGTGAAATTCATTGTAAATTTAGGACAGTTCTCCATTATTTAGCCCGAAACACTGTGTAGTTTCGAGGAGCTGAAAACTGTAAGTAAATGTGTTTTCTTCTTTCTTTTTTCCAGAGTTTTTGTTTGATTATTTACTCAGTAAACAGAGGACAGAGCTACTGTCCTGCCAGCCAAGAGTGACAGTGGCGTCATGTTTTGTTTACAAAGTTACCATGGACTTATCATCGATAGATCACTTGTCTTGTGTATTAATCAATACACAAGTGATCTGTCAATTAGCATTGGCTCAAGTGGAGTGTACAAGTTAAATTTTACTGAACAAGTGTAAACAAAATGTTACGTCACTGTCACTTTTGGTTAGCTCGACAGTATATATGTTCAAATTTTTGTGTTAAAATTAGACATTATATTGCTATCATCTATTACAACAAAAGAGTGCTATAGTAGACTTGATAACCAAATCAATATATTATTTGACATTTTCAAGGTGAGTGACCGCTTTATTTTTCTGTTTTCTGCATGAATGCGTAATTTCCCAAACGACGAAGGTTCATGAAAAATGGTTGTACCAAAGTGGAGATGTGAGCATCAAAACGTCGGTAACTTGGTAATATAATCCTAATCTGCATCAAACGTTTGTTGTTTATTTGCGATATAATGCAAAACGAATGGGTTATTATTAGAAATGTGTGAAGAAAAATCAATGTGCCTTTATATATACACGAACATTTGGGGCAAATCTTCCAAAAAGGGTGTTTGAAAGGGCTGACCTCTTGGCTCTCGTTTGTGGTGTCTTCTGTGAGTTTGTCACTTTCCCATTGGTATCCTGGGTCAGGTGTGGTACTTGATTGTATCGATTCCTGATCTTTGCACCATTACTTACTTTTAACTCTAATACCGTTGTTGACCCGTTGCCTCTTGACTGACCGCAATATCGATACTGTATCCTATCAAAACCTGCTAAAGTAAATGTTTAGCTGAGCTAAATGCTGCCCCAGGTGTGGGACTTGCTGGTCAGCTGTTTACAGATTCGTGTACAAAAAAAAGCGATTAGAAAGGGTACTTTTTTCAAGCAGGGCTGTGCGCATCGCTGTCATCGTTTAAGATAGAAAATAAAAGAAATAATTTAAGTAGGAAAATGTGTTTTTTTAAATAAATTTACTCGTACATGTATGCTGTGATTAGGAAATTATATCACAAATCCATCACTTTTTTTGATATCACAAAATAGATTTTTTGTTATCATTAAATCGTTTCAGCATTTTAGTTCTTAAGAAAAATGATAGATCCCGCAATATTCATACTCACGTGCGCTTTCATTCTTCTGAGCGGGAAAAGCTAATCGCCAGAGCTTTCGCTGCTCGCTTAAATGGCCCACAAATCACCATGTGAGCCAGCACATGAGATTAAGATACTGTTGCGGAGGCTCAGACTGTGCTACTGGGACTCGCAAGGTGTATTCGCTGTCCGCATATATGGCACTCAAATCGCCATTTGAGCCAGCACATGGGATTGTGGTACTTATCGTATTGTCGATGTTGAGCGCCGAAGGTTCAGGTGAGCCTGCACAAATATGCAGACACGACAGAGCCTTCACTGTTCGCATGAATGGCACGCACATTGCTAGCACCAGATTTTGGTAACGTTATTACATTGTCGAGTGACGAAGGCTCAGGCGACCCTGTGCAAATGTGCAGATTCGTCAGATTCTTCGCTGCTCTCATAACTTGAACTTCTGCTCTCATAAAAGGCACCCAATCAGCATTTGAGCAAGAAAATGAGATTTTAGTACCCTGGCAAATCTGCACATTTCCACAGGCTTCACTGAGCCTTCGTCACAGAACCAAAATCTCGTGAACTGGCGATTTGTGGCATTTATTTTTTCGTCACAAATCTCATGTGCTGGCTCAAATGGCGATTTGGGTATGCGATCAGCGACGACTCTGGCGATTCTTCACATTTGCCAAGGCTCGCCTGGGCCTTCACTACAAAAATCTCATTTCCTGCATCACAATGCGATTTGTGTGCCATTAATGAGAGCAGCGAAGGCTCTGGGTTTGTCATCGATGCGTTGTAGCAATGCTTCAAATAATGTTCTCAGTGCATTGTAATAAAAACCCTTGATAGAACCATGAGACAAGTTAGAAAGTGGCCCTGGCCCAATATTGTTGGGTCCGAGGAAGCGGTGATTGCTTTTTGTACGTTAGGTTTCATGGGAATATGACAATAGTTATGCTTATAGACATGCACATTTTCCCTTAATTTAGGCGGTCACAATATTAAAAAAAACTGTTACAGTAACAGTCAAACTCCGGACCTGCATCTGGTTTGCTGGGCAAACCATGAAATAATAATCTATTGCGTGGCACAATGCTACCAACGGTGCATAACAAATAAAAAAATATCTTTAAAAACTGATTGTTCTATATTTGATAAAATTTTGTTTTTGGATCTCTGTCAGCACTCGTTCTTGGGGGGGGGGGGGGGGGGGGGGGGCTGGGAGATATCATTTCTTGGAAAAATTTAAGTTTTTTGTGATATCACAAATTCGATTTTGTGATATCAAAACATCACCTGAAATTTGTGATATCACAAAATCGATTTTGATGTCACAAAAAAAGTTGTATGTGAATAACTAAGGCGCATACTGGCCTGCACATCTGGGAAGTCTGATCAGCGCCTTTGTTATTCGCTTTCTGGGAATTTTCAAAGTATAATTGAATGAAAGACTTTTTGGATCGTCTATCTCAGTATCTGAGCAGTTGGATTCTAGTTTGACATGGTCGGAAACCCCGAGGATAGATTTCTCACATGGAGCATATCTATCGAAAATCAGGATTATTTCTAAGACCCAGTTTAACCCCCTTAAATTGGTTCTTTATTTTGGGGCGTGTTTCCTTATTATTCTAAATCAAAGAACATGTTTGGCGACAAAGAATGTTTAAAAAAGTTTTATGCGAATAACAATAATTGTCAAAGAAACATACAAAATCGTGACTGCCTTAACTCGGAAGATTGTTTCTTGTGTTTTCGAGCAAAAATTCGCATGCGCGGACCCAGAGGGAGGATAGGGGTCCGGACCCACCCCCTGGAAAATCACAAGTCATATGGGTTTCTATAGAAATTAGCATTTGGACCCCTGGAAAAAGATGGCCCCCTGAAAAATGTTGTACCCCCTCTGAAACCTTGGAAAATTATACTTTTCTTTGAATTAACCATTGAACACCCTCTGTAAAACTGTAAAATAAGTTGAGGAGTAAATAAAATTAAGACGTTGTCAGAGCTGTTAACTGGAAGTTGGGCTTGAACCCCCCATCACCCCCACCCCCACCCCCATGGCAAAAATTCCTGGATACATGCATGAATAAAAATTGAAGTGCCATAACTCGCTAATTGTTATTTTTTAGAGCCATACATTTGAAATTATCCAACCAGTAAACCCTGGTGACACAAAATGCTACCATCTTGCGCCATAGATTTCATCCTGTGTCAGTAACCTATAGATAACTACTAGTTTTAAAGGAAGCATACAGATACTTAAATGGAGATATTGCGGCCAGTCTAAAACTAAAAACCAGCTGTATTGCGGTCATTTTTCCAAATAGGGGTCTGCCTCTATCAAGAACCCGGTTCACTTGGCTTAACCAAGGGGCCTTTACTAACGTGTAAACACCAAGTAAAACATTAAATGCATATGCAATATTGATTTTAATCACTAAATTAGTTTACAGTGGTTTGGTGGGAGATTGTGTCATAATTAAAATGATAGAGTCGACGGTTTTAAGTCACTTTTCATTGCAGAGAGGGTCGTAATGCATTCTTTTGCTGTAGACTACAAGCAGGAACATTAGAACGTATATGCTTGGATATGAGCAAATAATGCGCAAAAGAGTATTAAATCACGAAACTATAGAGGAATGTCAACAAAATATTGATTTTCAATCAAAATCCTTTACAACATCCGATAAGCCAACTGTCCACAAGTCACGTGATTATCTTCTGTGAAATTGTATAGTATATTAAAACCAACTTATAATTGGTCACTTTTCAAACTCATTATTTTGGACCAAACCCCTTATAAAATTGAAATGATTTTTTGCCTATATATGTGCAATTTAATGGGCAAACGTTAAGCAGTGTTTTTGAACAGTTTTCTTTAATTCAAAGTTTTTTGGATTAAAAATGCAAAAATCAACTTTTTTTAAAGAAAAAGTGGTTTTGAGAGTAGTTTTTTTTTTTAAAAATTGACGTTTAGGTGGTTACAAACTGGTCTGTCCGACTTGAAAAACACCAAACAATTGAAATTTTGCTTATGGTGGATTTTTTACGCCTTTTTAAAATGTTGCATTTTTCAAAATTTTTTGACACTTTTGAAATTCACAAGTATTTGCAGGTAAAATTGTTAAATGCACTTAATTTTATTTGAACACTGTAGGCCAAACACAGTAGAACTTGATTAGTCCATTTTTGGCGATTAAAGTTTTAGGACTACTGTACACTTCCGGTTTCAATGTGAAATTTTAAAAATCGATTTGGTATAATTATACTTTTGTTTTTCTTTAAATTCTCAAAGGAGGAGGGTGACGTCTGGTGATAATGAATATTCGCTGAAAATTTCAGAACGGTGTCGCTGACAATAAAGCATACAGAGCAGTGCAAAGTCTCAATGTAATGTGCAAGCTTAAAGCTAAATTTCAATGAAAAACCTGCTAAACGTGTTTGTCTTATGTTGCTGAGTAGCAAAAACGACTAGTCCGATGGAAACAAAACTTTTGCGGTTTATTCTTCTTATATCACGCTAGCCAGTAACATCTTCAAACAGACGCAAACGTTAATTTGTGTTATGGTTTATATTGTAGAAAAATTGTGACTTTTTGAAATGAGGGTACCTTTTCTCTAACTTCGTCCGTGCAAGAAACACACGTCATTTTTAAATGAAATAACTTGCAGAGTCTTGGCAAAGTATTGCTTCTCTTAAAAACATGAATTTCGTATACCCTATGTTTCACTTTCTGAACTAGTGTAAAAATGTATGGTGACCAATTAGAAGTTGATTTTAGTATAGTTGGTTAACTGTAGATCTTGTTCATGTAAACATTTTTTATAAAATTCACCCAGTATGCTACAATATCGGTAACGGAATAAACCAGGAAGTAACTCAAAAACGACAGATTAGCATGCTGCTGAGTGCTCAAAAGCTGTATATAATCTGAAAAGACGGATCTATCAGAAATAAAGAATACTTACGCTTTTAGAAAACAGCATAGTCAGTGTTATTGAGTCAGTTCATGAGAACTTATGACAAATGCAACAATTCTCACGTATGTTGGGCGTAAATTGATCTGTGTTAGATGTTTAAATTGGTCATACAACATTATAGCCAAAGGTATCCGTCTCCATGATAAAAAAACCATTGTTTAAACAAAAAAAAATCATACAAGTAAAAGCTTTTGAAAGCAACATCTCTTTAAATATCAATGCTGTCAGATTAAGCAGTCTAAAATTGGGTCAACTATTATTTTGAAAGGTTAGTATATACTATAAGTGTAAAAAAGAATAAAATATGTAAATCAGTAAATAAAGCTTAAACACGAGAGAGAGAAAAAACAAGAAAAAAAGAAATGTTACTAAATGTTGAGGCGTCATTGTGGTTCGAAATAGTAAGTGAGTATGATCAGGAAATACCACATCACAAACCGCAGACAAACCCACGGCACTGTGAGGAAGAGCCACACAATCATCACGAGACACCAGGAAGACAAACTAAGCAAAGCAACCAGCTCCCTCTTCCCCATCAAGATGATTGTAAAACTAGGATGGACATAAAGTAACGTACAACAAAACATAGAACAATTACAGACTCCTACATTACGAGTAACAATAAACAAAAAGTCAACCAAAACAGAACCATCCCCTTAGAAAGCCACCGGGGGCTTAATTGCATTTTACTGAAACCAAATCTTCGCCCTAGGTTCTGCTGCTGTTGAAACTTTAACCATTCCTAAAAACGGGGTAACATCCACAATCAAAGTCTTGTGATCATAGTAACAAGACATGGACGTTAAAGTTTATGAGCACTGAAAATAAAAGTAACGTTGTCAGAATTTATCAGTTGGAACCCCCCCCCCCCCCCCCCTTGACGAAAATTTCTGGATCAGCGCATGTTTTGAATTTAAGGTTGATTTCTTTTTTTGAAGAGTCTTGGATCTACACTACTGTAGTCATTTATATTAGTGCTGTAAAATAGTCATAACAGCAAAGGGAATTATACATGTATGTGCACTACATAAAAATCTGACGGCCCTTGTGTTCTATATTAAGGGACCTTATGCAGTATATACTCGTTTATGCGATGACTCCCTCCTACAATTCCCTCCTTCCTTTATATAAATAGACAATCATGGCTTACTTATTTTAGTCTGGTTCCCCTTTCTCTTAGGCCACATCCGCAGCTGTGGATGAAGAGGGAACCAAACTGGAGGTAAACACGTTTCTATTTTAAATGCTTGCGGTCTGCCTAAGGGTGGCAAGCAAAAACTGGTAAACTGGACCTACTTAGAATCGAGCTTAAGTTTCTATCAAAGTTCCTGCGTAATATATGCACACACATGGCCACAGTTACAACTTCAGCAGATAGGAGAGAAAACAAATGTGGCCAAGTAAGTTCTACTAGATCTATATGTTCCCTCTCAATTCTTTATTGCAGTCATTATAGTAAATATACAAAGGGTTGTCCCCCTGTGCGTGGAGACAATCCAGGAGCTTAAGCGAGTGGGTTTTCTTACGTGGATATATACACGTATAGGTAGACACTCATGGTATAATTATTTTATACCGCCTATATCAGTATAGACCATGCACACACCATGAGATATTTTGTGGCAAAGGCGGGAAGGGGGTATACAGATGTCCCTCTACTACACAGCCTTCTCTTATGAAAAATTACGAATAAAATTTAGCACTCAAACTTTGATACGTGGGTCATCCAATAAGGTCTGACAATGGTGGCAGATCTCAGAAACTATTACAGTAGACTCTCGTTAACTCAACTATGCATAACTCAATACTATCACTTATCTCGACTCGATGGCCCGGTCCCGATATTTTCCCCTATATATTATTGCAATTCCACAACGTTTATCTCGACAACGGCTAAGTCAATAAAACTGATAACTCGTTACGAAAAACTGGTCCCGCTGATCAATTTTAGTGTATTTTACAACGCCTAACTCGATCCAATTTCATAAGAAAAAGACAGTCATTAACTGACCTTTTTATCGGATAGTTCTCCAATTAATCCACCGTTTTGAACGTTAATTATCCCCATTTAAATTGTTTGATCACTTGGTTCACGTGTGTGACACATGCAGTTGTAAATAAGTGTGTTAGTAAAATTACATAATTGACCGCGGTCGAATTCTTCTGATCTTTTGTTTTCAACTTCAAAGCCGGTACATGTCTATCGCATATAAGTGACGGCTTGAGCTAATGTGTCATATTTGAGCAATATAATGAGTATTAAGCCAAGGCCAAAGAATAATTTAATTGTTTCTCAGGCCATTTTTTAATTTTGGAAAACAGATGCAGCGTTTTATTTCAGGCACCGGACAGTTGTGCGTGTAAGGCTGTTTTCGGACATTGGTCATGTCATGACAAAAATAGATTGGGAAGAGCCGACGAAAATTAAAATGTGAATGTACACTGTCTGTTGGGGCTTAGACATATCACGACGAACGAAAGGGTAAAACCTGCGACCGCGGGACCTGTCGCCGATACTTACTTAGAACTGAAAATGCTTTGTTTATTTTGTCTTAGAAAGTGAAAAAATGACCAAAATGTCGGGACTGCCGTGGTACCTGAAAAGCGATTCTATTTTTCCACTTCTTATTCTTTTTTTTATATTTTTTTTACTTCAATCCCACAGTTCATTAATGTAGTAGCTACTTATAACGATCTTTTAACGGACGAGTTGAACGTGATTTATTTTTCCCAAAAATTGTGGCTTTACGTCATGATATGGTTAGCTCGAACTACTGATAACTCGACATATTTTGCTCAGTCCCTTGAAATTCGAGGTATCGAGAGTAGACTGTATTTAAATCAGAATTCCATTACCCATTGCATGTGCCCATGGGTGTTGCCTACTCATATTTGAAATGTTGAGATTTTATCACAACCTGATCTGATGCTATATAAATTTGTAAACAACACTGTGATAGCCCATGTCCGCAAAAATCACGTTTGTAACTAATTTTTGCTGGGGATAGAGTTAGTTAAAGATGCAGTTTGTTTCTTTGGAAAGTTATATTAGTGGTTGGTGACGTTGCCTGAATACACAATAGACCCATAAAAGCAAATACAACAATGACATTTACCTAGTTGATTTGAACTTCTTGGTTGCTAGGCAACTATATACAATTACAATTTTGCCTCACTTTAAACGTTAATTATAAAATAGTATATTTTGAACACTTAAATACTGAGCCATTACGATCAATTTGCGTATTAAATAGACATATGTTTCGATAAATCTATTCTATAGTCTACTTAAAGCATTGAAAATAATAACTTTCAATAAATTCTATATACCAAATATAATGCACTATTAGTACAACCCATTTTTAACGAAAATATTTCTTGCAAAGTCGGTGATTTGTCACAATCATAACCCTGCTTACACCACAGTCGCAAGCTAAACCATTATCTATAGCGTTCAAAATCAACAAACATAATGTTTTTATTTATTTATATAAAAGTTTTAAGGAGGAATTTGTAATTTCTTAGAAATTTGGGCATGTATACCAGCCCAGAACTTTCCATATCAGTTACAAACAATTTCAAACGAATATTGAAGGTTGAAAATGTGTTCCTCAAACACATTTCATGGCCATGATCTTTTGAAATAATGGAGAAAAAACTGGATTTTGGTGGAATTTCGAAAATGTGGCATTTTGCAATTTTCTGACCGACAGACATCCATGGGACTGTCTAGTGGGTGATTTGCATAAAAAAGATCTATAACCCACTACATTTTCAATTATCACTGAAATGTACATTCTATTTGAAGAAAAACGTTTAAAGTTACTGAGTGCCAATTGGAAAGGAATGAGTGGAAATCTTTTTGCTGATGCTTATCAAAGTTTTAGTAGTATATTAGTGCTCAGACCGCAGAATGAGCACAGAAAGAGTTTTTTGTAATGGGCTCCTGACAGATATGGCACTGAGGGTATAAAACTTGAGTACAGTCTCAAACTCAAAATAAAGCACAATGATTGGCTTATTGTGAACACATGTCCGCACGCAGCCAATCAATTTTGCCTCATTTTGAGTTCGAGAATGAACTCAAGTTTAATACACCTAGGAGCATAGTTACTGCTCACGTCTCTCCATCCCGCTGGGGATGGGAGCCAGACAAGCTGTTTGAGCAACAGTGCTATTACCCACCATTGATCTCTAGTATATACCTGACGTCACTATAGTAGCGACTATCGATTTTCGAATCGAACTATAGTAACTATAGTAGGAACTTATGTTTGATTCAAAATAGACCATGGTTATTATACAGGGTACTGGTTATCTGTTTTCAGTAATTGGTCATATGTGAAACGGGAACCAGCAATTTTTTTTAGATATAGTGAATAGTAATGTAAATTTTCAATTTTTAAAGGTTGTCGTAGTCTTTACCAAGCCAGAAAAATGGTGGACGAGCAAAAATTCAGAAAGATGGTGACCAACCAATTTATGGAGAATGTGGAATATATGCGGGAGAAATATTCGTTTCTTACTGTGTTTAGTAAGTCTGACTCAACCCTGGCTTTAGGATCTACATACCGTTGTTGCAGCTGTGCACATGATCATGAATATTTGGAGTACATCCTTGATACAGGTGAGGTGAATGAGAAGTTGTTCGATAAAATAGTGAAAAGTTTAGCTATAGGAAAGTGTCATCATGCGGATGCAGTGTCTAAAGACCAACTAGTCTCAACGTCTATTACAGGACTACATATTGCAGCAGCAGTTGGAACAGAAAGGGCGATTAAGGAAAACCTAGAGAGATGTTGTAGATATATGACTGATTTTGGAATTTTCAATCTGCATCCCTTTGATACTGCAATGGTGAAAAAACAAACTAATGTTTGTAATTTATTTGTAAATTACTGGCTCAGTCATGATGCTGGATATTTATATACTCCACATATGGTGATGGTAAATGGTAAATCTTTACTTTGCCAGCAAGTTAGTCGTCTTGAATTTTGTGTTAGACAGGCAAATAATGAGTTACTGAAAACAATAACTACTAATCTTTCTGAAAATCCTGGCTTTGGAGAAAATGGCATAAGAAATATTCAGTGGATACTAACCCCTGCTTCCCCTAATACGGATTTGGCGCATGCTTTACAGCTCACTATGAAAAATCAATTAGTGCCACTACAACATACTCTAGTACAGTATATGCAGCTCCTAGGTAAATATGACATACTGACTGAGGAAATCAGAAGTGACTGTCTTTTGTCAGTATTAATGTATAATGACCACATGCTTCTTGAACAAATGTTGATTTGTTTAGACTTAAACGACTCGAATGTTTATATATTCATAAGCCAGTGTTGTATGGTACTGCAGAATAGAGAAAATTGTACAAAATTGCTCCAACAGCACCGCATTATTCGTCCAGTAAGTATGACAAAGGAGGAACATGTTGACATCATTTTTACCCTGTTTGGCATGTTCTACAATGATTTCAAGAGTGAGCTCAATGGCTTGTTAGAATCTGCACCAGGTGTTCACAAAAGATTTATAAAAGTATCACTCCTTAAACTGATACCGTCTTTCAGACGTTATACTTATGATCATGACATTTGCATAGCCCATATAGTACAGACTATCATTGAACAAGGTGAAACTGAAACTTTGATACGTGATGCTAAGATAATTGTCCCTCAGCTCCAAAAAATGTTGAAAAAATATTTAAAATATAATTTGCGCCACAGAGAAGCTGTTGAAATACTTATAAATGAAAATGTTGATATTGACACTGAGAAAGCCATTGAGCATGATCGGAAGTTTTCTCTAGATCTGGAATTGCAAATAGGAAGATTTTATCAGTGCATTGCTGATGCTAGAGAGCATGGGGTGTATGGTCACAACGGTGAAGATCTGGTGTTGAACTATCTCTGTCCATTCCTGCTAGCATGTGGGTATGACGTTCCAAGGCGCTGTTTGCTTGATATTCTTGATAAAGCATCTGATGAGAAATCTAAATCTGCAGACTATGCATACATCAAAAACTATCCAGACACTCCAAATTCCACAGAAATTGCATATATAAAAAACTATCTAGACACTCCAAGATCTCTACTGGCATACTGTCGGAACTCCTTACGGAAACATTTTAGAGGGAGATATATATACAAATTTGTGGAAGTTTCAGGATGCCCACAGAAAATCA
The DNA here is from genome assembly GCA_964019695.1 of Loripinus fragilis. NCBI lineage: Eukaryota > Metazoa > Mollusca > Bivalvia > Lucinida > Lucinidae > Loripinus > Loripinus fragilis. Next base: position 106,258,632 of record OZ026514.1, on the reverse strand, counting down.
AAGACATTATTCTTTTGAAATATTTGCTACGCAGCATTAGAGAAATAAAGTAAAACCTACTAGAGTAGCCACCTAAAAGAAGACCAAAATTGGTAAAACCTGCTTGAGTAGCCGCCTTAAAGAAGACTAAATATGGTGTTCAATATGGTTATTCTTTAAGAGAGGTTAAAAACATTGCAAAATGCACCCTTCGTGCATTCTGCAAAAATAGTGAGTATGATTAGGAAATACCACAATCACAGACTGTAGACAAACCCATGGCACCGCGAGGAAGAGCTACACAACAATCACAAAACACGAGGAAGACAAACTAAACAAAGCAACCAGCTCTCTCTTCCCCATCAAGATGATTGCAAAACTAGATTGGACATTAAGTAGTAACTAATCTTTGTCTTTGATTCTGCTGTTGTTGAAGTACAAGATTTGTTAGCTCCCATGAGGGCCTTCTAACTATTGCAATGTATCATCGTGGAAAATCAAATTAATGCACTATATTGAAACAAAGAGAAGGGCTCATGACTCACAGATAGTCAGAGCTAAAGAAAACGTTTCGACCATCAAACTAACGGATGTCTTTAAGACCTTTGTTTTGTATGTTTTTGAGTTGCCGTATACGACAGATACTATTGTGATTCCAGGCTTAACGTGACCCCCGTTTTTTGCCGTTTATTCCTTAATGGTTATTCTAATTGAAAAATAAATTACAGAAATGAATTTAGACATATACCGCGTAATTAGAAATATTTTTCTCGGTTATGTATAAGCTTTTATATAGGCTGGAATTAGATGGAATTTCTGCATGTTTTTGTCCCTCCACTTTGAATCAGTCCCCATGTGTACCTTATCGATATATAAATAAACTGCCGATCAGGGCCCGGAATTACAATGCCTCCTTAGAGTTAAGGAAGACTTAAGTTAAGTATTGATTTTTCAGGATGCGAAAAATAACGTTTAAAACTGATTAAAAACAAAATAGTTTTAATTTTTCTGAAGATCACAATGATATCTTTGACCACAAATACCACATCGACTAAGGCAATTTATTTAGCATTTAATATGGCATGTTGAAAAACCAATACTTAACTTAAGTCTTGCTTAACTTTAAGGAGGCATTGTAATTCCGGGCCCAGAAGTTTAAAATTTGTGCGTTATGCTTACGATTACTAATATAGAGGTGCGAATGGGTATTTATCTCAAGGAAAAAGACTAAGTTATTCTGAATTGCAGCGCATTTGGGCCTTAGCTCAAAATAAGAGATGATTACAAAAATAAGTTTTAGTTACGCGGTATACATTTACATCCACATGCTAAACACCGATCGTATTAATAAGGATTAAAGTTGTTAAATAAAAGAAAAACGGGGGTCACTCTAAACCTGGTTTTTGCTACTGAACACATACATATGCGTAGTCACTCTTTTTAAAGCATTCGAGCACATCTATCTAGTAGTGCTAGTGTTCTGAAATGAGGTCAGGTCCCAAGGGTGGAATTTTTCATGGGCATAAATGATAAAATGCCAACATTTATCATTTATTATCATGTAAAATATATTACCTTAGAGCTTTGTGGCAAGAAAGATCTTCACTTTTCAGAATTAGTTTCGTGAGGAGTTGTAATTTCATGTTCAATTAAGTAAATAGTCAAGAATCAGCCTGCGCATACGCGCAGTCTGATCAGAGCCTTTGCTAGTCGCTGGAATATTCTATGACTGTTAAGCTACTGACTGAACAACATTTGGAGCATCTAAGCTTAAAAGGAGGCTGCCTAGGCTCGTCTGAGTCTACAGTTGTCAAAATTCATGTTGTTAAAAATCAAATGTCGCAGCTCATTTGTAGAAAAAAACTGTGCAGATCAATATCAACTGGCTTTAAACGGCCAGCTTATGTTGATCTATACAGTTAAACAGCCAACATACGAGGGGCATTTGGAAAGTTCTTAGCATAGGCTCGCCGGAGTCGCAGCTCATTTGTGGAAAAAACTGTGCAGATCAATACCAACTGGCTTTAAACGGCCAGATTATGTTGATCTATACAGTTTAACAGCCTACATATATCTGCTAGGCTTAACAGGACGGACATAGTTGAGCCGTGACATGTGATTTCCAACAATGTGGTATCTGACAAGTGTAGACTCAGCTCCTTTTATACTTAGAAACTCTAAATAATGTTGGGCCAGTAGCTTAACAGCCAAAGAATATTTAAGCGACTAGCAAAGGCCCTGATCAGACTGTGCATATGCGCAGGCTGGTCTGAGCATTTGCTGATCGCACATACCACATTGTTGGAAATCTCATGTCGCGGGTCAGTTAGTATCTAGTGTCTTCCAAAGATTGACAAAAAGTCTGGTCGCCAATTATCGCAACCAGTACTATACTTAAAAGTTTATTTTCTGCTTCAAACTTGTACCAGTTTGTTTCTTTCTCTATTCCAAACTTCAACCAACGTTTCTCAAGATATGTTACATCAGGGCATACCACAGAGGCTGAAAACTTTGGCTAAAATAGAATAGGCGTGTATTAATCTAGCTTACAATCGTTCTTCACTAGGCTAAATGAAGTTTGTTGTTGTTTTCAGTTTTGTTTCGTTTTGTTTTTCTTGTTCAATATAAACAACAGTAGCACACATCATACATTTGGTTTTAAATTCTCGGATATCTTAAATATTGACACGTCAGAAAAACAGAACAGCTTGAATATGTGTAAAAAACGTTGGTTGAAGTTTAATAATTAATTTTATAAATCACGAAAGTTTCAACTTTATTTGTTGCATAATGGTTGAAAGTAAAATCAAAAGTCGCAAGAATATTCAAAATGGCTACTGTTAATGATAACAACGATGAAGAAATACCTTCTCAACTTTTCTTCAAATAGAATTAGCTTTCTATATAACGCAACTCTGCTAGAGAACCACTGTACTTGAATGGTGGAGTCATTGCGGGTTTTCAGTCAACGAGTGCATAAACTACATGTATAATAATTAAGTATATCTGGTTGTTTAAAAGGTAATAAATATTGTCGTATTTTTTTGACCCTGAAGTTCAAAGGTAGTGACCTATGCTAATTTTATTTCAGACCTATTATCGATAGTTTTCGGCAAATATACGGGAATAATTAGGTTTTCATAACGGTTGTATAAAATATAAAGGGATGTACATTAGCTTTAAAGATTTGAAAAGTAAAATGTGTGTTGGTAAATGAAAAAAAAACACATTTCTAGCTTCGAGGCGAAGTTTCTCGACAGATAAATGTAGCTTGATTATGAAGCACTGAGAATAGGGAAAATTTAGCTTACCCTTTTTTCTTAAGGGAAAGGGTTTTCACAGCGAAATTTTAAGCAGGCGTTTTGAGGTGAAATCGAGATTATTGAAACGCAATATTCGTTCCCTTTCTCTGCAAAAAAATGGCCGCCGATCGTGAAGAAAATGTTAAATTGTTGTTTTTTACCAACACTGTACAAATATGATCAAAATCTACACGCGCACAATTTAAAAGTTATTGGGTCACAGTATAGGCGCCAACTTTAATAATCGGTCTTGCTATTTCATCTGCTCATGAAATATGACAGGTGACCCAATAGATCATTAATACACCCTTCGCGTGATTATTGGACAACAAAATGTTGTAATGTTGAAGCGTTGTAAAAAAAAAGACTGGGAAAAATTTACTGAAAACATGTCGCAGTTGTAATACAATAAACAGTCGCAATTTTCACTACATCTTTGCTGGCGCTTTATGGGTTGCTATCAACCAATGTATTATTTTCAATACGTGTGTTATACAATGTACAGGTAAATTGCGATCAATTATGAAATACATTGTAAATGTAGTGTTTAACCCAAAACCGTGTTTGTGAAGTTTCGAGGAGCTGAAAACTGTAAGTAAATGTGTTTTCTTCTTTCTTTTTTTCAGAGTTTTTGTTTGATTATTTACTCAGTAAACAGAGGACAGAGCTACTGTCCTGCCAGCCAAGAGTGACAATGGCGTCATGTTTTGTTTACAAAGTTATCATGGACTTATCATCGATAGATCACTTGTCTTGTGTATAAATCCTATCCGCCGGATAGGATTAATACACAAGTGATCTGACGATAAGCGTTGGCTCAAGTGGAGTGTACAAGTTAAATTTTACTGAACAAGTGTAAACAAAATGTTACGCCACTGTCACTCTTGGTTGGCTCGACAGTATATATGTTCAAATTTTAGTGTTAAAATTAGACATTATATTGCTATCATCTGTTACAACAAAAGAGTGCTATAGGAGACTGGATAACCAAATCAATATATTTTTTGACATTTTCAAGATGAGTGACCGCTTTATTTTTCTGTTTTCTGCATGAATGCGTAATGAAATTTCGAAAACGATGAACGTTCACGAAAGATGTTTGTACCAAAGTGGAGATGTGAGCATCAAAACGTCGGTATCTTGGTTATATAATCCTAATCTGCATCAAACGTTTGTTGTTTATTTGCGATATAATGCAAAACGAATGGGTTATTATTAGAAATGTGTGAAGAAATATATAAACACGAACTTTTGGGCCAAATCTTCCAAAAAGGGGTGTTTTAACTCTAATACCGTTGTTGACCCGTTACCTCTTGACTGACCGCAATATTACATGTTTTGGCTGACCGAAATACTGACCCAGGTGTGGGACTTGCTGGTCAGCTGTTTACCGATTCGTGTACCAAAAACGACGAGAAAGGGTACTTTTTCAAGCTGGGCTGTGCGCATCGCTGTCATCGTTTAAGATAGAAAATAAAAGTAATAATTTAAGTAGGAAAATGTTTGTTTTTTAATAAATTTACTCGTACATGTATGCTGTGATTAGGAAGTTATATCACAAATCCATCACTATTTTTTTGATATTGCAAAATAGATTTTATGTTATCATTAAATCGTTTCGGCATTTTAGTTCTTAAGAAAAAAGATAGATCCCGCAATATTCATACTCACGTGCGCTTTCATTCTTATGGGCGGGAAAAGCTTATCGCCAGAGCTTTCGCTGCTCGCTTAAATGGCCCACAAACCACCATGTGAGCCAGCACATGAGATTTAGATACTGTTGCGGAGGCTCAGACTGTGCAACTGGGACTCGCTAGGTGTATTCGCTGTCCGCATATATGGCACTCAAATCGCCATTTGAGCCAGCACATGGGATTGTGGTACTTGTAGTATTGTCGATGTCGAGTGCGGAAGGCTCTGGTGAGCCTGCACAAATATGCAGACACGACAAAGCCTTCGCTGTTCGCATGAATGGCACGCACATTGCTAGCACCAGATTTTGGTAACGTTATTACATTGTCGAGTGACGAAGGCTCAGGCGACCCTGTGCAAATGTGTAGATTCGTCAGATTCTTTGCTGCTCTCATAAATTGAACTTCTGCTCTCATAAAAGGCACCCAATCACCATTTGAGCGAGAAAATGAGATTTTAGTACCCTGGCAAATCTGCACATTTCCACAGGCTTTACTGAGCCTTCGTCACAGAACCAAAATCTCGTGTACTGGCGATTTGTGGTATTTATTTTTTCGTCACAAATCTTATGTGCTGGCTCAAATGGCGATTTTGGTATGCGAGCAGGGAAGATTCTTCACATTTGCCAAGGCTCGCCTGGGCCTTCACTACAAAAATCTCATTAGCTGCCTCACATTGCAATTTGTGTGCAATTAATGAGAGCAGCGAAGGCTCTGGGTTTGCCGTTGTTGCGTTGTAGCAATGCTTCAAATAATGTTCTCAGTGCATTGTAATAAAAACCCTTGATTGAACTATGAGACAAGCTAGAAAGCGGCCCTGACCCAATATTGTTGGGTCCGAGAAAGTGGTGATCGCTTTTTAAACGTTAGGTTTCATGGGAGTATGACAATTGTTATGCTTATAGACATGCACATTTTCCCTTAATTTAGGCGGTCACAATATTAAAAAAAACTGTAACAGTAGCAGTCAAACTCCGGACCTGCCCCTGGTTTGCTGGCCCAACCATGAAATAATAATCTATTGTGTGGCACAATGCTACAAACGGTCCATAACAAATAAAAACTATCTTTAAAAACGGATTGTTCTATATTTGATAAAATTTTGTTTTTGGATCTCTGTCAGCACTCGTTCTGGGGGTGGGGGCTGGGATATATCATTTCTTGGAAAAATTTAAGCATTTTGTGATATCACAAATTCGATTTTGTGATTTCAAAACATCATCTGAAATTTGTGATATTACAAAATCGATTTTGATGTCACAAAACGCGCTTGTGGATTTGTATGTGAAGTTTTCTTGTGTTAAATCGTTAAACGTGTCGCGAGAAAATATGATTAAGTTGTACGTGAATAACAAAGGCGCATACTGGCCTGCACATCTGTGAAGTCTGATCAGCGCCTTTGTTATTCGCTTTCTGGGAAAGTATAATTGAATGAAAGACTTTTTGGATCGTCTATCTCAGTATCTGAGCAGTTGGATTCTAGTTTGACATGGTCGGAAACCCCGAGGACAGATTTCTCACATGGAGCATATCTATCGAAAATCAGGATGATCTCTAAGACCCAGTTTAACCCCCTTAAATTGGTTCTTTATTTTGGGGCGTGTTTCCTTATTATTCTAAATCAAAGAACATGTTTGGCGACAAAGTATGTTTAAAAAAGTTTTATGTGAATAACAATAAATGTCAAAGGAACGTACAAAATCGTGACTGCCTTAACTCGGAAGATTGTTTCTTGTGTTTTCGAGCAAAAATTCGCATGCGCGGATCCAGAGGGAGGATAGGGGTCCGGACCCAACCCCTGGAAAATCACAAGTCATATGGGTTTCTATAGAAATTAGCATTTGGACCCCTGGAAAAAGATGGCCCCCTGAAAAATGTTGGACCCCCTATGAAACCTTGGAAAATTATACTTTTCTTTGAATTAACCATTGGACACCCTCTGTAAAACTGTAAAATAAGTTGAGGACTAAATAAAATTATGACGTTGTCAGATCTGTTAACTGGCAGTTAGGCCTGAACCCCCCCCCCCCCCCCCACACACACACACACCCCTATCCCCACCCCCCATGGCAAAAATTCCTGGATCCACGCATGAATAAAAATTGAAGTGCCATAACTCGCTAATTGTTATTTTTAGAGCCATACATTTGTTATTCTCCAACCAGTAAACCCTGGCGACACAAAATGCTACCATCTTGCGCCATAGATTTCATCCTGTGTCAGTAACCTATGGAAAACTACCAGTTTTAAGGGAAGCATAAAGATACTTAAATCGAGATATTGCGGCCAGTCTAAAACTAAAAACCAGCTGTATTGCGGTCATTTTCCGAATAGGGGTCTGCCTCTATCAAGAACCCGGTTCACTTGGCTTAACCAAGGGGCCTTTACAAAAGTGTAAACACCAAGTAAAACATTAAATGCATATGCAATATTGATTTTAATCACTAAATTAGTTTACAGTGGTTTGGCGGGAGATTGTGTCATAATTAAAATGATAGAGTCGACGGTTTTAAGTCACTTTTCATAGCAGAGATGGTCGTAATGCATTCTTTTGATGTAGACTACAAGCAGGAACATTAGAACGTATATGCTTGGATATGAGCAAATAATGCGCAAAAAGAGTATTAAATCACGAAACTATAGAGGAATGTCAACAAAATATTGATTTTCTAACAAAATCCTTTACAACATCCGATAAGCCAACTGTCCGCAAGTCACGTGATTATCCACTGTGATATTGTATAGTATACTGAAACCAACTTCTAATTGGTCACTTTTCAAACTCATTATTTCTGACCAACCCTAATAAAATTGAAATGATTTTTGCCTATATATGTGCAATTTAATAGGCAAACGTTTAGCAGTGTTTTGAAATGTTTTCTTTTACTTCAAAGTTTTTTGGATTAAAAATGCAAAAATCGACTTTTTTAAAGAAAAAGTGGTTTTGAGAGTAGTTTGTTTTATAAAATTGACGTTTAGGTGGTTACAAACTGGTCTGTCCAACTTGAAAAACACCAAACAATTGAAATTTTGCTTATGGTGGATTTTCTACGCCTTTTTAAAATGTTGCATTTTTCAAATTTTTTTGAGACTTTTGAAATTCACAAGTATTTCCAGGTAAAATTGTTAAATGCACTTAATTTTATTTGAACACTTCAGGCCAAACACAGTAGAACTTGATTAGTCCATTTTTGGCGATTAGAGTTTTAGGACTACTGTACACTTCGGGTTTCAATGTGAAAGTTTAAAAATCGATTTGGTATAATTATACTTTTGTTTTTTCTTTGAATTCTCTAAGAAGGAGGGTGACGTCTGGTGATAATGAATATTCGCTGAAAATTTCAGAACGGTGTCGCTGACAATAAAGCGTACAGAGCAGTGCAAAGTCTCTATGTAATGTGCAAGCTTAAAGCTAAATTTCAATGAAAAACCTGCTAAACGTGTTTGTCTTATGTTGCTGAGTAGCAAAAACGACTAGTCCGATGGAAACAAAACTTTTGCGGTTTATTCTTCTTATATCACGCTAGCCAGTAACATCTTCAAACAGACGAAAACGTTAATTTGTGTTATGGTTTATATCGTAGAAAAATTGTGACTTTTTGAAATGAGGGTACCTTTTCTCTCATTCGTCCGTGCAAGAAACACACGTCATTTTTAAATGAAATAACTTGCAGAGTCTTGGCAAAGTATTGCTTCACTTAAAAACATGAATTTCGTATACCCTATGTTTCACTTTCTGAACTAGTGTAAAAATGTATGGTGACCAATTAGAAGTTGATTTTAGTATAGTTGGTTAACTGTAGATCTTGTTCATGTAAACATTTTTTATAAAATTCACCCAGTATGCTACAATATCGGTAACGGAATAAACCAGGAAGTAACTCAAAAACGACAGATTAGCATGCTGCTGAGTGCTCAAAAGCTGTATATAATCTAAAAAGACGGATCTATCAGAAATAAAGAATACTTACGCTATTAGAAAACAGCATAGTCAGTTTTATTGAGTCAGTTCATGAGAATTTATGACATATGCAACAATTCTCACGTATGTTGGGCGTAAATTGATCTGTGTTAGATGTTTAAATTGGTCATACAACATTATAGCCAAAGGTATCCGTCTCCATGATAAAAAAAAACATTGTTTAAACAAAAAAATCATACAAGTAAAAGCTTTTGAAAGCAACATCTCTTTAAATATCAATGCTGTCAGATTAAGCAGTCTAAAATTGGGTCAACTATTATTTTGAAAGGTTAGTATATACTATAAGTGTTAAAAAGAATAAAATATAAAATATGTAAATCAGTAAATAAAGCTTAAACATGAGAGAGAGAAAAAACAAGAAAAAAAGAAATGTTACTAATTGTTGAGGCGTCATTGTGGTTAGAAATAGTAAGTGAGTATGATCAGGAAATACCACATCACAAACCGCAGACAAACCCACGGCACTGTGAGGAAGAGCCACACAATCATCACGAGACACCAGGAAGACAAACTAAGCAAAGCAACCAGCTCCCTCTTCCCCATCAAGATGATTGTAAAACTAGGATGGACATAAAGTAACGTACAACAAAACATAGAACAATTACAGACTCCTACATTTGGAGTAACAATAAACAAAAAGTCAACCAAAACAGAACCACCCCCTTAGAAAGCCACTGGCGGCTTAATTGCATTTTACTGAAACCAAATCTTCGCTCTATGTTCTGCTGTTGTTGAAACTTTAACCTTTCCTAAAACGGGGTAACATCTACAATCAAAGTCTTGTGATCATAGTAACAAGACATGGACGTTAAAGTTTATGAGCACTGAAAATAAAAGTAACGTTGTCAGAATTTATCAGTTGGAACCACCCCCCACCCCCCCCCCCTTGACGAAAATTTCTGGATCAGCGCATGTTTTGAATTTGAGGTTTTTTTGTTTTTGTTTGAAGAGTCTTGGATCTACACTACTGTAGTCATTGTAGTCATCTACTGTAGTCATTTATATTAGTGCTGTAAAATAGTCCTAACAGCAAAGGGAATTATACATGTATGTGCACTACATAAAAAATCTGACGACCCTTGTGTTCTATATTAAGGGACCTTATGCAGTATATACTCGTTTATGCGATGACTCCCTCCTACAATCCCCTCCTTCCTTTATATAAATAGACAATCATGGCTTACTTATTTTAGCCTGGTTCCCCTTTCTCTTAGGCCACATCCGCAGCTGTGGATGAAGAGGGAACCAAACTGGAGGTAAACACGTTTCTATTTTAAATGCTTGCGGTCTGCCTAAGGGTGGCAAAGCAAAACAGGTAAACTGGACCTACTTAGAATCGAACGTAAGATTCTATCAAAGTTCCTGCGTAATAGATGCACACACATGGCCACAGTTACAACTTTAGCAGATAGGAGAGAAAACAAATGTGGCCAAGTAAGTTCTACCAGATCTATATGTTCCCTCTCAATTCTTTATTGCAGTCATTTTGATAAATATACAAAGGGTTGTCCCCCTGTACGTGGAGACAATCCAGGAGTTTATAGTCAGGGGTGATTGGGACTCCCGTGCAAATTTGATGCCGATTTATGGTGACCTATACCAAATCAAACTTTAGGGAATATCTAATGAAAATCACCTGGTCACCCATCTGGGTTTCACGTCTGGACGTCATTATGACGTCATCAAAATAGCGTATGTTGTATCAGTACAATTTAAACGGTATGTCCATTGTAGTATATGGGATCAGGACTTACTTGCATTTTGTGTGCCAATTTCAGTCGAAATGCACCAAATTTAATCTTAGGGGGTAAATAATTAAAATTAACATGTCGCCCATATTGTCTTTGCATCAGAACAAAAAGATGACGTCATTGAAATGACGCCTAATATGTAAATACCGCATATATATGCATTTTGTCCATTCCCAACGCTTGGAAATATTCCTTTAATGAACTGGTAGCCTTATCATGACTAAATGCAAACTCTTTTAAATCGTAACATACAAAATATATTCAGATAGGGTGAAGTCAGTTCGAGTGTGGGACGTAAATGCCATCACGATTTACGAATAAAAAGACAGTGGAGTGAAAGAAAAAAAAACAGTGTTTTTGATAATAAACGGAGTAAATATAATCTCTTATATATATATATATATATATATATATATATATATATATATATATATATATATATATATATATATATATATATATATATATATATATATATATAGTTGATTCACTATATCCCTCTGTATTTATCTCTCTTTCTGAATCTCGCTAGAGGCAAAATATTTACAGCATCTATCGGCTCAGTTGATTCACTATATCCCTCTGTATTTATCTACTGTCTGAATCTGCATCAGTTTCTGATCCTGTGTAGCTCGAAAGCAATGATGTTTGTGAAATTATATTTCCACACTTCTGATATTTATCTAGTTTCACTTGTATCCTTGGATCCATCAGGCTTTCACTTGCGAACGAAATAGATGTCATCCATTGAAAAAGAACCAATATACGACGTGTACTGCATCAGTCGTCATCAATACCAGCGCTTCCTGAACATCCCTTTTTGGGGATGGCTCAGTGGCGCAGTTGGTAGCGTTGATGTCTGGTGTAGTGCTAGGCGGTGTTGCCGAGGTCGTGGGTTCGAATCTCTCTAGAGGCAAAATATTTACAGCATCTATCGGCTCAGTTGATTCACTATATCCCTCTGTATATATATATATATATATATATAGATGTACTGCGACCTCTGACCAATGACCTTTGGGTCTTTCTATTTCAAACGATTGATGCAGAATACGTAAAATGAGCCAGTCCGGCTAGAACATATGTGCATGTCAAAGCTTTTTTTAGTAAATGTAAATTAATGCCTGAAACTCTTTTTTCTAGAACAGCATATCATTATTGTAAATAGAGTCACGCTTCAAAGCTTTTGGTTTATCTGTAGCTGCTTATCCTACACCCAAATATAAGATAAGAGTAATAATCATTTGCATACACTATCAACCAAACTCATTATAGTCCGATTTTGACCACTGAATGATCAAAAGTTAGAAGAGTCTACTAAGTAGTACAAGATATGGAAATAAGGATAAATTCCTCTACAAGTTACCCATTGTGCTTCAATAGCACGGCCATTAGAAACTGTTACAATCTGATTTATCTTTCGCATGCTACTAGGTAGAATCGTCTTTAAAGGTCAAAATCGGACAATAAGGCATTCTTGTTGATACGGCTAAAGAAATATCAGAATCCACATGAAAATAGTTGTTCAAAAGTCATAAGCATATTGACAACTGGCAATAGTTTCCATGAATCCTCTTCTGCTCCATAGCAACACAAATCAGTACAATATAAATGGTTTGCTTTGTACTTACACCGAGATGTTTCGCATACAGACATGCTGCAACCACATTTTATCAGTTGCAGAGGGTTTTCGGGGGCAGGTGGCAACATGCGCGGATCCAGGAATTTTTGTCAGTTTTATTTAGTCCTCAGCTTATTTTACAGTTGAAAGAGGGGTTCCAATGGTACTATTGCTGAGAAAACTGCACTTATACTTTACAAAGTATCCAGAGGCGTTCCATTATTTTCCGGGGGATTGGTGTCCAACTTTTTCCAGGGGGGGGGGGGGGTCTTAATGCTAATTTCTATAGAAACTCATATACGTACTTGTTATTTTCCAGGAGAGTGTCCGGACCCCCTATCCCCCTCTGGATCCGCACATGGGCAATGTCATCATAACGGGACAATATTTATCACAGTCTGGCCTCTAACCATAATTGTCAGGCATTGATTTGTCAGGATTAATGACAGGTGAGGTTTTCCAAATGATTCACTGATACTGTGCACGTTTGACACCTTCAAGAAACACAGCTCTTGGAGGTGGTAGTTCTTGCAATTCAGCTTTTTTTTCTTCAAAACAATTTACCACCTCGACGCAGTGAGTCAAAAATATCGGTGACTGGCTAATGCAAAGTAAGAAAGACGGCAAAGATCAGGAATCGATACAATCAAGTACCACACCTGACCCAGGAAACCAATGGAAAAGTAACAAACTCACAGTTAGACATCACAAACAAGAGCCAAGAGGTCAGGACAATTTACAAATATATTACTCTAGTGCATCCGCCGCAGTGCTTTCTAAGGGCACTGAGCCGAGGTGAAAGAATGCTTTGTGGATAGAGTCTCCATCATAGCTAAATGCCTGCCAATATGATTTCCTGCTCTTTCCTGACATTGAACTAGTTAATACCAGCACCTGAGAGTGCATGGAATTCGAACAGAGCCCTGGTTGTGGCATCATGGCACATTGACATCTTTAATAAGTGTCCTGATCTTAGAAACTTGATGATATATGAGCAAGACTGTTTAAGAAAATGTAAAATATCAACACTCTGCTATTGTTTTTATATGTGTTTTATTTAAGCGGCGAAAGCAACATTTGCTCCTCAGCAAAACTGGGGGTAGGGTTGTGCATTAGCTCATATAAAACAAAATATTTAAGATAGAAAAGCAAACTTTGGTTTTGTATTCGTCAATTGAGTATATGTTTGTTAAACCTAATTTAAAACGGTTTGAAACCAACTCAGAGCAGTCGTTAAACTAAATGACGCTGGCCAAAATTACCACTTTTAAATTATAATTAAGTTCATGTTACGCACATAATACAACATGTAGCCGTATTATTGTTGAACAGCAGTCATACGTAGTAAAGACATCCAGTAATTTTCAGACTATTAGAATGTTCATTGATTACCTAGTTTTAATGTATTCTTTCTGTACCTCAAGCTTTCAATATTTTTATTCTCAAACTGATAAAATAACATATGTAACAAGCTGATACAGGCTAACACCCATGCGTACAGTGTGCAGACATCTCCTATTCGATGCACCATGAATCGGTACATGCGATAGAATATGTCTAAAAGGGTTTGGGATGGAGCAGGTCATTACTCAGCTTGCATTCAAAATCTTGTTTGATGATTATTCTGGTTTTTATGATATGAGGAGGACAATTATTTTACCAGAGAAGCAGAAATAATAATCGATATTGTACATGTATATGACTTGGATAAGGATTGGTTTAGAATATTTACATTAGAAAGGGACATTTACTAAATTGTACTGTTTAAATGTGAATAGATTATTTCCTATGTTCCTCTAGGATGTATCTTTATTTTAGAATTATTCATATTAAGAAATATTGAAAACAAATATTCATAACTTCTGTAACAAAGGTACAGGGGCTTAATAATCATCAATACCTAAGATAAGGCACCAGAGGCTAGAGACTTTAGCTAGGAAACCATGCGAAATATATTCATTTTTGTCTGAAATATCATTTCTTCATCAAGTCAATGTCCTTGCTCATTTATTATGTCATGTAACATATGTTACAGCCCTTAACAAGTGCTTCAATCTTGTTGTTTAACCTGCAAAACCTATAATTCTTCATAATATGAGCAAGAGATCCCAAAAATGCAAGATATCTAACAGCAGCAAATGTTTTCATATATTTTTTACTTAAATGATGCCTACCAAGCTCGACTCCTGAATTTTGGGTGTAGCCTTTGGGTTGTTTTTATAATTGCTCGTATAAGACACTTTATTTGAAGTATTAAAGCAAACTTTGGATTATCTCTAACTCAAATGAGTTTGTTAGTATAAAATAATCAAAACATTTTGGAAAATGCACATATCAGCTAAAAAGTAAATGAAATTGGTCACAATTTTTATGTTTAAAGGCTAATCTAATTAAAGTAACGCACATAACACCACAGGAAGCTGTAATTTTGCTCCAAAAGAACTTATATGTAGCTAAAGCAGTCAATATGCAGACCATATGAGTAATTAAAATAATTAGCCTTCTTTCTGTAGCTCAAACTTTTTTTTTTTTTGTTTCTAAATTTAATATTGTAACATATGTAACAGGCTGTCAGAGACTAACACCCCGGCGAACATAGTGCAAACATCTTTTAAAAGACGCTTCTTGAATTTTTTTTTAGATAGGATAAGTTTGCGAAATTCCCAAGGGGGAGCAATAACATTCTCAGCCATCAGTCTAAAAGTGGCCCGATAAGCTGGGTATTTATAGGAAATCTATGGTATTTTGCATGCAAAATATAGTTATCGAGAAATAATTCATTGTCAAAGTCAGGTAAAGCATTGATGTAACCATCATATGGCTAAAATAATTGATATTATGTTAAAAAAAGCGTTCGTGTTGGATAAATATGACCATACCAACACAAACTATAGCTTTTATTAACAAGCAGTTTCTCATTTTGGTCGCCATATTTATGACGTCATAACTAGCCTCAGACGCGAATTTGAGATGGGTGACCACCTTTAAATCAAAGGTAACACGCCATTGAAGGTTTTGATATAGGTAACCATAAATCGGCACACAATTCGCACGGGGCCTATTTTTGTCCCTAAGGGCCCTGACTATTAAGCGAGTGGGTTTTCTTACGTGGATATATACACGCATAGGTAGACAATCATGGTATAATTATTTTATACCACCTATATCAGTATAGACCGTTCACACACCATGAGGTATTTTGTGGCAAAGGCGGGATGTGCATCTACTACACAGCCTTCTCTTATGAACAATTACGAATAAAATTTAGCACTCAAACTTTGATACGTGGGTCATCCAATAAGGTCTGACAATGGTGGCAGATCTCAGAAACTGTTATTTAAATCAGAATTCTATTACCCATTGCATGTGCCCATGGGTGTTGCCTACTCATGTTTGAAATATGGAGATTTTATCACAACCTGATCTGATGCTATATAAATTTGTAAACAACACTGTGATAGCTCATGTCCGCAAAAATCACGTTTGTAACTAATTTTTGCTGGGGATAGAGTTAGTTAAAGATGCAGTTTGTTTCTTTGGAAAGTTATATTAGTGGTAGGTGACGTTGCCTGAATACACAATTGACCCATAAAAGCAAATACCACAATGTTATTTACCTAGTTGATTTGAACTTCTTGGTTGCTAGGCAACTATATACAATTACAGTTTTGCCTCACTTTAAACGTTAATCATAAAATAGTATATTTTGAACACTTAAATAATGAGCCATTATGATCAATTTGCGTATTAAATAGACATATGTTTCGATAAATCTATTCTATAGTCTACTTAACGCATAGAAAATAATAACTTTCAATAAATGCAATATACCAAATACAGGGTGGGTAGTCACGTGGTTTCTGTTAGGATACACTGTACGGAAAAATGGCGGACTTCTTTCCACACCGATGTTTTAAGCAAAAGTAAGTAGATATTTCTGTGTGTTTTTTCATCTTTACACAGAAAGTTATACACCTTTTTACAGCCCCCATTTTCCCGATCTAATGATGCCAGGATATCCTCATAAAGCTTCTTACTTTGAGTACAGACTCTGTCACAAATTTTTTAGCGTTGAAGATCGGACTTGAATTTGGAAATAAGCTGTACGGACAACATTTGTGACAGAGTTAGTACTCAAAGTAAGAAGCTTAAAGATGCTATCCTGGTAGCGTTTGATAGGGGAAAATGTGGGCTGGAAAATGGTGTATAACTTTCTGGGTATAGATGAGAAAACATAGAGAAATCTACCTACATTCGATCAGAATGTCCGTACAGTGTATTCGAACATCCGTACAGTGTATCCAAGCTAAAACCACGTGACTACCCACCCTGAAATATAATGCACTATTAGTACAACCCATTTTTAACGAAAATATTTCTTGCAAAGTCGGTGATTTGTCACAATCATAACCCTGCTTACACCACAGTCACAAGCTAAACCATTATCTATAGCGTTCAAAATCAACATACATAATGTTTTTATTCATTTATATAAAAAGTTTTAAAGAGGAATTTGTAATTTCTTAGAAATTTGGGCATGTATACCACATATAGTATCCCGTCCACGTCCCTTTACCTTGTGTTCTGTAGTTGCCTAGCAACCATTGCGATTGCAACATGGAAAATATTTGAACAAGTGATTCAATTCCCTATATTCCAAATAACATGTGAAGATTATTGAAACACATCCTAGAGAAATAGGTTTCGTTTTATGGGGTCATTGTCGGAACTTATTGTATGACCCTCGTATGCGTCACTATAAAGATATCCATAGGATTCAATGCACTGAGCCCATCCCTTTGAGCACAAGATAACTTGCGATAACATCGTTTTTCTTCAAATTAAACAAAAGTTTTCAGTTGTAATTGAAAATCCAGTGAGCTCCAGTTTCGTATGCAAATCAGTCGCTAGACGTTCCCATGGAGGCCGGCTGGTTGGAAAATTCAATATTTTCATATAGGTGTTTATTGTGCCCAGAACTTTCCATATCAGTTACAAACAATTTCAAACGAATATTGAAGGTTGAAAATGTGTTCCTCAAACACATTTCATGGCAATGATCTTTTGAAATAATGAAGTATTAAACTGGATGTTGGTGGAATTTCGAAAATGTGGCACTTTGCAATTTTCTGACCAACAGACATCCATGGGACTGTCTAGTGAGTGATTTGCATAAAAAAGATCTATAACACACTGCATTTCAATTATCACTGAAATGCCCATTTTATTTGAAGAAAAACGTTAAAAATTACTGAGTGCCAATTCGAAAGGAAAGAGTGGAAATCTTTATGCTGATGCTTATTAAAGTTTGAGTAGTATATTTGTGCTCAGACTGCGAAATGAGCACAGCTAGAGTTTTCTTTTGTAAAGAGCTTCTTACAGATATGGCAACGAGGTTATAAAACTTGAGTACAGTCTCAAACTCAAAATAAAGCGCAATGATTGCCTAATTGCGGAAACATGTCCGCAAGCAGCCAATCAATTCGCTTTATTTTGAGTTTTTAGAATGAACTCAAGTTTAATAACCTAGGGGCATGGTTACTGCTCACTTCTCTCCATCCCGCTAGGGATGGGAGCCAGACAAGCTATTTGAGCAACAGTGCTTTTACCCACCGTTGATCTCTAGTATAAACGTAACGTCACTATGGTAGCGACTATTGATTTTCGAATCGAACTATAGTTACTATAGTAGGAACTAATGTTCGATTCAAAATGGGCCCTGGTTATTATACAGGGAACCGGTTACCTGTTTTCAGTAAATGGCCATATGTGAATCAGGAACCAGTAATTTTTGTAGACATAGTGAATAGTAATGTAAATTTTTAATTTTTAAAGGTTGTCATAGTCTTTACCAAACCAGAAAAATGGTGGACGAGCAAAAATTCAGAAACATGGTGACAAACCAATTTATCGAGAATGTGGAATACTTACAGGAGAAATATTCGTTTCTTACTGTGTTTAGTAAGCCTGCCTCAACCCTGGCCTTTGGACCCACATACCGTTGTTGTAGCTGTGCGCATGATCATGAATATTTGGAGTACATCCTTGATACAGGTGAGGTGAATGAGAAGTTGTACGATAAAATAGTGAAAAGTTTAGCTATCGGAAAGTGACTTCATGCTGATGCAGTGTCTAAAGACCAACTAGTCTCCACGTCTATTACAGGACTACATATTGCAGCAGCAGTTGGAACAGAAAGAGCAGTTAAGGAAAACCTAGAGAGATGTTGTAGATATATGAGTGATTGTGGAATTTTCAATCTGCATCCATTTGATACTGGGATGGTGAAAAAACAAACTAATATTTGTAATTTATTTGTAAATTATTGGCTCAGTCATGGCGCTGGATATTTATATTCTCCACATATGGCGACGGTAAATGGTAAATATTTGCATATTCAGGAAGTTAGTCGTCTTGGATTTTGTGTAAGACAAGCAAATAATCAGCTACTACAAACAATATCTACCAAATTGTCTAAAACCTCTTGCTTTGGAGAAAAGGGTATTAGAAATATTCAATGTATACTAACTCCATCTACCCCTAATAGGGGTTTGGCGCATGCTTTACAGCTCACTATGAAATATTAATTAGTGCCACTACAACACACTCTAGTACAGTATATGCAGCTCCTTAGTAAATATGACATACTGACTAAGGAAATCAGAAATGACTGTCTTTTGTCAGCATTAATGTATAATAACCGCAGACTTCTTGAAAAAATGTTGAAATTTTTAGACTTAAATGGATCGAATGAGAACAAATTCATAAGCCAGTGTTGTATGGTACTGCAGAATAGAGAAAATTGTACAAAATTGCTCCATCATCGCCGCGTTATTCGACCAGTAAGTATGTCAAAAGAGGAACATATTTAAACCATTTTTACCTTGTTTGGCATATTCTACAATGATTTCAAAAATGAGCTCAATAGCTTGTTAGAATCTGCACCAGGTATTCAACAAGGGTTCATAAAAGTATCCCTCCTAAATCAGATACCTTCGTTTAGATTTTATGATCATGACATTTTTGTAGCCCATATAGTACTGTCTATCATAGAACTAGGTAAAACTGAAACTTTGATACATGATGCTAAGTTCATTGTCCCACAGCTCAGAGAAATGCTGTTAAACTATTCAAGGTATAGTTTGCGCATCAGACACGCTGTAGAATTACTTATACATGAAAATGTTGAAATTGACACTGAGAAAGTAATTATGAGAGATGATAGTAACTTTCCTCTTTGTCTGAGAAGAGGGAGATTATATCACTATATTACTGATGTAGAACAACATGGGATGTATGGTCACAACGGTGAAGACTTGGTGTTGAACTATCTCTGTACATTCCTGCTAGAATGTGGGTATGAAGTTCCAAGGCGCTGTTTGTTTGATATTCTTACGAAAAAATCTGATAAGGAATATATATTAGCAGAACAAGCATATATCAACAACTATCTAGACACTCCAAGATCACTACTGGTATGCTGTCGGAACTCCCTACAAAAACATTTTAGAGGAAGATATATTCACAGATTTGTAAAAGTTTCAGGATGCCCACAGAAAATCAAAGACATTATTCTTCTGAAATCTTTGCTACGCTGCATCAGAGAATAATCTAAAACCTGTATTGAGCAGCCACTTCAAAAAGGCCAAGGTTGGTTTCAATACCAATTATCACTTCAGCTAACATCTGGCTTTAAGACCCCTTTGTTTTGTCTATTTTAAGTGGCAACATATGACAGGTACTACTGTAAGGCAAAATTAACAAGCTATTAAGATTTTGATACTAATCACATATATGGTTAGCAAAATTTTAAGCATTTGTGCCCGATCTATCTAGTAGTGCTAGTGTTCTGAATTTAGGCTAGGCCCCCATGTTATACTTTTATTTTCAATCTCAATCAACTGAGTGCATGTGAAGTTCCAGAAAAATACAGTCTATCATTGAACAAGGTAACATTGAAACTTTGATACTTGATGCTAAGATAATTGTCCCTCAGCTCCAAGAAATGTTGAATAAATATTCAAAATATAATTTGCGCCACAGAGAAGCTGTAGAAATACTTATAAATGAAAATGTTGATATTGACACTGAGAAAGTCATTGAGCGTGACCGGAAGTTTTCTCTGGATCTGCGAATAGGAAGATTTTATCAGTACATTGTTGATGCTAGAGAGCATGGGGTGTATGGTCACAACGGTGAAAATCTGGTGTTGAACTATCTCTGTCCATTCCTGCTAGAATGTGGGTGTGACGTTCCAAGGTGCTGTTTGCTTGATATTCTTCATAAAGCATCTGATAAGAAATCTAAATCTGCAGACCATGCATATATCAAAAACTATCCAGACAAACCAAATTCCGCAGAAATTGCATTGATCAAAAACCATCTAGACACTCCAAGATCTCTACTGGCATACTGTCGGAACTCCTTGCGGAAACATTTTAGAGGGAGGTGTTTATACAAATTTGTTGAAGTTTCAGGATGCCCACAGAAAATCAAAGACATTATTCTTTTGAAATATTTGCTACTCAGCATTAGAAAAATAAAGTAAAACCTGCTAGAATAGCCACCTAAAAGAAGACCAAAATTGGTAAAACCTGCTTGAGTAGCCGCCTTAAAGAAGACTAAATATGGTGTTCAATATGGTTATTCTTTAAGAGAGGTTAAAAACATTGCAAAATGCACCCTTCGTGCATTCTGCAAAAATAGTGAGTATGATTAGGAAATACCACAATCACAGACTGTAGACAAACCCATGGCACCGCGAGAAAGAGCTACACAACAATCACAAAGCACGAGGAAGACAAACTAAACAAAGCAACCAGCTCTCTCTTCCCCATCAAGATGATTGCAAAACTAGATTGGACATTAAGTAGTAACTAATCTTTGTCTTTGATTCTGCTGTTGTTGAAGTACAAAAATGTTAGCTCCCATGAGGGCCTTCTAACTATTGCAATGTATCATCGTGGAAAATCTAATTAATGCACTATAATGAAACAAAGAGAAGGGCTCATGACTCACAGATAGTCAGAGCTAAAGAAAACGTTTCGACCATCAAACTAACGGATGTCTTTAGGACCTTTGTTTTGTATGTTTTTGAGTTGCCGTATACGACAGATACTATTGTGATTCCAGGCTTAACGTGACCCCCGTTTTTTGCCGTTTATTCCTTAATGGTTATTCTAATTGAAAAATAAATTACAGAAATGAATTTAGACATATACCGCGTAATTAGAAATATTTTTCTCGGTTATGTATAAGCTTTTATATAGGCTGGAATTAAATGGAATTTCTGCGTGTTTTTGTCCCTCCACTTTGAATCAGTCCCCATGTGTACCTTATCGATATATAAATAAACTGCCAATCAGGGCCCGGAATTACAATGCCTCCTTAGAGTTAAGGAAGACTTAAGTTAAGTATTGATTTTTCAGGATGCGAAAAATAACGTTAAAAACTGATTAAAAACAAAATAGTTTTAATTTTTCTGAAGATCACAATGATATCTTTGACCACAAATACCACATCGACTAAGGCAATTTATTTAGCATTTAATATGGCATGTTGAAAAACCAATACTTAACTTAAGTCTTGCTTAACTTTAAGGAGGCATTGTAATTCCGGGCCCAGAAGTTTAAAATTTGTGCGTTATGCTTACGATTACTAATATAGAGGCGTGAATGGGTATTTATCTCAAGGAAAAAGACTAAGTTATTCTGAATTGCAGCGCATTTGGGCCTTAGCTCAAAATAAGAGATGATTACAAAAATAAGTTTTAGATACGCGGTATAGATTTACATCCACATGCTAAACACCGATCGTATTAATATGGATTAAAGTTGTTAAATAAAAGAAAAACGGGGGTCACTCTAAACCTGGTTTTTGCTACTGAACACATACATATGCGTAGTCACTCTTTTTAAAGCATTCGAGCACATCTATCTAGTAGTGCTAGTGTTCTGAAATGAGGTCAGGTCCCAAGGGTGGAATTTTTCATGGGCATAAATGATAAAATGCCAACATTTATCATTTATTATCATGTAAAATATATTACCTTAGAGCTTTGTGGCAAGAAAGGTCTTCACTTTTCAGAATTAGTTTCGTGGGGAGTTGTAATTTCATGTTCAATTAATTAAATAGTCAAGAATCAGCCTGCGCATACGCGCAGTCTGATCAGAGCCTTTGCTAGTCGCTTGAATATTCAATGACTGTTAAGCTACTGACTGAACATCATTTGGAGCATCGAAGCTTAAAAGAGGGCTGCCTAGGCTCGCCCGAGTCTACAGTTGTCAAAATTCATGTTGTTGAAAATCACATGTCGCAGCTCATTTGTGGAAAAACTGTGCAGATCAATATCAACTGGTTTTAAGCGGCCAGCTTATGTTGATCTATACAGTTTAACAGCCAACATATATCTGCTAGGCTTAACAGGACGGACATAGTTGAGCCGTGACACGTGATTTCCAACAACGTGGTATTTAGACAAGTGTAGACTCAGACGAGCTTCCATTTAGACTTAGAAACTCCAAATGATGTTGGGCCAGTAGCTTAACTGTCAAATATGTAGCTTGTATATATTTGTATGTGTATCTTACCAAGTTGAAATAAAATATGTTTAAACTAACTGTCAAATAATATTCAAGCGACTAGCAAAGGCTCTGATCAGACTGCGCATATGCGCAGGCTGGTCTGAGCCCTTTGCTGGTCGCACATACTACATTGTTGGAAATCTCATGTCACGGGTCAGTTAGTGTTTAGTGTCTCCCAAAGATTCAAAAAAGTCTGGTCGCCAATTATTGGAGAATCTAGGCTTAAAAGGAGGCTGCCTAGGCTCTCCCGAGTCTACACTTGTCAAAATACCACATTGTTGGAAATCACATGTCGCAGCTCATTTGTGGAAAAACTGTACAGATCAATATCAACTGGTTTTAAACGGCCAGATTATGTTGATCTATACAGTTTAACAGCCAACACATATCTGCTAGGCTTAACAGGACGGACATAGTTGAGCCGTGACACGTGATTTCCAACAACGTGGTATTTAGACAAGTGTAGACTCAGACTCAGTGTAGACTCAGACGAGCTTCCATTTAGACTTAGAAACTCCAAATGATGTTGGGCCAGTAGCTTAACTGTCAAATAATATTCAAGGACTAGCAAAGGCTCTGATCAGACTGCGCATATGCGCAGGCTGGTCTGAGCCTTTTGCTGGTCGCACATACCACATTGTTGGAAATCTCATGTTGCGGGTCAGTAAGTGTTTAGTGTCTTCCAAAGATTGACAAAAAGTCTGGTCGCCAATTATTGCAACCAGTACTGTACTTAAAAGTTTATTTTCTGCTTCAAACCTGTACTAGTATGTTTCTTTCTCTATTCTGTCTCTGGTGAGGCGTTCTGAATGAGTTGTTATACCTGTCCTCGTTTGGGGTCGAAATCCCAAAAAATGTCCAAGCTTCCAAAGTGACAACAGCTGACCTATTAA
Organism: Loripinus fragilis; assembly: GCA_964019695.1. Lineage (NCBI taxonomy): Eukaryota > Metazoa > Mollusca > Bivalvia > Lucinida > Lucinidae > Loripinus > Loripinus fragilis. Next base: position 106,234,830 of record OZ026514.1, on the reverse strand, counting down.
ACCAACAAGCTAAATTTAGGCGGAATCCATTCATAACTTTACAACCAATTTCAACTACGTTATTTGTGAAATGATAATTACGAGATTAGCACCTATAGAGTGCATATATTATATTACCTAACGGAAACCTTTGTGTATTTTTTGGGTAAATGAGTATGAATATAACGTCACTCTCACGAGAGCATGTAACTCACGCATTGTATATATGTTATATGTCGATGAGCTGTATATGCTTAAGTCTAATAAAATTAATGCTATGTTATGTTATGCTTCATCAGGACATTTCACAGAGGCTGAAAACTTTGTCTAAAATAGAATAGGCGTATATTAATCTAGCTTACACTCGTTCTTTAGTAGGCTTAATGAAGTTTGTTGTTGTTTTCAGTTTTGATTCGTTAATTTTCTTGTTCAATATATAAAAAACAGTTACACACATCATATAGTTTGGTGTTCAATCCTCAGATATTTCAAATTTTGATATGTCAGAAAAAACTATATACACTAAATACACTCTAATAATCTCCCAACGCTACCATCAAATAGCTCTGAACAAGTAAAATATATAAAATAGAATAGGCGTGTATTAATCCAGTACTACACACTGTGCAGAAAAACTTCCACGTCATAGACGTAAACAAATACAGATACATACAGACTCCCATTGGATAATTGACTTTTTGAGGTTATAGGTCATGTTACACTGTACAATGTGAGGCACTGAATCTAGCTTACACTCGTTCTTTAGTGGGCTAAATGAAGTTTGTTTTTGTTTTCAGTTTTGATTCGTTATTTTTCTTGTTCAATATAAACAACAGTAACACACATCATATAATTTGGTGTTCAATCCTCCTATATTTCAAACTTGATATGTCAGAAAAAATTATATACACTAAATACACTCTAATAAATCTCCAAACGCTACCATCAAATAGCTCTGCTAACATATGTGCAAAAAACGTTGGTGGAAGTTTAAACATTAATTTTGTAAATCACGAAAGTTTCAAACTTATCTGTTGCATAATGAGTGAAAGTAAAATCAAAAGTCGCAAGAATATTCAAAATGGTTACTGTTAATGATTGAAGTGATGAAGAAATGCCTTCTCAACTTTTCTTTCAAATAGAATTAGCTTTCTATATAACGCAATTCTGCTAGAGAACCACTGTAATTGAATGGTGGAGTCATTGCGGGTTTTCAGTCAACGAGTGCACAAACAATAATATTTAAGATTATCTGGTTGTTTTGTGCTAATTTTATCTCAGACCTATTATCGATAATTTTCGGCAAATATACGGGAATAAATTAGGTTTTCTGAAAACAATGTATCATAACGGTTGTAATAAATATAAAAGGATGCACTTTAGCTTTAAAGATTTGAAAAGAAAAATGTGTGTTGGTAAATGAAAAAAATCACATTTCTCGCTTCTAGGCTCAGACCCAGTAATTGGTCCAAGCTTCTAGGCGAAGTTTCTCGACAGATAAATTCAGCTTGGTTATGAAGCACTGAAAATGGGGAAAATTTAGCTTACCCTTTTTCTCAAGGGAAACGTTCTTCACAGCGAAATTTTATGCAGGCGTTTTGAGGTGAAATCGAGATTATTGAAACGGATATTCTTTGCCTTTCTCGGCGAAAAAATGGCCGCCGATCATAAAGAAAATGTTAAATTGTTATTGTTGTTTTTTACCAACACTGTACAGATATGATCAAAATCTACACGCGCACAATTCAGCTATTGGGTCACTGTATACACAGTATTATCGATTCACTTTGCGCTTGAAACGAGTGAAATCGACTGAATCAGTAGAATCGAGAGTTGTGAGGGGGTGGTAACTTTTTTAAAGTATTTTCGCATGTTTTCTTAAAGTTAGTATAATTGTTCTTCCGCCGTGGATGTCATTATATTTATTTGATATATGCATACATGTCATAATATCGTGCAAAAACAACGACAGTGTATCCAGTACCTCACATTGTACAGTGTAAACATGACCTATAACCTCAAAAAATCAATAATCCAATGGGAGTCTGTATGTATCTGTATTTGTTTATGTCCACGGCGTGGAAGTTTTTCTGCACAGTGTGTAGTACTGTATCGTTGGAGCGCAAGAAATGCATTCTTTTAGAGGAATAGTTGTAAAAGAGCGAAAATCCACAGCTTTTTATCTTCCCGTTTCAATTTCAAAAAACTTAGCTAAAAATTATTTCCACCATAAGTTCGAGAGGCTTATGATCCTACAATTCCAGAAATCTCAGATTGAACTATTTTTTTTATTTCGAGATATTCAGCTAAATATGACTGAACCACCTAGTAGCAGTGAACTAGAAACTGTAGCAGTAGAATCGACGGCTATTTATTTGATGTACGAAGTAAAAACTACCGACTGCACGAAGTGAAAGCAAATGTTGGTCATAAAATCTTCGAATTTAGAGCAGAAAGTAGGTTATTTTTTTCACCCTGTGTATACCATTGACTTCTAAATGTGCACTTTTGCAGACAGCGAAGACCCAAATATAATGCCCCATCATGCGGCATTCCATCTGGGTATTTACTGTTTATATTTACAAATATGATGTTCAGAGAAAGAAATGCAACTGTGACCAGCAATATATATATTGTACCACGCTAGGTTTATTGTATATAACCAGTAGGCAGAATTCAATTAGTTCATTAAGGGTTAACAATACGTCAAATTGTATCGTTTTTTTCAGTCTGTTAGAGACTCCCGCATCTGTTGTCTGTGTGTAGGTTTGTAGGCTTACATTTTCATAATTTCATCCTGCTTTAAACAGCTGTATGGTAAGATGAAATGACAGTGGAAAGTTCATTTCATAAGATCCACTGTGGCAAAACCTACAATAAGGCTTCTGCGCCCAGCGAGCAATCAGATTACATCGAGTGGTCAATTTTTCTTATGATATAATTTATACATCTTCCCCTAAGCGGCTCACTTTTAGTTTTGAATTTGTTGCATAGACGTTTACATGTACAGGTAACATACTACTGTAAACATAGTATTTGTAAACCACTAGTTTCTAATTGCATTGTGTTATGCTCCACTGGATGGGTAGTATAATATACAGGTAGGTTCACCTCATGCTACATTTATCATTTTGTTACATGAATGTTTTAGAAATTTGGATGTTTACAAAAATAGGTTTGTGAATTTTCTGTTACAACATCCTTACAATAATACACACACAAACGCACACACACACGTACGCACACACGAGCGTACACACCACACGCACCTGCGCGTGCCACCATCGCAAAACATTAACTGACAAGCCTATCAACAAACTAGCGAACAAAATATTATGTTATTGTTTTTGGCTTGTCCGTCCGTCCGTTGTCCTGGTCACTCTAACCTAGTCATTTTTATTGGAGTTTTTCTAAATTTCATATATGGATTGCTTCCATCAAACTCTCGTTCAATATGTTCTTAAAAAGGTTATCCTTTGGAAGCAAAGAATGCACTAAAGAACTAAAACTAGAGTGTGCAAACTTTCTGGGCCAGACTAGCTAATTTCGGCCATTTAGGCCTTATCAGTGACCCTCAAATATTTTCAATGTTCCACAATGAAACTCATGATCCCAAAGACAAGAAAATAAAAACTACACTATAGTGAAGGACAGGGAGTCGTTCTTCCGCCGCCACACAGTCCCAATCACCAGTTCTAGTGAAGCGAAATATGTTCTTAAAAAGTTATTCTTTGGAAGCAAAGAATGCACCAAAGAACTGAAACTAGAGTGTGCAAATTATCTTGGCCAGGCTAGCTAGTTTCGACCATTTAGGCCTCATCAGTGACCCCCTAATAGTTTCTAAGGTCCACAATGAAACCCATGATCCAAAAGGACAAGAAAATAAAATCTACACTATAGTGAAGGGCAGGTAGACGTTCTTTCACCGCCACATAGTCCCAATCACCAGCTGTAGTATAGTCAAATATGTTCTTAAAAAGGCTATCCTTTGGAAGCAAAGAAAGCACCAAAGAACTGAAACTAAAGTGTGCAAATTATCTTGGCCAGACTAGCTAGTTTCGACCATTTAGGCCTCATCAGTGACCCCCTAATAGTTTCTAAGGTCCACAATGAAACCCATGATCCCAAAGGACAAGAAAATAAAATCTACACTATAGTGAAGGGCAGGGAGACGTTCTTTCACTACCACATAGTCCCAATCACCAGCTGTAGTGAAGTCAAATATGTTCTAAAAAGACTATCCTTTGAACGCAAAGAAAGCACCAAAGAACTGAAAGTAGAGTGTGCAAATTTTCTGGGCAAGACTAGCTAATCTCGGCCATTTAGGGCTAATCAGTGACCCTCTAATAGTTTAAAATATACACGATGAAACCAATGATCCCAAAGAACAAGAAAATAAAAGTTTGAATACGTTATTATCTGTCGAATGATAAGCAAGATGGCTGAAAAAAAATGACCAACGCCTATCAGTGTCCACTACTTAATCATTTTCAATCAGATTTTTTTTCCAACTTTCATATATGGATTGCTCCCACAAAACTCTCGTTCAAGTTTGAATACGAGTTTTGTCCGACGAAAGTTAACCAAGATGGCTGACGAAATGGCCGCCACCTATAAGTTTGCACTTGTGAACACTCTACCTTAGTCATGTATTACCTGATCGCTTCCAAATTTCATATACACTGAACCGAAGTTATAAGTAGCCACCATACAATTTTTGCTCCCTTCAGAAAGTAAAAATCGCTCTTACAAAATTAAAATTCCATAAAAAGGTCCAAGGCTTCGTCAAGACTCTTCAAATTATGTCATTTCAAAATGACTGGTAGACCTTGCACATACGAGGTCCGAGTAAAGGTACCCTCATTTCAAAAAATCACACTTTTTAGTCCAAGGCTTTGTCAAGACTCTGCAAATTATGTCCCATAAAAAGGTCCAAGGCTTTGTCAAGACTCTGCAAATTATGTCATTTCAAAATGATGGGTAGACATTGCACATACGAGGTCCGAGTAATGGTACCCTCATTTCAAAAAGTCATACTCTTGAGTGTGATATAAAATATTCCTCAGATACGTTATCCATTTATGTTTTAATTAGTTTGAAGATGTTTATAACAGCTGTGATATTAGATGAAAAGGATCCAAAGTTTTTTGACAATTGAACAGTCACTCCATTTCTCTTCTACGTTAACATGAAGACAGCCAAGGTCAACAACTTAATCAAAGGGTTTTTGGCTTTACCATGCAGTTTGCACAGTCACTTTGCATTGCTCTATACGCTTTATTATATGTGGCACAGCAGTGCAATTTTCAGGGGTTCTTCATTATGAATTGGCGTCACTGTTCTGTTTAAAGATAAAAACAAATCTTTAACAAATGCCATTTAAATGACCTTTAAAATCTCACGTTAAAATCGGGAATGGATACCAAATTAGTAACAAATGGCCGCCACCTGTCAGTTTACACTTGTGAACTCTACTTGGATGTATGAGCTTTTCAATATTGGAGGGGTGGGGGTAAAGCCAGCGATGCCAACTTTAATACTTGTGGAGGGGTATTGCAAAAATGTACATATACGCATGCATGCACACACACATGAATGTACATGTGAAAACACATGTACATGCTCCTAAATGTTCATACGCCCATGCATGCATGCATGTACACACATACGAGGGATGATCCAAAAGTTCTGATCGTTGCCTTGTAGCTTTGTCCAGAGACATTTTTGAGAGGCATACTATGCACCATTTAAACGAACAAGCGCTGACCTTTATAATGATGCTAGTATTTTCTCGCTGTACTGTTTCCTTAAATAATTACAGCACAATATATATGGTCCACTCCATACCACTGGCCTGTTTTCATGTAATAGAATTATAATAGAATTTGAACCTGAATCTTTCAAGACCTGCATCTTTAAAACAACAAAGTAAAACTGCAATATTTTTTTAGTTTTTGTTACTTATAAAGTCAATTCAAACGTATGAATGGCGACAGGTTGTGTCGATTTAATGTTTAAAGCACAGTGCGCAATTCTTATGACGTCATTGAAATTGACAACTACTTCATTTTGAATACATTGCAGAAATTACATTTCAGAGAACATTCTTCTTTTGTCTATTGATTTGGACCACAAACATGCCAAACCTAATATCGGCAAAATATTTAAGACCAGTATTGTTATGATAACGAAATATCTTAATCGTAACTGGAATATTGTAAAACCTTTAGTTTTTATTTAAAAAATGAGTGATTTTAAACAAGATTTTTTAAAATTGATATTGGTTTCAGACCGATGCCCTGTGCTCAGTTTAATCCCATATTGCACCGTTTTACGATAAAGTGCACATTTCGACAATTGATTGGGTTTTGTTTTTAGATATACACATGCAAATTTGTGTACCTCAAAATATTGGCCTTTTTTGTGGACTCGTTTTAATTTTCTAATGTGGGCTACTATCAGTCTCCGACGATAAGGACTATTCATAATTGCTTCAGACATAAGTCAGCTCATCTAAGATTGCCTAAAATATTTTTTTACCTTTAAAGCAGCTGTTTTACTGAAGTATGGGCCGGTCAAAATTTCAAGTGGTCCAAAATTTGATTATAGCTGACAGGTGCATAGCCATACATTTAAGGGCCTAGGAAACCGAGATCATATTGAAACTTCTCAAAATATACAGGACATATTGACTTCTATATGAACATTGTGCAGCCATAAATATGAATTGCTGAGACTGCTCCTGTCTAAATTGTGGGGTCTCTTTTATGCACAGTCAGCCTTATAGGTCAGTGCATTGAGGGTACGGCTGTTTTGGGGTAGTTTTCTGGCCGCTCCTTCAAGTTACATAAAACTTGTCAAAGCGGTGTATAGACAAAGAATATATTATTATTTGGTACAATTTTCAGGCATGTTGCATTTCTGGTCACAGAGATATCACGCCAGGATCAGAACTTTAGGATCATCCCTCGTATGTATGCATGCATGCACATGCAAATACACTAAAACATTTATATATTTACAATATTACATGAAAATCATTAAAATGAAAGCAAGCGAATTTTATGAAATAGAATTCTGAGAATCGGATGTGTCGCCTGGCAAAACAGAAGTCAAACAAGGAAAATTTGTCGGATATATATTCCCGGGGAAGGGTTATTTTAGAGAAACTAATCAATCACAAAACATAAATCCCATTTCTCCAGCCCCTAGGTTCACCTTTGGTATCATACAGATCAATGTTAAAAGCCTATCAACTAGTTTTCAGTGGTTAGTTCAATACAAAATATACTCATCTGTACAAATTTCAATATATGACTTCGACCTGACCTAGAGGTCAGGGGTGTGTGTAAGGTCAAAGTGTTTGCTTCTATGTAAGTCTATACTTCCTTTCCCTTAATTGCATATACAACACGATCACATTCAGAATTTATTTTATGTTATAATGCAACCCACAGTTGAGGGTGTGTGTAAGGAGAGAATATGTGTTTGCAAGGCGCTCTATGCTCCATTCCCTTTAATTTGATATGCAACATGACCATGGGGAGTCTGCGGGTAAAATATTTGCTAAAACGCTGTTGCATTTGTGATTCCCTTTAATTTGATATGCAACACGACCATGTTCTGTACAAGTTGATTTTTAACCACAGGGTCGGAGGGCCGGGGAAGAGGAATCTGTGGCCAAAATATTTGCATGTTGCTGATTTTGCAATTCCTTTTAATTTCATATGCAACATAACCATGTTCTCAATAAGTTGAATGTTGACCTTTTCACCCCACACCCAAGGTCGAGTGGGGTGGGAGAAGGTATATGGGCAGAATATTTGCTGCTACGTTTCTGAATTCGTGAATCTATTTAATTTGATATGATAATGTTCTGTACAAATTGAATTTTGACCTTTTGATCCATGTTGCTGCATCTGTGATTCCCTTTAATTTGATATGTAACATGACCATGTTTTAAAAAAAAAATGAATTTTGACATTTTTTATCCCACCCCCTAAGTCCACCCAGGGGGTGGGCACAGACCTTGGATCAAAAATCTCGTTTGATATGTTTCATATTTATTGTACCTCTGTCTGCAGTTGCTACCATGTTGCTGCATTCGCTATTCCCTTTGGTGTGCAACATGACCATGTTCTGAAAAAGATGAATTTTGACCTTCTGAGGGGAGAGGGGGGCTGCCATGCTACCATGTTGCTGCATTCGCGATTCCCTTTATTTTGATATGAAACATGATCATGTTCTAAAAAATTGAATTTCAACCTTTTAACCCCCAGGGTTGGGGGGAGAGGCGGGGCTGCGGGCAAAGTATTTGTTACCATATTGCTGCATTCGCAATTCCCTTTAATTTGATATGCAGCATTACCATGTTCTACAAAAGTTTAATTTGACCTTTTGACCCCAGGGTCAGGGAGAGGGGGGACTGCGTACAAAATATTTGTTACCCTGTAAGTGCATTCACAATTGCCTTTAATTTGATATGCAATATGACCATGTTCTGAAAAGTTGAATTTTAACCTTTTGACCCCCAGGGTTGGGGGGGGGTCTGCAGGCATAATATTTGCTACCATGTTGCTGCACCCGTGATTCCCTTTAACTTGATATGCACATGACCATGTTCTGAAAAAGTTTACTTTTGACCGTTGACCCCATCCCCTTACTTCACCAAGGGGTCGGGCACAGGCCTTCGATCAAAAGTCAGCTGATATGTTTCTTATTTATTGTAACTCTGCCTGCATGCAAATTTCAGTAAAAATATTGACAACTGACTGAGTTATTGCGAAATTTACATATTTGACCTTTGATCCTACCAGGGGGAGGGGGGGGGGCAAATTTTTAAGCACTGTTATGTTTATCTACAGGCACTGGGTTACCCTGGCCTATAGTGAGAAGTTGTAAGATATAATAGTTTTGGAGAAATGTGATGTTTATTCTTCAAAAAAAACAATATCGCTTTTGCATTTTCCTAAACCTGAGTCAAAAAAGAGCCAAAACTTAGTCAAAAGTTGGCGAGTTACCTCCAAATTCAAACTTGGCCTGTATTTATTAAGCTTTATCAGTTATTAATTTGAATGAAACTGTTGCATCCCTCCAAAAGTAATTAATCGGAAACCACAATTTAGCCAAAATCTAAGTCAAAAAAGGGCAATAACTTATAATAAGTTTGTGGATAACCGCCACTTTCAAACTTAACCTGTATTAATGATGTTTTACCCTTCTGCAAAGTTTGATGAATGATTAAATTGATGAATCCCTTCAAATATTATTGATCCCAAACCAAAAGTGTGACAACGCGGAATATGACACTGACGCCACCGCCGACGCCTACGCTGATAGACACATGATCCCTATGTGTTGATTATGCTTCGCCGGCGAGTCAAAAAGTAGGTACGTTTATTTGACGAAGTGGCAACAATGCAACGAATATATACATGGGGTCTTCACAACTATATTTAAAGAATTATCTATTGTCGTTATAGTACTGTGTTAGGGCTTTAAAGCCCTTCTGAATATCTCACATCAAACTTGGGCCTCTGTCGCAAGAGAACCTTACTCTGTCGCATGTGAACAACAAAGGCATAGACCAGTCTGCGCTTCCAGCCAGTCTGATGCGAGCCTTTGTAATTTGCTCCCTGGAAAGTATGATAGCTAAGCAGCTAAACTTGGCCCATTCAAAGCTTCAAGCTTCTAACTAGTCTCTGTTATTGAGCAGGTTGATTTTAGCAAGATCTGGTTAGAAACCCTGAAGAAATGTGACACAGCACATATTGAGCCCGCTCATTATCCTTACCGAACTGTTACTATTCAAGCTGATTGAAGGCACTTTCATGTAACATGTATATAATTGTTAATATTTTGCCATTTCCTTTTTAAATCAACTGAAGTGGAAGAATGGCCAAAAGCATTTTCATGGAGGATGCACAGTGGCTTTGTCGTACAATGCTTGACTCGAGACCAAGGAGCTCCCTGGTCTATCCTCATTGGCGTCACTGCGGTATGTCTTTGAGCAAAACACATTAATACTTGCTTACTACTGGTTCAACCCATGAAGAACCATCCCACCATAACTGAAAACGTGTAGACTGGGACGTAAAGAATCAAATCAAGCAAACAAACAAGTATTTTCGTCCAAAAAATTCTAAGAATGTGCCAAGCGTGTATTTGTTTACAAACTGAAGTTTTTGACAAGCTTTTATTATATTTTTATTACACAAAAGCGGTGGGTTTGATGCGCAAAGTTTACGTATATTTTAGGCAATCTTGCGCTTGAAATTGGCCCAGAATAGACGAAACTGTCTTCATTGTTCCCTTTCACTTGGCACAGTACCTCTTTTTAGTATCAGTATTACTTCGTTCAGTGCGTCGATTCTACTGCTACAGTTTCTAGTTCACTGCTATTAGGGGATTCAGTCATATATAGCTGAATATCTCGAAATCAAAAAGAACAGATCAGTCTGAGATTTCTGGTATTGTAGGTCATAAGCCTCTCGAACTTCTGGTTGAAATCATGTTAAGCTTAGTTGTTTGAATTTGAAACGGGAAGATAAAAAGCTGTGGATTTTCGCTTTTTACAACTATCCCTCTTAAAGAATGCGTTTCTTACGTTTTCACGATACACTGTCGTTGTTTTTGCACGCTATTATGGCATGTATACATATAAATGAAATATAATGACATCCACGGCGGAAGAAGAAAACGTGCGTAAATACTTACGACCCCCTCAAAAATTTAGGCTAAAACTCTCAATTCTACTGATGCAGTCGGGTTCACTCATTTCAAGCGCACAGTGAATCGATACTGTGGTATAGGCGCCAACTTTAATATTCGGATTGGCCATTTCATCTGCTCGTGAAATATGACAGGTGACACAATAGCTCATATAAACACCTTTCGCGTGATTATTGAATAACAAAATGTTGCAATGTTGAAGCGTTGTTGAAAAGAAAAACTGGGGAAATTTCTTAAAACATGTCACAGTTGTATTGCAATAAACAGGCGCCTTTTTCACTGCAAAGTTTGCTGGCGCTTTATGGGTTGCTATCGTCCAATGTATTATTTTCAATACGTGTGTTATACAATGTATTGGTAAATTGCGATCTTGTGAAATGCATTGTAAATGCAGTGTTTAACCCGAGAGCGTGTGTAGTTTCGAGGAGCTGAAAACTGTAAGTAACTGTGTTTTCTTCTTTCTTTTTCAGAGTTTTTGTTTGATTATTTACGCAGTAAACAGAGGACAGAGCCTCTGTCCTGCCAGTCAAGAGTGACAGTGGCCTCATGTTTTGTTTACAAAGTTATCATGGACTTATCATCGATAGATCACATTTCTTGTGTATTAATCCTATCCGCAGGATAGGATTAATACACAAGTGATCTATCGATTAGCGTTGGCTCAAGTGGAGTGTACAAGTTAAATTTTACTGAACAAGTGTAAACAAAATGTTACGTCACTGTCACTCTTGTTTGGCTCGACGTTCAAATTTTAGTGTTAAAATTTGACATTATATTCCTATCATCTATTACAACAAAAGAGTGCTATAGAAGACCGGAGAACCAAATCAATATATTTTTTGACATTTTCAAGATGAGTGACCGCTTTATTTTTCTGTATTCTGCATGAGTGCGTAATGAAATTTCCAAAACGACGAACGTTCATGAAAAATGTTTGTACCAAAGTGAAGATGTGAGCATCAAAACGTCGGTAACTTGGTAATATAATCCTTATCTGCATCAAACGTTAGTTGTTTATTTGCGATATAATGCAAAACGAATGCGTCATTATTAGAAATGTGTGAAGAAAAATCAATGTACCTTTATATAAACACGAACTTTTGGGCCAAATCTTCCAAAAAGTGTGTTTTAACTCTTATACCGTTGTTGACTCGTTACCTCTTGACTGACCGCAATATCGATACTGTATCCTATCAAAACCTAAACTGGTGCCCTGTTATCGTCTCAATTCGACAACAGGTATCCCCTTATCTATCATTGGCTGTGATTAGTTTATTGATCGACCAATGAGATGACCTGTTACGTTTCAAGTTTAGCATGGGTTGCAAACTGTTGGACAGTTACGATATTTTGTTAATTTTAATCACTAAAGCAAAGCGAGTTTTGCGAAAAAAACAAATACACACTGAGATACTGGATTCCTGCCTCAAATTTGGTCGATTTTGTTGTATCTAAAGCTCTCATGATCGTCCGCGTCATTTTTACACAGTTCAGAGTTACTTCCCTTAGATCAAACCTATCCCGTGATTCTCGTTGACGGTCAGGATTTTGACCGTCTAGATTAGCCTATACCTGACCCTAGATAGGTAGATCAAGGGGAGGGAACCAGACTAATCAAAACCTGCTAAAGTAAATGTTTTGGCTGACCGAAATACTGCCCCAGGTGTGGGACTTGCTGGTCAGCTGTTTACCGATTCGTGTACAAAACAAGTTGGCTGCTGTTCAAAAGCCGCCAAAAGGTTAGGTTTGGCAAATAGGTTGTTATTATGACAGCATTCCTTTACTTTTATTATTATTATAATAGGTCTTGTTTAACAAAAATAGTAACTGAGTATGATCAGGAAATACCACATACACAAACCGCAGACAACCCCGTGGCACTGCGAGGAAGAGCCGCTCAACCATCACGAGACACCAGGAAGACAAATTAAGCAAAGCAACCAGCTCTCTCTTCCCCATCAAGATGATTGCAATACTAGAACGGACACAAAGCAACGTACAACAAAACATAGAACAATTAAAGACTCCCACAATGGGAGTTACAATAAAAAAAAAGTCAACAACAACAGAACCACCGCCTTAGAACGGACAGCAGCCTAAGCCACGGGGGGGGGGGGGGGGGGGCTTAAATGCATTTTACTGGTACCAAATCTTCGCCCTAGATTCTGCTGTTGTTGAAGTACAAGAAATGTTCAGCTCGCATGGAGGCCATCTTACTAATGCAATGTATCATCATGGAGAAACATTCTAATCAAATTTACACATTATGCTGAAACAAAGAAAAGGGCTAATGACTCACAGATAGTTAGAGCTAAAGAAAACCTCAAGTTGAGCCGCGGTGGGTCCAGCTACAGATAAGCATCAGGCACCAACCCACCAATTAAAGCTTTACGTCAGAGCCGTCATAGAGTCTAGGGCCTGACCCACGGTCGTGCAATTAAAGAGGAAACCATAGCTATAAACCGTGAATGGGTTTAAAACTAGGCATGCAGACTGTCTCATGATATCCAAGTTATATCCAACCCTTATATAACGTTTTACTATCTTTTTGGATTGATCACTAAAATTAGGTTTTCCAACAATTCGTTGAATTTATAAACTAAATCACCATAAAATATAGGTTCTGATATGCCTTGTTGCAGAAGAGTTTTTAACCCAATGTTGTATTTAACAATTAACTCTGAGTGTCTATGGTAGAATTTAGAAAACGCTTTTCGAATTTTAGAGTCAGCAGAATAGGTGTTTCAAAAGATTATTTGATATTTGGTCAGATTGCATTATCAAGCATGAGCTTTTGCAAATGAACCTCTGCTACTAGATAAAATGTCTGACCAAAATCTAGACCTTTAAGACGCTGTTTAGGTCTTTATAGGGTTTTACCAAACAATAAAGTACCAAAATTTTGGTGTGCTTCCTAAAAATATTGATCTTTTTTTTTCAATAAACCACACAGCGGACTGACATGCCTATGGTAGAGGAGATTCAGCCTCTCACGTTAGCTAAAGACTAATAAACTATCTCTTATTTCACAGACAAAAATGGAATAATATAGGATTCGTGCTTGTTTCCAACCTGCACTGGGCAGTTCTGTTTCAATGTGTGTTTCTTGCAGTTTGGGTGAAAACTTAACACAGGAAAATGTAGCTACCATTTGACACATTTTCTAAAGCCTTAATGAAATATTCACATTTGGCACAGTGCAGATCAATCTTATTTTCAAAAAGGTCCATTCGTAAGTTTCCGGTGAAAATTTTGTTTAGTTTTCCCATTATATACAGACAAAATATTCTGGCGGAAAAGTTTTCAATGGACTAATATGCTTAGAAGAATTTTGGCCAAGGATCATCAAATAAAAAATAGTATAATATATAATGCCAAATTATTTTTAAATCGGTCCAGTATAGCTTACTACTATGTTTAGTTTTGATGAGGGCAAAGTATGGCCCCTTGCCATTAGATATATGCAGGACACGCACTGAGGCCAATTTAGTGAAATAAGCCAATTATTGATATGCTTTTGTCAATTAGATATCAAAAAGTTTTTTTTCTTTTTTTATTGTCATGGCAACCACCATCATGGTGGGAATATTTGAAGAACTTATAAGACCACACTAGGATCTCCACTGTAAAGTATGGTGAAATTTGGAGGATATGTTAACTGACTAACAAAAGAAACGCTTCATAATTCTGATTTTGAAGCACCTATGATTTAAAAACATCATCTGAAATTTGTGATATCACAAAATCGATTTTGATGTCACAAAACGCGCTTGTGGTTTTGTATGTGAGGTTTTCTTGTGTTAAATCGTTAAACGTGTCGCGAGAAAATATTACTAAGTTGTATGTGAATAACAAAGGCGCATACTGGCTTGCACATCTACGAAGTCTGATCAGCGCCTTTGTTATTCGCTTTCTGGGACAGTATAATTGAATGAAAGACTTTTTGGAATTCTATCTCAGTATCTGAGCAGCTGGATTATAGTTTGACATGGTCAGAAACCCCAAAGACATATTTCTCACATGGAGCATATCTATCGTAAATCAGGATGATCTCTAAGACCCAGTTTAACCCCCTTAAATTGGTTCTTAATTTTGGGGCGTATGTCCTTATTATTCTAAATCAAAGAACATGTTTGGCGACAAAGTATGTTTAAAAAAGTTTTATGTGAATAACAATATACGTACAAAATCGTGACTGCCTTAATAGTACAGCAGACGACTGGCTAAAAGTCCTCTCCTTAAGGACTTTACTGGCCAGATCGGTGCAACATCTAGTGACATATACCAAAATGTTCGTTTATATTTCCAGCTTCAGAGTCCGGTTGAGGACATCGTCGCTGATGAGTAATAACGGAGTTACGGCCCTTGAACCGTACATACCGTTTATAAAGGATTATTAAAATTTTGCATACAGTTGGCAGATATCATTGCATTTATTTCTAACAAGCACACATAATTAAAATATTTTTATGATATACATGGTTTTGTATTAGAAAACAACATTGGAATATAGTTTCAACACGTACGATACCTAAAGGTGTGTTTGTCTGTGTGTCTTTTTGTAAATAGTGTCAATGTAAAAGGGCAATGCTAATATTTCAGAAACACAACTTTAAACCATAAATTAGTTCAAAATGCAAGTTTCATCTTTATTTTTCATCAAGGTAAGCAACAGCATACACTCGATTTATGTCAAAGCTTAAAATTAAGTTGTGACCTTTGTCAAGTTCAAAGGTCAAGGTCAAATAGACATACCGCCAAATCACCAAATAATGCATATCCTATGTATATTTTTATTAGTATAAGTATATTTTGTGTCTGTTTGAAGCCTAACGTATGAGTAATGGTTTAACTTACTTAAATTCGACATATTCATTGCCACCAAAGGGTAGTAAATACCCCAATCAAGCGAGGCGTGGGCTATTCCGTAACGGCCTGAGTTTGAATGACGTCAAGCTGATAACTGCTTTATACTACCACATACGCCTGGTCAGAATTCCTCTTCTTATGAACTTTACTGGAAAGGTTGTGCGAACATCAAGTGCCAAATATA
This sequence comes from Loripinus fragilis, assembly GCA_964019695.1. Taxonomy (NCBI): domain Eukaryota; kingdom Metazoa; phylum Mollusca; class Bivalvia; order Lucinida; family Lucinidae; genus Loripinus; species Loripinus fragilis. The sequence continues at coordinate 106,219,067 of OZ026514.1, read as the reverse complement.
CCAAAATATTTGTCTGTATGTATGGCTTAGGAATCCAGCTGATAACATCATCGAAGATGAGTACTAACAGAGTAACGGCCCTTGAACCGTATATACCCTTTATACAGGATTATTTATATGCTGGATACAGTTGCTCTAGATCATTGCATTTATTGATAAGGACACGTTTATTAAATACAATATTTTAATGACTAGTATGGTATTAGTTTGAAAACAACAAATAAATTATCAATATCAATGATAAATGTACCAATCGGTGTGTTTGTCCGTGTGTCTGTTTACAAATAGCTTCAACGAAAAGGAAAATGCAAACTTTTTCATCAAAAATTCTTTACCCATTTCAATTAGTTCACTTGCCATATTTCGTCAATTTCGTTTCATCAAAATAAGTAATAGTCTTCACTCTTTGTATGTCAGAATCAAAATTTGTGTTATGACCTATTTAAATGTCGAGGGTCAAGGTCAAATAGACATATCCAAAATCGCAATATTTAGTATATGTTATTAGCTCACCTGTGTCATAAGCTCAAAGTGAGCTATTGTGATCGCTGGATGTCTGTTGTTCGTCGTGCGTCGTCAAAGATTGCTTTAAACGATATCTCCTCCTAAAATAATGGCTTGAGTTTTATCAAATTTGGCTGACAGGAATGATCCTTAAATGGCCCTCTCAAATAATTGATCAAATGGTATATCTAGATCACATGGGCAAAAATAGATTTTCGAAAACTTTAAAAATCTTCTTGTCTGAAACCACAAGGCTGATAGCCGTGATATTTTGTGAAGCATTATTTAGTAGATACTTGCTTTTTTGTTCAAATTATGTCCATGGGGCCACAAATTGTCCCGCCCCCCCCCCCCCAGTTCACATGTTTACCTAGGTCGTGGATTGGTCTGCAGAGTGTGATTGTGGTATTTCCTGATTATACTCACTTGCCTTTATTATAATGGGATACATGAAAAAATATTGTCTGAAACCATTAAGTATATATAGAGCCTTGTTATTTTATATGTAGCATCATCTAGTAGACCTCTACTAATTTTGTTAAAATTATGGCCGTAGGACCAAAAGTGGCCCGCTCCTTATTCACATGTTTTTTCATAGGTTTATATAGGGATAGCAAACAAATCTTCTTGTCAGGAACCACTTGGCTTAGAGCCTTGTTATATGGTATTTAGTATCATCTAGTAGACCCTCCACCAGGTTGTTCAAATTATGCTCATGTTGTCAAAATGGAACCATCCTGGGGTTACATGTTTTACATAGGCTTTAATAGGGAAAGCATAAAACAATATTCACAGGGCCGTGATATTTAATTTGTACCATCACCTAGTGCTAATCACCTAGTGCCACTTTACCAAGTTTGTTCAAATTATGGCACTTGTTCAAAAAAGGTCCTGCCCCGAGGATTACATGTTTTATATAGATTTTTTTTAGATTTCTATTGTGATCGTTATATGTCCGGCGTCCCGTGTGGTCATCCGGCGACAACAATTGCTTCAAAGGACATCTCCTTAACTACTGGCTGGATTTAGACCAAACTTGGCAAGAATGATGATTATATAGCCCCCTTTGATATATGTTCAAATGTTTTTGGTCCGTTGCATATCTAGGTCACAAAGGCTAAAACTAGATTTTTGAGATAAAAACTTTAGAAATCTTCTTGTCTGACACCACAAGGCCTAGAGCCTTGATATCTGGTATGTAGCATCAGCTAGTGGGTCTCTACCAAGTTTGTTCAAATTATGCCCCTGGGGCCAAACATGACCACACCTCAGGGGATCACATTTTTACATAAGCTTGTATAGTTAAAACATAAACAAATTTTCTGAAACCACTAGGTCTAGAAACTTGATATTTAGTCTAGTGGTTCTCTTTTACTATGCTTTACTGGTGTCTGCTGATTTTAATCATCCTTTTTTTAAATACAAACAGGAATAGCATCAAAGTACAGTGAGGTTTCCATTATAGAAAACTTGCCATTAGAGAAAAATCACTTTTCTGAGAACTGGGCAGGTTCAACATATACTGCCATCACTACCAATGACTTCAGATTCAACACATAAAATATTTTGTCTACATCTTGGTGTGTTGTAATCTAGATATGATAGAAAATATGTCAACCATTTGCAGGCCCTGTTTATTTGGTGTATTTTAGAAACATGTTCTTGGAAAAATATGTATAATTTATAACTTTATTTGAAATAACGTAATTGAAAGTGGTATGAAATTAAAGTACATTTATTTCTGAGTATGAATGACTAAAACAGCCCATTGTTAATTTATAGAGTGGACTTATTGACGAGAAAATGTGAGTTAGTAAGGTTGTCATTTGAGGTTAATGATATACGTTTTAGGTAGTATGTCTTGCAGGGTCATCCTCAAAAGGATGTTTAGGAAATTAATTTGGTTTATCCATAGTATTAGGGTACCTAAAACTAACAAGATTCAAAAAGAGTTTTCCAGAGCATAGACGAAAATCTTAGCAAAACAGGAGGATGTCATAAATTAACATAACATCTTTTTTAGAAAACTAAAAAGATAGATACTGTTAAGATTTAGAATTATTATTATTAGTCATCATTTCAGATGAAATATGAAGCCATTAAGATTGTCAGTATATTCGTACCTCGCCCTTTTTTTCAATGATTATCTATTCTGGTTTGATGAATGATTAAAAAATGACTCAAAAATTGCAGATACACATGCTTTTTGTTGGGTGATACATGAAAACAAATGCAAACGTCACGAAACTTCATGTATATAAAATGAAGGAAATTTCAATATTTCACCAAAATTTTGGGACCATTGATGCATTTATTTATAAGGCCTATTATATTGAATTTTAATCTTAAAACGCAAAATCAAGGACAATAATGCATGCTCCATGCTGTGTTTTATATCGCTAAAGTCAATAGATGATGTAAATATGTGTAAAACCAAATACCTCGTATATTTTATTGTAATCAGATCCTCAGTAAGCAAGGTATTGGAAGAAAATTTGATTATTGACCCATTTCCGATGTAAGTCTTGCCATTCAGAGACAACATGTTTCAAAAAAAATATGTAGCAGAAACAAATTTTGATCTGTAGTTTGACATAGTATTGGTTCAGGACAGATTTATTCTTATTTAGAATATAAGTTTTCAAATCTAACTTATTGAGCTATTATTATTTTAACATGCCGTTTTCCATACAAAGCAATGGTAAAAATAAGCAAGGGCAGTAATTCTTGCTACAATATCTAGATAGTGTAATGTATTATAATTGTGTTTGGCGTACTAAGTCTATTAGTCCCAGTAGGTTTCAGGTATAAATGGTAACATAATTTCATGTTTTAAGGCAAATTGTGTTTAGTCTTGCAAGTGTTATGGTTATTGGTGGTACTAGTGACCTAAAATGATTTTCTTGGGTGTGATTGACAATCTTAAGACAAAACATATAAATATACTTGCAATACAGTTACCCTGTCAGAAAATATTCTCTTCTTATTTAGGCTATAAAAAAAACTTTGGTGATTTAGTATTATAAAACTTTTACTAATGTTAGCGTTATCACCTCATCTTATACATGGGTGGGGTATTTACATGCTAGTAGTTGAATGAGAACATTCTGTATGTAGAAATTAGAATCTAGAAACCCTGTTGGCATAACTGAGACACTGGTCTTACAATTACTATTCATTTGTTAAGAAATAACACTAGTGGGCAGATTCTTTAGTTGATAGTTTCTATGTTTATTCCAAGCAACTGAGTTTTGACATATGATATAACTATAATATACGAAGAAAATAGTTCTTGACCCCATTTCTCTGACTAGATCTTAATTTAATTACTTCTTCAAGTGCAGTTATAAATATTGCTGGATATATCTATTTCCTGAACGCATTATCTCGATATATATTCCAAAACTGATGCCCATAACCCCTCATAATATGATCAAAACGGGTGTGTAATTCAAGGGGAGTTAACTCGGTCAGTAATCAAAATCAGCGGTGTCATCAACTGCTTGTACAGTCAAAACTCTTTATAACGTCACTCGTTATAACAGAATATTCAATATCCAACATAAAATTGCTGGGAACGGATCTTTTCCATTAAAATTCCCTCTATATAACAGAATATTCACTTAACGACACCGACAGTAACTTCTGGGAACAGATATACTATTTCTATCGAAAATAAATTCATTATAACAGAATTGTTACTATGAGTCAGACAATTTTGTGTTCAGAACAAGGCCTTTTTACATGAACATGTTTCTGTCTCACTTGATAAGTGGGAAGCTTTATGCATTTTGATGCTATATGAAATTGAACTGATGTATACATTTGGTACAATAGCATTTTAATTCATTTGTACAATATTTTCTTTTACTAAATGATTATTATATTGAAATCTGGTAATGGTCAGAATTTCTTTATAACAGCAAATTCACTGTAACGTCAAAGATAGCTTGGAACAAACAGTGTCGTTATAAAGAGGGTTGACTGTATTTACTAGGGAATCTGCATTTTTGTTTGGTACATGTACATGTATATGACACTAGATGTTAGCAAAATTCGACCAAGGTCACCCTAAATCAGCCCTGAGATCTGCAGTAGTAATAGGTGGGTGGGGCATTTACATGCTAATCATTGCCCCCAGAGCATTCCGTATACAGAAATTGGAATCTAGAAATCCTGATAACATAGATAAAGAATCGTTGTTTAATTTTTTAGTCATTTCTAAGGACATAACACTAATGGGCAGATTCTTAAATCGAAAAATTCAAATATAATTTTTATTCAAATGAGTTTTAACACATAATCTAACTTTTAAAGACGAAAAAAAATGTTCAAAACCCATTTCTCCGACTAAATCTTAACTTTTCACTTTTTTCAAGTACCGTTATGAGTAGTGATGGGTGTATTTTTTTCCTGGATGCATCATCTCAATTGTTTAACAAACTTATGATCATAACCTTTTATAATATGATCAAAATGGGTGGGGTAATTCAAGGGGAGTTAACTTGGTCAGTACTCAGAATCAGCGGTGTCATTAACTGTTTCTATTTACTAGAGAATCTGCAATTTTGTTTGGTACATGTACATGTACATGTATATGACACTTTATTTTAGCACAATTTGACCAAGGTCACCGTAAAACAGCCCTGAGATCTGCAGTAGTAATAGGTGGGTGGGGTATTTACATGCTTATCATTGCCCCCAGAGCATTCCGTATATAGAAATTGGAATCTAAAAATCATGAAAACATAGATAAAGAAGCGTTCCTTAAATTCTTAGTCATTTCAAAGGACATAACACTTATGGGCAGATCCTTAAATTGAAAGCTTCAAACATATTTTATTCAAAGGAGTTTTGAGACATAAAATACCTTTAAAAGACGAACAAAAGAGTTCAAAACCCATTTCTCTGACTAAAACTTAACTTTTCTACTTTTTCAAGTACCGTTATGAGTAGTGATGGGTATATTTTTTCCTGGATGCTTCATCTCAATCATTGAACAAACTAATGATCATATCCTCTTATAATGTGATCAAAATGGGTGGGGTAATTCAAGGGGGGATAACTCGCTAAGTACTCAGAATCGGAGGTGTCATCAACTCCTTTTAAAAACTAGAGACTTCACATTTTTATTTGGTATATTACACTAGATGTTGCAAAGATCTGACCAGTAGACCCCTCTGACAGCCTTGAGATCTGCAGTACTATAACTCGGAAGATTGTTTCTTGTGTTTTCGAGCAAAAATTCGCATGCGAGGATCCAGAGGGAGGATAGGGGTCCGGACCAACCCCCTGGAAAATCACAAGTCATATGGGTTTCTATAGAAATTAGCATTTGGACCCCTAGAAAGGATGCCCCCCCCCCCCCCCCTGAAAAATGTTAGACCCCCTCTGAAACCTTGGAAAATCACACCCTCTGTAAAACTGTAAAATAAGTTGAGGATTAAATAAAATTAAGACGTTGTCAGAGCTGTTAACTGGCAGTCAGGCCTGACCCCCCCCCTCCCACCCCCACTCCCATTGCAAAAATTCCTGGATCCACGCATGAATAAAAATTGAAGTGCCATAACTCGCTAATTGTTATTTTTTAGAGCCATACATTTGTAATTCTCTAACCAGTAAACCCTGTAGACACAAAATGCTACCATCTTGCGCCATAGATTTCATCCTGTGTCAGTAACCTATAGATAACTACTAGTTTTAAAGGAAGTTTACAGATACTTAAATTGAGATATTGCGGCCAATCTAAACCTAAAACCAGCTGTATTGCAGTCATTTTTCCAAATAGGGGTCTGCCTCTATCAAGAACCCGGTTCACTTGGCTTAATCAAGGGGCATTTACTAACGTGTAAACACCAAGTAAAACATTAAATGCATACGCAATATTGATTTTAATCACTAAATTAGTTTACAGTGGTTTGGCGGGAGATTGTGTCATAATTAAAACAAGGTTAGCTTTTAAAAAGCTTAAAACCATCGCATAGCGTATGAAAGTTACTAGACTAGACAACATTTTAGTGTTTTAATTTTGCATTTGCTGAGACCACTCTTTTTTTCATTTTTCATGCATTTCAAACTCTGAGTATTTTTTATTTTAGTTAACTATTTGTATGCACTAAGTTTTGAATAGGTGATCCATTGGAATCAATTAAAAAGGAATATGCACATTCCAATAAAACTCTTATAGTGCAAACACTCCAGCCTCCCCAAGCAGACATTTTAGCAGTACATGTATGTAAACCTTTTCCTAAATCTAATTAACAAGGTTTGCGCATAAAACCTTGGGGCATATTGAAACAGATCCGTCTAAATCTGAGAATTACGTCACACTTTGCGGAGAATATCCAAAGGCCCCGTGTCTCCAGGGTTAATTGTTGTAAAAAAAAGCTTAGAACTATCGCATAGCGCATTATTGTAAATAGACAATACTTTTAACAGTTTTAATTTAGTATTTTCTTTAGCTACTATAATCACGCATTTCTTTGACTTGGGGACGTTTTTGAAGTACACACGGATTGAAGACAAAACCGGAAGTACTCCTCTGTGGGGAGTTTGATTTCGTCACGCCAAGAATATCCGAATTTGCTCCAGTGGGGAATTGGGTTCCGGCTCAGAGGAGTAGATCTCTTTAGGACCTTTCATTTTCACAAGCAAGCCGGTATCCAGGGAAACGTACTAACGTATATCACCATCACTGATGCGATGGTGAATGATAGAGTCGACGGTTTTAAGTCACTTTTCATTGCAGAGATGGTCGTAATGCATTCTTTTGCTGTAGACTACAAGCAGGAACATTAGAACGTATAGGCTTGGATATGAGCAAATAATGCGCAAAAAGAGTATTAAATCACGAAACTATAGAGGAATGTCAACAATATATTGATTTTCTATCAAAATCCTTTACAACATCCGATAAGCCAACTGTCCGCAAGTCACGCGATTATCTTCTGTGAAATTGTATAGTATATTAAAACCAACTTATAATTGGTCACTTTTCAAACTCATTATTTTGGACCAAACCCCTTAAAAAATTGAAATGATTTTATGCCTATATATGTGCAATTTAATGGGCAAACGTTTAGCAGTGTTTTTGAACAGTTTTCTTTAACCTCAAAGTTTTTTGGGTTAAAAATGCAAAAATCGTCTTTTTTAAAGAAAAAGTGGTTTTAAGAGTAGTTTTTTTTTATAAAATTGACGTTTAGGTGGTTACAAACTGGTCTGTCCGACTTGAAAAATACCAAACAATTGAAATTTTGTTTATGGTGGATTTTTTACGCATTTTTAAAATGTTGCATTTTTCAAAATTTTTCGAGACTTTTGAAATTCACAAGTATTTCCTGGTAAAATTGTTAAATGCACTTAATTTTATTTAAACACTGTAGGCCAAACACTGTAGAACTTGATTAGTCTATTTTTGGTGAATAAAGTTTTAGGACTACTGTACACTTCCGGTTTCAATGTGAGAGTTTAAAAATCGATTTGGTATAATTATATTTTTGGGGTTTTTTAATTCTCAAAAAAGGAGGGTGACGTCTTGTGATAATTAATATTCGCTGAAAATTTCAGAACGGTATCGCTGATAATAAAGCGTACAGAGCAGTGCAAAGTCTCTATGTGAAGTGCAAGCTTAAAGCTAAATTTCAATGAAAAACCTGCTAAACGTGTTTTTCTTATGTTGCTGAGTAGCAAAAACGACTAGTCCCATGGAAACAAAACTTTTGCGGCTTATTATTCTTATATCACGCTAGCCAGTAACATCTTTAAACAGACGAAAACGTTAATTTGTGTTATGGTTTATATCGTAGAAAAATTGTGACTTTTTGAAATGAGGGTACCTTTTCTCTAACTTCGTCCGTGCGAGAAGCACACGTCATTTTTAAATGAAATAACTTGCAGAGTCTTGGCAAAGTAATGCTTCACTTAAAAAAACATGAATTTCGTATACCCTCTGTTTCACTTTCTGAACTAGTCTAAAATGTATGGTGACCAATTAGAAGTTGATTTTAGTATAGTTAGGTAACTGTAGATCATGTTCATGTAAACATTTTTTTTATAAAATTCACCCTGTATGCTACAATATTGCTAACTGAATAAATCAGGAAGTAACTCAAAAACGACAGATTAGCATGCTGCTGAGTGCTCAAAAGCTGTATATAATCTGAAAAAGACGGATCTGTCAGAAATATAGAATACCTACGCTATTAGAAAACAGCATAGTCGGTTTTATTGAGTCTGTTCATGAGAACTTATGGAAAATGCAACAATTCTCACGTATGTTGGGCGTAAATTGATCTGTGTGAGATGTATACATTGGTCATACAACATTATAGCCAAAGGTATCTGTCACAATGATAAAATAACCATTGTTTATACAAAAGAAAAAAAACTAAGAGCTTTTGAAAGCAATATCTCCTTAAATACCAATGCTGTCAGATTAAGCAGTCTAAAATTGGGTCAACTTTTTTTTGAAAGGTTGGTATATAGAATAAGCGTAAAAAGAATAAGATTAGTAAATCAGTAAATAAAGCTTAAACATGAGAGAGAGAAAAAGCAAGAAAAAAAGAAATGTTACTAAATGTTGAGGCGTCCTTGTGGTTAGAAATAGTAAGTGAGTATGATCAGGAAATACCATAATCACAAACCGCAGACAAACCCACGGCACTGCAAGGAAGAGCTACACAATCATCACGAGACACCAGGGAGACAAACTAAGCAAAGCAACCAGCTCCCTCTTCCCCATCAAGATGATTGCAAAACTAGAATGGGCAAAAAGTAACGTACAACAAAACATAGAACAATTACAGACTTCTACATTGGGAGTAACAATAAACAAAAAGTCAACCAAAACAGAACCTTCCCCTTAGAAAGCCACCGGGGGCTTAATTGCATTTTACTGGAACCAAATCTTCGCCCTAGGTTCTGCTGTTGTTGAAACTTTAACCTTTCCAAAAAACGGGGTAACATCCCTCATCAAAGTCTTGTGATCATAGTAACAAGACATGGACGTTAAAGTTTATGAGCACTGAAAATATAAGTAAAGTTGTCAGAATTTATCAGTTAGAACCCCCCCCCCTTGACGAAAATGTCTGGATCAGCGCATGTTTTGAATTTGAGTATGATTTTTTTTTTTGAAGAGTCTTGTATCTACACTACTGTAGTCATTTATATTAGTGCTGTAAAATAGTCCTAACAGGAAAGGGACTTATACATGTATGTGAACTACATAAAAATCTGACGGCCCTTGTGTTCTATATTATGGGACTTTACGCAGTATATACTCGTTTTGGCGATGACTCCCTCCTACAATCCCCTCCTTCCTTTATATAAATTGACAATCATGGCTTACTTATTTTTAGCCTGGTTCCCCTTTCTCTCTGGCCACATCCGCAGCTGTGGACGGAGAGGGAACTAAACTAGAGGTAAACGAGTTTCTATTTTAAATACTTGCGGTCTGCCTAAGGGTGGCAAGCTAAAACAGGTAAACTGGACCTACTTAGAATCGAGCTTAAGTTTCTATCAAAGTTCCTGCGTAATATATGCACACACATGGCCACAGTTACAACTTTAGCAGATTGGAGAGAAAACAAATGTGGCCAATTAAGTTCATCCAGATTTATATGTTCCCTCTCATTTTTATTGCAGTCATTAAGTAATAAATATATACAAAGGGTTGTCCGCCTGTACGTGGAGACACACCACGAGCTTAAGCGAGTGGGTTTTCTTACGTGGATATATACACGCATAGGTAGACACTCATGGTATGTTTATTTTATACCACCTATATCAGTATAGACCGTGCACGCCATGAGATATTTTGTGGCAAAGGCGGGAAATGGGTATAAGGATGTGCCTCTACTACACAGCCTTCTCTTATGAACAATTACGAATAAAATTTAGCACTCAAACTTTGACAATGGTGGCAGATCTCAGAAACTGTTATCTAAATCAGAATTATATTACCCATTGCATGTGCCCATGGGTGTTACCTACTCATGTTTGAAATATGGAGATTTAATCACAACCTGATCTGATGCTATATAAATTTGTAAACAACACTGTGATAGCCCATGTCCTCGAAAATCACGTTTGTAACTAATTTTTGCTGGGGGTAGTGTTAGTTAAAGATGCAGTTTGTTTCTTTGGAAAATTATATTAGTGGTTGGTGACGTTGCCTGAATGCACAATTGAAAAGCATATACCACAACGACATTTACCTAGTTGATTTGAACTTCTTGGTTGCTAGGCAACTATATACAATTACAGTTTTGCCTCACTTTAAACGTTAATTATAAAATAGTATATTTTGAACACTTAAATACTGAGCCATTATGATCAATTTGCGTATTAAATAGACATATGTTTCGATAAATCTATTCTATAGTCTAGTTAACGCATAGAAAATAATAACTTTCAATAAATGCTATATACCAAATATAATGCACTATTTGTACAACCCATTTTTTTACGAAAATATTTCTTGCAAAGCCGGTGATTTGTCACAATCATAACCCTGCTTACACCACAGTCGCAAGCTAAACCATTATCTATAGCGTTCAAAATCAACATACATAATGTTTTTATTTATTTATATAAAAAGTTTTAGAGAGGAATTTGTAATTTCTTAGAAATTTGGGCATGTATACCACATATAGTATCCCGTCCACGTCCCATTACCTTGTATTCTGTAGTTGTCCAGCAACCATTGCGATTGCAACATAGAGAAATAGGTTTTGTTTTATGGGGTCATTGTCAGAACTTATTGGATGACCCTCGTATGCGTTACTATAAAGATTTCCATAGGATTCAACGCACTGAGCCAATCCCTTTGGGCACAAGATAACTTGCGATAACATCGTTTTTCTTCAAAATAAACAACAGTTTTCAGTTGTAATTGAAATCCAGTGAGCTCCAGTTTTGTATGCAAATCAGTCGCTAGACGTTCCCATGGAGGCCGGCTGGTAGGAAAATTCAATATTTTTATATAGGTGATTATTGTGCCCAGAACTTTCCATATCAGTTACAAACAATTTCAAACGAATATTGGAGGTTGAAAATGTGTTCCTCAAACACATTTCATGGCCATGATCTTTTGAAATAATGGAAAAATAAACTGGATTTTGGTGGAATTTCGAAAATGTGGCATTTTGCAATTTTCTGACCAACAGACATCCATGGGACTGTCTAGTGGTTGATTTGCATAAAAAAAGTTCTATAACCCACTGCATTTTCAATTATAACTGAAACGTGTATTCTATTTGAAGAAAAACGTTAAAAGTTACTGAGTGCCAATTCGAAAGGAATGAGTGGAAATCTTTATGCTGATGCTTATCAAATTTTGAGTAGTATATTTGTGCTCAGACCGCAGAATGAGCATAGCAAGAGTTTTTTTGTAAAGGGCTTCTGACAGATATGGCACCGAGGTTATGAAACTTGAGTACAGTCGCAAACTCAAAATAAAGCACAATGATTGGCTTATTGAGGACACATGTCCGCAAGCAGCCAATCAATTCGCTTTATTTTGAGTTTGAGAATGAACTCAAGTTTAATAACCTAGGGGCATGGTTACTGCTCACTTCTCTCCATCCCACTAGGGATGGGAGCCAGACAAGCTATTTGAGCAATCGTGCTTTTATCCACCGTTGATCTCTAGTATATACCTGACGTCACTATAGTAGCGACTATCGATTTTCGAATCGAATTATAGTTACTATAGTAGGAACTTATGTTCGATTCAAAATGGACCCTGGTTATTATACAGGGTTCTTCACAAATTGACCATATGTGAATCCGGGACCAGCAATTTTTGTAGATATAGTGATAAGTAAATTAAATTTTCAATTTTTAAAGGTTGTCATAGTCTTTACCAAACCAGAAAAATGGTGGACGAGCAAAAATTCAGAAACATGGTGACCAACCAATTCATGGAGAATGTGGAATATATGCGCGAGAAATATTCGTTTCTTACTGTGTTTAGTAAGTCTGCCTCAACCCTGGCTTTAGGATCCACATACCGTTGTTGTAGCTGTGCGCATGATCATGAATATTTGGAGTACATCCTTGATACAGGTGAGGTGAATGAGAAGTTGTACGATAAAATAGTGAAAAGTTTAGCTATAGGAAAGTGTCATCATGCGGGTGCAGTTTCTAAAGACCAGCTAGTCTCCACGACTATTACAGGACTACATATTGCAGCAGCAGTTGGAACAGAAAGGGCAGTTAAGGAAAACCTAGAGAGATGTTGTAGATATATGAGTGATTATGGAGTTTTCAATCTGCATCCCTTCGATACTGCAATGGTGAAAAAACAAACTTATATTTGTAATTTATTTGTAAATTACTGGCTCAGTCATGGCGCTGGATATTTATATTCTCCACATATGGCGACGGTAAATGATAAATCTTTGCATATTCAGGAAGTTAGTCGCCTTGAATTTTGTGTAAGACAAGCAAATAATCAGCTACTACAAACAATAACTACCAATTTGTCTAAAACCTCTGGCTTTGGAGAAAAGGGTATTAGAAATATTCAATGTATACTAACTCCATCAATCCCTAATACAGGTTTGGCGCATGCTTTACAGCTCACTATGAAATATCAATTAGTGCCACTACAACACACTCTAGTACAGTATATGCAGCTTCTTAATAAATATGACATACTAACTAAGGAAATCAGAAATGACTGTCTTTTGTCAGCATTAATGTATAATAACCACAAGCTTCTTGAACAAATGTTGAAATTTTTAGACTTAAACGGCTCGAATGAGAATACATTCATAAGCAAGTGTTGTACGGTACTGCAGAATAGAAAACAATGTACAAACTTGCTCCATCATCGCCGCGTCATTCGACCAGTAAGTATGTCAAAAGAGGAACATATTAAAACCATTTTTACCTTGTTTTGCATATTCTACAATGATTTCAAAAATGAGCTCAAAAGCTTGTTAGAATCTGCACCAGGCATTCAACATGGGTTCATAAAAGCATCCCTCCTTAACCAGATACCTTCTTTTAGGCTTTATGATCATGACATTTTTGTAGCCCAAATAGTACTGTCTATCATAAAACTAGGTAAAACTGAAACTTTGATACATGATGCTAAGTTTGTTGTCCCACAGCTCAGAGAAATGCTGTTAAACTATTCAATGTATAATTTGCGCATCAGATACGCTGTAGAATTACTTATACGCGAAAATGATGAAATTGACACTGAGAAAGTAATTATGAAAGATAGTATGTTTCCTCTTGATCTGGGAAGGGGGAGATTATATCACTATATTACTGATGTGGAACAACATGGGGTATATGGTCACGACGTCGAAGATTTGGTGTTAAACTATCTCTGTCCTTTCCTGCTAGAATGTGGGTATGACGTTCCAAGGCGCTGTTTGTTTGATATTCTTATGAAAAAATCTGATAAGGAATCTAAATTAGCAGAACAAGCATATATCAACAACTATCTAGACACTCCAAGATCACTATTGGTATGCTGTCGAAACTCCTTACGAAAACATTTTAGAGGAAGATATATTCACAGATTTGTAAAAGTTTCAGGATGCCCACAGAAAATCAAAGACATTATTCTTCTGAAATCTTTGCTACGCTGCATCAGAGAATAATCTAAAACCTGTATTGAACAGCCACTTCAAAAAGGCCAAGGTTAGTTTCAATACCAATTCTCACTTCAGCTAACATATGTCTTTAAGACCCCTTTGTTTTGTCTTATTTAAGTGGCAACATGTGACAGGTACTACTGTACAGCAAAATTAAGGGGATATATCTTTCAAAAGCTCTTACTTGCATGAAAGTTTTCCTGTATATACAAGAATTACTTTTTTGTCAAGGAGACGGATACCTTTGGCCACATTGTTGTATGAACAACTTATACATCTCACATAGATCACTTTACGCCCCAACATACAGCTTTGAGCAATCCGCAGCATGCTTATCAGTCTTTTTAGAGTTACTTCCTGGTTTGATACTGTTAACAATGCTGTGACAGGCTGGATGAACTTTAGAGAAAACCATTTGCATGAACATGACCTACAATTATTCAACTACAATATTTAAAAGTATTTTGACTCAAATATTGTGTATTTCTGGATTTATTTACAATTTTTCAATTTGACCTTGAAAAAATCATAAGCAAAAATGGAAAATTTCTATTTTTCTACCAGGAATTTGTACATTTTGGGCGAAAATACTTCTAAATATCGTAGTCGAATAATTGTAGGTCATGTTCATGCAAATGGTTTTCTCCAAAATTTATCAAGCGTGTCGCAGCATTGTTAACGGTATCAAACCAGGAAGTAACTCTAAAAAGACTGATAAGCATGCTGTCGATTGCTCAAAAATTGTATGTTGGGGCGTAAAGTGATCTATGTGAGATGTATAAGTTGTTCGTACAACTATGTGGCCTAAAGTATCCGTCTCCTTGACAAAAAAACAATTCTTGTTTATACAGGAAAATTTTCATACACGTAAGAGCTTTTGAAAGATATATCCCCTTAACAAGCTTTTAAGATTTTGATACTAATCACATATATGGTTAGCAAATCTTTTAGCATTTGTGCCCAATCTATCTAGTAGTGCTAGTGTTCTGAATTTAAGGCTAGGCCCCCATGTTATACTTTTATTTTCATTCTCAATCAAATGAGTGCATGTGCAGTTCCAGAGGGGGGGCAGGGGATCTGCCCCCCCTCCCCTGAAAAATCACAAAAATATAGGGTTCTTAGCAATACTGATCCGGATCCCCTGGAAAATCACAAAGCTACCAAGCCAGCATTCAATGCTGGGCCAACAAACGCACGCAAGCGTAACAAAATTTAAATGGCTTTTGGCTGGTGGACCGATGATGACCCACTTAAAGTAGTATATGGATCCTTCCTCCCCTCATCAACTAAAAAAAAGTTGTCAAAATTGGACCCCCTCTGGCAAAACTGTCTGGATCCACGCATTGAGGGTGAGTTTTGTCTTATTATAAATGATAAATTGCCAACATTTTATGGCATTTTAACATTTATCAGCATGATAAATACAACATCTAAGAGCTAAGGGGCGAGACACGTCTTTATTTTCCAGCATTTTAGTTTTATGTAAAGTTGGAATTTCATGTTCAGTGAGTCAAGATATAAATCAATATTCAAGAATATTGTTTGCCATTAATTACACCCACTGTTAAATTATTTCTGTCTCTTTTATTTGTCCACTTCAAGTGCGCAGTATTTGTAGAAAAAAATGTGCATTTCAATATCAGCTGGATTATATTAAGAGTCTTTAGATATCTACACGGTTAAACAGCAAGCATATATCTGCTAGCCTTAACAGGACAAAGAAAGTTAAATTTCAAGGTCTCACAGAGATTTGCAAAGAGTCTGGTACCCAATAGTTACAACCAGTACTAAACGTTTATTTTCTGCTCCAAACGTGTACATGGCTTTTTATTTCTCTACTCCAAACTTGTACCATGCTGTTTCATGGTAGTTCTCACCAGGGCGAACCACGGAAGTTGAAAACCTTGGCTAAAATAGAAAATAAAATATTAATAAACTTTCCATGATTTCCTATTGCTTTGCAGATAGATGGTTTATATGTTCTAGGAGATAATGCATTGATTAGTTAGGGGTCTTTCATGCAACGAAATATCTATGTGTCTTCATCCACATCTAAATGAAGGGTGGGGTTGGTGCTGTGAAACTGGTTTAAGCCCTCCAGTAAAATATTTTACTGACCGTTCCAAGGCGGTACTTCTTTTGTGGATCGTTTATGATTTTACTGTCTTGTGTTTGCTATACCTTTGTGTGCCAAGGCGGTACTTCTTTTGTGGATCGTTTATGTTTTTACTGTCTTGTGTTTGTTATGCCTTTGTGTGCGTCTGTGGTATTTGTGACCTCTTGGCTCTCGTTTATGGTGTCTAACTGTGAGTTTGTCACTTTCCCATTGGTATCCTGGGTCAGGTGTTGTACTTGATTGTATCGATTCCTGATCTTTGCACCCTTACTTACTTTAAATATCTAAAGGAATGAAATATTTCACTACTAAGATATGATATTTGCCAGAGCTACTTCTTGTAACAGCGAATAAATCTTGAGCAGTGACATATTTCGTTAGTTATGATATGATTTCATGTCAGCCTTTGTATAACAACACATTTTCTTGCTTTGTTGCCTTTACTTATCTTTTCAAGTTTTCTTTCTTTTATGGAAACACTAATATATAATTGAGACGTGGCATGAGATTTCCAACAATGTGTTATGTGTGACCAGCAAATGCTCGGACCAGCTTGCGCATACACGCAGTCTGATCAGAGCCTTTTCTAGTCGTTTGAGTATTCTATGATTATACGCTACTAACTAAACAACATTTGGAGTTTCTAAGCTTGAAAGTAGGCTGCACATGCTCGTATAAGTCTACACTTGTTAAAATGCCACATTGTTTAAAATCTAATGTCGTGACTCATATAGTACTCAGGCTTGGCTGAATACACGTTAACAACTCATCTTGACAGACTCATTCTTTATGTGTAGTCAGCCAAGCTTTCATGACAGAATTTCCATATCATGGAAACACAATGTATAAGTATTATTCTCTTTAAATGAGCCACGACATGTGATTTCCAACAATGTGACGTTTTGTTAAGTGCGGACTCAGACGAGTCTGTGCAGGCTCTTTTATAGGGCTTAGAAACTCCTTAGAAACGCCAACTGATGTGGTATATGCAATACGCACAGTCTGATCAGAGCCTTTCTAGTATTATAGTGACTCCCATATTCTGTGAGTATTAAACTACCGACTGAACACCCTTCCCTGTTTAACTAAAGGTTGTTGATGGGACAAAAAGAATCAAATCAAACAAAAAAAATATTAAATTTCAATGGGCCCAGTACTACAGTACTACCAGTACAGGTAAAAAAGGACTACTCCATAAAATTGTGAAAAAAATTAAAAGCAGGAAAGTGTCACCATGCTGATACAGTATCTGTGGACTAACTACTTACTACGTCTATTACAGGACTACATATGAGCCCTGGCATGAGATTTCCAACAATGTGGTATGTGCAACCAGCAAAGGCTCAGACCAGCCTGCGCATACGCACAGATTGGTCAGAGCCTTTGCAAGTTGCTTAAATATTCTATGACTGTTAAGCTACTGACCGAACTTCATTTTGAGTTTCTAACTTTAAAATGAGGCTGCACAGGCTCCTCAGAGTCTACACTTGTCAAAATGACACATTGTATGAAATCACATGTCACGGCTCAATATTATTGCATCAGCAGTTGGTACAGAAAGGGCAGTAAAGGAAAACCTAGCACTGTGTTTTGGATATATGAGTGATTGTGGAGTTTTCAATCTGCATCCCTTTGATACTGCAACGGTGAAAAAACAAACAAATATTTGTAGTTTATTTGTAAGTTACTGGCTCAATTATGGCAATGGATTAATAATTATATTCTCCACTTTTGTCGATGGTAAATGGTAAATCTTTTCTTGGCCAGCAAGTTAATCGTCTTGAATTTTGTGTTAGACAGGCAAATAATGAGTTACTGCAAACAATAACTACTAATCTTTCTGAAAATCCTGGCTTTGGAGAAAATGGCATAATAAATATTCAGTGGATACTAACTCCTGCTACCCCTAATATGGGTTTGGCGCATGGTTTACAGCTCACTATGAAATATCAATTAGTGCCACTACAACACACTCTAGTACAGTATATGCAGCTCCTTAGTAAATATAACATACTGACTAAGGAAATCAGTAATGACTGTCTTTTGTCAGTATTAATGTATAATAACCACATGCTTCTTGAACAAATGTTGATTTGTATAGACATAAACGACTCGAATGATTATACATTCATTAGCAAGTGTTGCAGAAAAAAGAGAATTGTTCAAAATTGCCCCAACAGTACCGCATTATTCGACCAGTTAGTATGACAAGAGAGGAACATATTAACACCATTTTTACCCTTTTTGGCATACTCTACAATGATTTCAAAAATGAGCTCAATAGCTTGTTAGAATCTTCACCAGGTATTAACGAAGGATTCATAAAAGTATCACTCCTTAAACAGATACCATCTTTCAAACGTTATGATCATGACATTTGCATAGCCCATATAGTACAGTCTATCATTGAACAGGGTGACACTGAAACTTTGATACGTGATGCTAAGATAATTGTCCCTCAGCTCCAAAAAATGTTGAATAAATATTAAAAATATAATTTGCGTCACAGAGAAGCTGTAGAAATACTTATAAATGAAAATGTTGATATTGACACTGAGAAAGCCATTGAGCATGATCGGAAGTTTTCTCTTGATCTGGAATTGCGAACAGGAAGATTTTATCAGTGCATTGCTGATGCTAGAGAGCATGGGGTGTATGGTCACGACGGTGAAGATCTGGTGTTGAACTATCTCTGTCCATTCCTGCTAGAATGTGGGTATGACGTTCCAAGGCGCTGTTTGCTTGACGTTCTTGATAAAGCATCTGATAAGAAATCTAAATCTGCAGACCATGCATATATCAAAAACTATCAAGACACTCCGAATTCCGCAGAAATTGCATATATCAAAAACTATCTAGACACTCCAAGATCTCTACTGGCATACTGTCGGAACTCCTTACGGAAACATTTTAGAGGGAGATATATATACAATTTGTGGAAGTTTCAGGATGCCCACAGAAAATCAAAGACATTATTCTTTTGAAATATTTGCTATGCAGCATTAGAGAAATAAAGTAAAACCTGCTAGAGGAGCCACCTATAAGAAGACAAAAAATTGGTAAAACCTGCTCCAGTAGCCGCCTAAAAGAAGACTAAAATTGGTGTTTAATATGGTTATTCCTTTAGAGAGGTTAAAACATTGCAAAATGCCTTCTGAAAAAATTGTAAGTGAGTATGATCAGGAAATACCACAATCACAAACTGTAGACAAACCCATGGCACCGCGAGGCAAAGCTACACAACAATCACAAGGCACAAGGAAGACAAACTAAGCAAAGCAACCAGCTCTCTTTTCCCCATCAAGATGATTGCAAAACTAGACTGGACATAAAGTAGTAACTAATCTTCGTCTTTGATTCTGCTGTTGTTGAAGTACAAGAAATGTTCAGCTCCTAGGAGGGCCTTCTATTGCAATGTATCATGGTGGAGAATCAAATTAACACACTATAATGAAACAAAGAAAACAGCTCACGACTCACAGATAGTCAGAGCTAAAAAAAAACGTTGCGAACGTCAAACTAACGGCTGTCTTTAAGACCTTTGTTTTGTCTGTTTTTGAGTTGCCCTATACGACAGATACTATAGACTTATATCAGTCGTAGATGTTGTAGGACCTATGAATTAATTTATGCTGGCTCAAACATCTATGATGAGAAAGCAGAAGAGAAACAAGTATTTGAGAGGAATATGGATAGTTAGTGAAAAAGATCAATATGAGCGAAAATATATATGCAAAAAAGCCCATCTCATCAGACTTTATAAGTCTACAGATACTATTGTAAGGCAAGATTTTGCTACTGATCACATACATATGCGTAGTCAATCTTTTTAAAGCATTCGAGCACATCTATCTAGTAGTGCTTGTGTCTGAAATGAGGCCAAGTCCCAAGGTTAAAATACTTTTTTCATTCTTCATTCAACTGAAGATGGAACTTATCATGCTCATAAATGATAAATTGCCAACATTTTAGCATTTATTATCATGATAAATACATTACCTGAGAGCTAAGCGGCACTTTTCAGAATTAGTGTTATGAGGATTTGAAATTTCATGTTCAATTGATTAAATAGTCAAGAATACTGTTTGCCATTAATTACACCCACTGCTAAAGTTATGTCTCTTTCGTTCATCTACTCTAAGCGTGCAGTATTTGAGCTGTGACATAAGCTTTCCAACAATATGGAATGTACGACAAGCAAAGGCTCAAACCAGCCTGCGCATACGCGCAGTCTGATCAGAGCATTTGCTAGTTGCTTGAATATTCCATGACTGTTAAGCTACTGACTGAACATCATTTGGAGTTTCTAACCTTAAACGGAGGCTGCCAAGGCTCGTCCAGGTCAACACTTGTCAAAATACCACATTGTTGGAAATCACGTGTCGCAGCCCATTTGTAGAAAAACTGTGCAGATCAATATCAACTGGCTTTAAGCGGCCAGCTTATGTTGATCTATACAGTTTAACAGCCAACATATCTCTGCTGGGCTTAACAGGACGGACATAGTTGAGCCGTGACACGTGATTTCCAACAACGTGGTATTTTGACAAGTGTAGACTCAGACGAGCTTCCATTTAGACTTAGAAACTCCAAATGATGTTGGGCCAGTAGCTTAACTGTCAAATAATATTCAAGCGACTAGCAAAGGCTCTGATCAGACTGCGCATATGCACAGGCTGGTCTGAGCCTTTGCTGGTCGCTCATACCACATTGTTGAAAATCTCATGTCACGGGTCAGTTAGTGTTTAGTGTCTTCCAAAGATTGAAAAAAAAGTCTGGTCGCCAATTATTGCAACCAGTACTGTACTAAAAGTTTATTTCTGCTTCAAACTTGTACAAGTATGTTTCTTTCTCTATTCTGTCTCTGGTGAGGCGTTCTGAATGAGTTGTTATGCCTGTCCCCGTTGGGGACGAAATCCAAAAAAATGTCCAAGCTTCCAAAGTGACAACAGCTGACCTATAAATCCAACAAGCTAAAGTTAGGCGGAATTCATTCATAACTTTACAACCAATTTCAACTACGTTATTTGTGGAATGATAATTACGAGATTAGCACCTATAGAGTGCATGTATTATATTACCCAACGGAAACCTTTGTGTATTTTGGGGTAGAGAGTATAAATATAACGTCACTCTCACGAGAGCATGTAATTCCCGCATTGTGTATACGTTTTATGACGATGAGCTGTATATGCTTAAGTCTAATAAAATTTATGTTATGTTATGTTTCATCAGGACATACCACAGAGGCTGAAAACTTTGGCTAAAATAGAATAGGCACGTGTTAATCTAGCTTACACTCGTTCTTTAGTAGGCTAAATGAAGTTTGTTGTTGTTTTCAGTTTTGATTCGTTATTTTTCTTGTTCAATATAAACAACAGTTACTCACATCATATAATTTGGTGTTCAATCCTCAGATATTTCAAATTTTGATATGTCAAAAAAAAATAAATATACACTTAATACACTCTAATAATCTCCAAACGCTACCATCAAATAGCTCTGAACGGCTAAAATATGTGCAAAAAACGTACGTGGTAGTTTAATCATTAATTTTATAAATCACGAAAGTTTCAAACTTATCTGTTGCATAATGAGTGAAAGTAATATCAAAAGTCGCAAGAATATTCAAAATGGCTACTGTTAATGATTGCAACGGTGAAGTAATACCTTCTCAACTTTTCTTTCAAATAGAATTAGCTTTCTATATAACGCAATTCTGCTAGAGAACCACTGTACTTGAATGGTGGAGTCATTGCTGGTTTGCAGTCAACGAGTGTATAAACTAAAATAATTAAAGGGGACGGTAACTCTGATGATTACTATGTTTTAGAAGAAAGATCGTTATAAACCATGATTTTTGATAACAGTTTCATCTCAATCGGTTGAAAAATGTGGAAGTTGTGGCCGTTTGAATATTTGCAAATGGACAGTAAAGGAAGCGGCCATATTGTAGGCTTAGTGACGTCACTCAGCCTAATTAAATATGCGTATTAAAATAAAAGACAAACCAATGGATTATTTGCATTAATTTTTAATGAAACATTTTCCTTATGTATAAAGCTGCATATCTGCTGAAACACAGATGATGTGATAGTAATGATAACTAAAAATTAAGCAGTTAAAAAATTCTGAAAACTAATTAAATATTAAAAATGGCAGCTAAATGTTGGCTTTATTGAATTATTTAAATGCCCATAACTTGCCCATTTTTCAACCGATTTTGATGATAGTTGTATCAAAATTCATGGTTTATAGAGCTCTTTCTGATAAAACATACTTACAATTAGGGGAGCTGTCCCCTTTAAGTGTATCTGGTTGTTTAAAAGGTAATATTTTCGTAATTTTGATCCTGAAGTTCAAAGGTAGTGACCTGGCTAATTTTATCTCAGCCTATTATCGATAGTTTTCGGCAAATATACGGGAATAAATTAGGTTTTCTGAAATCAATGTATCATAACGGTTGTAATAAATATAAAGGGATGTACTTCAGCTATAAAGATTTGAAAAGTAAAATTTGTGTTGGTTTATGAAAAAAATCACATTTCTCGCTTTGAGGCGAAGTTTCTCGACAGATAAATGTAGCTTGATTATGAAGCACTGAGAGTTGGGAAAATTAAGCTTTCTCAAGGGAAATGGTTTACGCAGGCGTTTTGAGGTGAAATCGAGATTACTGAAACGCGACATTTGTTCCCTTTCTTGGCGAAAAAATGGCCGCCAATCGTGAAGAAAATGTTAAATTGTTGTTGTTGTTGTTTAACAACACTGTACAAATATGATCAAAATCTACACGCGCACAATTAAACTATTGGGTCACTGTATAGGCGCCAACTTTAATATTCGGTCTGGCTATTTCATCTGCTCATGAAATATGACAGGTGACCCAATACCTCATTAAAGTAAGTAAGGGTGCAAAGATCAGGAGTCGATACAATCAAGTACCACACCCGACCCAGGATACCAATGGGAAAGTTACAAACTCACAGTTAGACACCACAAACGAGAGCCAAGAGGTCAGCCCTTTCCCAGCAGGTGACCACAAAGCACATATAAACAGACGCGACCAAAGACATAGCAAACATAAGACAGAACAAAAACATAAAAGATCCACAAAATAAGTACCGCCTTGGAACGGTCAGTAAAATATTTTACTGGAGGGCTTAAACCGGTTTAACGGCGCGCCAACCTCACCCTTAATTCAGATGTGGATCAAGACACATAGATATTTGGTTTGCATGAAAGACCCCTAACTTATCAATGCATCATCTCCTAAAACATATAAATCAAGATATAACAAGGAGATAAAGCAAAGACAAGGACTCCAACACCTTTCGCGTGATTATTGGACAACAAAATGTTGTAATGTTGAAGCGTTTTTAAAAAAAACTGGGAAAAATTACTTAAAACATGTCGCAGTTGTAATACAATAAACAGGCGCCATTTTCACAACATTTTTTGCTGGCGCTTTATGGGGTTTCTATCGACCAATGTATTAATTTCAATACGTGTGTTATACAGTGTACAGGTAAATTGCTATCAATTATGAAATACATTTTAAATGGAGTGTTTAACCCGAAACCGTGTGTAGTTTCGAGGAGCTGAAAACTGTAAGTAAATGTGTTTTCTTCTTTTTTTTCAGAGTTTTTGCTTGATTATTTACTCAGTAAACAGAGGACAGAGCTACTGTCCTGCCAGCCAAGAGTGACAGTGGCGTCATGTTTTGTTTACAAAGTTATCATGGACTTATCGTTGATAGATCACTTGTCTTGTGTAGGATTAATACACAAATTATCTTTCGATTAGCGTTGGCTCAAGTGGAGTGTACAAGTTAAGTTTTACTGAACAAGTGTAAACACAATGTTACGCCACTGTCACTCTTGGTTGGCTCGACAGTATATATGTTCAAATTTTAGTGTTAAAATTAGACATTATATTGCTAATATCTATTACAACAAAAGAGTGCTTTAGGAGACTGGATAACCAAATCAATATATTTTTTGACATTTTCAAGGTGAGTGACCGCTTTATTTTTCTGTTTTCTGCATGAATGCGTAATGAAATTTCCAAAACGATGAACGTTCATGAAAAATGTTTGTACCAAAATGGAGATGTGAGCATCGAAACGTCGGTAACTTGGTAATATAATCCTAATCTGCATCAAACGTTTGTTGTTTATTTGCGATAGAATGCAAAACGAATGGGTTATTATTAGAAATGTGTGAAGAAAAATCAGTGTACCTTTATATAAACACAAACTGGGTGTTTTAACTCTAATACCGTTGTTGACCCGTTGCCTTTTGACTGACCGCAATATCGATACTGTATCCTATCAAAACTTGCAAAGTAAATGTTTTGGCTGACCACAATACTGCCCCAGGTGTGGGACTTGCTAGTCAGCTGTTTACCGATTCGTGTACAAAAAAAGATGAGAAAGGGTACTTTTTCAAGCTGGGCTGTGCGCATCGCTGTCATCGTTTAAGATAGAAAATAAAAGTAATAGTTTAAGTAGGAAAATGTTTGTTTTTTAATAAATTTACTCGTACATGTATGCTGTGATTAGGAAGTTATATCACAAATCAATCACTATTTTTTGATATCACAAAATAGATTTTATGTTATCATTATATCGTTTCGGCATTTAAGTTCGTAAGAAAAATGATAGATCCCGCAATATTCGTACTCACGAGCCCTTTTATTCTTATGGGCGGGAAAAGATAATCACCAGAGCTTTCGTTGCTCGCTTAAATGGCCCGAAAATCACCATGTGAGCCAGCACATGAGATTTAGATACTGTTGCAGAGGCTCAGATTGTGCAACTGTGACTCGCCAGGTGTAAACACTGTCCAAATACGTTGCACTCTTATCGCCATTTGAGCCAGCACATGGGATTGTGGTACTTATCGTATTTTCGATGTCGAGTACCGAAGGCTCAGGTGAGCCTGCGCAAATATGCAGACACGACAGAGCCTTCGCTGCTCGCATAAATGGCACGTAAATTGCTAGCACGAGATTTTGGTAACGTTATTACATTGACGAGTGACGAAGGCTCAGGTGACCCTATGCAAATGTGCAGATTCGTCAGATTCTTCGCTGCTCTCATAACTTGAACTTCTGCTCTCATAACAGACACCCAATCACCATTTGAGCGAGAAAGTGAGATTTTAGTACCCTGGCAAATCTGCACATTTCCACAGGCTTCACTGAGCCTTCGTCACAGAACCAAAATCTCGTGAACTGGCGATTTGTGGCATTTATTTTTTTGTCACAAATCTCATGTGCTGGCTCAAATGGCGATTTGGGTATGCGAGCAGTGAAGACTCTGGCGATTCTTCACATTTGCCAAGGCTCGCCTGGGCCTTCACTACAAAAATCTCATTTGCCGCCTCATATTGCAATTTGTATACCATTAATAAGAGCAGATAAGGCTCTGGGTTTGCCTTCGGTGCGTTGTAACAATGCTTCAAATAATGTTCTCATTGCATTGTAGTAAAAACCCTTGATTGAACTATGAGACAAGTTAGAAAGCGGCCCTGATCCAATATTGTTGGGTCCGAGGAAGCGGTGATGGCTTTTTAAACGTTAGGTTTCATGGGAGTATGACAATAGTTATGCTTATAGACATGCACATTTTCCCTTAATTTAGGCGGTCACAATATTAAAACAACTGTTACAGTAACAGTCACACTCCGGACCTGCGTCTGGTTTGCTTGCCCAACCATGAAATAATAATCTATTGTGTGGCACAATGCTACCAACGGTCCATAACAAATAAAAAACATCTTTAAAAACGGATTGTTCTATATTTGATAAAATTTTTGTTTTTGGATCTCTGTCAGCACTCGTTCTGGGGGGGGGGTGGGGGCTGGGGGCTGGGAGATATCATTTCTTGGGAAAATTTAAGCATTTTGTGATATCACAAATTCGATTTTGTGATTTCAAAATATCATCTGAAATTTGTGATATCACAAAATCGATTTTGATGTCACAAAACGCGCTTGTGGTTTTGTATGTGAAGTTTTCTTGTGTTAAATCGTTAAACGTGTCGCAAGAAAATATGACTAAGTTGTATGTGAATAACAAAGGCGCATACTGGCCTGCACATCTGCGAAGTCTGATCAGCGCCTTTGTTATTCGCTTTCTGGGAAAGTATAATTGAATGAAAGACTTTTTGGATCGTCTATCTCAGTATCTGAGCAATTGGATTCTAGTTTGACATGGTCGGAAACCCCACGACAGATTTCTCACATTGGGCATATCTATTGAAAATCAGTATGATCTCTAAGGCCCAGTTTAACCCCCTTAAATTGGTTCTTTATTTTGGGGCGTGTTTCCTTATTATTCTAAATCAAAGAACATGTTTGGCGACAAAGTATGTTTAAAAAAGTTTTATGTGAATAACAATAAATGTCAAAGAAGCGTACAAAATCGTGACTGCCTTAACTCGGAAGATTGTTTCTTGTGTTTTCGAGCAAAAATTTGCATGCGCGGATCCAGAGGGAGGATAGGGGTCCGGACCCAACCCCTGAAAAATCACAAGTCATATGGGTTTCTATAGAAATTAGCATTTGGACACCTGGAAAAAGATGGCCCCCTGAAAAATGTTGGACCCCATATGAAACCTTGGAAAATTATACTTTTCTTTAAATTAACCATTGGACACCCTCTGTAAAACTGTAAAATAAGTTGAGGACTAAATAAAATTAAGACGTTGTCAGATCTGTTAACTGGCAGTTGGGCCTGAACCCCCCCCCCCACCCCTACCCCCATCCCCATCGCAAAAATTCCTGGATCCACGCATGAATAAAAATTGAAGTGCCATAGCTCGCTAATTGTTATTTTTTAGAGCCATACATTTGTAATTCTCCAACCAGTAAACCCTGGTGACACAAAATGCTACCATCTTGCGCCATAGATTTCTTCCTGTGTCAGTAACCTATAGAAAACTACCAGTTTTAAGGGAAGCATAAAGATACTTAAATCGAGATATTGCGGCAAGTCTAAAACTAAAAACCAGCTTATTGCGGTCATTTTCCGAATAGGGGTCTGCCTCTATCAAGAACCTGGTTCACTTGGCTTAACCAAGGGGCCTTTACTAACATGTAAACACCAAGTAAAACATTAAATGCATATGCAATATTGATTTAATATTTGATATAATCACTAAATTAGTTTACAGTGGTTTGGCGGGAGATTGTGTCATAATTAAAATGATAGAGTCGACGGTTTTAAGTCACTTTTCATTGCAGAGATGGTCGTAATGCATTCTTTTGCTGTAGACTACAAGCAGGAACATTAGAACGTATATGCTTGGATATGAGCAAATAATGCGCATAAAGATTATTAAATCATGAAACTATAGAGGAATGTCAACAAAATATTGATTTTCTATCAAAATCCTTTACAACATCCGATAAGCCAACTGTCCGCAAGTCACGTGATAATCTTCTGTGATATTGTATAGTATATTAAAACCAACTTCTAATTGGTCACTTTTCAAACTCATTATTTCTGACCAAACCCTAATAAAATTGAAATGATTTTTGCCTATATATGTGCAATTTAATGGGCAAACGTTTAGCAGTGTTTTGAACTGTTTTCTTTTACTTCAAAGTTTTTTGGATTAAAAATGCAAAAAACGACTTTTTTAAAGAAAAAGTGGTTTTGAGAGAAGTTTTTTTTTATAAAATTGACGTTTAGGTGGTTACAAACTGGTCTGTCCGACTTGAAAAACACCAAACAATTGAAATTTTGCTTATGGTGGATTTTTTACGCCTTTTTAAAATGTTGAATTTTTCAAATTTTTTTGAGACTTTTGAAATTCACAAGTATTTGCAGGTAAAATTGTTAAATGCACTTAATTTTATTTGAACACTGTAGGCCAAACACAGTAGAACTTGATTAGTCCATTTTTGGCGATTAAAGTTTTAGGACTACTGTACACTTCCGGTTTCAATGTGAAATTTTAAAAATCGATTTGGTTTAATTATACTTTTGTTTTTTCTTTAAATTCTCAAAGAAGGAGGGTGACGTCTGATGATAATGAATATTCGCTGAAAATTTCAGAACGGTGTCGCTGACAATAAAGCGTACAGAGCAGTGCAAAGTCTCTATGTAATGTGCAAGCCTAAAGCTAAATTTCAATGAAAAACCTGCTAAACGTGTTTGTCTTATGTTGCTGAGTAGCAAAAACGACTAGTCCGATGGAAACAAAACTTTTGCGGTTTATTCTTCTTATATAACGCTAGCCAGTAACATCTTCAAACAGACGAAAACGTTAATTTGTGTTATGGTTTATATCGTAGAAAAATTGTGACTTTTTGAAATGAGGGTACCTTTTCTCTAACTTCGTCCGTGCAAGAAACACACGTCATTTTTAAATGAAATAACTTGCAGAGTCTTGGCAAAGTATTGCTTCACTTAAAAACATGAATTTCGTATACCCTATGTTTCACTTTCTGAACTAGTGTAAAAATGTATGGTGACCAATTAGAAGTTGATTTTAGTATAGTTGGTTAACTGTAGATCTTGTTCATGTAAACATTTTTTATAAAATTCACCCAGTATGCTACAATATCGGTAACGGAATAAACCAGGAAGTAACTCAAAACAGACAGATTAGCATGCTGCTGAGTGCTCAAAAGCTGTATATAATCTGAAAAGACGGATCTATCAGAAATAAAGAATACTTATGCTATTAGAAAACAGCATAATCAGTTTTATTGAGTCAGTTCATGAGAACTTATGACAAATGCAACAATTCTCACGTATGTTGGGCGTAAATTGATCTGTGTTAGATGTTTAAATTGGTCATACAACATTATAGCCAAAGGTATCCGTCTCCATGATAAAAAAAACACTGTTTAAACAAAAAATCATACAATTAAAAGCTTTTGAAAGCAACATCTCTTTAAATATCAATGCTGTCAGATTAAGCAGTCTAAAATTGGGTCAACTATTATTTTGAAAGGTTAGTATATACTATAAGTGTAAAAAAGAATAAAATATGTAAATCAGTAAATAAAGCTTAAACATGAGAGAGAGAAAAAACAAGAAAAAAAGAAATATTACTTAATGTTGAGGCGTCATTGTGGTTAGAAATAGTAAGTGAGTATGATCAGGAAATACCACATCACAAACCGCAGACAAACCCACGGCACTGTGAGGAAGAGCCACACAATCATCACGAGACACCAGGAAGACAAACTAAGCAAAGCAACCAGCTCCCTCTTCCCCATCAAGATGATTGTAAAACTAGGATGGACATAAAGTAACGTACAACAAAACATAGAACAATTACAGACTCCTACATTTCGAGTAACAATAAACAAAAAGTCAACCAAAACAGAACCACCCCCTTAGAAAGCCACCGGGGGCTTAATTGCATTTTACTGAAACCAAATCTTCGCCCAAGGTTCTGCTGTTGTTGAAACTTTAACCATTCCTAAAAACGGGGTAACATCCACAATCAAAGTCTTGTGATCATAGTAACAAGACATGGACGTTAACGTTTATGAGCACTGAAAATAAAAGTAACGTTGTCAGAATTTATCAGTTGGAACCCCCCCCCCCTTGACGAAAATTTCTGGATCAGCGCATGTTTTGAATTTAAGGTTGATTTTTTTTTTGAAGAGTCTTGGATCTACACTACTGTAGTCATTTGTATTAGTGCTGTAAAAAAGTCATAACAGCAAAGGGAATTATACATGTATTTGCACTACATAAAAAATCTGACGGCCCTTGTGTTCTATATTAAGGGACCTTACGCAGTATATACTTAATTATGCGATGACTCCCTTCTACAATCCCCTCCTTCCCTTATATAAATAGACAATCATGGCTTGCTTATTTTAGTCTGGTTCCCCTTTCTCTTAGGCCACATCCGCAGCTGTGGATGAAGAGGGAACCAAACTGGAGGTAAACACGTTTCTATTTTAAATGCTTGCGGTCTGCCTAAGGGTGGCAAGCAAAAACTGGTAAACTGGACCTACTTAGAATCGAACTTAAGTTTCTATCAAAGTTCCTGCGTAATAGATGCACACACATGGCCACAGTTACAACTTCAGCAGATAGGAGAGAAAACAAATGTGGCCAAGTAAGTTCTACCAGATCTATATGTTCCCTCTCAATTCTTTATTGCAGTCATTATAGTAAATATACAAAGGGTTGTCCCCCTGTACGTGGAGACACTCTAGGAGCTTAAGCGAGTGGGTTTTCTTACGTGGATATATACACGTATAGGTAGACAATCATGGTATAATTATTTTATACCGCCTATATCAGTATATACCATGCACACACCATGAGATATTTTGTGGCAAAGGCGGGAAGGGGGTATAAGGATGTCCCTCTACTACACAGCCTTCTCTTATGAAAAATTACGAATAAAATTTTGCACTCAAACTTTGATACGTGGGTCATCCAATAAGGTCTGACAATGGTGGCAGATCTCAGAAACTGTTATTTAAATCAGAATTCCATTACCCATTGCATGTGCCCATGGGTGTTGCCTACTCATATTTGAAATGTGGAGATTTTATCACAACCTGATCTGATGCTATATAAATTTGAAAACAACACTGTGATAGCCCATGTCCGCAAAAATAACGTTTGTAACTAATTTTTGCTGGGGATAGAGTTAGTTAAAGATGCAGTTTGTTTCTTTGGAAAGTTATATTAGTGGTTGGTGACGTTGCCTGAATACACAATTGACCCATAAAAGCAAATACCACAATGACATTTACCTAGTTGATTTGAACTTCTTGGTTGCTAGGCAACTATATACAATTACAATTTTGCCTCACTTTAAACGTTAATTATAAAATAGTATATTTTGAACACTTAAATACTGAGCCATTATGATCAATTTGCGTATTAAATAGACATATGTTTCGATAAATCTATTCTATATTCTACTTAAAGCATTGAAAATAATAACTTTCAATAAATTCTATATACCAAATATAATGCACTATTAGTACAACCCATTTTTAACGAAAATATTTCTTGCAAAGTCGGTGATTTGTCACAATCATAACCCTGCTTACACCACAGTCGCAAGCTAAACCATTATCTATAGCGTTCAAAATCAACAAACATAATGTTTTTATTTATTTATATAAAATGTTTTAAAGACGAATTTGTAATTTCTTAGAAATTTGGGCATGTATACCAGCCCAGAACTTTCCATATCAGTTACAAACAATTTCAAACGAATATTGAAGGTTGAAAATGTGTTCCTCAAACAACTTTTTACTGGCCATGATCTTTTGAAATAATGGAGAAAAAACTGGATTTTGGTGGAATTTCGAAAATGTGGCATTTTGCAATTTTCTGACAAACATACTTCCATGGGACTGTCTAGTGGGTGATTTGCATAAAAAAGATCTATAACCCACTACATTTTCAATTATCACTGAAATGTACATTCTATTCTATTCTATTCGTTTAATGTTACTGAGTGCCAATTGGAAAGGAATGAGTGGAAATCTTTTTGCTGATGCTTATCAAAGTTTTAGTAGTATATTAGTGCTCAGACTGCGGAATGAGCACAGAAAGAGTCTTTTGTAATGGGCTTCTGACAGATATGGCACTGAGGGTATAAAACTTGAGTACAGTCTCAAACTCAAAATAAAGCACAATGATTGGCTTATTGTGGACACATGTCCGCACGCAGCCAATCAATTTGCCTCATTTTGAGTTCGAGAATGAACTCAAGTTTAATAAACCTAGGAGCATAGTTACTGCTCACGTCTCTCCATCCCGCTGGGGATGGGAGCCAGACAAGCTATTTGAGCAACAGTGCTATTACCCACCATTGATCTCTAGTATATACCTGACGTCACTATAGTAGCGACTATCGATTTTCGAATCGAACTATAGTAACTATAGTAGGAACTTATGTTTGATACAAAATAGACCATGGTTATTATACAGGGTACTGGTTATCTGTTTTCAGTAATTGGTCAATCGGGAACCAGCATTTGTTTTTAGATATAGTGAATAGTAATGTAAATTTTCAATTTTTAAAGGTTGTCGTAGTGTTTACCAAACCAGAAAAATGGTGGACGAGCAAAAATTCAGAAGGATGGTGACCAACCAATTTATGGAGAATGTGGAATATATGCGGGAGAAATATTCGTTTCTTACTGTGTTTAGTAAGTCTGACTCAACCCTGGCTTTAGGATCTACATACCGTTGCTGCAGCTGTGCGCATGATCATGAATATTTAGAATACATCCTTGATACAGGTGAGGTGAATGAGAAGTTGTTCGATAAAATAGTGAAAAGTTTAGCTATAGGAAAGTGTCATCATGCGGATGCAGTGTCTAAAGACCAACTAGTCTCCACGTCTATTACAGGACTACATATTGCAGCAGCAGTTGGAACAGAAAGGGCAATTAAGGAAAACCTAAAGAGATGTTGTAGATATATGACTGATTTTGGAATTTTCAATCTGCATCCCTTTGATACTGCGATGGTGAAAAAACAAACTAATGTTTGTAATTTATTTGTAAATTACTGGCTCAGTCATGATGCTGGATATTTATATACTCCACATATGGTGATGGTAAATGGTAAATCTTTACTTTGCCAGCAAGTTAGTCGTCTTGAATTTTGTGTTAGACAGGCAAATAATGAGTTACTGAAAACAACAACTACTAATCTTTCTGAAAATCCTGGCTTTGGAGAAAATGGCATAAGAAATATTCAGTGGATACTAACCCCTGCTACCCCTAATACGGATTTGGCGCATGCTTTACAGCTCACTATGAAATATCAATTAGTGCCACTACAACATACTCTAGTACAGTATATGCAGCTCCTAAGTAAATATGACATACTGACTGAGGAAATCAGAAGTGACTGTCTTTTGTCAGTATTAATGTATAATAACCACATGCTTCTTGAACAAATGTTGATTTGTTTAGACTTAAACGACTCGAATGTTTATATATTCATAAGCCAGTGTTGTATGGTACTGCAGAATAGAGAAAATTGTACAAAATTGCTCCAACAGCACCGCATTATTCGTCCAGTAAGTATGACAAAGGAGGAACATATTGACATCATTTTTACCCTGTTTGGCATGTTCTACAATGATTTCAAGAGTGAGCTCAATGGCTTGTTAGAATCTGCACCAGGTGTTCACAAGAGATTCATAAAAGTATCACTCCTTAAACTGATACCGTCTTTCAGACGTTATACTTATGATCATGACATTTGCATAGCCCATATAGTACAGACTATCATTGAACAAGGTGAAACTGAAACTTTGAAACGTGATGCTAAGATAATTGTCCCTCAGCTCCAAAAAATGTTGAATAAATATTTAAAATATAATTTGCGCCACAGAGAAGCTGTAGAAATACTTATAAATGAAAATGTTGATATTGACACTGAGAAAGCCATTGAGCATGATCAGAAGTTTTCTCTAGATCTGGAATTGCGAATAGGAAGATTTTATCAGTGCATTGCTGATGCTAGAGAGCATGGGGTGTATGGTCACGACGGTGAAGATCTGGTGTTGAACTATCTCTGTCCATTCCTGCTAGCATGTGGGTATGACGTTCCAAGGCGCTGTTTGCTTGATATTCTTGATAAAGCATCTGATAGGAAATCTAAATCTGCAGACCATGCATATTTCAAAAACTATCCAGACACTCCAAATTCCGCAGAAATTGCATATATCAAAAACTATCTAGACACTCCAAGATCTCTACTGGCATACTGTCGGAACTCCTTACGGAAACATTTTAGAGGGAGATATATATACAAATTTGTGGAAGTTTCAGGATGTCCACAGAAAATCAAAGACATTATTCTTTTGAAATATTTGCTACGCAGCATTAGAGAAATAAAGTAAAACCTGCTAGAGTAGCCACCTAAAAGAAGACCAAAATTGGTAAAACCTGCTCGAGTAGCAGCCTAAAAGAAGACTAAAATTAGTGTTTAATATGGTTATTCCTTTAGAGAGGTTAAACATTGCAAAATGCTCTCTGAAAAAATAGTAAGTGAGTATGATCAGGAAATACCACAATCACAAACTGTAGACAAACCCATGGCACCGCGAGGAAAAGCAACACAACAATCACAAGGCACAAGGAAGACAAACTAAGCAAAGCAACCAGCTCTCTTTTCCCCATCAAGATGATTGCAAAACTAGACTGGACATAAAGTAGTAACTAATCTTCGTCTTTGATTCTGCTGTTGTTGAAGTACAAGAAATGTTCAGCTCCTATGAGGGCCTTCTATTGCAATGTATCATCGTGGAGAATCAAATTAACACACTATTATGAAACAAAGAAAATGGCTCACGACGCACAGATAGTCAGAGCTAAAAAAAACGTTGCGACCGTCAAACTAACGGCTGTCTTTAAGACCTTTGTTTTGTCTGTTTTTGAGTTGCCGTATACGACAGATACTATAGACTTATATCAGTCGTAGATGTTGTAGGACCTATGAATTAATTTATGATGGCTCAAACATCTACGATGAGAAAGCAGAAGAGAAAAAAGTATTTGAGAGGAATATGAATAGTTAGTGAAAAAGATCAATATGAGCGAAAATATATATGCAAAAAAGCCCATCTCATCAGACTTTATAAGTCTACAGATACTATTGTAAGGCAAGATTTTGCTACTGATCACATACATATGCGTAGTCACTCTTTTTAAAGCATTCGAGCACATCTATCTAGTAGTGCTTGTGTCTGAAATGAGGCCAAGTCCCAAGGTTAAAATACTTTTTTCATTCTTCATTCAACTGAAGATGGAACTTATCATGCTCTTAAATGATAAATTGCCAACATTTTAGCATTTATTATTATGATAAATACAAAGCGGCACTTTTCAGAATTAGTTTTATGAGGATTTGAAATTTCATGTTCAATTGATTAAATAGTCAAGAATACTGTTTGCCATTAATTACACCCACTGCTAAATTAGTTATGTCTCTTTTATTCATCTACTCTAAGCGAGCAGTATTTAAGCTGTGACATAAGCTTTCCAACAATATGGAATGTACGACCAGCAAAGGCTCAAACCAGCCTGCGCATACGCGCAGTCTGATCAGAGCATTTGCTAGTTGCTTGAATATTCCATGACTGTTAAGCTACTGACTGAACATCATTTGGAGTTTCTAACCTTAAACGGAGGCTGCCAAGGCTCGTCCGGGTCTACACTTGTCAAAATACCATATTGTTGGAAATCACGTGTCACAGCTCATTTGTAGAAAAACTGTGCAGATCAATATCAACTGGCTTTAAGCGGACAGATTATGTTGATCTATACAGTTTAACAGCCAACACATATCTGCTAGGCTTAACATGACGGACATAAATGAGCCGTGACACGTGATTTCCAACAACGTGGTACTTTGACAAGTATAGACTCAGACGACCTTCCATTTAGGCTTAGAAACTCCAAATGATGTTGTGCCAGTAACTTAACTGTCAAATAATATTTAAGCGACTAGCAAAGGCTCTGATCAGACTGCGCATATGCGCAGGCTGGTCTGAGCCTTTGCTGGTCGCACATACCACATTGTTGAAAATCTCATGTCACGGGTCAATTAGTGTTTAGTTTCTTCCAAAGATTGAAAAAAAAGTCTGGTCGCCAATTATTGCAATCAGTACTGTACTTAAAAGTTTATTTCTGCTTCAAACTTCTACCAGTATGTTTCGTTCTCTATTCTGTCTCCGGTGAGGCGTTCTGAATGAGTTGTTATGCCTGTCAAAATCCAAAAAAATGTCCAAGCTTCCAAAGTGACAACAGCTGACCTATTAATCATACAAGCTAAATTTAGGCGGAATCCATTCATAACTTTACAACCAATTTCAACTACGTTATTTGTGAAATGATAATTACGAGATTAGCACCTATAGAGTGCATATATAATATTACCTAACGGAAACCTTTGTGTATTTTTTGGGTAGAGAGTATAAATATAACGTCATTCTCACGATAGCATGTAACTCACGCATTGTATATATGTTATATGCCGATGAGCTGTATATGCTTAAGTCTAATAAAATTAATGTTATGTTATGTTATGTTTCATCAGGACATTTCACAGAGGCTGAAAACTTTGGCTAAAATAGAATAGGCGTGTATTAATCTAGCTTACACTCGTTCTTTAGTAGAGTAAATGAAGTTTGTTGTTGTTTTCAGTTTTGATTCGTTATTTTTCTTGTTCAATATAAACAACAGTAACACACATCATATAATTTGGTGTTCAATCCTCAGATATTTCAAATTTTGATATGTCAGAAAAAACTATATACACTAAATACACTCTAATAATCCTCCAACGCTACCATCAAATAGCTCTGAACAAGTAAAATATATAAAATAGAATAGGCGTGTATTTATCCAGTACTACACACTGTGCAGAAAAACTTCCACGTCGTGGACATAAACAAATACAGATACATACAGACTCCCATTGGATAACTGATTTTTTGAGGTTATAGGTCATGTTTACACTGTACAATGTGAGGCACTGAATCTAGCTTACACTCGTTCTTTAGTAAAAGTTTGTTGTTGTTTACAGTTTTGATTCGTTATTTTTCTTGTTCAATATAAACAACAGTAACACACATCATATAATTTGGTGTTCAATCCTCCGATATTTCAAATTTTGATATGTCAGAAAAAATTATATACACTAAATACACTCAAATAAATCTCCAAACGCTACCATCAAATATCTCTGCTAAAATATGTGCAAAAAACGTTGGTGGAAGTTTAAACATTAATTCTGTAAATCACGAAAGTTTCAAACTTATCTGTTGCATAATGAGTGAAAGTAAAATCAAAAGTCGCAAGAATATTCAAAATGGTTACTGTTAATGATTGAAGTGATGAAGAAATACCTTCTCAACTTTTCTTTCAAATAGAATTAGCTTTCTATATAAATCAATTCTGCTAGAAAACCACTGTAATTGAATGGTGGAGTCATTGCGGGTTTTCAGTCAACGAGTGCACAAACAATAATAATTAAGATTATCTGGTTGTTTTATGCTAATATCATCTCAGACCTATTATCGATAATTTTCGGCAAATATACGGGAATAAATTAGGTTTTCTGAAAACAATGTATCATAACGGTTGTAATAAATATAAAAGGATGTACTTTAGCTTTAAAGATTTGAAAAGAAAAATGTGTGTTGGTAAATGAAAAAAAATCACATTTCTCACTTCTAGGCTCGGACCCAGTAATTGGTCCGAGCTTCTAGGCGAAGTTTCTCGACAGATAAATTCAGCTTGGTTATGAAGCACTGAATATGGGGAAAATTTAGCTTACCCTTTTTCTCAAGGGAAACGTTTTTCACAGCGAAATTTTATGCAGGCGTTTTGAGGTGAAATCGAGATTATTGAAACGGATATTCTTTGCCTTTCTCGGCGAAAAAATGGCCGCCGATCGTGAAGAAAATGTTAAATTGTTGTTGTTGTTTTTTACCAACACTGTACAGATATGATCAAAATCTACACGCGCACAATTCAGCTATTGGGTCACTGTATACACAGTATTATCGATTCACTTTGCGCTTGAAATGAGTGAAATCGACTGAATCAGTAGAATCGAGAGTTGTGAGGGGGTGGTAAGTATTTTCGCATGTTTTCTTAAAGTTAGTATTGTTCTTCCGCTGTGTCATTATATTTATTTGATATATGCATACATGTCATAATATCGTGCAAAAACAACGACAGTGTATCCAGTACCTCACATTGTACAGTGTTAACATGACCTATAACCTCAAAAATCAATAATCCAATGGGAGTCTGTATGTATCTGTATTTGTTTACGTCCACGGCGTGGAAGTTTTTCTGCACAGTGTGTAGTACTGTATCGTGGGAGCGTAAGAAATGCATTCTTTTAGAGGAATAGTTGTAAAAGAGCAAAAATCCACAGCTTTTTATCTTCCCGTTTCAAATTCAAACAACTTAGCTAAAAATTATTTCCACCATAAGTTTGAGAGGCTTATGATCCTACAATACCAGAAATCTCAGATTGATCTGTTTTTTTGATTTCGAGATATTCAGCTATACGACTGAACCACCTAGTAGCAGTGAACTAGAAACTGTAGCAGTAGAATCGACGGCTATTTGTTTAATGTACGAAGTAAAAACTACCGACTGCACGAAGTGAAAGCAAATGTTGGTCATAAAATCTTAGAATTTAGAGCAGAAAGTAGGTTATTTATTTCACCCTTTGTATACCATTGACTTCTAAATGTGCACTTTTGCAGACAGCGAAGACCCAAATATAATGCCCCATCATGCGGCATTTCATCTGGGTATTTATTGTTTATTTTTACAAATATGATGTTCAGAGCAAGAAATGCAACTGTGACCAGCAATATATATATTGTACCACCCTAGGTTTATTGTATATAACCAGTAGGCAGAATTCAATTAGTACATAAAGGGTTAACAATACATCAATCTGTATTGCTTTTTTCAGTCTGTTACAGACTCCCGCATCTGTTGTCTGTGTGTAGGTTTGTAGGCTTACATTTTGATAATTTCATCCTGCTTTAAACAGCTGTATGGTAAGATGAAATGACAGTGGAAAGTACATTTCATAAGATCCACTGTGGCAAAACCTACAATAAGGCTTCTGCGCCCAGCGAGCAATCGGATTACAATGAGTGGTCAATTTTTCTTATGATATAATTTATACATCTTCCGCTATGCGGCTCACTTTCAGTTTTGAATTTGTTGCATAGACGTTTACATGTACAGGTAGCATGCTACTTTTAACATAGTATTTGTAATCCACCAGTTTCTAATTGCATGGTGTTATGCTCCACTGAATTGGTAGTATAATATACAGGTAGGTTCACCTCGTGCTACATAAATCATTTTGTTACATGAATGTTTTAGAAGGTTGGATGTTTACAAAAATAGGTTTGTGAGTTTTCTGATACAACATCTTTACAATAACACACACACACACACAAACGCACGCACACACGTACGCACACCATCGCAAAAAATTAACTGACAAGCCTATCAACAAACTAGCGAACAAAATATGATCTCTATTGTTTTTGGCTTGTCCATCCGTCAGTTGCCGTGGTCACTCTAACCTAGTCATTTTTTATTGGAGTTTTTCTAAATTTCATATATGGATTGCTTCCATCAAACTCTCGTTCAAGTTTGAATACATTTTTTTGGTCGAACGATAAGCAAAACGGTCGTAAAAATGGCTGCCATGACAGGTCTCTCTAACTTTGTCATTTTAATTGGTTTTCTTCCATATTTTATACTTGGATTGCTTCCATCAAACTCTCGTTCAATATGTTCTTAAAAAGGTTATCGTTTGGAAGCAAATAATGCACCAAAGAACTAAAACTAGAGTGTGCAAATTTTCTGGGCCAGACTAGCTAATTTCGGCCATTTAGGCCTCATCAGTGACCCTCTAATAGTTTGAACGTTCCACAATGAAACTCATGATCCCAAGGACAAGAAAATAAAAACTACACTATAGTGAAGGACAGGGAGTCGTTCTTCCGCCGCCACACAGTCCCAATCACCAGTTCTAGTGAAGCCAAATATGTTCTTAAAAAGTTATTCTTTGGAAGCAAAGAATGCACCAAAGAACTGAAACTAGAGTGTGCAAATTATCTTGGCCAGGCTAGCTAGTTTCGACCATTTAGGCCTCATCAGTGACCCCCTAATAGTTTCTAAGGTCCACAATGAAACCCATGGTCCCAAAGGACAATAAAATAAAATCTACACTATAGTGAAGGACAGGGAGTCGTTCTTCCGCCGCCACACAGTCCCAATCACCAGCTGTAGTGAAGTCAAATATGTTCTTAAAAGGGCTATCCTTTGGAAGCAAAGGAAGCACCAAAGAACTGAAAGTAGAGTGTGCTAATTTTTGGGCCAGACTAGCTAGTTTCGGCCATTTAGGGCTAATCAGTGACCCTCTAATAGTTTAAAATATACACGATGAAACCAATGATCCCAAAGAACAAGAAAATAAAAGTTTGAATACGTTATTATCTGTCGAATGATAAGCAAGATGGCTGAAAAAAATGGCCAACGCCTATCAGTGTCCACTACTTAATCATTTTCAATCAGAGTTTTTTTCCAAATTTCATATATGGATTGCTCCCATAAAACTCTCGTTCAAGTTTGAATACGAGTTTTGTCCGATGAAAGTTAACCAAGATGGCTGACTAAATGGCCGCCACCTATAAGTTTGCACTTGTGGACACTCTACCTTAGTCATGTATTACCTAATCGCTTCCAAATTTCATATACACTGAACCGAAGTTATAAGTAGCCACCATACAATTTTTGCTCCCGTTCAGAAAGTAAAAATCGCTCTTATGAAATTAAAATTCCATAAAAAGGTCCAAGGCTTTGTCAAGACTCTGCAAATTATGTCATTTCAAAATGACTGGTAGACCTTGCACATACGAGGTCCGAGTAAAGGTACCCTTATTTCAAAAAGTCACACTTTTTAGTGTGATATAAAATATTCCTCAGATACGTTATCCATTTATATTTTAATTAGTTTGAAGATGTTTATAACAGCTGTGATATTAGATGAAAAGGATCCAAAGTTTTTTGACAATTGAACACTCCATTTCTCTTCTACGTTAACATGAAGACAGACAAGGTCAACAACTTAATCAAAGGGTTTTTAGCTTTACCATGCAGTTTGCATAGTCACTTTGCATTGCTCTATACGCTTTATTATATGCGGCACAGCAGTGCAATTTTCTGGGGTTCTTCATTATGAATTGGCGTCACTGTTCTGTTTAAAAATAAAAACAAATCTTTAACAAATGCCATTTATATGACCTTTAAAATCTCACATTTAAATCGGGAGTGGATACCAAATTAGTATCAAATATCGTTAGAAAATGGGCACATAAAGTTGCATGGTGTTTGTCAAACATATTAACATAAATAAAACATACAACGATTTTAGTTTGTGCAGCTGATGATTTCCAAAAATTTCGGAAAATTCAGAAAATTATATATTTTTAAAAATTCATAGAAAAATCTGTCATAAGCAAAATGTCAACTGTTTGGTGTTTTTTCAAGTCGACTAGGCAGATTTGCAATCACCTGTACTTTAATTTGATAAAAACTGCACTCAACACGCTTATTTTCTTCAAAAAGTTGATTTTTGCATTTTTGAACCCAAAAATCGTGACGTGGTAGAAAACTCGTCTAAAACACCGCTTAACTTTAGTCCGTTACAATGTACATACTTGGGCAAAAATTCATTTCAATATCACTAGGGCTCAGTCAGAAAAAAAGAAATTGAAAAGTGGCTACTCAGAACCTCAGTTCAGTGTGTATATATATATTACTTTTATCAAATTCTCACCAAAATATGGATATT
Organism: Loripinus fragilis; assembly: GCA_964019695.1. Classification (NCBI taxonomy): domain Eukaryota; kingdom Metazoa; phylum Mollusca; class Bivalvia; order Lucinida; family Lucinidae; genus Loripinus; species Loripinus fragilis. The sequence continues at coordinate 106,177,466 of OZ026514.1, read as the reverse complement.
GGCTTTGTCTGATAACCAAGATGGCCGCCAAATGGCCGCCACCTGTCAATTTACACTCGTGGACTCTACTTGGATGTATGAGCTTTTCAATATTGGAGTGGGGGGGGGGTAAAGCCAGCGATGCCAACTTTAATACTTGTGGAGGGGTATTGCAAAAATGTACATATACGCATGCATGCACACACACATGAATGTACATGTGAAAACACATGTACATGCTCCTAAATGTTCATACGCCCATGCATGCATGCACACACATATGTATGCATGCACGCACATGCAAATACACTAAAACATCTATATATTTACAATATTACATGAAAATCATTAAAATCAAAGCATGCGAATTTTATGAAATAGAATTCTGAGAATCGGATGTGTCGCCTGGCAAAACAGAAGTCAAACAAGGAAAATTTGTCGAATATATATTCCCGGGTAAGGGTTATTTTAGAGAAACTAATCAATCACAAAACATAAATCCCATTTCTCCAGCCCCTAAGTTCAACTTTGGTATCATACAGATCAAGGTTAAAAGCCTATCAACTAGTTTTCAGTGGTTAGTTCAATACTAAATATACTAACTGTACAAATTTCAATATCTGACTTCGACCTGACCTAGAGGTTAGGGGTGTGTGAAGGTCAAAGTGTTTGCTTCTATGTAAGTCTATACTTCTTTCCCCTTAATTGCATATACAACACGATCACATTCAGAATTTATTTTATGTTATAATGCAACCCACAGTTGAGGGTGTGTGTAAGGAGAGAATATGTGTTTGCAAGGCGCTCTATGCTCCATTCCCTTTAATTTGATATGCAACATGACCATAGGGAGTCTGTGGGAAAATATTTGCTAAAACGCTGTTGCATTTGTGATTCCCTTTAATTTGATATGCAACACGACCATATTCTGTACAAGTTGACTTTTAACCACAGGGTCGGAGGGCCGGGGAAGAGGAATCTGTGGCCAAAATATTTGCATGTTGCTGCTTTCGCAATTCATTTTATTTTCATATGCAACATAACCATGTTCTCGATAAGTTGAATTTTGACCTTTTCACCCCACACCCAAGGTCGAGTGGGGTGGGAGAAGGTATGTGGGCAGAATATTTGCTGCTACGTTTCTGAATTCGTGAATCTATTTAATTTGATATGATAATGTTCTGTAAAAATTGAATTTTGACCTTTTGATCCATGTTGCTGCATCTCTGATTCCCTTTAATTTGATATGTAACATGACCATGTTCTAAAAAAATGAATTTTGACATTTTGATTCTACCCCCTAAGTCCACCCAGGGGGTGGGCACAGACCTTGGATCAAAAACCACGTTTGATATGTTTCATATTTAATGTACCCCTGTCTGCAGTTGTTACCATGTTGCTGCATTCGCTATTCCCTTTGGTGTGCAACATGACCATGTTCTGAAAAAGTTGAATTTTGACCTTCTGAGGGGAGAGGGGGGCTGCCATTATACCATGTTGCTGCATTCGCGATTCCCTTTATTTTGATATGAAACATGATCATGTTCTAAAAACTGAATTTCAACCTTTTGACCCCCAGGGTCGGGGGGAGAGGCGTGGCTGCCGGCAAAGTATTTGTTACCATATTGGTGCATTCACAATTCCCTTTAATTTGATATGCAACATGACCATGTTCTGCAAAAGTTTAATTTGACCTTTTGACCCCAGGGTCAGGGAGAGGGGGGACTGCGGACAAAATATTTGCTTCCATGTTACTGCATTCACAATTGCCTTTAATTTGATATGCAATATGACCATGTTCTGAAAAAGTTGAATTTTAACCTTTTGACCCCCAGGGTTGGGGGGGGGGGGGTCTGCAGGCATAATATTTGCTACCATGTTGCCGCATCCCTGATTCCCTTTAACTTGATATGCACATGACCATGTTCTAAAAAAGTTTACTTTTGACCGTTGACCCCACCCCCTAACTTCACCTAGGGGTTTGGCACAGGCCTTCGATCAAAAGTCAGGTTTGATATGTTTCTTATTTATTGTAACTCTGCCTGCATTCGAATTTCAGTAAAATATTTGACAACTGACTGAGTCATTGCGAAATTTACATATTTGACCTTTGATCCCACCAGGGGGGAGGAGGGCAAACTTTTAAGCACGGTTATGCTTATCTACAGGCACTGGGTAACCATGGCCTATAGTGAGAAGTTGTAAGATATAATATTTTGGAGAAATGTGATGTTTATTTTTAAAAAAACAAAATCAATATCGCTTTTGCATTATCCTAAATCTGAGTCAAAAAAGAGCCAAAACTTAGTCAAAAGTTGACAAGTTACCTCCAAATTCGAACTTGGCCTGTATTTTATAAAGCTTTATCAGTTATTAATTTGAATGAAATTGTTGCATCCCTCCAAAAGTAATTAATCGGAAGCCACAATTTAGCCAAAATCTAAGTCAAAAAAGGGCAATAACTTATAATAAGTTTGTGAATAACCGCCACTTTCGAACTTAACCTGTATTTATGATGTTTTACCCTTCTGCAAAGTTTGATTAATGATTAAATTAATGAATCCCTTCAAATATTATTGATCGCAAACCAAAAGTGTGACAAGGCGGAATACGACATTGACGCCACCGCCGACGCCTACGCCGATGGACACATGATCCCTATGTGTTGATTATGCTTGGCAGGCGACTCAAAAAGTGGGTACGTTTATTTGACGAAGGGGCAACAATGCAACGAATATATACATGGGGTCTTCGCAACTATATTTAAAGAATTATCTATTGTCGTTATAGTACTGTGTTAGGGCTTTAAATCCCTTCTGCATATCTCACATTAAACTTGGGCCTCTGTCGCAAGAGAACCTTACTCTGTCGCATGTGAACAACAAAGGTGTAGACCAGTATGTGCTTCCAGCCAGTCTGATGCCTGCCTTTGTAATTTGCTCCCTGGAAAGTATGATAGCTTAGCAGCTTAACTTGGCCCATTCAAAGCTTCAAGCGTCTAACTAGTCTCTGTTAATTAGCAGGTTGCTTTTAGCAAGATCTGGTTGGAAACCCTGAAGAAATGTGACACAGCACATATTGAGCCTGCTCATTATCCTTATATTACCAAACTGTTACTATTCAAGCTGATCGAAGGCACTTTCATGCTACATGTATATAATTGTTAATATTTTGCCATTTCCTTTTTAAATCAACTGAAGAGGAAGAATGGCCAAAAGCATTTTCATGGAGGATGCACAGTGGCTTTGTTGTACAATGCTTGACTCGAGACCAAGGAGCTCCATGGTCTATCCTCATTGGCGTCACTGCGGTATGTCTTTGAGCAAAACACATTAATACTTGCTTACTACTGGTTCAACCCATGAAGAACCATCGAGACATAACTGAAAACGTGTAGACTGGGACGTAAAGAATCAAATCAAGCAAACAAACAAGTATTTTCGTCCAAAAATTTCTAAGAATATGCCAAGCGTGTATTTGTTTACAAACTGAATTTTTTGACAAGCTTTTATTATACTTTAATCACACAAAAGCGGTGGGTTTGATGCGCAAAGTTTACGTATATTTTAGTCAATCTTGCGCTTGAAATTGGCCCAGAATAGACGAAACGGTCTTCATTGTTCCCTTTCACTGGGCACATTACCTCGTTTTAGTATCGGTATCACTTCGTTCAGTGCGTCGATTCTACTGCTACAGTTTCTAGTTCACTGCTATTAGGGAGTTCAGTCATATATAGCTGAATATCTCGAAAAGAACAGATCAGTCTGAGATTTCTGGTATTGTAGGTCATAAGCCTCTCGAACTTCTGGTTGAAATCATGTTAAGCTTAGTTCTTTGAATTTGAAACAGGAGGATAAAGAGCTGTTGATTTTCGCTTTTTACAACTATCCCTCTTAAAGAATGCGTTTCTTACGCTCTCATGATACACTGTTGTTGTTTTTGCACGATATTATGACATGTATACATATAAATGAAATATAATGACATCCACGGCGGAAGAAGAAAACGTGCAAAAATACTTACGACCCCCTCAAAAATTTAGGCTTAAACTCTCGATTCTACTGATGCAGTCGGTTTCACTCATTTCAAGCGCACAGTGAATCGATACTGTGGTATAGGCGCCAACTTTAATATTCGGACTGGCTATTTTATCTGCTCATGAAATATGACAGGTGACACAATAGCTCATATAAACACCTTTCGCGTGATTATTGAACACCAGTATTAGCTTTTCAAATAGCTGGCGGTCGTTTAGCCCTATCATTGTATGTATTCTTGCCCACTGCATGCTTCCATTTTGAACTTCTAGAGCTTGTCCATGTAGATTTATTCTAAGCTCTGATTATCAACATCTGAACTGTGATTTGTTACTGTTCACAAACCAAATTTGGGATCCCTAGAATTTATGCTCGTGGCACGATTTTTCTAGATCTGATGGCAGTGGTAAAGGTGTGTGACGCTCCATGACCCTAAATGCATTAAGACACGAATTTCGGCATTCCTACCTAAAATAATATAGGAGATATACTCCGGATATGATATGAACACTCAAACACTTAGGACACTAAGGACATGCAGTTTGATTACTATATGCCTCCCTTTGGGGCATAAAACCTGTTTGTCATGACCGTCATAAGACAGTGCCTGAATTCATAGTAATTCTATGTGATCAGATGTGGATGACAATCACATAATTACGTTTACTGATGTGAAGTTCGCTCACACTCTTTGCCAATCAAGGACGTTTTGACTTTGGGACGTTTCACTTTCGCCACCTTTTTTGAAAAGCTAATACTTATTGCGTTTATATAAGCGCAGGGCAAATTGACGCCTTCTTTGTGAAAATTAAATTCGTAAACAAGCTTGCATTGCGCTTTAGGTAGCCCTACAGATTTCACGGACAGTTGACTTCGCGCTGTAGGTCAACCCACGATATTTGGTACCCCACTCGTTGTTCGGCAGCGAATAAAATACAGCATGAGCACGGCATAAAGGTTTAGTCAAAACCTGAATTTGATGTGTGTTTTGAATGATGTTTATATAAGCGGCCGGCCATGGCCGACCGCAAAAATGTTGTTATGTTGAAGCGTTGTCGAAAAAAAAAAAAACTGGGGAAATTTCTTAAAACATGTCGCAGTTGTATTACAATAAACAGGCGCCTTTTACACTGCATAGTTTGCTGGCGCTTTATGGGTTGCTATCGACCATAGTATTATTTTCAATACGTGTGTTATACAATGTACATGTAAATTGCGATCATGTGAAATGCATTGTAAATGCAGTGTTTAACCCGAGAGCATGTGTAGTTTCGAGGAGCTGAAAACTGTAAGTAAATGTGTTTTCTTCTTTCTTTTTTCAGAGTTTTTGTTTGATTATTTACTCAGTAAACAGAGGACAGAGCTACTGTCCTGCCAGTCAAGAGTGACAGTGACGTCATGTTTTGTTTACACAGTTATCATGGACTTATCATCGATAGATCACTTGTATTGTGTATTAATCCTATCCACAGGATAGGATTACTGTAATACACAAGTGATCTGTCGATTAGCGTTGGCTCAAGTGGAGTGTACAAGTTAAATTTTACTGAACAAGTGTTAACAAAAAGTTACGTCACTGTCACTCTTGGTTGGCTCGACAGAATATATGTTCAAATTTTAGTGTTAAAATTTGACATTATATTCCTATGATCTATTACAACAAAAGAGTGCTATAGAAGACCGGATAACCAAATCAATATATTTTTTGACATTTTCAAGATGAGTGACTGCTTTATTTTTCTGTTTTCTGCATGAATGCGGAATGAAATTTCCAAACCGATGAACGTTCATGAAAAATGTTTGTACCAAAGTGAGGATGAGAGCATCAAAACGTCGGTAAAAATAGTAAGTGAGTATGATCAGGAAATACCACAATCACAAACTGCAGACAACCCCGTGGCACCGCGAGGAAGAGCCGCTCAACCATCACGAGACCCCAGGAAGACAAATTAAGCAAAGCATTCAGCTCTCTCCTCCCCACCAAGATGATTGCAATACTAGAATGGACATAAAGTAACGTACTACAAAACATAGAACAATTACAGACTCTCACAATGGGAGTAACAATAAGCAAAAAGTCAACAACAACAGAACCACCGCCTTAGAACGGACAGCAGCCTAAGCCACTGGGGGGCTTAAATGCATTTTACTGGTACCAAATCTTCGCCCTAGATTCTGCTGTTGTTGAAGTACAAGAAATGTTGGTAATATAATCCTTATCTGCATCAAACGTTTGTTGTTTATTTGTGATATAATGCAAAACGAATGGGTTATTATTAGAAATGTGTGAAATGAAATCAATGTACCTTTATATAAACACGAACTTTTGGGCCAAATCTTCCAAAAAGTGTGTTTTAACTCTAATACCGTTGTTGACCCGTTACCTCTTGACTGACCGCAATATCGATACTGTATCCTATCGAAACCTGCTAAAGTAAATGTTTTGGCTGACCGAAATACTGCCCCAGGTGTGGGACTTGCTGGTCAGCTGTTTACCGATTCGTGTACCAAAACAGGTTGGCTGTTTTTAAAAAGCCGCCAATAGGTTAGGCTTGGCAAATAGGTTGTTATTATGACAGCATTCCTTTACTTTTATTATTATTATAATAGGTCTTGTTTAACAAAAATAGTAAGTGAGTATGATCAGGAAATACCACATTCACAATCCGCAGACAACCCCGTGGCACTGCGAGGAAGAGCCGCTCAACCATCACGAGACACCAGGAAGACAAATTAAGCAAAGCAACCAGCTCTCTCTTCCCCATAAAGATGATTGCAATACTAGAACGGACACAAAGCAACGTACAACAAAACATAGAACAATTACAGACTCCCACAATGGGAGTAACAATAAACAAAAAGTCAACAACAACAGAACCACCGCCTTAGAACGGACAGCATCCTAAGCCACCGGGGGCTTAAATGCATTTTACTGGTACCAAATCTTCGCCCTAGATTCTGCTGTTGTTGAAGTACAAGAAATGTTCAGCTCGCATGGAGGCCATCTAACTAATGCAATGTATCATCATGGAGAAACATTCTAATCAAATTTACACATCATGATGAAACAAAGAAAAGGGCTCATGACTCACAGATAGTTAGAGCTAAAGAAAACCTCAAGTTGAGCCATGGTGGGTCCAGCTACAGATAAGCATCAGGCACCAACCCACCGATTAAAGCTTTACGTCAGAGCCGTCATAGAGTCTAGGGCCTGACCCACCGTCGTGCCATTAAAGTGGAAACCATAGCTATAAACTGTGAATGGGTTTTAAATTAGGCATGCAGACTGTCTCATGATATCCAAGTTATATCCAACCCTTATATAACGTTTTACTATCTTTTTGGATTGATCACTAAAATTAGGTTTTCCAACAATTCGTTGAATTTATAAACTAAATCACCATAAATTATAGGTTCTGATATGCCTTGTTGCAGAAGAGTTTTTAACCCTATGTTGTATTTAACAATTAACTCTGAGTGTCTATGGTAGAATTTAGAAAACGCTTTTCGAATTTAGAGTCAGCAGAATAGGTGTTTCAAAAGATTATTTGATATTTGGTCAGATTGCATTATCAAGCATGAGCTTTTGCGAATGAACCTCTGCTACTAGATAAAATGTCTGACCAAAATCTACCTTTAAGACGCTGTTTAGGTCTTTATAGGGTTTACCAAACAATAAAGTACCAAAATTTTGTGTGCTCCCTAAAATATTGATCTTTTTTTTCAATAAACCACACAGCGGACTGACATGCCTATGGTAGAGAAGATTCAGCCTCTCACGTTAGCTAAAGACTAATAAACTATCTCTTATTTCACAGACAAAAATGGAATAACATAGGATTCGTGCTTGTTTCCAAACTGCACTGGGCAGTTATATTTCAATGTGTGTTTCTTGCAGTTTGGGTGAAAACTTAACACAGGAAAATGTAGCTACCATTTGACACATTTTCTTAAGCCTTAATGAAATATTCACAATATAGTATAATATATAATGCCAAATTATTTTTAAATCGGCCCAGTATAGCTTACTACTATGTTTGGTTTTGATGAGGGCAAAATATGGCCCCTTGCCATGAGATATATGCAGGACACGCACTGAGGCCAATTTCGTGAAATAAGCCAATTATTGATATGCTTTTGTCAAGGAGATACCAAAAAGTTTTTTTTTTCTTTTTTATTTTCATGGCAACCAGCATCATGTTGGGAATATTTAAAAAACTTATAAGACCACACTAGGATCTCCACTGTAAAGTATGGTGAAATGTGGAGGATATGTAAACTGACTAACAAAAGAAACGCTTCATAATTCTGATTTTGAAGCACCTATGATTTCAAAACATCATCTGAAATTTGTGATATCACAAAATCGATTTTGATGTCACAAAACGCACCTGTCGTTTTGTATGTGAGGTTTTCTTGTGTTAAATCGTTAAACGTGTCGCGAGAAAATATTAATAAGTTGTATGTGAATAACAAAGGCGCATACTGGCTTGCACATCTGCGAAGTCTGATCAGCGCCTTTGTTATTCGCTTTCTGGGTAAGTATAATTGAATGAAAGACTTTTTGGATCGTCTATCTCAGTATCTGAGCAGCTGGATTATAGTTTGACATGGTCAGAAACCCCGAAGACATATTTCTCACATGGAGCATATCTATCGTAAATCAGGATGATCTCTAAGACCCAGTTTAACACCCTTAAATTAGTTCTTAATTTTGGGGCGTATGTCCTTATTATTCTAAATCAAAGAACATGTTTGGCGACAAAGTATGTTTAAAAAAGTTTTATGTGAATAACAATATACGTACAAACTCGTGACTGCCTTAATAGTACAGCAGACGAGTGGCCAAAAGTCCTCACCTTAAGGACTTTACTGGCCAGATCGGTGCAACATCTAGTGACATATACCAAAATGGTGTTTGTATTTCAGCTTCAGAATCTGGTTGAGGATATCGTCGCTGATGAGTAATAACGGAGTTACGGCCCTTGAACCGTACATACCCTTTAAATTTTGCATACAGCTGTCAGATATCATTGCATTTATTTCTAACAAACACACATAGTTGAAATATTTTTATGATTTATATGATTTTGTATTAGAAAACAACATTGGAATATAGTTTCAACACGTACGATACCTAAAGGTGTATTTGTCTGTGTGTCTTTTTGTAAATAGTGTCAATGTAAAAGGGCAATGCTAATATTTCTTAAACACAACTTTTAACCATAAATTAGTTCAGAATGCAAGTTTCATCTTTATTTTCCATCAAGGTAAGCAACAGCAATTTTACAGCATACACTCGATTTATGTCAAAGCTTAAAATTAAGTTGTGACCTTTGTCAAGGTCAAAGGTCAAGGTCAAATAGACATACCGCCAAATCACAAAAAATGCATATTTTATGTATATTTTTATTAGTATAAGTATATTTTGTGTCTGTTTGAAGCCTAACGTATGAGTAATGGTTTAACATACTTAAATTCGACATATTCATTGCCACCAAAGGATAGTAAATACCCCAATCAAGCGAGGCGTGGGCTATTCCGTAACGGCCTGAGTTTGAATGACGTCAAGCTGATAACTGCTTTATACTACCACATACGCCTGGTCAGAATTTCTCTTCTTATGAACTTTACTGGAAAGGTTGTGCGAACATCAAGTGCTAAATATACCAAAATATTTGTCTGTATGTACGGCTTAGGAATCCAGCTGATAACATCATCGAAGATGAGTACTAACAGAGTTACGGCCCTTGAACTGTATATACCCTTTATACAGGATTATTCATATGCTGGATACAGTTGGTCTAGATCATTGCATTTATTGATAAGGACACGTTTATTAAATACAATATTTTAATGACTAGTATGGTATTGGTTTGAAAACAACAAATAAATTATCAATATCAATGATAAATGTACCAATCGGTGTGTTTGTCCGTGTGTCTGTTTGCAAATAGCTTCAACGCAAAAGGAAAATGCAAACTTTTTCATCAAAAATTCTTTACCCATATTAAAATAGTTCACTTGTCATATTTCGTCAATATCGTTTCATCAAAATAAGTAATAGTCTTCACTCTTTGTATGTCAGAATCAAAATTTGTGTTATGACCTATTTAAATGTCGAGGGTCAAGGTCAAATAGACATATCCAAAATCGCAATATTTAGTATATGTTATTAGTTCACCTGTGTCATAAGCTCAAAGTGAGCTATTGTGATCGCTGGATGTCTGTTGTTCGTCGTGCGTCGTCAAAGATTGCTTTAAACGATATCTCCTCCTAAAATAATGGCTTGAATTTTATCAAATTTGGCTGACAGGAATGATCCTTAAATGGCCTTCTCAAATAATTGATCAAATGGTATATCTAGATCGCATGGGCCAAAATAGATTTTCGAAAACTTTAAAAATCTTCTTGTCTGAAACCACAAGGCTGATAGCCGTGATATTTTGTGAAGCATTAATTAGTAGATACTTGCTTTTTTTGTTCAAATTATGCCCATGGGGCCACACATTGTCCCGCCCCCAGTTCACATGTTTACCTAGGCCGTGGATTGGTCTGCAGAGTGTGATTGTGGTATTTCCTGATCATACTCACTTGCCTTAATTATAATGAAAAAATATTGTCTGAAACCATTATGTATATATAGAGCCTTGTTATTTGATATGTAGCATCATCTAGTAGACCTCTACTAATTTTGTTAAAATTATGGCCGTAGGACCAAAAGTGGCCCGCTCCTTATTCACATGTTTTTTCGTAGGTTTAAATAGGGATAGCAAACAAATCTTCTTGTCAGGAACCACTTGGCTTAGAGCCTTGTTATATGGTATTTAGTATCATCTAGTAGACCCTCCACCAGGTTGTTCAAATTATGCCAATGCTGTTAAAATGGAACCATCCTGGGGGTTACATGTTTTACATAGGCTTTAATAGGGAAAGCATAAAACAATATTCACAGGGCCGTGATATTTAATTTGTACCATCACCTAGTGCTAATCACCTAGTGCCACTATACCAAGTTTGTTCAAATTATGGCACTTATTCAAAAAAGGTCCTGCCCCGGGGATTACATGTTTTATATAGATTTTTTTTAGATTTCTATTGTGATCGTTGTATGTCTGGCGTCCCGTGTGGTCATCCGGCGACAACAATTGCTTCAAAGTACATCTCCTTAACTACTGGCTGGATTTGGACCAAACTTGGCAAGAATGATCATTATATAGCCCCCTTTGATATACATGTATGTTCAAATGTTTTTGGTCCTTTGCATATCTATGTCACAAAGGCTAAAAATAGATTTTTGAGATAAAAACTTTAGAAATCTTCTTGTCTGACACCACAAGGCCTAGAGCCTTGATATCTGGTATGTAGCATCAGCTAGTGGGTCTCTACCAAGTTTCTTCAAATTATGCCCCTAGGGCCAAACATGGCCACACCTCAGGGGATCACATTTTTACATAAGCTTGTATAGTTAAAACATAAACAAATTTTCTGAAACCACTAGGTCTAGAAACTTGGTATTTAGTATGTAGCATCGTCTAGTGGTTCTCTTTTACTATGCTTTATTGGTGTCTGCTGATTTTAATCATCCTTTTTTAAATACAAAAAGGAATAGCATCAAAGTACAGTGAGGTTTCCATTACAGAAAACTTGCCATTAGAGAAAAATCTGAGAACTGGGCAGGTTCAACATATACTGTCATCACTACCAATGACTTCAGATTCAACACATAAAATATTTTGTCTACATCTTGGTGTGTTATAATCTAGATATGATAGAAAATATGTCAACCATTTGCAGGCCCTGTTTATTTGGTGTATTTTAGAAACATGTTCTTTGAAAAATATGTATAATTTATAACTTTATTTGAAATAACGTAATTGAAAGTGGTATGAAATTAAAGCACATTTATTTCTGAGTATGAATGACTAAAACAGCCCATTGTTAATTTATAGAGTGGACTTATTGACGTGAAAATGTGAGTTAGTAAGGTTGTCATTTGAGGTTAATGATATACGTTTTAGGTAGTATGTCTTGCAGGGTCATCCTCAAAAGGATGTTTAGGAAATTAATTTGGTTTATCCATAGTATTAGGGTACCTAAAACTAACAAGATTCTAAAAGAGTTTTCAAGAGCATAGACGAAAATCTAAGCAAAACAGGAGGATGTCATAGATTAACATAACATCTTTTTTAGAAAACTAAAAAGAAAGATATTGTTAAGATTTATAATTATTATTATTAGTCATCATTTCAGATGAAATATGAAGCCATTAAGATTGTCAGTATATTCGTACCTCGCCCACTTTTTCAATGATTATCTATTCTGGTTTGATAAATAATTAAAAAAAGACTCAAAAAATTGCAGATACACATGCTTTTTGTTGGGTGATACATGAAAACAAATGCAAACGTCACGAAACTACATGTATATAAAATGAAGGAAATTTCAATATTTCACCAATATTTTGGGACCATTGATGCATTTATTTATAAGGCCTATTATATTGATTTTTAATCTTAAAACGCAAAATCAAGGACAATAATGCATGCTCCATGCTGTGTTTTATATCGCTAAAGTCAATAGATGATGTAAATATGTGTAAAACCAAAAACCTCGTATATTTTATTGTAATCAGATCCTCAGTAAGCAAGGTATTGGAAGAAAATTTGATTATTGACCCATTTCCGGTGTAAGTCTTGCCATTCAGAGACAACATGTTTCAAAAAAAATATGTAGCAGAAACAAATTTTGATTTGTAGCTTGACATAGTATTGGTTCAGGACAGATTTATTCTTATTTAGAATATAAGTTTCCAAATTTAACTTATTGAGCTATTATTATTTTTACATGCCGTTTTCCATACAAAACAATGGTAAAAATAAGCAGGGCAGTAATTCTTGCTACAATATCTAGATAGTGTAATGTATTATAATTGTGTTTGGCGTACTAAGTCTATTAGTCCCAGTAGGTTTCAGGTATAAATGGTAACATAAATTCATGTTTTAAGGCAAATTGTGTTTAGTCATGCAAGTGTTATGGTTATTGGTGGCACTAGTGACCTAAAATGATTTTCTTGGGTGTGATTGACAATCTTAAGACAAAACATATAAATATACTTGCAATACAGTTACCCTGTCAGAAAATATTCTCTTCTTATTTAGGCTATAAAAAAACTTCGGTGATTTAGTATTATAAAACTTTTACTAATGTTAGCGTTATCACCTCATCTTATACGTGGGTGGGGTATTTACATGCTAGTAGTTGAATGAGAACATGTATGTAGAAATTAGAATCTAGAAACCCTGTTGGCATAACTGAGGCACTGGTCTTACAATTACTATTCATTGGTCAAGAAATAACACTAGTGGGCAGATTCTTTAGTTGAAAGTTTCTATGTTTATTCCAAGCAACTGAGTTTTGACATATGATATAACTATAATATACGAAGAAAATAGTTCCTGATCCCATTTCTCTGACTAGATCTTAATTTAATTACTTCTTCAAGTGCAGTTATAAATATTGGTGGATATATCTATTTCCTGAACGCATTATCTCGATTTTATATTCCAAAACTGATCCCCATAACCCCTCATAATATGATCAAAATGGGTGTGTAATTCAAGGGGAGTTAACTCGGTCAGTAATCAAAATCAGCGGTGTCATCAACTGCTTGTATTTACTAGAGAATCTTCATTTTTGTTTGGTACATGTACATGTATATGACACTAGATGTTTGCAAAATTCGACCAAGGTTACCCTAAAACAGCCCTGAGATCTGCAGTAGTAATAGGAGGGTGGGGCATTTACATGCTTATCATTGCCCCCAGAGCATTTCGTATACAGAAATTGGAATCTAGAAATCCTGATAACATAGATAAAGAATCGTTGTTTAATTTTTTAGTCATTTCTAAGGACATAACACTAATGGGCAGATTCTTAAATTGAAAAATTCAAATATAATTTTTATTCAAATGAGTTTTAACACATAATCTAACTTTAAAAGACGAAAAAAAATGTTCAAAACCCATTTCTCTGACTAAATCTTAACTTTTCACTTTTTCAAGTACCGTTATGAGCAGTGATGGGTGTATTTTTTCCTGGATGCATCATCTCAATTGTTTAACAACTTATGATCATAACCTTTTATAATATGATCAAAATGGGCAGGGTAATTCAAGGGGAGTTAACTTGGTCAGTACTCAAAATCAGCGGTGTCATTAACTGCTTCTATTTACTAGAGAATCTGCAATTTTGTTTGGTACATGTACTTGTACATGTATATGACACTTTATTTAAGCAAAATTTGACCAAGGTCACCGTAAAACAGCCCTGAGATCTGCAGTAGTAATAGGTGGGTGGGGTATTTACATGCTTATCATTGCCCCCAGAGCATTCCGTATATAGAAATTGGAATCTAGAAATCATGAAAACATAGATAAAGAAGCGTTCCTTAAATTCTTAGTCATTTCAAAGGACATAACACTTATGGGCAGATCCTTAAATTGAAAGCTTCAAATATATTTTTATTCAAAGGAGTTTTGAGACATAATTTAACTTAAAAGACGAACAAAAGAGTTCAAAACCCATTTCTCTGACTAAATCCTAACTTTTCTACTTTTTCAAGTACCGTTATGAGTAGTGATGGGTATATTTTTTTCCTGGATGCTTCATCTCAATTATTGAACAAACTAATGATCATATCCTCTTATAATGTGATCAAAATGGGTGGGGTAATTCAAGGGGAGATAACTCGCTAAGTACTCAGAATCGGAGGTGTCATCAACTACTTTTAAAAACTAGAGACTTCACATTTTCATTTGGTATATTACACTAGATGTTGCAAAGATCTGACCAGTAGACCCCTCTGACAGCCTTGAGATCTGCAGTACTATAACTCGGAAGATTGTTTCTTGTGTTTTCGAGCAAAAATTCGCATGCGAGGATCCAGAGGGAGGATAGGGGTCCGGACCAACCCCCTGGAAAATCACAAGTCATATGGGTTTCTATAGAAATTAGCATATGGACTCCTGGAAAAAGATGCCCCCCCCCCCCCCTGAAAAATGTTGGACCCCCTCTGAAACCTTGGAAAATTACACCCTCTGTAAAACTGTAAAATAAGTTGAGGGTTAAATAAAATTAAGACGTTGTCAAAGCTGTTAACTGGCAGTCAGGCCTGACCCCCCCCCCTCCCACCCCCACTCCCATTGCAAAAATTCCAGGATCCACGCATGAATAAAAATTGAAGTGCCATAACTCGCTAATTGTTATTTTTTAGAGCCATACATTTGTAATTCTCTTACCAGTTGACCCTGTAGACACAAAATGCTACCATCTTGCGCCATAGATTTCATCCTGTGTCAGTAACCTATAGATAACTACTAGTTTTAAAGGAAGTATACAGATACTTAAATTGAGATATTGCGGCCAGTCTAAACCTAAAACCAGCTGTATTGCGGTCATTTTTCCAAATAGGGGTCTGCCTCTATCAAGAACCCGGTTCACTTGGCTTAATCAAGGGGCATTTACTAACGTGTGAACACCAAGTAAAACATTAAATGCATATGCAATATTGATTTTAATCACTAAATTAATTTACAGTGGTTTGGCGGGAGATTGTGTCATAATTAAAACAAGGTTAGCTTTTAAAAAAGCTTAAAACCATCGCATAGCGTATGAAAGTTACTAGACTAGAAAACATTTAAGTGTTTTAATTTTGCATTTGCTGAGACCAGTCTTTTTTTCATTTTTCATGCATTTCAAACTCTGAGTATTTTTTTGTTTTAGTTAACTATTTGTATGCACTAAGTTCTGAATAGGTGATCCATATGAATCAATTAAAAAAGGAATATGCACATTCCAATAAAACTCTTATAGTGCAAACACTCCAGCCTCCCCAAGCAGACATTTTAGCAGTACATGTATGTAACCCTATTCCTAAATTTAATTAACGAGGTTTGCGCATAAAACCTTGGGGCATATTGAAACAGATCCATCTAAATCTGAGAATTACGTCACACTTTGCGGAGAATATCCAAAGGCCCCGTGTCTCCAGGGTTAATTGTTGTAAAAAAAAAACTTAGAACTATCGCATAGCGCATTATTGTAAATAGACACCACTTTTAACAGTTTTAATTTTGTATTTTCTTTAGCTACTATTATCACGCATTTCTTTGACTTGGGGACGTTTTTGAAGTACACACGGATTGAAGACAAAACCGGAAGTACTCCTCTGTGGGGAGTTTGATTTCGTCACGCCAAAAATATCCGAATTTGCTCCAGTGGGGAATTTGGGTTCCGGCTCAGAGGAGTAGATCTCTTTAGGACCTTTCATTTTCACAAGCAAGCCGGTATCCAAGGAAACGTACTAACGTATATCACCATCACTGATGCGATGGTGAATGATAGAGTCGACGGTTTTAAGTCACTTTTCATTGCAGAGATGGTCGTAATGCATTCTTTTGCTGTAGACTACAAGCAGGAACATTAGAACGTATATGCTTGGATATGAGCAAATAATGCGCAAAAAGAGTATTAAATCACGAAACTATAGAGGAATGTCAACAAAATATTGATTTTCAATCAAAATCCTTTACAACATCCGATAAGCCAACTGTCCACAAGTCACGTGATTATCTTCTGTGAAATTGTATAGTATATTAAAACCAACTTATAATTGGTCACTTTTCAAACTCATTATTTTGGACCAAACCCCTTATAAAATTGAAATGATTTTTTGCCTATATATGTGCAATTTAATGGGCAAACGTTTAGCAGTGTTTTTGAACAGTTTTCTTTTACCTCAAAGTTTTTTGGGTTAAAAATGCAAAAATCGTCTTTTTTAAAGAAAAAGTGGTTTTAAGAGTAGTTTTTTTTTTATATGAAATTGACGTTTAGGTGGTTACAAACTGGTCTGTCCGACTTGAAAAACACCAAACAATTGAAATTTTGTTTATGGTGGATTTTTTACGCATTTTTAAAATGTTGCATTTTTCAAAATTTTTCAAGACTTTTGAAATTCACAAGTATTTCCTGGTAAAATTGTTAAATGCACTTAATTTTATTTAAACACTGTAGGCCAAACACTGTAGAACTTGATTAGTCCATTTTTGGTGAATAAAGTTTTAGGACTACTGTACACTTCCGGTTTCAATGTGAGAGTTTAAAAATCGATTTGGTATAATTATATATATATTTTTTTTAAATTTTCAAAAAAGGAGGGTGACGTCTGGTGATAATGAATATTCGCTGAAAATTTCAGAACGGTATCGCTGATAATAAAGCGTACAGAGCAGTGCAAAGTCTCTATGTGAAGTGCAAGCTTAAAGCTAAATTTCAATGAAAAACCTGCTAAACGTGTTTGTCTTATGTTGCTGAGTAGCAAAAACGACTAGTCCGATGGAAACAAAACTTCTGCAGCTTATTCTTCTTAAATCACGCTAGCCAGTAACATCTTTAAACAGACGAAAACGTTAATTTGTGTTATGGTTTATATCGTAGAAAAATTGTGACTTTTTGAAATGAGGGTACCTTTTCTCTATCTTCGTCAGTGCGAGAAGCACACGTCATTTTTAAATGAAATAACTTGCAGAGTCTTGGCAAAGTATTGCTTCACTTAAAAAACATGAATTTCGTATACCCTCTGTTTCACTTTCTGAACTAGTCTAAAATGTATGGTGACCAATTAGAAGTTGATTTTAGTACAGCTAAGTAACTGTAGATCATGTTCATGTAAACATTTTTTTATAGAATTCACCCAGTATGCTACAATAATGCTAACGGAATAAACCAGGAAGTAACTCAAAAACGACAGATTAGCATGCTGCTGAGTGCTCAAAAGCTGTATATAATCTGAAAAAGACGGATCTGTCAGAAATATAGAATACTTACGCTATTAGAAAACAGCAAAGTCGGTTTTATTGAGTCTGTTCATGAGAACTTATGGAAAATGCAACAATTCTCACGTATGTTGGGCGTAAATTGATCTGTGTGAGATGTATAAATTGGTCATACAACATTATAGCCAAAGGTATCTGTCACAATGATAAAATAGCCATTGTTTATACAAAAAAATCAAACAAGTAAGAGCTTTTGAAAGCAATATCTCCTTAAATACCAATGCTGTCAGATTAAGCAGTCTAAAATTGGGTCAACTTTTATTTTGAAAGGTTAGTATATACTCAAAGCGTAAAAAGAATAAGATTAGTAAATCAGTAAATAAAGCTTAAACATGAGAGAGAGAAAAAAACAAGAAAAAAAGAAATGTTACTAAATGTTGAGGCGTCCTTGTGGTTAGAAATAGTAAGTGAGTATGATCAGGAAATACCATAATCACAAACCGCAGACAAACCCACGGCACTGCAAGAAAGAGCCACACAATCATCACGAGACACCAGGGAGACAAACTAAGCAAAGCAACCAGCTCCCTCTTCCCCATCAAGATGATTGCAAAACTAGAATGGACATAAAGTAAAGTACAACAAAACATAGAACAATTACAGACTTCTACATTGGGAGTAACAATAAACAAAAAGTCAACCAAAACAGAACCTTCCCCTTAGAAAGCAACTTGGGGCTTAATTGCATTTTACTGGAACCAAATCTTCGCCCTAAGTTCTGCTGTTGTTGAAACTTTAACCTTTCCAAAAAACGGGGTAACATCCCTCATCAAAGTCTTGTGATCATAGTAACAAGACATGGACGTTAAAGTTTATGAGCACTGAAAATAAAAGTAAAGTTGTCAGAATTTATCAGTTGGAACCCCCCCCCCCCTTGACGAAAATGTCTGGATCAGCGCATGTTTTGAATTTGAAGTTGATTGATTTTTTTTAAGAGTCTTGTATCTACACTACTGTAGTCATTTATATTAGTGCTGTAAAATAGTCCTAACAGGAAAGTGACTTATACATGTATGTGAACTACATAAAAATCTGACGGTCGTTGTGTTCTATATTATGGGACTTTACGCAGTATATACTCGTTTATGCGATGAATCCCTCCTACAATCCCCTCCTTCCTTTATATAAATAGACAATCATGGCTTACTTACTTTTAGTCTGGTTCCCCTTTCTCTTTGGCCACATCCGCTGCTGTGGACGGAGAGGAAACTAAACTAGAGGTAAACGAGTTTCTATTTTAAATGCTTGCGGTCTGCCTAAGGGTGGCAAGCTAAAACAGGTAAACTGGACCTACTTAGAATCGAGCTTAAGTTTCTATCAAAGTGCCTGCGTAATATATGCACACACATGGCCACAGTTACAACTTTAGCAGATTGGAGAGAAAACAAATGTGACCAATTAAGTTCTACCAGATTTATATGTTCCCTCTCATTTTTATTGCAGTCATTAAGTAATAAATATATACAAAGGGTTGTCCGCCTGTACGTGGAGACAATCCACGAGCTAAAGCGAGTGGGTTTTCTTACGTGGATATTTACACGCATAGGTAGACACTCATGGTATAATTATTTTATACCACCTATATCAGTATAGACCGTGCACGCCATTAGATATTTTGTGGCAAAGGCGGGAAAGGGATATAAGGATGTGCCTCTACTACACAGCCTTCTCTTATGAACAATTACGAATAAAATTTAGCACTCAAACTTTGACAATGGTGGCAGATCTCAGAAACTGTTATCTAAATCAGAATTATATTACCCATTGCATGTGTCCATGGGTGTTGCCTACTCATGTTTGAAATATGGAGATTTTATCATAACCTGATCTGATGCTATATAAATTTGTAAACAACACTGTGATAGCCCATGTCCTCGAAAATCACGTTTGTAACTAATTTTTGCTGGGGGTAGTGTTAGTTAAAGATGCAGTTTGTTTCTTTGGAAAGTTATATTAGTGGTTGAGGAAGTTGCCTGAATGCACAATTGACCCATAAAATCATATACCACAACGACATTTACCTAGTTGATTTGAACTTCTTGGTTGCTAGGCAACTATATACAATTACAGTTTTGCCTCACTTTAAACGTTAATTATAAAATAGTATATTTTGAACACTTAAATACTGAGCCATTATGATCAATCTGCGTATTAACTAGACATATGTTTTGATAAATCTATTCTATAGTCTACTTAACGCATAGAAAATAATAACTTTCAATAAATGCTATATACCAAATATAATGCACTATTTGTACAACCCATTTTTTTACGAAAATATTTCTTGCAAAGCCGGTGATTTGTCACAATCATAACCCTGCTTACACCACAGTCGCAAGCTAAACCATTATCTATAGCGTTCAAAATCAACATACATAATGTTTTTATTTATTTATATAAAAAGTTTTAGAGAGGAATTTGTAATTTCTTACAAATTTGGGCATGTATACCACATATAGTATCCCGTCCACGTCCCGTTACCTTGTGTTCTGTAGTTGTCCAGCAACCATTGCGATTGCAACATGGAAAATATTTGGACAGGTGATTCAATTTCCTATATTCCAAATAACATATGAAGATTATTGAAACACATCCTAGAGAAATAGGTTTTGTTTTATGGGGTCATTGTCAGAACTTATTGGATGACCCTCGTATGCGTTACTATAAAGATTTCCATAGGATTCAACGCACTGAGCCAATCCCTTTGGGCACAAGATAACTTGCGATAACATCGTTTTTCTTCAAATTAAACAAAAGTTTTCAGTTGTAATTGAAAATCCAGTGAGCTCCAGTTTTGTATGCAAATCAGTCGATAGACGTTCCCATGGAGGCCGGCTGGTTGGAAAATTCAATATTTTTATATAGGTGATTATTGTGCCCAGAACTTTCCATATCAGTTACAAACAATTTCAAACGAATATTGGAGGTTGAAAATGTGTTCCTCAAACACATTTCATGGCCATGATCTTTTGAAATAATGGAATAATAAACTGGATTTTGGTTGAATTTCGAAAATGTGGCATTTTGCAATTTTCTGACCAACAGACATCCATGGGACTGTCTAGTGGTTGATTTGCATAAAAAAGTTCTATAACCCACTGCATTTTCAATTATCACTGAAATGTATATTCTATTTGAAGAAAAACGTTAAAAGTTACTGAGTGCCAATTCGAAAGGAATGAGTGGAAATCTTTATGCTGATGCTTATCAAATTTTGAGTAGTATATTTGTGCTCAGACCGCAGAATGAGCATAGCAAGAGTTTTTTTGTAAAGGGCTTCTGACAGATATGGCACTGAGGTTATAAAACTTGAGTACAGTCTCAAACTCAAAATAAAGCACAATGATTGGCTTATTGAGAACTCACATGTCCGCAAGCAGCCAATCAATTCGCTTTATTTTGAGTTTGAGAATGAACTCAAGTTTAATAACCTAGGGGCATGGTAACTGCTCACTTCTCTCCATCCCACTAGGGATGGGAGCCAGACAAGCTATTTGAGCAACAGTGCTTTTATCCACCGTTGATCTCTAGTATATACCTGACGTCACTATAGTAGCGACTATCGATTTTCGAATCGAATTATAGTTACTATAGTAGGAACTTATGTTCGATTCAAAATGGACCCTGGTTATTATACAGGGTACTGATTACCTGTTTTCACTAATTGACCATATGTGAATCCGGAACCAGCAATTTTTGTAGATATAGTGATAAGTAAATTAAATTTTCAATTTTTAAAGGTTGTCATAGTCTTTACCAAACCAGAAAAATGGTGGACGAGCAAAAATTCAGAAACATGGTGACCAACCAATTCATGGAGAATGTGGAATATTCGCGGGAGAAATATTCGTTTCTTACTGTATTTAGTGAGTCTGCCTCAACCCTGGCTTTAGGATCCACATACCGTTGTTGTAGCTGTGCGCATGATCATGAATATTTGGAGTACATCCTTGATACAGGTGAGGTGAATGAGAAGTTATACGATAAAATAGTGAAAAGTTTAGCTATAGGAAAGTGTCATCATATGGATGCAGTTTCAAAAGACCAGCTAGTCTCCACGACTATTACAGGCTTACATATTGCAGCAGCAGTTGGAACAGAAAGGGCAGTTAAGGAAAACCTAGAGAGATGTTGTAGATATATGACTGATTTTGGAATTTTTAATCTTCATCCATTTGATACTGCGATGTTGAAAAAACAAACTAATATTTGTAATTTGTTTGTAAATTATTGGCTCAGTCATGGCGCTGGATATTTATATTCTCCACATATGGCGACGGTAAATGGTAAATATTTGCATACTCAGGAAGTTAGTCGTCTTGAATTTTGTGTAAGACAAGCAAATAATCAGCTACTACAAACAATAACAACCAAATTGTCTAAAACCTCTTGCTTTGGAGGAAAGGGTATTAGAAATATTCAATGTATACTAACTCCATCTACCCCTAATAGGGGCTTGGCGCATGCTTTACAGCTCACTATGAAATATCAATTAGTGCCACTACAACACACTAGTACAGTATATGCAGCTCCTTAGTAAATATGACATACTGACTAAGGAAATCAGAAATGACTGTCTTTTGTCAGCATTAATGTATAATAACCGCAGACTTCTGGAAAAAATGTTGAAATTTTTATACTTAAACGGATCGAATGAGAACAAATTCATAAGCCAGTGTTGTATGGTACTGCAGAATAGAGAAAATTGTACAAAATTGCTCCATCATCGCCGCGTTATTCGACCTGTAAGTATGTCAAAAGTTGAACATATTTACACCATTTTTACCTTGTTTGGCATATTCTACAATGATTTCAAAAATGAGCTCAATAGCTTGTTAGAATCTGCACCAGGTATTCAACAAGGGTTCATAAAAGTATCCCTCCTAAATCAGATACCTTCGTTTAGGTTTTATGATCATGACATTTTTGTAGCCCATTTAGTACTGTCCATCATAGAACTAGGTAAAACTGAAACTTTGATACATGATGCTAAGTTCATTGTCCCACAGCTCAGAGAAATGCTGTTAAACTATTCAAGGTATAGTTTGCGCATCAGACACGCTGTAGAATTACTTATACATGAAAATGTTGAAATTGACACTGAGAAAGTAATTATGAGAGATGATAGTAACTTTCCTCTTGGTCTGAGAAGAGGGAGATTATATCACTATATTACTGATGTAGAACAACATGGGGTGTATGGTCACAACGGTGAAGATCTGGTGTTGAACTATCTCTGTACATTCCTGCTAGAATGTGGGTATGAAGTTCCAAGACGCTGTTTGTTTGATATTCTTATGAAAAAATCTGATAAGGAATATATATTAGCAGAACAAGCATATATCAACAACTATCTAGACACTCCAAGATCACTATTGGTATGCTGTCGGAACTCCCTACGAAAACATTTTAGAGGAAGATATATTCACAGATTTGTAAAAGTTTCAGGCTGCCCACAGAAAATCAAAGACATTATTCTTTTGAAATATTTGCTACGCTGCATCAGAGAATAATCTAAAACCTGTATTGAGCAGCCACTTCAAAAAGGCCAAGTTTGGTTTCAATACCAATTATCACTTCAGCTAACATATGTCTTTAAGACCCCTTTGTTTTGTCTATTTAAGTGGCAACATGTGACAGGTACTACTGTAAGGCAAAATTAACAAGCTATTAAGATGTTGATACTTATCACATATATGGGTAGCAAATCTTTAAGCATTTGTGCCCGATCTATCTAGTAGTGCTAGTGTTCTGAATATAGGCTAGGCCCCCAGGTTATACTTTTATTTTCATTTTCATTCAACTGAGTGCATGTGCGGATCCAGAGAGAGGAGAGGGGTCCGGACCCCCCCACCTGAAAAAGCACAAAAATATAGGGTTTCTCTGGAAAATCACAAAGCTACTAAGCCAGCATTCAATGTTGGCCAACATCGGCAAGTCAGCGAAACGCCATTGAAATTGCGTTTCGCTGGCGAGCCGATGATGGCCCGTTTATAGTGGTATATGGACCCTTCCTCCCCTCATCAATTCAAAAACAAAAACAAAAAACGATGTCAATAATGGACCCCCTCTGGCAAAACTGTCTGGATCCACACAATGAGTGTGAATTTTGTCTTATCATAAATGATAAATTGCCAACAAGTTTTGGCATCTTAACATTTATCAGCATGATAAATACAACATCCAAGAGCTAAGGGGCGAGGCACGTCTTTATTTTCCTGCATTTTAGTTTTATGTAAAATTGGAATTTCATGTTCAGTTGAGTCAAGATATAAGTCAATATTCAAGAATATTGCTTGCCATTAATTACACCCACTGCTAAATTATTTCTGTCTCTTTTATTTGTCCACTTCAAGAGTGCAGTATATGAAGAAGAAATGTGCATTTCAATATCAGCTGGATTAGATTAAAAGCCTGCTGATCTTTATCTACACCAAGCATATATCTGCCAGCCTTAACAGGACGAACGATGTTAAATATCAATGTCTCACAAAGATTTGCAAAGGGTCTGGTTCCCAATAATTACAACCAGTACTTAAAGTTTATTTTCTGCTCCAAGCGTGTACCAGTCTTTTTATTTCTCTACTCCAAACTTGTACCATGCTGTTTCATGGTAGGTCTCACCAGGGCGAACCACAGAAGTTGGAAACCTTGGCTAAAATAGAAAATAAAATATTAATATACTTTCCATGATTTCCTATTGCTTTGCAGAAAGATGGTTTATATGTTCTAGGAGATGATGCATTGATTAGTTAGGGGTCTTTCATGGAAACGAAATATCTATGTGTCTTCATCCACATCTGAATGAAGGGTGGGGTTGGTGCTGTGAAACTGGTTTAAGCCCTTCAGTAAAATATTTTACTGACCGTTCCAAGGCGGTACTTCTTTTGTGGATCGTTTATGATTTTACTGTCTTGTGTTTGCTATGCCTTTGTGTGCCAAGGCGGTACTTCTTTTGTGGATCTTTGGTGGTTTTACTGTCTTGTGTTTGCTATGCCTTTGTGTGCGTCTGTGTTATTTGTTACCTCTTGGCTCTCGTTTATGGTGTCTAACTGTGAGTTTGTCACTTTCCCATCGGTATCCTGGGTCAGGTGTGGTACTTTATTGTATCGATTCCTGATCGTTGCACCCTTACTTACTTTGATATATAAAGGAATGAAATATTTCACTACTAAGATATGATATTTGCCAGAGCTACTTCTTGTAACAGCTAATGAATCTTGAGCAGTGACATATTTCGTTAGTTATGATATGATTTCATGTCAGCCTTTGTATAACAACGCATTTCCTTTCTTTGTTGCCTTTTTTTTCATCTTTTTAAGTTTCCTTTTTCATGGAAACACTAAAATGTAATTGAGACGTGGCATGAGATTTCCAACCATGTGTAATGTGTGACCAGCAAATGCTCAGACCAGCCTGCACATACGGTCAGTCTGATCAGAGCCTTTGCTAGTCGCTTGAGTATTCTATGATTATTACGCTACTAATTAAACAACATTTGGAGTTTCTAAGCTTGAAAGTAGTCTGCACATGCTCGTATAAGTCTACACTTGTCAAAATGCCACATTGTTGAAAATCTCATGTCGTGACTCAAATAGTACTCAGGCTTGGCTGAATACACATTAACAACTTAACGACTCATTCTTTATGTGTAGTCAGCCAAGCTTTCATGACAGAATTTTCATATCATGGAGACACAATGTATAAGTATTATTCTCTATTATTGAGCTGCGACATGTGATTTCCAACAATGTGACGTTTTGTTAAGTGTGGACTCAGACGAGTCTGTGCAGGCTCCTTTATAAGGCTTAGAAACTCCTTAGAAACGCCAACTGATGATCAGTCGGTAGTTCAACACTCATAAAATATGGGAGTCACTTGCAAAGACTCTGATCAGACTGCACGTATTGCATATACCACATTGTTGGAAATATCATGTTGCGGCTCAATATTATGTATATTTGCTCTCGTGTTTAGCTAAATTTTGAGTTGTTGTTGTTGTTGTTGTTGTTGTTGTTGTTGTTGTTGTTAATGTTGTTTTATTCAGCATTATCCACAATAATAAAGATTATATGTGTTGTCACCACTCAAAATAGAAAAACAACAAAGATCTTAATGAAAATTGGTAGTTTAAAAAAGGTCAAAAGTATTGCAGAATGTTGGAGCATTCTGCAATCCTTATAATCTGCATTAAGCGATAATTGGTATTGAAAACCAATTTGTGGTCTTTTTGAGAGTGGCCGTTTTCACAGGCTTTACTATACATGTTGTGAATTGAAAAATGCAGTTGGCTCATTAGCGCTTACATACTGGGTAATATTTCATGTTTTCATTGCGGTCTGTTAACTGTATCATTTTATTTTACAAAACAGAGATCAAGAACACATTGAGCAGACGACACAAGAAAAAAGTAAGAAAGATAAAAGAGTATCCCATTTAGGTTAGTCAACATGAATAAGATATCCGTCTTGAAAATAGAAGCTAAACAATCAAGTGATTCATGCTTTATTTTAAAGAAGTTATTATTAAAAATCAAATGTATGTAGAAAATATATGAAACTTAATTTAACCTAGAACTGAATAATTATAATGTATTAAATTATTTACAGAGCATATTGTATCAAAGGTTTTAATTAAACATTATGCTTATAAGCCATTCATAAAAATAAGAACGCAGAGCCTCTGGATGTTCTCAAATATACATACCAAAAAAATCTGTGGCTCAGTGGTAGAGTGCTTGACTCAAGACCGAGGGGCAGCCGGTTCGCGCCTCACCAGTGTCACTGCTTTGTGGTCCTTGAGCAAGACACATTTATCCTAGCTTAGTACTGGTTTAACTTAGGAAGACCCGTCCCTGTTTAACTGAAATATTGTTGATGGGACGTAAAGAATCAAATCAATCAAAAAAAATCTTAAACTCAACCAGCCCAGTATTGCTTAGTACAGGTAACAAAGAACTACACCATAAAATTGAGAAAAAAAAATAAAAGCAGGAAAGTGTCACCATGCTGATACAATATCTGAGGACCAACTACTTACCACGTCTATAACAGGACTACATATGGGCCCTGGCATGAGATTTCTAACAATGTTGTATGTGCAACCAGCAAAGGCTCAGACCAGCCTGCGCATACGTGCAGACTGGTCAGAGCCTTTGCAAGTCGCTTAAATATTCTATGACTGTTAAGCTACTGACCGAACTTCATTTTGAGTTTCTAAGTTTAAAAGGAGGCTGCACAGGCTCCTCAGAGTCTACACTTGTCAAAATGACACGTTGTAGGAAATCACATGTCATGGCTCAATATTATTGCATCGGCAGTTGGTACAGAAAGGGCAGTAAAGGAAAACTAAGCACAATGTTTTGGATATATGAGTGATTGTAGAGTTTTCAATCTGCATCCCTTTGATACTGCAATGGTGAAAAAACAAACAAATATTTGTAGTTTATTTGTAAGTTACTTGCTCAATTATGGCAATGGATTAATATATTCTCCACATTTGACGATGGTAAATGGTAAATCTTTACTTGGCCAGCAAGTTAGTCGTCTTGAATTTTGTGTTAGACAGGCAAATAATGAGTTACTGCAAACAATACTAATCTTTCTTTAAATCCTGGCTTTGGAGAAAATGGCATAATAAATATTCAGTGGATACTAACTCCTGCTACCCCTTATAGGGGTTTGGCGCATGCTTTACAGCTCACTATGAAACATCAATTAGTGCCACTACAACATACTCTAGTACAGTATATGCAGCTCCTTAG
Source organism: Loripinus fragilis (assembly GCA_964019695.1). Classification (NCBI taxonomy): domain Eukaryota; kingdom Metazoa; phylum Mollusca; class Bivalvia; order Lucinida; family Lucinidae; genus Loripinus; species Loripinus fragilis. The sequence goes on along the minus strand of OZ026514.1, from coordinate 106,149,792 downwards.
TAAATATAACATACTGACTAAGGAAATCAGAAGTGACTGTCTTTTATCAGCATTTATGTTTAACAACCATAAGCTTCTTGAACAAATATTGATTTGTTTAGACTTAAACGACTCAAATGATTATATATTCACAAGCCAGTGTTGTATGGTACTGCAGAATAGAGAAAATTGTACAAAATTGCCCCAACAGTACCGCATTATTCGACCAGTAAGTATGACAAGAGAGGAACATGTTAACACCATTTTTACCCTGTTTGGCATATTCTACAATGATTTCAAAAATTAGCTCAATAGCTTGTTAGAATCTGTACCAGGTGTTCACAAGAGATTCATGAAAGTATCACTCCTTAAACAGATACCGTCTTTCAAACGTTATGATCATGACATTTGCATAGCCCATATAGTACAGTCAATCATTGAACAAGGTAACACTGAACCTTTGATACGTGATGCTAAGATAATTGTCCCTCAGCTCCAAAAAATGTTGAATAAACATTCAAAATATAATTTGCGCCACAGAGAAGCTGTAGAAATACTTATAAATGAAAATGTTGATATTGACACTGAGAAAGCCATTGAGCGTGACCGGAAGTTTTCTCTGGATCTGCGAATAGGAAGATTTTATCAGTGCATTGCTGATGCTAGAGAGCATGGGGTGTATGGTCACAACGGTGAAAATCTGGTGTTGAACTATCTCTGTCCATTCCTGCTAGAATATGGGTATGACGTTCCAAGGCGCTGTTTGCTTGATATTCTTGATAAAGCATCTGATAAGAAATCTAAATCTTCAAACCATGCATATATCAAAAACTATCCAGACACTCCAAATTCCGCAGAAATTGCATTTATCAAAAACTATCTAGACACTCCAAGATCTCTACTGGCATACTGTTGGAACTCCTTACGGAAACATTTTAGAGGGAGATATATATATAAATTTGTGGAAGTTTCAGGATGCCCACAGAAAATCAAAGACATTATTCTTTTGAAATATTTGCTACTCAGCATTAGAGAAATTAAGTAAAACCTGCTAGAGAAGCCATCTTAAAGAAGACCAAAACTGGTAAAACCTGCTTGAGTAGCCGCCTAAAAGAAGAGACTTAATATGGTGTAAAAAATATCATGCATGGTCGTGTCAAAATGTATGTGATGCGCTGACCTTTTTGTTGGACAACATTTTTATTCGATTTGGCACCAAGCTCTATAGACAAGTAGTTGGGATTCCTATGGGCACTAATTGTGCTCCCCTGGTTGCAGATTTATTCCTGTTTTGTTATGAAAGGGACTTTATGATGTCTCTTTCTGATGATAAGCAGGCTGATGTTATTGATGCGTTTAACACTACTTCAAGATATTTGGACGATATTTTAAATATTAATAATGTTTATTTTGAAAATATGGTTAGCCAAATATACCCTTCAGAGCTCCAACTTAATAAAGCCAATGCCTCTGATACCGAAGCCGCATTTTTAGACTTGCATTTGTCAATTTCTAATGGTATTGTTTCTACCAAAATTTATGATAAACGTGACGACTTTGATTTTGACATTGTCAATTTCCCATTTTTAGATGGTGATGTTCCTCGTTCTACATCCTATGGAGTCTATATCTCTCAACTCATTCGTTTTGCTAGAGCATCTAGCTATGTTACTGACTTCAACACTCGCAATAAATTGTTAACTCAGAAACTTCTTAAACAGGGCTATCGGTATCATAAACTTCGCAAAACATTTTCAAAATTTTATAGACGATACTTTGATTTGATTTCTAAATTCCAAGTTGGACTTAAATCTTTCTTGCGCCAAGGACTTTCGGAACCTGATTTCTATGGTGACTTGGTGTATAAGTTGAAGAAGATTGTTGGCTCTAATAATTTTTCAGCGCAGTTCATTAAAATAATTTCCCATTATAAAAAGATTGGCTATAACATTAATGTATTGCAACAGACTGCATGCTTGGTGGTCAACCCAATCACAGTTGGCAACTTTGCTTTTCTCTTTAATTGCACGCCGGTGGGTCGGACTTCAGACTCTATGATTGTTCCGACTTAAAGACTTATCTATTGATGAGATGGTAGGGGCCTGATGCTTTGGCTGTTTGTCAGGCCCACCGGGGTTTACCTGTTGGATTTCTTTTGCTCCGGTATTCAGTTTAATTTACTGTTGAGTCCTTATCCTTGCTTTATCTCCTTGTTATATCTTGATTTATATGTTTTAGGAGATGATGCATTGATAAGTTAGGGGTCTTTCATGCAAACCAAATATCTATGTGTCTTGATCCACATCTGAATTAAGGGTGAGGTTGGCGCCGTTAAACCGGTTTAAGCCCTCCAGTAAAATATTTTACTGACCGTTCCAAGGCGGTACTTCTTTTGTGGATCTTTTATGTTTTTGTTCTGTCTTGTGTTTGCTATGTTTTGTGCGCGTCTGTTTATATGTGCTTCGTGGTCACCTGCTGGGAAAGGGCTGACCTCTTGGCTCTCGTTTGTGGTGTCTTCTGTGAGTTTGTCACTTTCCCATTGGTATCCTGGGTCAGGTGTGGTACTTGATTGTATCGATTCCTGATCTTTGCAACCTTACTTACTTTTAATATGGTTTTTCCTTTAGAGAGGTTAAAAAATTGCAAAATGCTCCCTTCATGCATTCTGCAAAAATAGTGAGTATGATCAAGAAATAACACAATCACGGACTGTAGACAAACCAATGGCACCGCGAGGAAGAGCTACACAACAATCACAAGGCACGAGGAAGACAAACTAAGCAAAGCAACCAGCTCTCTCTTCCCCATCAAGATGATTGCAAAACTAGATTGGACATAAAGTAGTAACTAATCTTCGTCTTTGATTCTGCTGTTGTTGAAGTACAAGAAATGTTCAGCTCCCATGAGAGCCTTCTAACTATTGCAATGTATCATCGTGGAGAATCAAATTAACACACTATAATGAAACATAGAAAATGGCTCACGACTCACAGATAGTCAGAACTAAAGAAGACGTTTCGACCATCAAACTAACGGATGTCTTTAAGACCTTTGTGTTGTATGTTTTTGAGTTGCCGTATACGACAGATACTACTGTAAGGCAATATTATATGCGCAGTCACTCTTTTTAAAGCATTGGAGCACATCTATCTATTAGTGCTTGTGTTCTGAAATGAGGCCAGGTCGCAAGGGTGGAATTTTTCATGTTCATAATTGATAAAATGCCAACATTTTAGCATTTATTATTATGATAAATACATTACCTGAGAGCTTTGTGGCAAGAAAGATCTTCACTTTTCAGAATTAGTTTATGAGGAGTTGTAATTTCATGTTCAATTAATTAAATAGTCAACAATACTGTTTGTCATTAATTACACCCACTGCTAAATTAGTTCTGTCTCTTTCATTCATCTACTCTAAGCGTGCAGTATTTGAGTCGTTACATAAGATTTCCTACAATGTGGTATGTGCGACAAGCAAAGGCTCAGACCAGCCTGCGCATACGCGCAGTCGCTAGCCGCTTGAATATTCTATGACTGTTAAGCTACTGCCAACTGAACATCATTTAGAGTTTCTAAGCTTAAAAGGAGACTGCCTAGGCTCGTCCGGGTCTACACTTGTCAGAATGCCCCATTGTAGGAAATCATATGTCTCAGCTCATTTGTAGAAAAACTTTTATCTTGTTCAATATAAACAACAGTAACACAAATCATATAAGTAATAAATAAAGGATACTTTTCTGAGGCTTTTTTGTTTTAACCGCGAGGTGGGCGTAGCCCACTGAGCGGTTTAAACAGAAAGCCGAGGAAAAATCCTTTATTTAGCTTGTAGTATGGTGCAGGCGCAAATAAACACATGTTACTAACACCTGACGAAATTTACATTCGCCCCTCCCTGCATCCGGTCGAAGCTGTCAATTTTATTACATTTACCTACGGTTTAATTTGTCGCTCTTTAGGAAGTTCCCGCCTACATCGCTGTTTAACTAAAATTGGGAGTTAGAGTACGGTTTTTAGCTCCTCCTTCGTCGTTATTCTAGGGTGTATGATTTAAACATCAGCAAATATCAAAGAAAAAAGCATCGGCCATACAACAATTTGGTGTTCAATCCTCGGATATTTCAAATTTTGATATGTCAGAAAAAACTATATACACTAAATACACTCTAATAAATCTCCCAACTCTACCATCAAATAGCTCAGAACAAATAAAATATGTGCAAAAATGTTGGTGGAAGTTGTTCTAGCAATAAGGCGTATATTTTCCCTAGTTGACTTGATTACAAAAAACAATTTTTCAAATTGCCCTAATGTTTTCAAAATTGGTGTAGTTCAGCAGTAAAATATGCATAGTAAGCAACAAAATACGTTTCAAATTGATTCACCATTTACAATACCGTGAAAACTCCAACCCCTCATTTTACGTCTTTATACTGGGTGCCATTTAGACAAGACTTTGAGTAAATGCATTGCTAGTTTAAATAAAAAAGTAAAAGTGCTAAAATTTTAAGGATAGGAATGCTCTTCATTTCCCGAACCTTTCTGTATTCCTTCTGCCCATGCGTACGAAATATACTGGTGTCTTTCAGTTTATTTTTAGATGCACGCCCCCCTAGACCCAAGATGGCCTTTGGGCAACGACATGTCGCTATTAACATTTACAACATATGTAAAGGGAATTTTTTTCCGGGGGGGGGGGGGGGGGGAGGGGGGGCGGGGGGGGGCAAGCATCTTAACACCAGTTTCATCTTTCCAATGACAAACGCCACGATTTTAGGTTTATTTCGTACGCATGTGCAGACAGAATACAGTAAGGTTTTGGAAAGAGAAGAGCACTCCTATCCTAAACATTTTAGCATTTTACTTTTTTTAAAACTAGCTACGCATTTACTCAAAATTTGGCATAAAACGGCACCCAGTATAACGATTCGTGGCGAAGTTTCTAGAATTGGGAAAATTTAGCTTACCCTATTTCTCAAGGGAAACGGTTTTCACAGCGAAAATTCGCGCAGGCGTTTTGAGGTGCAATCGAGATTATTGAAAGGCATTATTCGTTCCCTTTCTCAGCGAAAAAATGGCCGCCAATCATGAAGAAAATGTTAAATTGTTGTTGTTGTTTTTTACAAACACTGTACAAAATATGACCAAAACCTACACGTGCACAATTAAGCTATTGGGCCACTGTATAGGCGCCAACTTTAAAAGAGAACAAAAATAAACTTGATTGTTAAATAATGAGATGAAGATCAAAGAAAAATTACTTTTGCTGCAAATCCCATCTCTTTACAATGCCAAGAAAGCAATTAATCACCGTGTTACATCAAGGTATTTATTGCCTCTGTTAAAAAAGCTGAAAATTCCAGATAGCTGGGAGAAACAAGAAAAGATATGACAGTGAACTGCCATATCAAAGACCCGACCTTATTGAAGTGATGGAAATTGAAATTGATTTGACTACATCAACAAATGTTCATACTAGTTTCTATATAAGCGTAAGGGAATGCCTAGATTGTTGAAGAAATGGCGTAAAAGCTAACACCAATTGGAATTATTGTGTCCCTGTTGTCATAGTGTCACAAGCTTCCTATAATTAAAATTTTTGATAATTTGAAATTAAATCTCCAGCACCTTTGACTTCGAAATTACGAGATTCGACTGTATTTATATTTATCAGTCAAGTGTCCATTTTCAATTTTTACCGAACATGGCTGGTTTTCCAGCTATTTTGAATTATTTGAGACATAACGGAAATTTGGAACAGGCAAAACTCCAAAGTCCCGCGCTCAGCGTCATTGCGATAAATGTTTCACGTCATATAAACGTATAAGTAAACAAAAAGCGTTATTGGAGAAGCACAAACGGGCGTGCAATCGGGCATCAGAGTAGAAAACAGAGGTCCGACGTTTTGTTAGGGTCTGATCTGGATCCAAACTGTTTGCAAAGGTTATCAGCAGACAACACTAGTAGACACAGCCAATTTTTACTTAGTGCTGGTTCAACCAATCCCAACATAACTGAAAAACTGTTGACTAGGTTTAACTCATTACCACACATTTTCCACACTGCGAAATTACCAGCATGCAAAGAGTATTCCACTTTGTGTTAGCCTGGCCTAGGCTCTGAGATCAAGGAAAACTACTGCTAATGGACACACATTTTCTCTGCATAATCTTCCTTCTTTGCTCAAACTCAGAGCCTGGTTAAGTCTGAAAAGCTGGTCCCAGGAACTCCTGGGACCTTTAGTTCCGCTGTCATGCTAATGGCCCATATAAAATCGCTAGCTCCATTATCAGAATTTATGACTTAACTTGTGTTCATAGAAACATTTTATCCCCAGAGTGAAATGGATGAAAAAAAATGAGTTTGGGAGTTTTTAGATAGCAGACAGCCAAAAATCAGAAATTGTGTTAAAGAACAATTTGCAGGGGAATGATGATCTGTCCTGCTCACCATCCCGAAGTAGCAAAAGTCTGACATGCCTGCGTGTACCATGGCTGTTAAAGTCCTTAAGCTCTGATCAGCCTGAACAAGCAACGGTGATCTATGTTTCTCATTCGGTCGCCTTGATGCAGTTCCAAGAAATGAAAAAAACATAATTCAGTATGGGGGCGCAGTGGCTCAATATTAGAGTGTTTGACCCGAGACCAATTCATGCGGTTGCGAGTTCAAGCATCATCGGCGTCACTGTATTGTGTCCTTGAGCAATACACATCAATCCTTGCTTAGTACTGGTTCAACCCAGGGTTTGAGGGAACATGTTACGAAAGTAATACAAATATTATTGAAATATTGTAAATATTGAAGGAACTTAAGTTTTCATGTAAGTGTCTATATTCAATTTGCTGTCATTGTATGCGGACTCATGATATGTGAGTACATGTGGCCGAGCATGGGTGTGTCCGTTTTCGATTTCGAATTTACCATATGTAAAATGTAATATCGTTCTCCTATTGGATGTGGTACAAATAGACAGCTTTTAATGGCGACTATGCTTCTCGTGGACAACCGTCTCATTTAGTAATTTAGCTGAAGTTGACCGCACTTTAGGCATAGGCGTTTATTAAAGCTTCTTAACTGAAATATTTAGTGAAACAGTTCAGGCCTCCAGATAAGAGTGCGTATTTGAATAATTTTTTCTTATTTCTCAGCCAAAACATATGTTGTGGGTACTCAAAAGAACTGTCTTAATGAGACGGTTCTTTTGAGCACCAAAAACACATGTTTAAATTGAAGGGTAGGGAAATTAACGCACTTAAAGGTGGACATACGACCCTTATCTGGACCTATGAAACTATCTGATATTCTTGATACACCTTCTCCGCTTATACGCGTGAATGCATGTATGTATGTATACATGCCTCATATGTGTATCATTGTCACTGCACTGTCAAACATGCCATTAATCATGTTATGTATGTTTCCTCATGGGTTTTATAGCCTTTTGGACTATGAAATAAACTTATCTCATCTTATTATTGTTGTGGAGTATGTGGAGAGCCATATGCTTCACAAAATATAGGCATCTAAAGCTGGCGCTTCACCAGGGTCTGCACCATTTGCTAAGACAAACACAATTTATATCAAAACTTAGTAATTTCAATGTGTGGCCTATATAAAATGGACTTTTCCATACTTTTTCCATTATTAAGCTACTTGGTCACTGTATATATGCGGCAACTTTAATATTCATATCTGGGCGTGATTCGGCTATTTCATTGTCTGATAATATTATATTAAGAGTTAACCTGTTTAATATGTTGTTTGAGCCACGCAGACGTGCATGCATTTTATGAAAATCGTAAACTGAAAACTACAACAATTTTAACGATCATCTGCTTTTGTCATCTGTTGAAACCGTTTTTTGAAGCCTCGTCGACAGAGTATATCAAGATCAGACTGCTCCTGTGGTCAGACTGCACCTGTGGGAGCAGTCTGATCTGTGCTTACACTGTTTACCTCTATACTTATGTTAATCAAAACATAGTCATTTTGCCGGCATTTTATGGTTTAAATGATAATATTAGCCACGAAATGAGATATCCAACAATGTGGTATGTCTGACCAGCAAAGGCTCTGATAAGTATGAGCATCTGCCCAGCCTGATATAAGCATTTGCTAGTCGCTTGAATTTTCAATGACAGTTAAGCTACTTAGTGTACAGCATTTGGAGTTTCTAACCTTAAAAGGAGTCTGAGTCTACCCTTGTCAAAATGACACATTGTTGGAAATCACATGTCACGGCTCATTCGTTTTGTGTCATGGTGCAAGGTGATACTTTTTGCATGCTAGGTAATTTAGCATGCTTTTTGTCGTCTGCTGAATTTTTTTTTAGTTTTTCCCTCAAAATTATGACAGAAAAAAAAGTTGAATGCAGACATAAAGCGACATGAAAAGTAGTCCTTACTCTCGCTACATAGTTTTTGTGAAAGAAAAGAAATTTCAGCACCTAAACTTTTTGCATGCTGGGAAACTATGCTATTGTGTCGTCTGCCGATTTCTTTTCTAAAATTAACTTTTTAAATACTTTCAGAAGCAGCTTTAGAATCAAACAATTTGAATTCACATCAGGCAGGATGTAGTGCGTTTACTGTATTGGTCTAAACTAGATGCAATAGCACTAGCATGCAAAGTTTGAATGCTGGCCTGAATTGTGTTGGAAGCAACATTTTATGTAAAGTTACCCCAGTACTTCTCAAGGGATTAACCTAAACGAATTTGACTAGCAGTGGATAATTATCTAATATTTTTTTTTAGATTTAATGCTTCCGCAAATGATCCCTGACTAATCAAGTAACAGTGAATCACTTAATGGGTTCTTCAAATCAGAGACTAACTTTGCATGTAAAACGGCCATCATAATTAGGTCGCCGTATCAAATGAATACACATTTTCAGTAACCTTTACCTGGAAAGCTTGTCTGTGTTTTGATAAAATTGGCTGTAATAAAAGAATTTCGCATTGAATTTTAAAACTTGGACCAATATGATTTCCAAACTATGACGTCGGTGTCCAAATAGACGATTGTCGGTTTTCAGTGTTACATGTAATATATGTAGATATATTAAACGTTTAGCCAGGAACCTTTTCCCAAGGCCAATTAGACTGACAGTCCTTGTAAGTTTAAGAGGAATTATTTTAGTCTGGTTCCATCCCCTAGATATACCTATCAACAGGGCACCAGATTAGAATTATTTGTGTAAGTCTTCTTTACCCTAAAGTAATTACAAATAAAAACTAAATAGATCTAAATAATAATAATAAGATATAATTCATTATAAATAAAACAGATTGTATAATAAAAATGCATTTCGATTCGACCATCAAAGACACACTTTCCCATGAAATGATTCTGTGAATAGCCCTGAAATTGTGTAACTTTCGACCTGAACTACTTGTGTAAGTCTCATTTATCTGATTCCAATAATAGAGACATATGAATGTTTAGGGACGATTTGATCGGGTCTCAAAAAGCTCTACGTCATCGAAGACACAGGAGATCTGTACTTGTATCACTTCTATAGCCTCAAAACCGAACGCTAACAATGGATAAATTTGAACAAAAATTAAAACACCAGATGAAAGTGTTAATGTTGATATTCACATCTATATGGTAGATCCTGATAAGCTTATACAGTAATATCTTTCATCAGATTAATACAGGGAATTTTGCATGCTTTTTGTCGTCTGCTGAATTTCCTCTAAACCTTTTTATTAGAACAATTCTTTCAGGAACACCTTTAGATTGTCAAACAGTGTGGATCTATACAAGGACTAATGTTCTCTCAGTACTGATCTTCTCTCAGTCCTTATCTGGGTCCAAAATATTTTCCATCAGTAGACGACATCCCCAGTAGGCAAATAGTTAAAAATAGTATATACTAACGAGCTCTGAATTATAGCAGTACATAAATAGTGTTACAGAAGTTACTTTCTCTATCTGTAAAAGGGTTCTGAGGGCTCACTCATATGAACATTTTCATTGTGTGTAATAAAGAAAATACTGACCTTACCCATATAAACGATTCATTTCTAATCAACAGTTTCATAGGTGAAACAGAATAGATCTTTAGGAGTTTACACACAATAGCAATCTCAATATATCTATATAGTAAGTGAGTATGATCAAGAAATACCACAATCTCAAACCGCAGCCAACCCCATGGCACCGCGAGGAAGAGCCGCTCAACCATCAAGAGACACCAGCTCTCTCTTCCCCATCAAGATGATTGCAATACTAGATTGGACATAAAGTAACGTACAACAAAACATAGAACAATTACAGGCTCCAACAATGGGAGTAACAATAAACAAAACGTCAACAACAACAGAACCACCGCCCCAGAACGGACAGCTGCCTAAGCCACCCGGGGGGCTTAAATGCATTTACTGGTACCAAATCTTTGCCCTAGATTCTGCTGTTGTTGAAGTACAAGAAATGTTCAGCTCGCATGGAGGCCATCTAACTAATGCAAAGTATCATCATGGAGAAACACTCTAATCATATTAACACACCATGATGCAACAACGAAAAAGGCTCATGACTCACATATATTCAGAGCTAAAGAAAACCTCAAGTTGAGCCACGGTGGGTCCAGCTGCAGATAAGCATCAGGCACCAACCCACCGTTTAAAGCTTTACGTCAGAGCCGTCATAGAGTCTGAGGCCTGACCCACCGTCTTGCAATTTAAGAGGAAACCATAGCTATAAACCGTGATTGGGTTTAAAACTAGGCATGCAGACTGTCGCATGATATCCAAGTTATATCCAACCCTTTTATAACGTTTTACTATCCTTTTGAATTGATCACTAAAATGCCCTAAAGATCTATTATGATTGCAAGCAAAACAATTAAGATGGGAATACTGAAGTCTAATTTAAATCATTGTTAACAAATAATAGCATGTAATTCAGATTAGATGATGCGTCTACGTCTTTGTGAATTTCATTGTTCACAAGTTATGCGAAATAAAAACAAAAAATCTCGATAATAATACTCATATAGGCAGGCTAATTATTATTTATAATTTCTATAGCCCATTCAGTATACCGCATCGATAATATGGCAAATACTGCATATACAAGCAGAGCCATGCGCGGATTCAGAAAGTTGTGTCAGAGGGGGTCCAACTTTGACAACTTTTTTGATGAGGGGAGAGAGGATCAAAATACCACTATTAGCGGGCCATCATCGACCCGACAGCGAAATGCCATTTAAATGGCGAAATACCATTTAAATGGTGTTTCGCTGGCGGGTCGATAATGGCCCAACATTGAATGCTGGCTTGGTAGCTTTGTGATTTTTCAGGGGTTCCTGACCAGTATTTCCTAGAAACCCTAATATTTTGTGATTTTTCAGGGTGGGGTCCGGACACCCTGCCCCCCCCCCCCCCCTCTGTATCCGCCTTTGAGAGAAGACAAGTTTGACGCCTGACAATTCGATGCTCAAGCATTTATAAAAGCGGTAAAATACAAAAAGTGCATTCCATACTTATCTTATCAACATGTCTGTGAAAGTCCAGCGGAATGAAAAGAGACTGAGTAAATGGGTGCAATAAAATGAGACATCTCATTACGGTCTACAATGTTTGCTAGTATAAATAAAAATATCACACAATGAACACATTTAATGTTTTTGTTTTTTTTATGATTTTAATCGTTTGCGGATATTTTTCCAAGATTAACGTTTTCAGATTTTTTTATTCAGATCAGGTGGAAAATTCCATAGGGTCTGATCCTTGTCCAAACTGTTTGCAAGGTTATAAACAGAAGACGCTACCAAATGAAAGCGCAATAAATGTATCAACGTATGATTGGTGGCGTGCACTTTTCAAACTAAGCCACAGCATACCGAAACCAGTGTCAGGTGGACCAACTGAACATAATACATATACATGACATATATGTAGGGAAATTAAGATTATTACAGATACCTATGCATTGCTACATGCATCTTGTAGCGAGAAGAACTGTGCTCAGCTATAGATATTAGCTAAAGTTAGGAAAATTTTAGTTTTCATTCTTTCCAATGATTGACTAATAAAGGCATTTGTTGTTCATGTGCAACAAAATAAGGGTTTTTCGTGTCATGGCCTATATATGGTGTAAATGGAAAATTAATAAATCACTCAGACAATCAAAAGCACAGTGTTTTTATCATGTAATTGCACTGTAGCATACAGCTGGCTCTAACTGTGTGGCTTCTATTACGTCTACCTGTGAATACAGGCGGAAATTATCCGAAGAGGTAAACTCATGTCATTTATTGAATTTACAAGAAAGAGCAAATGTTTTCTGAAATTTTTCCACTGGCAATAGGTGTGGAATGATAATTAGATTAAAGACAATAAGTATGAAATCCATATCTGGTACCCTTTAATATTCGGACTGGCTATTTCATCTGCTCATGAAATATGACAGGTGACCCAATAGCTCATTAATACACCTTTCTCGTGATTATTGGACAACAAAATGTTGTAATGTTGAAGCGTTGTAAAAAAAAATGGGAAAAATTTACAGTTCGCAGTTGTATTACAATAAACGGGTACCATTTTCACTGTATAGTTTGCTGGCGCTTTATGGGTTGCTATATCGACCAATGTATTTTTTTTTTCAATACGTGTGTTATACAATGTACAGGTAAATTGCGATCAATTATGAAATACATTGTAAATGTAGGACAGTTCTCCACTGTTTAACCCGAAACCGTGTGTAGTTTCGAGGAGCTATAAACTGTAAGTAAATGTGTTTTCTTCTTTCTTTTTTTCATTGTTAAGAGAGATTTTTTGTTTGATTCTTTACTACTCAGTAAACAGAGGACAGCCAGCCAAGAGTGACAGTGGCTTCATGTATTTTTTACAAAGTTATCATGGACTTATCATCGATAGATCACTTGTCTTATGTATTAATCCTATCCGCCGAATAGGATTAATACACAAGTGATCTGTCGATTAGCGTTGGCTCAAGTGGAGTGTACAAGTTAAATTTTACTGAACAAGTGTAAACAAAATGTTACGTCACTGTCACTCTTGTTTGGCTCGACGTTCAAATTTTAGTGTTAAAATTTGACATTATATTCCTATCATCTATTACATAGAAAATGTGCTATAGAAGACCGGAGAACCAAATCAATATATTTTTTTGAATTTTCAAGATGAGTGACCGCTTTATTTTTCTGTTTTCTGCATGAATGCGTAATGAAATTTCCAAAACGACGAATGTTCATGAAAAATGTTTGTACCAAAGTGAAGATGTGAGCATCAAAACGTCGGTAACTTGGTAATATAATCCTTACCTGCATCAAACGTTTGACTAGCATGTTATTGTTGTTTTTCAGCGTTGTAAAATATTTAAGATGATGTCGAAGATGGCACCAATAATATTTTTGGTTATGGTATTTTTTTGTTGTTGTTCGGAGAATCGTAACCATCAGTTCATGCGCCCTGCACTTTCCAGACCACTTTCGGCCGGATCGGATAATACTATAATATCATATTATTCTCATAAAAATTCCTACTTTGGGAAAACAGTTCTTCAAAAATTAAGTGATAAATTACAGGGTATACTGAACAGCAGATATCACTGAAAACTTTGTGGCAGAGTGCTTGACCAAAGTACAAATCTTTTTTGAATCAATATGCTGAAAAAAGTCAGCTGGATGGATTGATAACACAAATACTTATGGAGTCTAGTTTATCAACACAAAAACAACCCGTGAGTAAGGTATCTACATGCTGCAGATCTTCGTTACTATCTTGACTGCTGGTTGGTATGGGCCTGCTTGCCCGGTGCAATTGTAACAACCGTTGCAACTCTGGTCTGTTGCAAGTGCAACAGACAGCACATATGGTTGCATATTGCTATAACAAATATGAGTGCTGGTCCGGTGCAATTGTATCAGACATGCATGCTTGTATGCACATGTTTACAGCTGCAATTGTTACAGACATGGCTGATGGTCGGGTGCAAATGTACATGGATCCTGATAAGATTAAACTGTAGCAGACACGCATAATGATAGTATGCAACTTTTTAAGGCATGGCTGCTAGTCAGATGCAACTGTAAAATACATGCATGATGGTCTGGTGCAATTGTGATTACCAGCCCGTTAGTTGGGTACTAGTATAGAGACAAAACTGCGGGTCTGAGGCAAGTGATACATATATACATGCTGTTTCAGCCACACAACTACAGATGTGCTTGTAAGTCAGTTGCAACTGATTCAAACATATCTGATGGTAGATGCAACTCCAACAGACATGAATGCTAGTTGAGTCGTGCCAGGTGGTCGGGTGCAACTGCAACAAACATGCCTGTTGGTTCAAAACAACGTTTAAAACATGGTACTGCAACATGCCTGCTAGTCTCGTGAAGCTGTTACAGACATAACTGCTTGGTTTCAGACATGTATGCTGGTCCAGTGCCACATAATCAAACATGCGTAATGGTAAATATGTCTGCTGACCTTGTAGCAATGATGCCTGAGCAGCTGGTCGGGAGAAAGTAGAACAGACATGCCCACTGGCCGGATGTAACTTGAACAGACATTCCCGTTGATCTAGTGCAACAGTATCGAGCATTCTTGTTAGTTGCGTTCAATTGTAACATACATTATTGCTGGTGCGATGTGACTAACATGCATGACTGCTGGCCCCAAGTCTCAATAAACGGTATGTGTGCTGGTTCAGTACCACATTATTAAACACGCTTGATGTTCAGGATGTCCGATATGATGAGCTGGTGGCATTACATGGTAGCTGTTCAGTGAAACTTCAACAGATATACCTGCGGGCTTGGTACTATTAAATCTAACATGCCTTCTGGTCCATTGGCAAATCAAAGAGAAAAGCTACTTGACTGATGCCCCTCCATCAGACATGCCAACTAACACTGTGAAACTTTATTAGCCAAAACTGCTTCATTGTCAATACAACATACATGCCGTGTAGAGAGTTGTTATGTTGCTGCAGCTGCAGATGCAACATATATGCCTGTTGGCCTAGTGTTACTGTCAACAACGCCGCTGCTGTTCAAACATGCCTACTGGTTGAATACTGCTGCAAGATGGATGCTTGCTGGACTGCGGCCACTCAATCAGCATGCCTGCTGACATTTTGTCTCTCAATATTACATGTCTGCTGGCGTTGTGCTTCTCTATCTGCTATACCTGCTGGTGTGGTGTCTCACTATCAGCCGTGTCTGCTGATATAGTATCTCACTATCAGCCGTGCCTGCTGGTGTGGTGATCCATTATAGGTCATGCCTTTTGGTTTGGTACACCACTATCAGCCATGCCTGTTGGTGTGGTACCTCACTATAGGTCATGTCTTCTGGTGTGGTGCCTCACTGATGGTCATGTCTTCTGGTGTGTTGCCTCACTATAGGCCATGTCTGTTGGCGTGGTACCTCACTATTGGCCTGCCTGCTGGTCCGTTTTGCAACCGACATTTTGACTAGTTTGGTGCAGACGAAAGAGGGATGGCTACAAGTCTGGTGCTACTCTTACAGAAGTACCATTACATCAGACATGTTTGCTGATACGGTGCCAATCTCAGATATGCCTGCTTGTACAGTGCAACTCTATCAGACATGCATGCTGGGTTCATTTATTCAGATACATGTGTTTGTAATGTGCTTCTCCATCAGGCGAGAATTCTGGTATGTTACAAATCCACCAGACATGTCTAAAGGTTAAGTGTGGCTCCAATGGGTTCATTAAACTTGTCAGCTACCATCCTGGACGCCATCTTGAACATGTCAAATTCTGAGTGATGCATTAGCTGCATCAGTGGGATGTTACAAGGATGATGTCTGTAACTCAAGAATCAGTAAAATCAGCATTTTAAATGCAAATCCCTGGAGTTTGTCAGCCAAGGGAAAATGTTCTTATATTTTTTTGTAATAAACTGCCATTTTGGCGGCCAATTGGCCTAAATTCTTATTTTATTTTTAAATTTTATTATGAGCTAAGTGTCTTCAACTAGATTCCAACGTCATAGCTAGCAATTTAAGGGAAAAATGGGTTTAAGACATTTTTCCATATCACACAATTTTTTAACTTATAATTGGCCTTCATCTTGAATATATCAAATTGCTCAATGATGCAAGAGTGGCATCACTTGGATTTTTCAAGGACAATATATGCACTACCAGAATCCATAAAGAAAAAAGTTTAAAATCAAGTTCCAGGTCCTCCTAGAATTCGCCCAAATTCTGCCGGACTAAAGTGGCAAGAAAGGTCTTCACTTTTCAGGGTGCACTTGAGTTAAGACGATTAATTAAATAGTCCAGTATTTTTGTTTGCCATTAATTACACCCCGGGCACTGCTAAATTAGTTCTGTCTCTTTCGTTCATCTAGTCTAAGCCTGCAGTATTTTAGTCTTGACATAAGATTTCCAACAATGTATATGCTATTCGCTTGAATATTCTTTGACAGTTAAGCTACTGACTGAACATCATTTGGAGCATCTAAGCTTAAAAGGGAGCTGCCTAGGCTCGTCCGAGTCTACAGTTGTCAAAATTCATGTTGTTGAAAATCACATGTCTCAGCTCATTTGTAGAAAAAAAACTGTGCAGATCAATATCAACTGGCTTTAAGCGGCCAGATTATTCTGATCTATACAGTTTAACAGCCAACATACGAGGGGCATTTGGAAAGTTCTTAGCATGGTCTTTCATCTCAGTAACCGATTTACAAACTTTATCATAGTTGGTATCATTTCAAAGAGCTATGATCCCTCAATGTTATGGCACAAATTTCATGAGAATATTATAATGCGGACACGAAAAATATTATTGTGAATATATGTACTGTTTGTATACTGGAAAACGCAAAGTTTCAGTGGAAAATATAACATTTTACCTTTTGAAAAGTGTGCAGAACATTAACAATAGTTCATGAAATTAGCTACTTTTGTACCATTTGGTAGGCAACAATCTGGTACAGTTATTATACAATTGATGACCGAGTTGGATGTTTCTAATAACTAAATACCAGAACAGCAATACCAAAACCGTCTAGAAAGCAAAGCAATGCGCTAATTTTTTCGACTAAAATCGCATGTCACAGTGCACATATTTTGAAAATATATAACCGACAGTAGTTAAAAAATGTCTTGCGTTGGTATTTTTGTCAAGTACACTTTATGTGCTTTGTATTGAAACCAAAATAAATTTTGTAAACCAGAGCAAAGGGAAGATAATTCTTTTAAACCTTATCATGGGGCAGAGTAAGTTTAGCTATGAGCTGACGTTTTGGTTCATTTCAATTGAAAATAGTGGCAAACAAAAAAGTAAAAATACCTTGAGAGTAGAAATCAATCAATTTTGTAATAGTTAATACGATACCATGAGAAGTTCTTATGCCATCGACAAATTGTGAGAGGTTAAGTCACCCCACCCACTTCTTGAAAAGTAGGGGTAGTGTTATAAGGAATAGTTTTCTTGAATACAGAACTAAACAAGCCACACTTTTTGCGCGACAAAATTATTTTCATTCATTGTTCGCTACTAATAAATCAAAACGTATACTCAATAGGCATTTTTGGTGCTCCTGTAGTGACATAATTTATAGCAAAAGTATAAAGAAAAATCGAAAAAAGTCCCATTTTTGAAAGTTTACCATTTCTCTATTAGTCAACATTTTCCAAATGCAAATGTAATAGTTATGCAAGCAGTGATCGCATAATATAATTTAATAAAAAATAAGTTGGCACCAAATCGTTAATTTGTCAAAGGAAGATCTCGAATATGGTTCCCAATTTTCCTTCGCTTTTTTCCAAGTATTTTGCTTAAAATTTCCGCCCGCAATAATCCCCTACTCATTTTGAGCATGCGCTGCACGTGCACGCCAAGTCCTTTTTCGACAAAAATTAAACCATCAAGTAGCCTTTGAATTCTAGTTTCCAAAAATGTATTATTTGATAGCATTTTATCAACGCATTGTGGAGTTATGATGCCATGCTAAGAACTTTCCAAATGATCCTCGTATATATGCTAGCTTTAACAGGACGGACATAGTTGAGCCGTGACACGTGCTTTCCAACAATGTGGTATTTGACAAGTGTAGACTCGGCTCCTTTTAGACTTAGAAACTCCAAATAATGTTGGGCCAGTAGCTTAACAGTCAAAGAATGATTAAGCGACTAACAAAGGCCCTGATCAGACTGTGCATATGCGCAGGCTGCTCTGAGCCTTTGCTGGTCGCACATACCACATTGTTTGAAATCTCATGTCGCGGGTCATTTAGTGTCCATAGATTGACAAAAAGTCTGGTCGCCAATTATTGCAACCAGTAGTATACGTAAAAGCTTATTTTCTGCTTCAAACTTGTACCAGTATGTTTCTTTCTCTATTCCAAACTTCTACCAACGTTTCTCAAGATATGTTAAATCTGGGCATACACCAGAGGCTGAAAACTTTGGCTAAAATAGAATAGGCGTGAATTAATCTAGGTTACACTAGTTCTTCAGTAGGCTAAATGAAGTTTGTGGTTGTTTTCAATTTTGTTTCGTTTTTTTTTCTTGTTCAATATAAACAACATTAGCGCACATCATACATTTGGTGTTAAATTGTAAGTAAATCGTGGACTTTTAACAGAAGACTGTGTATCGGGAATTCTGTGATTTTTTTATCATGTGTTCATATACATCTAGGAAACTATTTGTACAAATATGAATGGAACCACAGTCTAGATAACAAATTAATAAGCCTTTTTATAAAGAAGGGTTACCCCGGCATCCAATTTAGGTTACCTTGCACCCCCTAGGACAATTTTTCATCGGTGCCAAAATGTACAAATTACGTGATTTCCTTCATTTTTTAAGTTTTCATGTATATTCATGAATATGCAAATGAGATAGTATTCATAAAAGACTACTGGATGAATGGACTTGTCAAATTGTACCATTGATTATATTAAAACATGCAACAATGACAATATTGGGATGAAATAAGCCTATTTTTACTTTTAATGATTTTCCCTTATTTTGTAGCGTTTTTGTTAATATTCATGAATACGCTAATTATGCAAATATGATAACTTGCATTTTTGACCATGGAATACAGGACATATGTCTTAGCTTTCATTTAGTACAAATTTTAGTAATCTATGGCTAAAAGCAGCTGAGATATTATTCATCTTGTACATATACCCCCATTCGTGAATCACAGTTTTAATGTTTTCATAAATATTTATGAATATTCAAATTAGATAATTTGCATATGCATCATGGAGTTAATATGCCTATGTCTAAGCTTTAATTTGGTATAAAGTTTATTGTCTAGGATAAGTAACAGCTGAGATATAAGTACTTTTGTAGGCATACCCGAACTTTCAAATCCGTTAAAACCTTGCATTTTCACATAGCCCATACCAACATGTTTTCGAGGACACCTTCGTTTTGCATTCAGGGGTCCCAATGAACAATTTGGCACCCATGAAAAATTGTCCTGGGGGGGGGGAGTCGCAATTAACCCAAATTGGATGCCGGTGTAGTTGGTGACCCCGGCGCACGTCAAAATGTTTGTAATGTAATTCATCTAGCCTAAATATTACTGAACATTACATTATATTTCACAGTTGGATTTCATTAAAAGCATTACCATTGGACTTAGTGAATACTCAATGTATATTATTAAAATAGAAGATTTATCATACCTTCTACATTTATTTTATCAAAAAATGCTTACGTTTTAAGAACGGTGAGGCGCAAAAATTAGGATTTCAATATTATTTTGATAATTTAATACATTCAATCACGTTCTTTCTTGTTTGACAGCTGGCAAAATAGTCACCAGTATTGTTAAACGAATTTCTTGTAAAACGACAGAACAAATCCTTTTCGTCATGTTAACTGGACACATGCTATTTTTCTGTCAGTTGTTTTAATGGAAAATGTGTTGTATCTTATGAAATCTAACAGATCACGCTGGTTTATTTGCTAAATATACCTAAACAAAATATTTAGTCATGACATGAACCAGGAAGACTTCCTCAACAAATGTATGTCAATATTTGATACCTTTTTAGCTTATATAAGAGAGAATATGCAATCCTTAGACCATCCCTTTTTGAAAATATAGCAAAATATTAAGTGACATGCGCCAGTCACGCCAACATACCGTCAAGGGAAGGTCCATAACTTTGTTATTTAAGCTGTGATTCAGCCCAAATTTGTGCATAATGTTTCCGCGATGTTTATGAACGCATCACACAAACTTTATACAATTCCTGTGACACAGTCTAGTGTTATAATAAAAGTCCACGATTTACTGGGGCAGCCCTAGTACACTATTTACACTCTAATAAATATCCTAACACTACCATTAAATTGCTCTGAACAGCTAAAATATGTGCAAAAAACGTTTGGGGGATTTAATCATTAATTTTATGAATCACGAAAGTTTCCACCATATCTGTTGCATAATGGGTGAAAGTAAAATCAAAAGTCACAAGAATATTCAAAATGGTTACTGTTAATGATTGCACCTTCTCAACTTTTCTTTCAAATATAACCGGGCCGCGAAGCGAAGTCTGTAACGTGTCTGGCAACAGATGCGAGTCTGACTGCAGATCCAGGGGTCGCGAGTTCAATCCCGCCCCGGTCACAACTTTCGTGGAGATTGATCATGAAATAATTTCAACGGTCATTCTCCTCCCTTCTGCTGAATCATTCAAGAAGGGTTGTTGTGTCAGTTACAAGCGAAAGTATGTGCACGAAGTACTGGTTAACTGCTTGTTCAAGCTTGCCCAGGAAAAAGTGTGGTTAGGTGAACTGACCGTCCCGCCATGACCATAGCTGTTGACTTTGGACGTAAATCAACAAAACAAACAAACAAAAACTTTCAAATATAATTAGCTTAACATAATCCAGCTAGAGAACTACTTTACTCGAATGGTGGAGTCATTGTGGGTTTTCAGTCAACATGTGCACAAACCATACTGATTAAGTATATCTGGCTGTTTAACCATTTCCAACAATTTGATATTTTTACAAGTTTAGACTCGGACGAGCCTCTGCAGCCTCCTTTTAAGCTTAGAAACTCCAAATGGTGTTCAGTCAGTAGCTTAACAATCGTAGAATACGCAAGCGACTAGCAAGGGCTCTGATCAGACTGTGCGTATGCGCAGGCTGATCTGAGGCTTTGCTGGTCGCACATACCACATTGTTGGAAATCTCATGCACTGGCTCAGTATGTATGGCTGTTTAACCCTTAAATCGCCAAGAAAAAATGTATCTGAAAATGTCGTCTGCTGAAGTCGTCTGTTGCAAATAATTGCCTTACATTACTGACAAATTAAGTATAGAAGCAAATAGTGTGGACCCAGAACAGACTGCTCCTTTTTTCCATAAGTAAGTAAGGTTTCTTAAACATTTCAGCAGACGAAAAAAGCAGACGACTTTTGTTGCGATTGGCGCATTAAGGATTTAAATGTAATATTTTTTTCAGTATTGTTTTGCTGATTATTGTCACGCATATCTATCTAACTGTAGATCTGCTTATCACGACGTATATGAGTTAAGCGATAGTCGATACAGTACCCGAGTAATACCAAAATGTGACTTTTTACCTGAAAAAAGGGAGATTGAAGGGATTTTAGTTTATGTCTGGATTTAATCCTTACATTTGATAAATAACACAATATCAGTACTATAAAGTGCAAACGTTTGAAACCTTAGAGCAGATTTTTAAAGTCATTCAAGCTTTTCGTACTTTTCATACTGTTTATCGGATGTATTAAATGGACCAGTGATTAGGTCGCCGACTGCATACAAGTTGAATATTCAAACTACTGGTACAATGCCCTTGACTGCTCAAAATGGCGTATAACTTCAAGAGCAATGAACAGAGGTATGCGATTTTTTTTAATATTCCTTCACTTTTCCATATTCTTCATTATGTGATGCCATCAAATAATAACTTATGAATTGAATAACGCACCCATTAGTTTGTAAACATATTTCAGATCACTGACAAGCCAGAAATTGGCTGGTACTAAAATAGTTTTAGAAGTTAAAGGCTCAAATTGAAACAGAATGGACTTTAAAAATATCTAAGAGATACATCCAAATGAAAAAGCGTTTAAGTATGGACCACAATTTACGAAAATAGAAAAGTTTGTGCCCTCGTTGACTACAACCAACCCGTGATGACTACGTAATTCGAAAACAGTGGTTATGATAATGTAAAAAGATGCACTTTAGCTTTAAAGTTTTAAAACGGTTTTCACAGCGAAATTTCGCGCAGGTGTTTTGAGGGGAAATCCAGATTATTAAAAAAGCGATATTCGTTCCCTATGGCCGCCGATCGTGAATAAAATGTTAAATTGCTGTTGTTGTTGTTGTTGCTTTAATCAACAATATACAAGATATGATTAAAACCAACACGTGCACAATGGGGTAGTGCTTGAATATCTATTCCCAAAATGTCTATTCCCGAAATGTCTATGCCCGAAATGTCTATTCCCATAAGTCTACTGTGCCAAATGTCTATTCACATTATGTCTACTGTGCCAAAATGTCTATTCCCAAAATGCCTACTCGTTTGGTAAAAATGAATTAATGATGAAGAACTGATATATTTTTTTTATATATTTGAAAATAAGTATGTTCTGCCATGGATATAAAAGTGATTTAGGTCAATGCAGCACTATTCATAGACAGACGGGGCTACCCGACTTAAAAAATGTCGCATTAAAACATGTCGCAGCTGTAGTACAATAAACAGACGCCATTTTCACTGTATAGTTTGCTGGCACTTTATGGGTTGCTATATCGACCAATGTATTATTTTCAATAGGTGTGTTATACAATGTACAGGTAAATTGCGATCATTTGTGCAATACATTGTTATTGTAGGACAGTCCTCCACTTTTTAACCCGAAACCGTGTGTAGTTTCGAGGAGCTGAAAACTGTAAGTAAATGTGTTTTCTTCATTCTTTTTTCATTGTTAAGAGAGATTTTTTGTTTGATTCTTTACTACTCAGTAAACAGAGGACAGCCAGCCAAGAGTGACAGTGACGTCATGTTTTGTTTACAAAGTTATCATGGACTTATCATCGATAGATCACTTGTCTTGTGTATTAATCCTATCCGCAGGATAGGACTAATACACAAGTGATCTGTCGATTAGCGTTGGCTCAAGTGGAGTGTACAAGTTAAATTTTACTGAACAAGTGTAAACAAAATGTTACGTCACTGTCACTCTTGGTTGGCTCGACAGTATATATGTTCAAATTTTAGTGTTAAAATTTGACATTACATTCCTATCATCTATTACAACAAAATAGTGCTTTAGGAGACTGGATAACCAAATCAATATATTTTTTGACATTTTCAAGGTGAGTGACCGCTTTATTTTTTCTGTTTTCTGCATGAATGCGTAATGAAATTTCCCAAACGATGAACGTTCATGAAAAATGTTAGTACCAAAGTGGAGATGTGAGCATCAAAACGTCGGTAACTTGGTAATATAATCCTAATCTGCATCAAACGTTTGTTGTTTATTTGCGATATAATGCAAAACGAATGGGTTATTATTAGAAATGTGTGAAGAAAAATCAATGTACCTTTATATAAACACGAACTTTTGGGCCAAATCTTCCAAAAAGGGTGTTTTAACTCTAATACCGTTGTTGACCCGTTACCTCTTGACTGACCGCAATATCTATACTGCATCCTATCAAAACCTGCTAAAGTAAATGTTTTGGCTGACCGCAATACTACCCCAGGTGTGGGACCTGCAGTCAGCTGTTTACCGATTCGTGTACACAAAAAAACGATGAGAAAGGGGTACTTTTTCAAGCTGGGCTGTGCGCATCGCTGTCATCGTTTAAGATAGAAAATAAAAGTAATAATTTAAGTAGGAAAATGTTTGTTTTTTATTAAATTTACTCGTACATGTATGCTGTGATTAGGAAGTTATATCATAAATCCATCACTATTTTTTGTATCACAAAATAGATTTTATGTTATCATTAAATCGTTTTGGCATTTTATTTCTTAAGAAAAAGGATAGATCCCGCAATATTCATACTCACGTGCGCTTTCATTCTTATGGGCGGGAAAAGCTAATCGCCAGAGCTTTCGCTGCTCGCTTAAATGACCCACAAATCACCATGTGAGCCAGCACATGAGATTTAGATACTGTTGCGGGGGCTCAGACTGTGCAACTGGGACTCGCCAGCGTTTTCGCTGTCCGCATATATGGCACTCAAATCGCCATTTGAGCCAGCACATGGGATTGTTGTACCTATCGTATTGTCGATGTCGAGTGCCGAAGACTCAGGTGAGCCTTCGCAAATATGCAGACACGACAGAGCCTTCGCTGTTCGCATGAATGGAAAGCACATTGCTAGCACGAGATTTTGGTAACGTTATTACATTGTCGAGTGACGAAGGCTCAGGCGTTAGAGAAATAAAGTAAAACCTGCTATAGTAGCCACCTAAAAGAAGACCAAAATTGGTAAAACCTGCTTGAGTAGCCGTCTAAAACAAGACTAAAATTGGTGTTCAATATGGTCATTCCTTTAGAGAGGGTAAAAACGTTGCAATTTGCTCCCTTTATGCATTCTGCAAAATAGTAAGTGAGTATGATCAGGGAATACCACAATCACAAACTGTAGATAAAAACATGGCATCGCGAGGAAGAGCTACACAACAATCACAAGGCACGAGGAAGACAAACTAAGCAAAGCAACCAGCTCTCTCTTCCCCATCAAGATGATTGTAAAACTAGATTTGACATAAAGTAGTAACTAATTTTCGTCTTTGATTCTGCTGTTGTTGAAGTACAAGAAATGTTCAGCTCCCATGAGGGTCTACTAACTATTGCAACGCATCATCGTGGAGAATCAAATTCACATACTATAATGAAACAAAGAAAAGGGCTTACGACTCACAGATCAATTATGCAAATATGATACGTTGCATATTTGACCATGGAATGAAAGTCCAATGTCTTAGCTTTATTATAGTACATATTTTAGTCATCTACTACTAAAAGCAGCTGAGATATCATTGATCTTGTATGTATACCCCCATCCGGAAACCACATTTTTAATGTTTTCATAAATGCTTATGAATATGCAAATTAGATAATTTGCATATGCAACAAGGGGATAATAGGCATATGTCTAAGCTTTAATTTGGTATTAAGTTTAGTAGTCTAGGATAAGTAACAGCTGAGATATGAGTAATTTGTAGGCAGACCCCCCTTCTAGAATTCGCTATGGGTTGCCATAGAAACCATGCATTTTCACATAGCCCCAAACCAAATTGTCTTTTAGGACACCTTCGTTTCGCATTCAGGGGGTCCCAATGAACAATTTGGCACCCATGAAAAATTGTCCTGGGGGCCGCAAGGTAACCTAAATTGGATGCCGGGGTACCAGGTTAAAATTCTTTTTTCATTATTAATTCTACTCAGGATGGAATTTATCATGCTCATAAATGATAATTGCCAACAGTTGTTTTATTTAAGCATTTATTACTGTAAATACGGAAAATTTGGCGAGTTTTTTATTCGCGAATAGTGTTAAAAGACATATTTGCGACGTTCAATATTCGCGACTAAGCCATGATTTACCTATGTCAATAAACGACAGAGTGATTTGTTATTTCGCGAGGGTTAAATTTTCACGAAACTTCGCATTGTACTTGATGAATCCAACTGATGCAACGCTGACATCATTGAGCGTTTTGAAATATATTCAAGATGGCGTCCAAGATGGCCGCCAGTTAGGCTCCTAGGACCTATATGACCAACATACTCGACCAAAAGCATTTTATTTTTGACTTTACATGGACGTTTCAGAGGCTAATTGATTCAATCAATTAAATGGAACATTATTTTGATTCAGAAGGTTTAAATATTAAAGAAGGCGTCCAAGAAGGCCGTCAGTTAGACTTCTAAGACCTATATGACAGACATACTCGATTAAAAACACTTAAATGTTAACTTTTTATGGATGTTTAGAGGCTAAAAGATACAAAGGATCAAATAAGAACATGGTTTTGATTCAGAAGTTTGAAATTTAAAGATGGCGTCGAAGATGGCCGTCAGTTAGGTTCCTAAGACATATCTGACTAAAACACTTGATATAAAGCATTTCAATTTTGACTTTTTATCGATGTTAAAGGCCTAATAATACAAACAATTAAAATAAAGCATTCCTAGGTTTGATTCACAAGGTTGAAACATTAAAGATAGTGTCCAAGATGGCCGCCATTTAAAGCAAAATTCGACCTGAAATCGAATTCGCAGTTAGTAACTATTTTCTGATAGTTTTCTATTATATTTGGAAAATGAGACTAGCATGTTATTGTTGTTTTTCAGCGTTGTAAAATATTTAAGATGATGTCGAAGATGGCACCAATAACATGGCGGGGAATCACATGTTTTTTTTTTGCTATGATACACTGCACGGAAAAAATAACAGACTCTTATTTTTTGTAATGGTAATTTTTTGTCTTTGTTCGGAGAATCATATCCGTCAATCCATGCGCCATGCACTTTCCAGACCACTTTTAGCCGGATCTGATTATACCATAATATCATATTATTCTTATAAAAATTCCTACTTTGGGAAAACAGTTCTTCGAAAATTAAGTGATAAATTACAGGGTACTTTGATCAAACACTCTGTCAAAAAGTTTTCAGTGATATCGCCCATATCACTGAAAACTTTGTGATAGAGTGTTTGATCAAAGTAAAAATCTTTTTTGGATCAATATGCGGAAAAAAGTCAGCTGGATGAATGGATAAAATTTACAAAAATACTTATGGAGTGCAGTGTATCTACACAAAAAACAACCAGTGGGTAAGGTATCTGCATGCTGCAGATGTTCGTTACTATCTTGACTACTGATTGGTATGGGCCTGCTTGCCCGGTGCAATTGTAACAACCATTACAACTTCTCTGGTCTCTTGCAAGTGCAACAGACAGCACAGATGGTTGGATATTGCTATAACAAATATAAATGCTGGTCCGGTGCAATTGTTTCAGACATGCATGCTTGTATGCACATGTTTACAGCTGCAATTGTTACAGACATGGCTGATGGTCGAGTGCAAAGGTACATGGATCCTGATAAGATGAAACTGTAGCAGACACGCATAATGATAGTATGCAACTATTTAATGCATGGCTGCTAGTCAGATGCAACTGTAAAATACATGCATGATGGTCTGGTGCAATTGTGATTACCAGCCCGTTAGTTGGGTACTAGTATAGAGACATAACTGCGGGTCTGAGGCGAGTGATACATATATACATGCTGTTTCAGCCACACAACTACAGATGTGCTTGTAAGTCAGTTGCAACTGATTCAAACATATCTGATGGTAGATGCAACTCCAACAGACATGCATGCTAGTTGAGTCGTGCCAGGTGGTCGGGTGCAACTGCAACAAACATGCCTGTTGAGCCAAAACAACGTTAAAACATGGTACTGCAACATGCCTGCTAGTCTCGTGAAGCTGTTACAGACATAACTGCTTGGTTTCAGACATGTATGCTGGTCCAGTGCCACATAATCAAACATGCGTAATGGTAAATATGTCTGCTGACCTTGTAGCAATGATGCCTGAGCAGCTGGTCGGGAGAAAGAAGAACAGACATGCCCACTGGCCGGATGTAACTTGAACAGACATTCCCGTTGATCTAGTGCAACAGTATCGAGCATTCTTGTTAGTTGCGTTCAATTGTAACATACATTATTGCTGGTGCGATGTGACTAACATGCATGACTGCTGGCCCCAAGTCTCAATAAACGGCATGTGTGCTGGTTCAGTACCACATTATTTAACAAGCTTGATGTTCAGGATGTCCGATATGATGAGCTGGTGGCATTACATGGTAGCTATTCAGTGAAACTTCAACAGATATACCTGCGGGCTTGGTACTATTTAATCTAACATGCCTCCTGGTCCATTGGCAAATCAAAGAGAAAAGCTACTTGACTGATGCCCCTCCATCAGACATGCCAACTAACACTGTGAAACTTTATTAGCCAAGACTGCTGCATTGTCAATACAACATACATGCCGTGTAGAAAGTTGTTATGTTGCTGCAGCTGCAGATGCAACATATATGCCTGTTGGCCTAGTGTTACTGTCACAGACACCGCTGCTGTTCAAACATGCCTACTGGTTGAATACAGCTGAAAGATGGATGCTTGCTGGACTGTGGCCACTCAATCAGCATGCCTGCTGACATTTTGTCACTCTATATTACATGTCTGCTGGCGTAGTGCTTCTCTATCTGCTATACCTGCTGGTGTGGTGTCTCACTATCAGCCGTGTCTGCTGATATAGTATCTCACTATCAGCCGTGCCTGCTGGTGTGGTGATCCATTATAGGTCATGCCTTTTGGTTTGGTACACCACTATCAGCCATGCCTGTTGGTGTGGTACCTCACTATAGGTCATGTCTTCTGGTGTGGTGCCTCACTGATGGTCATGTCTTCTGGTGTGGTGCCTCACTATAGGCCATGCCTGTTGGCGTGGTACCTCACTATAGGCCTGCCTGCTGGTCCGTTTTGCAACCGACATTTTGACTAGTTTGGTGCAGACGAAAGAGGGATGGCTACAAGTCTGGTGCTACTCTTACAGAAGTACCATTACATCAGACATGTTTGCTGATCCGGTGCCAATCTCAGATATGCCTGCTTGTACAGTGCAACTCTATCAGACATGTATGCTGGGTTCATTTATTCAGATAATTGTGTTTGTAATGTGCTTCTCCATCAGGCGAGAATTCTGGTATGTTACAAATCCACCAGACATGTCTAAAGGTTAAGTGCGGCTCCAATGGGTTCATTAAACTTGTCAGATACCATCCTGGACGCCATCTTGAACATGTCAAATTCTGAGTGATGCATTAGCTGCATCACTGGGATGTTACAAGGATGATGTCTGTAACTCAAGAATCAGTAAAATCAGCATTTTAAATGCAAATCCCTGGAGTTTGTCGGCCAAGGGAAAATGTTCTTATATTTTTTGTAATAAACTGCCATTTTGGCGGCCAATTGGCCTAAATTCTTATTTTATTTCTAAATTTTATTATGAGCTAAGTGTCTTCAACTAGATTCCAACGTCATAGCTAGCAATTTAAGGGAAAAATGGGTTTAAGACATTTTTCCATATCACACAATTTTTTAACTTATAATTGGCCTTCATCTTGAATATATCAGATTGCTCAATGATGCAAGAGTGGCATCACTTGGATTTTTCAAGGACAATATATGCACTACCAAATCCATAAAGAAAAAAGTTTAAAATCAAGTTCCAGGTCCTCCTAAAATTCGCCCAAATTCTGCCGGACTAAAGTGGCAAGAAAGGTCTTCACTTTTCAGGGTGCACTTGAGTTAAGACGATTAATTAAATAGTCCAGTATTTTTGTTTGCCATTAATTACACCCCGGGCACTGCTAAATTAGTTCTGTCTCTTTCGTTCATCTACTCTAAGCCTGCAGTATTTTAGTCTTGACATAAGATTTCCAACAATGTAGTATGTACGTCAAGCAAAGGCTCAGACCAGCCTGTGCCAACGCGCAGTCTGATCAGAGCCTATGCTATTCGCTTGAATATTCTTTGACAGTTAAGCTACTGACTGAACATCATTTGGAGCATCTAAGCTTAAAAGGGAGCTGCCTAGGCTCGTCCGAGTCTATAGTTGTCAAAATTCATGTTGTTGAAAATCACATGTCGCAGCTCATTTGTAGAAAAAAACTGTGCAGATCAATATCAACTGGCTTTAAGCGGCCAGATTATGCTGATCTATACAGTTTAACACTCAACATACGAGGGGCGTTTGGAAAGTTCTTAGCATGGTATTTTATCTCAGTAACCGATTTACAAACAATATCATGTTTGGTATCATTTAAAGAACTATAATCCCTCAATGATATGGCACAAATTTCATGAGGATATTATAATGCAGACACGAAAAATATTATTGTGAATATATGTACTGTTTGTATACTGGAAAACGCAAAGTTTCAGTGGAAAATATAACATTTTACCTTTTGAAAAGTGTGCAGAACATTAACAATAGTTCATGAAATTAGCTACTTTTTACCATTTGGTAGGCCACAATCTGGTACAGTTATTATACAATTGATGACCGAGTTGGATGTTTCTAATAACCAAATACCAGAACAGCAATACCAAAACCGTCTAGAAAGCAAAGCAATGCGCTAATTTTTTCGACTAAAATCGCATGTCACATGCACATATTTTGAAAATATATAACCGACAGTAGTTTAAAAATGTCTTGCGTTGGTATTTTTGTCAAGTACACTTTATGTGCTTTATATTGAACCCAAAATAAATTTTGTAAACCAGAGCAAATGGAAGATAACTCTTATAACCTTACCATGGGGCAGAGTAAGGTTAGCTATGAGCTGAAGTTTTGGTTCATTTCAATTGAAAATAGTGGCAAACAAAAAAGTAAATATACCTTGAGAGTAGAAATCAATCAATTTTGTGACAGTTAATACGATACCATGAGAAGATCTTATGCCATTGACAAAATGTGAGAGGTTAAGTCACCCCACCCACTTCTTGAAACGTAGGGGTAGTGTTATAAGGAATAGTTTTCTTGAATACAGAACTAAAGAAGCCACACTTTTTGCGCGACGAAATTATTTTCATTCATTGTTCGCTACAAATAAATCAAAACGTATACTCAATAGGCATTTTTGGTGCTCCTGTAGTGACACAATTTATAGCAAAAGTATAAAGAAAAATCGAAAAAAGTCCCATTTTTGAAAGTTTACCATTTCTCTGTTAGTCAACATTTTCCGAATGTAAAGGTGGTAGTTATGCAAGCAGTGATCGCATAATATAATTTAATAAAAAATAAGTTGGCACCAAATCGTTAATTTGTCAAAGCAAGATCTCGAATATGGTTCCCAATTTTCCTTCGCTTTTTTCCAAGTATACTATGCACAATAAATATAGCAATTTTGGTATAGCATATTACAGTCTGTGCTTTCCTTTTTTGAATAAAATTTGACGATATTCGTATTGACCGGGAGACGTCCGGCTATCAAAATATGCATCGTATTCTTTAATTCATTGACTTACAAACACGTACGTATGGCTTTTAACGTTTCAATACCCATGTACAAGCACGGGTAAACCGTGCACTATACATTACCAGTTTGTACATAAACAAGCCTCTTTGAAACACAAACATCGAAAAACGTCAAAAAACTGTTGATTTTGCGCCATGTGAAGGCGCCCTAGCATGTCGTTAGAGCGACGTCAACGTGCACTTGGAATGCTGGTAGCAGGAATGCGAATAAAAGACGTTGCACATCGGTTTGGTGTAAATTCTAACACCATTTCAAGATTGCGCAGCAGATACCAAGCTACTGGTGAAGTTCGGGACCGTCAACGCACTGGACGTCCCCGGAAAAACGACGTTACGTCAAGACCGATATTTGGTGCTAACGTCAAGACGGAATCGGTTCATGTCGGCACCAAAGCTAGCGTCACGACATTACAACATGTTTAGGACCAGACTCAGTTCCCAGACAGTGCAGAATAGGCTGGGCGCTGCCTTATTGCGAGGACGTAAACCTTATGTCGGCGTTCCTCTGAC
Organism: Loripinus fragilis; assembly: GCA_964019695.1. Taxonomy (NCBI): domain Eukaryota; kingdom Metazoa; phylum Mollusca; class Bivalvia; order Lucinida; family Lucinidae; genus Loripinus; species Loripinus fragilis. Next base: position 106,118,202 of record OZ026514.1, on the reverse strand, counting down.
GGCAGTACATCGACGTAACCGGTACAATTGGGCAGCAGCTCATCAACGATGGAGGAGACAGCAATGGAATAACATTTTGTTTACGGACGAATCAAGATTTACTCTATAATTTTCTGACGGTCGTGTTCGGGTATGGCGTCGTGATGGAGAACGATTTGACGCCCCTAACGTTGTCCGACGTGATCGATTCGGTGGGGGCAGTATTATGGTATGGGGAGGGATTTCCAAGAATGCTCAGACTGACTTGGTAACTGTTGCTGGAACTTTGACAGCTGTGCGATACTGTCAGCAAATTGTGACCCCTCACATACTCCCTTTTATTCGACGTCATTATGCCACTCTTCAACAAGACAATGCGCGCTGTCATACTGCAAGGTACACTATGGACTTATTGCAGAGAAACAACGTCAATGTGCTTGAATGGCCAGCCCGATCACCAGATTTATCACCAATCGAGCACATGTGGGATATGCTAGGACGACGCGTTCATGAACGTCATGACGTCAATTCGCTGGCTAAATTTGGAAAGGGCGTTGCACCAGGAATGGAGGCGGATACCTGTGTATGACGTGAATAAACTTATGAACAGCATGAGAAGGAGATGTGATGCAGTTATGGCGGCAGGTGGCGGACACACTCGCTATTAATCATTCTTGTTATTTTTGAAAGGGTACCTAGGTGACGGAAAACGAGATTGTTTGTGTGTCAGAATAAAGATTTTGGATTAAATTTGTGATTTTTGTTGGAATAAATGGTTGTTCTTAAAGGTGTGTAAAGTTTGATATTGGCCTTTTTTCCTTAATTAATGATACCCGAATGAAGTCAAAATTGCTAAACTTATTGTGCATGGTATATTTTGCTTAAAATTTCCACCCGCAATAATCCCCTACTCATTTTGAGCATGCACTGCACGTGCACGCCAAGTCCTTTTTCGACAAAATTAAACCATCAAGTAGCCTTTGAATTCTAGTTTCCAAAAATGGATTATTTGATAGCATTTTATCAACGCATTGTGGAGTTATGATGCCATGCTAAGAACTTTCCAAATGATCCTCGTATATATGCTAGACTTAACAGGACGGACACAGTTGAGCCGTGACACGTGCTTTCCAACAATGTGGTATTTGACAAGTGTAGACTCGGTTCCTTTTAGACTTAGAAACTCCAAATAATGTTGGGTCAGTAGCTAAACAGTCAAAGAATGTTTAAGCGACGAACAAAGGCCCTGATCAGACTGCGCATATGCGCAGGCTGGTCTGAGCCTTTGCTGGTCGCACATACCACATTGTTGGAAATCTCATGTCGCGAGTCAGTAAGTGTTAAGTGTCTTCTAAAGATTGACAAAAAGTCTGGTCGCCAATTATTGTAAGCAGTACTATGGTTAAAAAGTATATTTTCTGCTTCAAAACTTGTACCAGTATGTTTCTTTCTCTATTCCAAACTGCTACCAACGTTTCTCAAGATATGTTTCATCAGGGCATACCCGTCATACCCCAGAGGCTGAAAACTTTGGCTAAAATAGAATAGGCGTGAATTAATCTAGCTTACACTCGTTCTTCAGTAGGCTAAATACTGTTTGTTGTTGTTTTCAGTTTTGTTTCGTTTTTTTTTCTTGTTCAGTATAAACAACAGTAACACACATAATATAATTTGGTGTTCAATCCTCGGATATTTCAAATTTTGATATGTCAGAAAAAACTATATACACTATATACACTCTAATAAATATCCCAACGCTACCATTAAATAGCTCTGAACAGCTTGAATATGTGCAAAAAAAAACGTTGGGGGAATTTAATCATTAATTTTATGAATCACGAAAGTTTCAAACTTATCTGTTGCATAATGAGTGAAAGTAAAATCAAAAGTCGCAAGAATATTCAAAATGGTTATTGTTAATGATTGCAACGATGAAGAAATACCTTCTCAAATTTTTTTCATATATTTCTATATAACGCATTTCTGCTAGAGAACCACTGTACTTGAATGGTGGAGTCATTGCGGGTTTTCAGTCAACGAGTGCATAAACTATAATAATTAAAGGGGGCGGTAACCCTGAATATTACTATGTTTTATAAGAAAGATCTTTATAAATCATGATTTTTGATAACATTTTCATATAAATCGGTTGAAAAATGTGAAGTGGTGGCCTTTTGAATATTTGCAAATGGACTGTAAAGGAAGCGGTCATATTGTAGGCTTAGTGACGTCACTCAGCCTAATTAAATATGCGTAATCAAAATAAAAGACAAACCAATGGTTTTTTGCATTAATTTTTAATGAAACATTTTCCTTATGTATAAAGCTGCATATCTGCTGAAACACAGATGATATGATAGTAGTGATAACTAAAAATTAAGCAGTGAAAAATTCTGAAAACTAATTAAATATTAAAAATGGCAGCTAAATGTTGGCCATATTGAATTCTTTAAATGCCCGTAACTTGCCCATTTTTCAACCAATTTTGATTATACTCGTATCAAAATTCATGGTTCATAGAGCTCTTTCTGATAAAACATACTTATATTTAGGGGTGGTGTCCCCTTTAAGTGTATCTGGTTGTTTAAAAGGTAATATTGTCGTAATTTTGACCCTGAAGTTCAAAGGTAGTGACCTGGCTAATTTTATCTCAGACCTATTATCGATTGTTTTCGGCAAATATACGGGAATAAATTAGGTTTTCTGAAATCAATGTATCATAATGGTTGTTATAATATAAAGGGATGCACTTTAGCTTTAAAGCTGCATAGTCTGTAACTTTTGATCTTTTCATTTTAGAAATAATGTTTCTATTTTTCAAGAACACAGTAAAAATACTAAAATTCAGGTATTCATTTTACCTTTTTCGTAATAATTAACAAATTATTAGTGCCAAAACAACAGCATTTATGTTAAAAATTAACTGTCTAGAATTATTGGAGGGACGCAAATAATTACAAACAAGAGAAAAAACACCTGTTTTTTAAGATAATTCACTTTTCCATGCAGTTTTCAGCTGTAGAAATTAGATTTATTGTGACAACATAACTTTATTCTACTTTTACAAATGATTTAAAAAGAAAATCTTTTTTTTTTGAAAAATGTTCATAGTTACAGAGTATGCAGCTTTAAAGATTTGAAAAGTAAAATTTGTGTTGATAAATGAAAAAAATCACATTTCTCCCTTCGAGGCGAAGTTTCTCGACAGACAAATGTAGCTTGATTATGAAGCACTGAGAATAGGGAAAATTTAGCTAACCCTTTTTCTCAAGGGAAACGGTTTACGCAGGCGTTTTGAGGTGAAATCGAGATTATTGAAACGCGACATTCGTTCCCTTTCTTGGCGAAAAAATGGCCGCTGATCGTGAAGAAAATGTTTAATTGTTGTTGTTGTTGTTGTTTAACAACACTGTACAAATATGATCAAAATCTACACGCGCACAATTCAGCTATTGGGTTACTGTATAGGCGCCAACTTTAATATTCTGTCTGGCTATTTCATCTACTCATGAAATATGACAGGTGACCCAATAGCTCATTAATACACCTTTCGCGTAATTATTGGACAACAAAATGTTGTAATGTTGAAGCGTTGTGAAAAAAATTGGGAAAAATTTACAGTTCGCAGTTGTACTACAATAAAAGGGCGCCATTTTCACTGTATAGTTTGCTGGCGCTTTATGGGTTGCTATATCGACCATTGTATTTTTTTTTTCAATACGTGTGTTATACAATGTACAGGTAAATTACGATCAATTATGAAATACATTGTAAATGTAGGACAGTTCTCCATTGTTTAACCCGAAACCGTGTGTAGTTTCGAGGAGCTATAAACTGTAAGTAAATGTGTTTTCTTCTTTCTTTTTTTCATTGTTAAAAGAGATTTTGCTTGATACTTTACTAAGTACTCAGTAAACAGAGGACAGAGCTACTGTCCTACCAGCCAAGAGTGACAGTGACGTCATGTTTTGTTTACAAAATTATCATGGACTTATCATCGATAGATCACTTGTCTTGTGTATTAATCCTATCCGCAGGATAGGACTTATACACAAGTGATCTGTCGATTAGCGTTGGCTCAAGTGGAGTGTACAAGTTAAATTTTACTGAACAAGTGTAAACAAAATGTTACGTCACTGTCACTCTTGGTTGGCTCGACAGTATATATGTTCAAATTTTAGTGTTAAAATTTGACATTATATTCCTATTATCTATTACAACAAAATAGTGCTTTAGGAGACTGGATAACCGAATCAATATATTTTTGACATTTTCAAGGTGAGTGACCGCTTTATTTTTTCTGTTTTCTGCATGAATGTGTAATGAAATTTCCAAAACGATGAACGTTCATGAAAAATGTTAGTACCAAAGTGGAGATATGAGCATCAAAACGTCGGTAACTTGGTAATATAATCCTAATCTGCATCAAACGTTTGTTGTTTATTTGCGATATAATGCAAAACGAATGGGTTATTATTAGAAATGTGTGAAGAAAATTAATGTACCTTTATATAAACACAAACTTTTGGGCCAAATCTTCCAAAAAGGGTGTTTTAACTCTAATACCGTTGTTGACCCGTTACCTCTTGACTGACCGCAATATCGATACTGTATCCTATCAAAACCTGCTAAAGTAAATGTTTTAGCTGACCGCAATACTACCCCAGGTGTGGGACTTGCAGGTCAGCTGTTTACCGATTCGTGTACACAAAAAAAACGATGAGAAAGGGGTACTTTTTCAAGCTGGGCTGTGCGCATCGCTGTCATCGTTTAAGATAGAAAATAAAAGTAATAATTTAAGTAGGAAAATGTTTGTTTTTTATTAAATTTACTCGTACATGTATGCTGTGATTAGGAAGTTATATCACAAATCCATCACTATTTTTTGATATCACAAAATAGATTTTATGTTATCATTAAATCGTTTTGGCATTTTATTTCTTAAGAAAAAAGATAGATCCCGCAATATTCATACTCACGTGCGCTTTCATTCTTATGGGCGGGAAAAGCTAATCGCCAGAGCTTTCGCTGCTCGCTTAAATGACCCGCAAATCACCATGTGAGCCAGCACATGAGATTTAGATACTGTTGCGGAGGCTCAGACTGTGCAACTGGGACTCGCCAGCGTATTCGCTGTCCGCATATATGGCCCTCAAATCGCAATTTGAGCCAGCACATGGGATTGTTGTACCTATCGTATTGTCGATGTCGAGCGCCGAAGGCTTAAGTGAGCCTGCGCAAATATGCAGACACGACAGAGCCTTCGCTGTTCGCATGAATGGCACGCACATTGCTAGCATGAGATTTTGGTAACGTTATTACATTGTCGAGTGACGAAGGCTCAGGCGTTAGAGAAATAAAGTAAAACCTGCTAGAGTAGCCACCTAAAAGAAGACAAAAATTGGTAAAACCTGCTTGAGTAGCCGCCTAAAACAAGACTAAAATTGGTGTTCAATATGGTCATTCCTTTAGAGAGGTTAAAAACATTGCAAATTGCTCCCTTCATGCATTCTGCAAAATAGTAAGTGAGTATGATCAGGAAATACCACAATCACAAACTGTAGATAAAAACATGGCATCGCGAGGAAGAGCTACACAACAATCACAAGGCACGAGGAAGACAAACTAAGCAAAGCAACCAGCTCTCTCTTCCCCATCAAGATGATTGTAAAACTAGATTTGACCTAAAGTAGTAACTAATTTTCGTCTTTGATTCTGCTGTTGTTGAAGTACAAGAAATGATCAGCTCCCATGAGGGTCGACTAACTATTGCAACGCATCATCGTGGAGAATCAAATTCACACACTATAATGAAACAAAGAAAAGGGCTTACGACTCACAGATCAATTATGCAAATATGATACGTTGCATATTTGACCATGGAATGAAAGTCCAATGTCTTAGCTTTATTATAGTACATATTTTAGTCATCTACTACTAAAAGCAGCTGAGATATCATTGATCTTGTATGTATACCCCCATCCGGAAACCACATTTTTAATGTTTTCATAAATGTTTATGAATATGCAAATTAGATAATTTGCATATGCAACAAGGGGATAATAGGCATATGTCTAAGCTTTAATTTGGTATTAAGTTTAGTAGTCTAGGTTAAGTAACAGCTGAGATATGAGTAATTTTGTAGGCAGAACACCCTTCTAAAATTCGCTATGGGTTGCCATAGAAACCATGCATTTTCACATAGCCCCAAACCAAATTTTCTTTTAGGACACCTTCGTTTCGCATTCAGGGGGTCCCAATGAACAATTTGGCACCCATGAAAAATTGTCCTGGGGGGTGCAAGGTAACCTAAATTGGATGCCGGGGTACCAGGTTAAAATTCTTTTTTCATTATTAATTCTACTCAGGATGGAATTTATCATGCTCATAAATGATAATTGCCAACAGTTGTTTTATTTTAGCATTTATTTCTGTAAATACGGAAAATTTGGCGAGGTTTTTTATTCGCGAATAGTGTTAAAAGACATATTTGCGACGTTCAATATTCGCGACTAAGCCATGATTTACCTATGTCAATAAACGACAGAGTGAATTGTTATTTCGCGAGGGTTAAATTTTCGAACTATAAGCCTCACGAAAAGTTCCGAATTTACAGTATCGTTATAAATACATAACCTGAGAGCTAAGTAGTCCGATAGAAAACCAGAATGACCTGGAACTTGATTTTATTTTTTTCTTTGCTTTGTTGGTTCTTGTTGTTGAGGCATTGTACTTGATGAATCCAACTGATGCAACTCTGACATCATTGAGCGTTTTGAATTATATTCAAGATGGCGTCCAAGATGGCCGCCAGTTAGGCTCCTAGGACCTATATGACCAACATACTCGACCAAAAGCATTTTATTTTTGACTTTACATGGACGTTTCAGAGGCTAATTGATTCAATCAATTAAATGGAACATTATTTTGATTCAGAAGGTTTAAATATTAAAGAAGGCGTCCAAGAAGGCCGTCAGTTAGACTTCTAAGACCTATATGACCGACATACTCGATTAAAAACACTTAAATATTAACTTTTTATGGATGTTTAGAGGCTAAATGATACAAAGGATCAAATAAGAACATGGTTTTGATTCAGAAGTTTGAAATTTAAAGATGGCGTCGAAGATGGCCGTCAGTTAGGTTCCTAAGACATATCTGACTAAAACACTTGATATAAAGCATTTCAATTTTGACTTTTTGTCGATGTTAAAGGCCTAATAATACAAACAATTAAAATAAAGCATTCCCAGGTTTGATTCACAAGGTTGAAATATTACAGATAGTGTCCAAGATGGCCGCCATTTAAGGCAAAATTTGACCTGAAATCGAATTCGCAGTTAGTAACTATTTTCTGATAGTTTTCAGTTGTATTTGGAAAATGAGACTAGCATGTTATTGTTGTTTTTCAGCGTTGTAAAATATTTAAGATGATGTCGAAGATGGCACCAATAACATGGCGGTGAATCACATGTTGATTTTTGCTATGATACACTGCACGGAAAAAATAACAGACTCTTATTTTTCGTAATGGTAATTTTTTGTCTTTGTTCGGAGAATCATATCCGTCAATCCATGCGCCATGCACTTTCCAGACCACTTTTAGCCGGATCTGATTATACCATAATATCATATTATTCTTATAAAAATTCCTACTTTGGGAAAACAGTTCTTCGAAAATTAAGTGATAAATTACAGGGTACTTTGATCAAACACTCTGTCAAAAAGTTTTCAGTGATATCGCCCATATCACTGAAAACTTTGTGACAGAGTGTTTGATCAAAGTAAAAATCTTTTTTGGATCAATATGCGGAAAAAAGTCAGCTGGATGGATGGATAAAATTTACAAAAATACTTATGGAGTGCAGTGTTCAACACAAAAAACAACCAGTGGGTAAGGTATCTGCATGCTGCAGATGTTCGTTACTATCTTGACTGCTGATTGGTATGGGCCTGCTTGCCCGGTGCAATTGTAAAAACCATTACAACTTCTCTGGTCTGTTGAAAGTGCAACAGACAGCACAGATGGTTGGATATTGCTATAACAAATATAAATGCTGGTCCGGTGCAATTGTTTCAGACATGCATGCTTGTATGCACATGTTTACAGCTGCAATTGTTACAGACATGGCTGATGGTTGGGTGCAAATGTACATGGATCCTGATAAGATGAAACTGTAGCAGACACGCATAATGATAGTATGCAACTATTTAAGGCATGGCTGCTAGTCAGATGCAACTGTAAAATACATGCATGATGGTCTGGTGCAATTGTGCTTACCAGCCCGCTAGTTGGGTACGAGCATAGGGACATAACTGCGGGACTGAGGCAAGTGATACATATATACATGCTGTTTCAGCCACACAACTACAGATGTGCTTGTAAGTCAGTTGCAACTGATTCAAACATATCTGATGGTAGATGCAACTCCAACAGACATGCATGCTAGTTGAGTCGTGCCAGGTGGTCGGGTGCAACTGCAACGAACATGCCTGTTGGTTCAAAACAACGTTTAAAACATGGTACTGCAACATGCCTGCTAGTCTCGTGAAGCTGTTACAGACATAACTGCTTGGTTTCAGACATGTATGCTGGTCCAGTGCCACATAATCAAACATGCGTAATGGTAAATATGTCTGCTGACCTTGTAGCAATGATGCCTGAGCAGCTGGTCGGGAGAAAGTAGAACAGACATGCCCGCTGGCCGGATGTAACTTGAACAGACATTCCCGTTGATCTAGTGCAACAGTATCGAGCATTCTTGTTAGTTGCGTTCAATTGTAACATACATTATTGCTGGTGCGATGTGACTAACATGCATGACTGCTGGCCCCAAGTCTCAATAAACGGCATGTGTGCTGGTTCAGTACCACATTATTAAACACGCTTGATGTTCAGGATGTCCGATATGATGAGCTGGTGGCATTACATGGTAGCTGTTCAGTGAAACTTCAACAGATATACCTGCGGGCTTGGTACTATTTAATCTAACATGCCTCCTGGTCCATTGGCAAATCAAAGAGAAAAGCTACTTGACCGATACCCCTCTATCTGACATGCCAACTAACACTGTGAAACTTTATTAGCCAAGACTGCTGCATTGTCAATACAACATACATGCCGTGTAGAGAGTTGTAATGTCGCTGCAGCTGCAGATGCAACATATATGCCTGTTGGCCTAGTGTTACTGTCACAGACACCGCTGCTGTTCAAACATGCCTACTGGTTGAATACTGCTGCAAGGTGGATGCTTGCTGGACTGTGGCCACTCAATCAGCATGCCTGCTGACATTTTGTCACTCAATATTACATGTCTGCTGGCGTTGTGCTTCTCTATCTGCTATACCTGCTGGTGTGGTGTCTCACTATCAGCCGTGTCTGCTGATATAGTATCTCACTATCAGCCGTGCCTGCTGGTGTGGTGATCCATTATAGGTCATGCCTTTTGGTTTGGTACACCACTATCAGCCATGCCTGTTGGTGTGGTACCTCACTATAGGTCATGTCTTCTGGTGTGGTGCCTCACTGATGGTCATGTCTTCTGGTGTGGTGCCTCACTATAGGCCATGCCTGTTGGCGTGGTACCTCACTATAGGCCTGCCTGCTGGTCCGTTTTGCAACCGACATTTTGACTAGTTTGGTGCAGACGAAAGAGGGATGGCTACAAGTCTGGTGCTACTCTTACAGAAGTACCATTACATCAGACATGTTTGCTGATCCGGTGCCAATCTCAGATATGCCTGCTTGTACAGTGCAACTCTATCAGACATGTATGCTGGGTTCATTTATTCAGATACATGTGTTTGTAATGTGCTTCTCCATCAGGCGAGAATTCTGGTATGTTACAAATCCACCAGACATGTCTAAAGGTTAAGTGTGGCTCCAATGGGTTCATTAAACTTGTCAGCTACCATCCTGGACGCCATCTTGAACATGTCAAATTCTGAGTGATGCATTAGCTGCATCACTGGGATGTTACAAGGATGATGTCTGTAACTCAAGAATCAGTAAAATCAGCATTTTAAATGCAAATCCCTGGAGTTTGTCGGCCAAGGGAAAATGTTCTTATATTTTTTGTAATAAACTGCCATTTTGGCGGCCAATTGGCCTAAATTCTTATTTTATTTCTAAATTTTATTATGAGCTAAGTGTCTTCAACAAGATTCCAACGTTATAGCAACCAATTTAAGGGAAAAATGGGTTTAAGACATTTTTCCATATCACACAATTTTTTAACTTATAATTGGCCTTCATCTTGAATATATCAAATTGCTCAATGATGCAAGAGTGGCATCACTTGGATTTTTCAAGGACAATATATGCACTACCAGAATCCATAAAGAAAAAAGTTTAAAATCAAGTTCCATGTCCTCCTAGAATTCGCCCAAATCCTGCCGGACTAAAGTGGCAAGAAAGGTCTTCACTTTTCAGGGTGCACTTGAGTTAAGACGATTAATTAAATAGTCCAGTATTTTTGTTTGCCATTAATTACACCCCGGGCACTGCTAAATTAGTTCTGTCTCTTTCGTTCATCTACTCTAAGCCTGCAGTATTTTAGTATTTTAGTAGTCAACCCAATCACAGTTGGCAACTTTGCTTTCCTCTTTAATTGCACGCCGGTGGGTCGGACTTCAGACTCTATGATGGTTCCGACTTAAAGACTTATCTATTGATGAGTTGGTAGGGGCCTGATGCTTTGGCTGTTTGTCGGGCCCACCGGGGTTTACCTGTTGGATTTCTTTTGCTCCGGTATTCAGTTTAATTTACTGTTGAGTCCTTATCCTTGCTTTATCTCCTTGTTATATCTTGATTTATATGTTTTAGGAGATGATGCATTGATAAGTTAGGGGTCTTTCATGCAAACCAAATATCTAAGTGTCTTGATCCACATCTGAATTAAGGGTGAGGTTGGCGCCGTTAAACCGGTTTAAGCCCTCCAGTAAAATATTTTACTGACCGTTCCAAGGCGGTACTTCTTTTGTGGATCTTTTATGTTTTTGTTCTGTCTTGTGTTTGCTATGTTTTGTGCGCGTCTGTTTATAAATGCTTCGAGGTCACCTGCTGGGAAGGGCTGACCTCTTGGCTCTCGTTTGTGGTGTCTTCTGTGAGTTTGTCACTTTCCCATTGGTATCCTGGGTCAGGTGTGGTACTTGATTGTATCGATTCCTGATCTTTGCAACCTTATTTACTTTGACATAAGATTTCCAACAATGTAGTATGTACGTCAAGCAAAGGCTCAGACCAGCCTGTGCCAACGCGCAGTCTGATCAGAGCCTATGCTATTCGCTTGAATATTCTTTGACAGTTAAGCTACTGACTGAACATCATTTGGAGCATCTAAGCTTAAAAGGGAGCTGCCTAGGCTCGTCTGAGTCTACAGTTGTCAAAATTCATGTTGTTGAAAATCACATGTCGCAGCTCATTTGTAGGTAAACTGTGCAGATCAATATCAACTGGCTTTAAACGGCCAGATTATGTTGATCTATACAGTTTAACAGCCAACATACGAGGGGCGTTTGGAAAGTTCTTAGCATGGTCTTTTATCTCAGTAACCGATTTACAAACAATATCATGTTTGGTATCATTTTAAAGAACTATAATCCCTCAATGTTATGGCACAAATTTCATGAGGATATTATAATGCAGACACGAAAAATATTATTGTGAATATATGTTCTGTTTGTATACTGGAAAACGCAAAGTTTCAGTGGAAAATATAACATTTTACCTTTTGAAAAGTGTGCAGAACATTAACAATAGTTCATGAAATTAGCTACTTTTGTACCATTTGGTAGGCCACAATCTGGTACAGTTATTATACAATTGATGACCGAGTTGGATGTTTCTAATAACCAAATACCGGAACAGCAATACCAAAACCGTCTAGAAAGCAAAGCAATGCGCTAATTTTTTTCGACTAAAATCGCATGTCACATGCACATATTTTGAAAATATATAACCGACAGTAGTTTAAAAATGTCTTGCGTTGATATTTTTGTCAAGTACACTTTATGTGCTTTGTATTGAAACCAAAATAAATTTTGTAAACCAGAGCAAATGGAAGATAACTCTTATAACCTTACCATGGGGCAGAGTAAGTTAGCTATGAGCTGAAGTTTTGGTTCATTTCAATTGAAAATAGTGGCAAACAAAAAAGTAAATATACCTTGAGAGTAGAAATCAATCAATTTTGTGATAGTTAATACGATACCATGAGAAGTTCTTATGCCATCGACAAAATGTGAGAGGTTAAGTCACCCCACCCACTTCTTGAAAAGTAGGGGTAGTGTTATAAGGAATAGTTTTCTTGAATACAGATCTAAACAAGCCACACTTTTTGCGCGACGAAATCATTTTCATTCATTGTTCGCTACAAATAAATCAAAACGTATACTCAATAGGCATTTTTGGTGCTCCTGTAGTGACACAATTTATAGCAAAAGTATAAAGAAAAATCGAAAAAAGTCCCATTTTTGAAAGTTTACCATTTCTCTATTAGTCAACATTTTCCGAATGTAAAGGTGGAAGTTATGCAAGCAGTGATTAATAAAAAATAAGTTGGCACCAAATCGTTAATTTGTCAAAGCAAGATCTCAAATATGGTTCCCAATTTTCCTTCGCTTTTTTTCCAAGTATTTTGCTTAAAATTTCCGCCCGCAATAATCCCTACTCATTTTGAGCATGCACTGCACGTGCACGCCAAGTCCTTTTTCGACAACATTAAACCATCAAGTAGCCTTTGAATTCTAGTTTCCAAAAATGTATCATTTGATAGCATTTTATCAACGCATTGTGGAGTTATGATGCCATGCTAAGAACTTTCCAAATGATCCTCGTATATATGCTAGACTTAACAGGACGGACACAGTTGAGCCGTGACACGTGCTTTCCAACAATGTGGTATTTGACAAGTGTAGACTCGGTTCCTTTTAGACTTAGAAACTCCAAATAATGTTGGGTCAGTAGCTAAACAGTCAAAGAATGTTTAAGCGACGAACAAAGGCCCTGATCCGACTGCGCATATGCCCAGGCTGGTCTGAGCCTTTGCTGGTCGCACATACCACATTGTTGGAAATCTCATGTCGCGAGTCAGTAAGTGTTTAGTGTCTTCCAAAGATTGACAAAAAGTCTGGTCGCCAATTATTGTAAGCAGTACTATGGTTAAAAAGTTTATTTTCTGCTTCAAAACTTGTACCAGTATGTTTCTTTCTCTATTCCAAACTTCTACCAACGTTTCTCAAGATATGTTTCATCAGGGCATACCCCAGAGGCTGAAAACTTTGGCTAAAATAGAATAGGCGTGAATTAATCTAGCTTACACTCGTTCTTCAGTAGGCTAAATACTGTTCGTTGTTGTTTTCAGTTTTGTTTCGTTTTTTTTTCTTGTTCAGTATAAACAACAGTAACACACATAATATAATTTGGTGTTCAATCCTCGGATATTTCAAATTTTGATATTTCAGAAAAAACTATATAAACTATATACACTCTAATAAATATCCCAACGCTACCATTAAATAGCTCTGAACAGCTTGCATATGTGCAAAAACGTTGGGGGAATTTAATCATTAATTTTATGAATCACGAAAGTTTCAAACTTATCTGTTGCATAATGAGTGAAAGTAAAATCAAAAGTCGCAAGAATATTCAAAATGGTTATTGTTAATGATTGCAACGATGAAGAAATACCTTCTCAACTTTTCTTTCAAATAGAATTAGCTTTCTATATAACGCAATTCTGCTAGAGAACCACTGTACTTGAATGGTGGAGTCATTGCGGGTTTTCAGTCAACGAGTGCATAAACTATAATAATTAAAGGAGGCGGTAACCCTGATGATTACTATGTTTTATAAGAAAGATCTTTATAAACCATGATTTTTGATAACAGTTTCATATAAATCGGTTGAAAAATGTGGAAGTGGTGGCCTTTTGAATATTTGCAAATGGACTGTAAAGGAAGCGGCCATATTGTAGGCTTAGTGACGTCACTCAGCCTAATTAAATATGCGTAATCAAAATAAAAGACAAACCAATGGATTTTTTGCATTAATTTTTAATGAAACATTTTCCTTATGTATAAAGCTGCATATCTGCTGAAACACAGATGATGTGATAGTAGTGATAACTAAAAATTAAGCAGTTAAAAATTCTGAAAACTAATTAAATATTAAAAATGGCAGCTAAATGTTGGCCATATTGAATTCTTTAAATGCCCGTTTTTCAACCGATTTTGATTATACTCGTATCAAAATTCATGGTTCATAGAGCTCTTTCTGATAAAACATACTTATAATTAGGGGTGCTGTCCCCTTTAAGTGTATCTGGTTGTCTAAAAGGTAATATTGTCGTATTTTGACCCTGAAGTTCAAAGGTAGTGACCTGGCTAATTTTATCTCAGACCTATTATCGATTGTTTTCGGCAAATATACGGGAATAAATTAGGTTTTCTGAAATCAATGTATCATAACGGTTGTTATAATATAAAGGGATGCACTTTAGCTTTAAAGCTGCATAGTCTGTAACTTTTGATCTTTTCATTTTAGAAATAATGTTTCTATTTTTCAAGAACACAGTAAAAATACTAAAATTCAGGTATTCATTTTACCTTTTTCGTAATAATTAACAAATTATTAGTGCCAAAACAACAGCATTAATTTAAAAATTAACTGTCTAGAATTATTGGAGGGACGCAAATAATTACAAACAAGAGAAAAAACACCTGTTTTTTAAGATAATTCACTTTTCCATGCAGTTTTTAGCTGTAGAAATTAGATTTATTGTGACAACATAACTTTATTCTACTTTTACAAATGATTTAAAAAGAAAATCTTTTTTTTTTTCGAAAAATGTTCATAGTTACAGAGTATGCAGCTTTAAAGATTTGAAAAGTAAAATTTGTGTTGATAAATGAAAAGAATCACATTTCTCGCTTCGAGGCGAAGTTTCTCGACAGACAAATGTAGCTTGATTATGAAGCACTGAGAATAGGGAAAATTTAGCTAACCCTTTTTCTCAAGGGAAACGGTTTACGCAGGCGTTTTGAGGTGAAAACGAGATTATTGAAACGCGACATTCGTTCCCTTTCTTGGCGAAAAAATGGCCGCTGATCGTGAAGAAAATGTTAAATTGTTGTTGTTGTTGTTTAACAACACTGTACAAATATGATCAAAATCTACACGCGCACAATTAAGCTATTGGGTCACTGTATATGCGCCAACTTTAATATTCGGTCTTGCTATTTCATCTGCTCATGAAATATGACAGGTGACCCAAAAGCTCATTAATACACCTTTCGCGTGATTATTGGACAACAAAATGTTGTAATGTTGAAGCGTTGTAAAAAAAAATGGGAAAAATTTACAGTTCGCAGTTGTATTACAATAAACGGGTACCATTTTCACTGTATAGTTTGCTGGCGCTTTATGGGTTGCTATATCGACCAATGTATTTTTTTTCAATACGTGTGTTATACAATGTACAGGTGAATTGCGATCAATTATGAAATACATTGTAAATGTAGGACAGTTCTCCATTGTTTAACCCGAAACCGTGTGTAGTTTCGAGGAGCTAAAAACTGTAAGTAAATGTGTTTTCTTCTTTCTTTTTTTTCATTGTTAAAAGAGATTTTGCTTGATACTTTACTAAGTACTCAGTAAACAGAGGACAGAGCTACTGTCCTACCAGCCAAGAGTGACAGTGACGTCATGTTTTGTTTACAAAATTATCATGGACTTATCATCGATAGATCACTTGTCTTGTGTATTAATTCTATCTGCAGGATAGAATTAATACACAAGTGATCTGTCGATTAGCGCTAGCTCAAGTGGAGTGTACATAACAAGTGTAAACAATATATTACGTCACTGTCTCTCTTGGTTGGCTCGACAGTATTGTTCGATTTTTATTAACCTGACACAGGTGCATAATTTCACGGTTAGTGCACAAGATATTTTTACCTTCCGTCGACTTTCGGTATTTACCGTAAGATTTACAGGAATTTTGCAAGTAGTAATGTTGATAATGAAACGTTTTGTACCGTCCTACTGACTAGTCAAGGGGTCATGATACAGAGTTTACAACCAAAAGGTCGTGAGTTCGAGTCCACGTGCATTCTTTCTTTTTTACCTTTATTCGATTAGTTTAATTTCATTTATAATAGATGTACCACGACCTTTTTAGGAATAAAATTTTGGATCCTTCTATTTCAATATTTTTATGCGTAACGAGTAAAATTAGCCAGTCTGTCCGAATCATCTTCAGAGATTCACGTAAAAATATTTTTTCCATATTATAGCCAAAACATATGGTTGAAAATTCATCTATACATGTTGTTTGAACTTAAGTTCAGTGGGAAAACGTCTGAAGAAAAGTATGGAGCAACTCTGTGCACTAAGGCAAAGCAGATAGTTTTTAAATATCTGTGATTACTTTAAAAAAAATATGTCAAAAGCACAGAGATTCAATTTTACATATCGAGCGTACGGTAAACGTTCTCGGTGAGGATCCTACAAAAATTACAATAACAAATGCAAGTATAGATAAACAAATAAATTTGTAGCGAGTCTATATTTACAAAATAGAAAATACGGATCTAGAAATTGGGGTTTCAGGCGTTTTATTACGTATACTATTCTATTTGAAGCACGTAAATGTTCCAGACAGACTGGCTCAGTGTATGCGTTACGCATCAACCTTTTGAATATAATAATCCAAAGGACATTACTCAGAGGTCGTGGTACATCTATAATAAATGAAGTTAAACGAATAGAATAAAGTAAAAATACAAAAAAAACAAGAACATACGTGGACTCAAACTCACGACCTTTTGGTTGTAAACTCTCTACCTTGACCAGTTGACTAGTCAGTAGGACAGTGCAAAACGTTTCATTATCTGATTTGTACTTGAAAAATTCCTGTTAAACTTACGGTAAATACCGAAAGTCGACGGAAGGTAAAAATATCTTGTGCACTAACCGTGAAATTATGCACCTGTGTCAGGTTAATAAAATCGAACATTCTATATGTTCAAATTTTAGTGTTAAAATTTGACATTATATTCCTATCATCTATTACAACAAAAGAGTCCTATTAGGGAATGAATAACCGGTAGCCTAAATTCATTATCAATGGTCATTTTCAGGGAAAACACACACAAAACAAGCAACCAGCTAATGAACATATTTTCTTCACTTAAGCAAAAAGTTCATACAATTTTCTTTTTGTCTGTCTGCTTGCATTCATTCATGCTTGTCTGTGTGTCTAACGACATTTTAAAACCCATGTTTTATAGAACTTCCATTGATTTTGGGAGCGAGTTTGTGAAAAAAGATATCAGTTTTTCAGTCATGTCGGGATGGGTCTTCCTGGGTTTAATAAGTGCTAAGTGGAAGATAAAGTGTCCTGCTCAAGGACACAACACAGTCGAATCCACAATCAATAGGTCACGAGTCTAGCCATCTATACTTCGTACAGGCAAGAGATGCTGGATGGCATTTAGCTAAGTTCAACCCTTGGATGAAAACAATTTCTGTACCAGCCACCTTTATTTGGGCCAAAATATACTTAAGGACTTTGAAAACGCATCACCCAGATTAGTTCCTTTATTTCACAAACCCTGAGAATGTCAGCGAGATAATTGTTATTGCATTTCATAGTCTGACCAGCTAGTAGTGTGTCCTAGAAAATCCATGGTTGTAAATTTACTTTAAGGTATTGAAAAAGTATCCGTTTTAAGACAGGGGTGGTCGATTTTAAAGGACACAAATTCAGCTGCAAGTTAACACGCGTTAGTATTGATTCCTGACTCAATATATTTGCGTCCTTTGCTTCTTTCGCGATTGCATATTCATCATTGAACGATTAGAAATGAATTGACAGTTCGGCATGCTCAAAATTACACCCCTTTAAAAATGCCGACATACTCAACCCACCTTGATTACTATAGTCTAGTAATAAAATTCAACGTCTTGGGCCATTCAAAGTTTCGATTTTTTTATGTCCGGTTTTATTGGAAGAGGCTGAGGGCATACACAAATGAAAGATGATGCATATAAAACGCTTGTATCACGCGTCTTTTGTGTTGTGCAAGTAACGTCAATGTAATTTTTAAGACGTTCTCGATCACATGTCAGCAGATCTCCTGTCATGATTTACATCAAAACGTCCTCCCCACATGACTGCCAGGCCAGTGGATGTAGTCAATATTAGTTATGAAAGCGTGCATAAAGGTAACTTATGGAGATTTTTTCTAAAAAGGAGCTTTCAATTGATGTTCAAATTTGACGTTTATTTTCGAAATATTGAAGTTATCAATTACTTTCCATTAGAAAACTCTTTTGGTGATTTGGTATCATACACGCCACAGTTTAAACATAAAAATAATCAAAAAGCTTCATGTTACTGTGCAGAAAGGTGTTGGATGCTGTATGTACCCATGTGACGTCATCAGTAGCGTCGCGTGATAGTGCAGTCAAATAAACGACTGATTCATACCAATGATTCATACCAATTCTGGGTTGCACATTAAATCCTGCGAGTAACTTTTCAATTGCATATACGGTTTGCAAGAAAAGTGCAAAAATATGGTGATGTGTTTCAAAGTCCTCTAGTATCAAGGGTAACAACCTACGTCATAGCATTGATGTTTTAAACACGTAGTGCGGCGCCATCTTTGATTTACAAGGTCAGTTTTCCCCTTCGTAAAATTAAACAAATGAGTGTCTGTACAAACAAAGCAGTGCAGGCGGTGCCTAACATCACACTTGAACAGAATATATAACGGCCACGCCCCGATATGCCGTTGCCTTTGTAATCATTCACCCACAAGAATCGAAGCGGGAGACACGAGGATAATTTTAGCAGTCACCCACTTCGATTTTTGTGGGTGAATGTTTACAAAGGCAACGGCATTTCTGGACGTAACCATTGTATATTCTGTTCAAGTGTGATGTTAGGCAGTGCCTGCACTGCTTAGTTTTGACAGACACTAATTTGTACGACATTTACGAAGGGAAAAACTAACCTTGCAAATCAAAGATGGCGTCATACTACGTGTTTACAACACCCACGCTATGACGTAGGTTGTTACCCCTGTAGTATACTTTTCCATATTCACAGTAGATAATCACCTGACTTGCGGACAGTGGGCTCATCAGATGTTGCAAAGGATTTTGATGGAAAATCAATATATTTTTGACATTTTCAAGGCGAGTGACCGCTATATTTTTGTGTTTTCTGCATGCATGCGTATAATGAAATTTTCAAAACGACGAACGTTCGTTAAGAACGTGTGATATGAAAAATGTTTGTACCAAAGTGGAGATGTGAGAAACTTACAGACGCTTCATAAAACATCAAAACGTAGCAGATTATCATCAGCAACTTGGTAAAATTACCCCAATCTGCATCAAACATTTGCTGTTTATTTGCAAAATAATGCAAAACCATTCGTTATTTAAAAATATGTAAAGAAAAATCAATGTCCTTTTATATAAACACGAACTTTTGGGCCAAACCTTCCAAAAAGGGTGTTTTTAACTCTATTACTGTTATGGACCCTTTGCCTCTTGACTGACCGAAATATCGATACTGTACTTTATCAAGTGCTGATAAGTGCTGATAAAGTAAAATTTTTTGACTGACCGCAATACTGCCCTGGGTGTTTGACTTGCTGGTCAGCTGTTTACCGATTCGAGTACAAAAAACGATGAGAAAGGTTACTTTTTAAAGCTTGGATGTGCGCATTGCTGTCATCGCTTAGGATAGAATATAAACGCTATAATTTTAGTAGGAATATTGATTTTAATCATAAACTTGAGTACAGTTTCATACTCAAAATATAACGCAATGATTGGCTACTTGTGGACACGTGTCCGTAAGCAGCCAATCATTGCCTTGCATTTTGAGTTTACGAAAGAACTCGTTTTAAAACCTCAGGGCATGGTTACTGCTTACTACTCTCCATCCTGCTAGGGAAGGGAGCCAGAAAAGCTATTCGAGCAACAGTGCTTTTACCCACCGTTTATCTCTAGTATATACGTGACGTCGATATAGTAGCGACTTTCGATTTTCGAATCGAATTATAGTTACTATAGTAGGAACTAATGTTCGATTCAAAATGGGCCCTGGTTATTTTACAGGGTACTGGTTACCTGTTTTCAGTAATTGGCCATATGTGGATCGGGAACCAGCAATTTTTGTAGATATAGTGATGTAAATTTTCATTTTTTAAAGGTTGTCGTGGTCTTTACCAAACCAGAAAAATGGTGGACGAGCAAAAATTCAGAAACATGGTGACCAACCAATTTATGGAGAATGTGAAATATTGGCGGGAGAAATATTCGTTTCTTACTGTATTTAGTAAGTATGCCTCAACCCTGGCTTTAGGATCCACATATCGCTGTTGTAGCTGTGCGCATGATCATGAATATTTGGAGTACATCCTTGATACAGGTGAGGTGAATGAGAAGTTGTACGATAAAATAGTGAAAAGTTTAGCTAAAGGAAAGTGTCATCATGCGGATGCAGTTTCAAAAGACCAGCTAGTCTCCACGACTATTACAGGACTACATATTGCAGCAGCAGTTGGAACAGAAAGGGCAGTTAAGGAAAACCTAGAGAGATGTTGTAGATATATGAGTGATTATGGAATTTTCGATCTGCATCCATTTGATACTGCAATGGTGAAAAAACAAACTAATATTTGTAGTTTATTTGTAAATTACTGGCTCAATCATGGCGCTGGATATTTACATTCTCCACATATGGCGACGGTAAATGATAAATCTTTGCATATTCAGGAAGTTAGTCGCCTTGAATTTTGTGTAAGACAAGCAAATAATCAGCTACTACAAACAATAACTACCAATTTGTCTAAAACCTCTGGCTTTGGAGAAAAGGGGATTAGAAATATTCAATGTATACTAACTCCATCAATCCCTAATACAGGTTTGGCGCATGCTTTACAGCTCACTATGAAATATCAATTAGTGCCACTACAACACACTCTAGTACAGTATATGCAGCTTCTTAATAAATATGACATACTAACTAAGGAAATCAGAAATGACTGTCTTTTGTCAGCATTAATGTATAATAACCACAAGCTTCTTGAACAAATGTTGAAATTTTTAGACTTAAACGGCTCGAATGAGAATACATTCATAAGCAAGTGTTGTACGGTACTGCAGAATAGAAAACAATGTACAAACTTGCTCCATCATCGCCGCGTCATTCGACCAGTAAGTATGTCAAAAGAGGAACATATTAAAACCATTTTTACCTTGTTTTGCATATTCTACAATGATTTCAAAAATGAGCTCAAAAGCTTGTTAGAATCTGCTCCAGGCATTCAAAATGGGTTCATAAAAGCATCCCTCCTTAACCAGATACCTTCTTTATGGCTTTATGATCAGGACATTTGTGTAGCCCAAATAGTACTGTCTATCATAGAACTAGGTAAAACTGAAACTTTGATACATGATGCTAAGTTTGTTGTCCCACAGCTCAGAGAAATGCTGTTAAACTATTCAATGTATAATTTGCGCATCAGATATGCTGTAGAATTACTTATACACGAAAATGTTGAAATTGACACTGAGAAAGTAATTATGAAAGATAGTATGATTCCTCTTGATCGGAAAAGGGGGATATTATATAATTATAATACTGATGTAGAACAACATGGGGTGTATAGTCACAACGGTGAAGATTTGGTGTTGAACTATCTTTGTCCATTCCTGCTAGAATGTGGGTATGACGTTCCAAGGCGCTGTTTGTTTGATATTCTTATGAAAAAATCTGATAAGGAATCTAAATTAGCAGAACAGGCATATATCAACAACTATCTAGACACTCCAAGATCACTACTGGTATGCTGTCGAAACTCCTTACGAAATCATTTTAGAGGAAGATATATTCACAGATTTGTACAAGTTTCAGGATGCCCACAGAAAATCAAAGATATTATTCTTTTGAAATCCTTGCTACGCTGCATCAGAGAATAATCTAAAACCTGTATTGAACAGCCACTTCAAAAAGGCCAAGGTTGGTTTCAATACCAATTATCTCATCAGCTACCATCTGTGTTGAAGACCTTAGTTTTGTCTATTTTAAGTAGCAACATATGACAGGTACTACTGTAAGGCAAAATTAACAAGCTATTAAGATGTTGACACAAATAACATATATGGGTAGCAAATCTTTAAGCATTAGTGCGCATCTATCTAGTAGTGCTCGTTTTCTGAATTTAGGCTATGCCCGAGGTTATACTTTTATACTCATTCTCATTCAACTGAGTGTGAATTTTATCTTGTCATAAATGGGCCTCAACGTGACAAAACCTGTCTTCTGGGTCTTTCCAACAAAGCAAGACTTAAACAAGTCTCCTCAGCTACAGAGACTAGCTAGCTATTAATTTGAAATTTCGCTCGTAGCAAGCCTAGATAGGGTACTTTCGAATAATTGAATAACAAAAGCGCTGATCAGACTGCGCTGATGCGCAGGCTGGTCAGCGCCTTTGTTGTTCGCAAACCCCAAAGACAGGTTTTCTCGTGACAAGGCCACAATGATAAATTGCCGACAGTTTTTGGCATTTTAACATTCATCAGCATAATAAATACAACACCCAAGAGCTATGAGGCAAGCCACGTCATCATTTTCCAACATTTTAGTTTTATGTCAAGATGAAATTTCATGTTCAGTTGAGTCAATACTTAAATCAATATTCCAGAATATTGTTTGCCATTAATTACACCCACTGCTAAATTATTTCTGTCTCTTTTATTTGTCCACTTCAAGAGTGCAGTATATGAAGAAGAAATGTGCATTTCAATATCAGCTGGATTAGATTAAAAGCCTGCATATCTTTATCTACACCAAGCATATATCTGCCAGCCTTAACAAGACAAACGAAGTTAAATTTCAATGTCTCACAAAGATTTGCAAAGAGTCTGGTACCCAATAATTACAACCAGTACTTAAAGTTTATTTTCTTCTCCAAACGTGTACTTGTCTTTTTTTTTATTTCTCTACTCCAAACTTGTACCATGCTGTTTCATGGTAGGTCTCACCAGGGCGTACCACAGAAGTTGGAAACCTTGGCTAAAATAGAAAATAAAATATTAATATACTTTGCATGAATTTCGTATTTCTTTGCAGATAGATGGTTTAATATCTAAAGGAATGAAATATTTCACTACTAAGATATGATATTTGCCAGAACTACTTCTTGTAACAGCTAATGAATCTTAAGCATTGACATATTTCGTTAGTGATGATATGATTTCATGTCAACCTTTGTATAACCACGCATTTTCTTTCTTTGTTGCCTTTACTTATCTTTTCATGTCTCCTTTTTATGGAAACACAAAAATATTTGAGCTGTGGCATGAGATTTCCAACAATGAGGTATGTGTGACCAGCAAAGGCTCAGACCAGCCTTTGCTCGTCACTTGAGTATTCTATGACTATAACGCTACTTACTAAACAGTATTTGGCGTTTCTTAGCTTGAAAGAAGGCTGTACATGCTCGTATGAGTCTACACTTGTCAAAATGCCACATTGTTGGAAATCTCATGTTGTGGCTCATATAATACTCAGGCTTGGCTGAATGCACGTTAACAACTCGTCCTGACAGACTAATTCTTTATGTGTAGTCAGCCAAGCTTTCATGACAGAATTTTCATATCATGGAAAGTATTATTCTGTATATAATTGAGCCAGGACATGTGATTTCCAACAATGTGGCATTTTGACAAGTGTGGACTCAGACGAACCTGTGCAGCCTCCTTCTAAGCTTTGGCACTCCCAATGATGTTCAGTCAGTAGTTTGACACTCATAGAATATGCAAGTGACTAGCAAAGGCTCTGATCAGACTGCGCGTATGCGCAGGCTGGTCTGAGCCTTTGTTAGTCACATATATCACCTAATTGGAAATATCATGTCGCGGCTTAATATAATGTATATTCGCTCTCCTGTATAGCTAAATTAGGTGTTGTTGTTTTATTCAGTATTAACAACAGTAATAAAGAATATATGTGTTGTCAACTGTACAAAACTGCCACTCAAAATAGAAAATAAATCAAATTGGTAACTTAATGAAGGTCAAAAGTATTACGCATATTACTATTTCGTATGCATGCACAGAAGGAATATAATGAAGAGCACTCCTATTCTTAACACATTTTTTAAAACTAGCAATGCATTTACTCAAAGTCTGGTCTAAACGGCACCCAGTATAAAGACGTATAATGATGGGTGGGAGTAAAAAGTGCACGTTTTTACGGTATTGTAAGTGGTAAATCGCCTTGAAACTTATTTGTTGCCTACTATGCATATTTTACTGCCAAACTACTCCAATTTTAATAACATTTAGTCAGGGCCCTTAGGGACAAAAATAGGTCCTGTGCGAATTGTGTGCCGATTTATGGTGACCTATATCAAAACCTTCAGTGGAGTCTTACCTTTAGTTTAAAGGTGGTCACCCATCTCGAATCCGCGTCTGAGGCTAGTTATGACGTCATAAATATGGTGACCATAATAAGAAACTGCCCGTTAAGAAAAGCTATAGTTTGTGTTGGTATGGTCATATTTATCCAACACGAACGCTTTTTTTAACATAATATCAATTATTTTAGTCATATGATGGTTACATCAATGCTTTACCTGACTTTGACAATGAATTATTTATCGATAACTATATTTTGCATGCAAAATACCGTAGATTTCCTATAAATACCCAGCTTATCAGGTCACCTTTAGACTGATGGCTGAGAATGTTATTGCTCCCCCTGGGGAATTATGCAAGCTTATCCTATCTGAAAGAGGATTCCATGCTACGTCTTTTAATAGATGTTTGCACTACGTTCGCCGGGGCGTTAGTCTCTGACAGCCTGTTACATATGTTACCATATTAAATTTAGAAAAAAAAGAAAATTAAAAGTTTGAGCTACAGAAAGATTGCTAATTATTTAAATTACTCATATGGTCTGCATATTGACAACTTAAGCTACATTTAAATTCTTTTGGAGCAAAATTACAGCTTCCTGTGGTGTTATGTACGTTACTTTAATTAGATTACCCTTTAAACATGAAACGTGTGACCAATATCATTTACTTTTTAGCTGATTTGTGCATTTTCCAAAATGTTTTGATTATTTTGTACTAACAAACTCATTTTGGTTAGAGAAAATCCAAAGTTTGCTTTTATACTTTAAATATAGTGTTTTATACGTGCAATTAAACAACCCAAAGGCTATACCCAATTTTAAGGAGCCGAATGTGGTAGGCATCATTTAAGTAAAAATATATGAAATATTTGTTGCTGCTAGATATCTTGCAAATTTGGGAGTGTCTTGCTCATATTATGAAAATAATAGAATTTGCAGGTTTAACAACAAGATTGAAGCACTTGTTAAAACTTGTAACATATGTTACATGACATAATTAATGAGCAAGGACATTGACTTAATGTAAGAGATGATATTTCAGGATAAAATGAATATATTTCGCATGTTTTCCTAGCTAAAGTCTCCAGCCTCTGGTGCCTAAATCTTAGGTATTGATGATTATTAAGCCCCTGTACATTTGTTACAGATGTTATGAATATTTGTTTTCAATATTTCCTAATATGAATAATTCTAAAATAAAGATACATCTTAGAGGAACATAGAAAATAATCGTTTCACATTTAAACAGTAAAATTTAGTAAATGTCCCTTTCTAATGTAAATATTCTAAACCAATCCTTATCCAAGTCATATACAATATCGATTATTATTTCTGCTACTCTGGTAAAATAATTGTCCTCCTCATCTCATAAAAAAAACAGAATAATCACCAAACAAGATTTTTACTGCAAGCTGAGTATTGACCTGCTCCATCCCAAACTCTTTTACATATACTCTATCGTATGTACCAATTCAATGTGCATCGAATAGGAGATGTTTGCACACTGTAAGCATGGGTGTTAGCCTGTAACAGCTTGTTACATATGTTACTTTATCAATTTGAGAATAAGAAAATTGAAAGTTTGAGCTACAGAAAAAAACAACTTTAAAACTATCTAATCAATGAAAATTCTAATAGTCTGCAAATTACTGGATGACATTACTATATATGACAACTGTTTACGGCTACATGTTGTATTATGTGCGTTACATGAACTTAATTATAATTTAAAAGTGGTAATTTTGGCTATCGTCATTTAGTTTAACGACTGCTCTGAGTCGGTTTCAAACCGTTTTAGATTATCATTATAATTTTACTCTTAATTCAATATTTCGGCCAAAGGCCATTATCAAGAAAACATGCACTTCAATGTCAACTACAAGATGGTGCAACAGAGACTATGTAGTTGACATTGAAGTGCATGTTTTTCTTGATAAAGGCCTTTGGCCGAAATATGGAATTAAGAGTAAAAATATCATATGTGTTTAACATTGTTCCCTATGGAATATAAATGGATATCGTTTTAGATTAGGTTTAACAAACCTATACTCAATTGACGAATACAAAAACCAAAGTTTGCTTTTCTATCTTAAATATTTTGTCTTATATGAGCTAATGCACAACCCTTCTCCCAGTTTTGCAGAGGAGCAAATTTTGTTTTTGCCGCTTAAATAAAACATATATAAAACAATTGCAGAGTGTTGATATTTTACATTTTCTTAAACAGTCTTGCTCATATATCATCAAGTTTCTAAGATCAGAACACTTATTAAAGATGTCAATGTGGCGTTGGTGATGTCACAACCAGGGCTCTGATCGAATTCCATGCACTTTCAGGTACTGATTTTAACTAGTTCAATGTCAGGAAAGAGCAAGAAATCATATTGGCAGGCATTTAGCTATGCTAGAGACTCCATCCACGAAGCATTCTTTCACCTCGGCTCAGTGCCCTTAGAAAGCACTGTGGCGGATGCACTAGAGTAACATATTTGTAAATTGTCCTGGCTTCTTAGCTCTCGTCTGTGATGTCTAACTGTGAGTTTGTTTCCTTCCCATTGGTATCCTGGGTCAGGTGTGGTACTTGATTGTATCGATTCCTGATCTTTGCCGTCTTTCTTACTTTGTATTAGCCAGTCACCGATATTGTACGACTCACTGCGTTGACGTAGTGGATATTTGGGAGAAAAAAGTTGAATTGCAAAAACTACCACTTCCACGGGCTGTGTTTCTCGAAGGTGTCAAACGTGCGCAGTACCAGTGCATCATTTGGAAAACCTCATCTGTCATTAATCCTGACAAATCAATGCCTGACAATTATGGTTTGAAGCGGGACTGTGATAAATATTGTCCCGTTATGATGACATTGCCAATGAGCGGATCCAGAGAGGGATAGGGGTCCGGACACCCCCCCCCCTGGAAAATAACAAGTACGTACATGGGTTTCTAAAGAAATCAGCATTTGGACTCCCCCCCTGGTAAAAGTTTGACACCCCCCCCCCCTGGAAAATAATGGACCCCCTCTAGATCCTTGGTAAAGTATAAGTATAGTTTTCTCAGCAATAAAACCATTGGACCCCCTCTGTAAACTGTAAAACAAGCTGAGGACTAAATATGACTGACAAAAATCCCTGGATCCGCGCATGTTGCCTCCTGCCCCCGAAACCCCTCTACAGCTGATATAATGTGGTTGCAGCATGTCTGTATGCGAAACATCTCGGTGTAAGAACAAAGTAAACCATTTATATTGTACTGATTTGTGTTGCTGTGGAGCAGAGGAGGACTCATGTAAAATATTGCCAGTGATCAATATGCTTATGACTTTTGAACAACTATTTTTATGTGGATTGAGATATTTCTTTAGCCGTATCAACAGGAATGCCGTATTGTCCGATTTTGGCCTTTGAAGACGATTCTACCTATAAGCATGCGAAAGATAAATCAGATTGTAACAGTTTTCTATTGGCCGTGCTATCGAAGTACAATGGGTAACTTGTAGAGGGTTTATCCTTATTCCATATCATGAACTTACCACTAAGGTAAGGTTTGATCTAACGTTTGATCCTTCAGGGGTCAAAATCGGACTATAATGAGTTTGGAAGATAGTGTATGCAAATGATTATTACTACTATCCTTTCTTTGAGTGTAGGATAAGCAGCTACAGATAAGCCAAATGCTTTTGAGCGTGACTCTATTTACAATATTGATATGTTATACTAGAAAAAAAGGTTTTCAGGCATTTATTTACATTTACCATAAAAGCTTTGACATACAGATATGTTCTACCCGGACTGGCTCATTTTACGTATTCTGCACCAATCGTTTGAAATAGAAAGACCAAAAGGCCATTGGTCAGAGGTCGTGGTGCATCTATATATATATATATATATATATATATATATATATATATATATATATATATATATATATATATATATATATATATATATATATAAGCATAAGAGATTATATTTACACCGTTCATTATCGTGTTTTTCATTCACTCCACTGTCTTTTTATTCGTAAATCGTGACGGCATTTATGTCCCACCCTCGAACTGACTTCACACTATCTGAATATATTTTGTATGTTACGATTTAAAAGAGTTTGTATTCAGTCATGATAAGGCTGCCAGTTTATTAAAGGAATATTTCCATGCGTTGGAAAACGACAAAACGCATATATATGTGGTATTTACATATAAGGCGTCATTTCAATGACGTCATCTTTTTGTTCTGATGCGAAAACACTATGGGCGACATGTAAATTTTAATTATTAACCTCCTAAGATTGAATTTGGTGCATTTGGACTGAAATTGGCAAACAAAATGCAAGAAAGTCCTGATCGCCATAGACTACAATGGACATACCGTTTAAATTGCACTGATACAATATATGTTATTTTGATGACGTCATAATGACGTCCAGACGTGAAACCAAGATGGGTGACCAGGTGATTTTCATTAGTTATCCCCTAAAGTTTGATTTGGTATAGGTCACCATAAATCGGCATCAAATTTGCACAGGAGTCCCGATCGCCCCTAACTAATTAGGGCAATTTGAAATTTGGTGTTTGTAATCATGTCAACTAGGGAAACTATACGCCTTATCGCTAGAACTCCATGATACTTTAGCAAAATGTAAAGATCCAGATAAAAAGCTGCTGGATTTGCAATGTTGCTATGAGTATTCATACAATATGGTGTGGAAAAAATAGCCTGTGATCCTCCAATATTATACAATTATTGACATAAGGATTTATCTACCCGAAAAAGTGATAATTCGCCGAGGCAGCTAGGCCAAGGTGAATATCACTTTTAAGGGTAGATAAATACTTATGTCTACCGAAATTGAAGTCAATAACTGTTTTGTTATATGACTTTTCATTTAAGAATGAAAATTTTGCTACTTTCACTTTTGTTGTTAAAGACATTTAAGACATTTAAGGACTTTCTCACAAGTTTTAGCAGTTTTTATTTAGATATTATAATTTAGTAGTTTGCTTTTTCAAATGTATATTAATTCTCTTAATGGGGAATATAAAATGTTATCATAAAACTGTTTTTACAGTTTGTTAATTCAAACAAAGATAAATAAGCAAACAAAACAAAACAAAACTGTTGTAAAAAATCATGAAAGTCTTTAATTTACCTGTTGGGAGGTGAAACAGTAAATCATGTCAATTGCATGCAGCACATGCTTGCTTCACACTCATCATGCTATTTTAGCTCTCTAGAGGGTAATATTGCAGAAGTATCAACGATATTAACTTCTGGAAACTAGTTCAAGCTGGTTTTCCTGCAATATTAACTTGTGGACCAGATGAGGCCAGTTTCCAGGTAGACATAGAGATTTAAGAAGAGAAATTAAGCCAATCAGGAGACAGGATTCTCTCCAGTCATATAACAATATATTATATAGAATGGGCCATCCGTACTTTATGGAAAGCTTCATTGGTCTAAAAAGAGTCTATGTGTATGTCTTCCTTGCTAACACGGGAAGGATACACAACAATTGACCCTTGAAGCGCCTATCACGCAGCAGACGACATATTTTGCGACATCTTTCCTAATTTTTGGAAAAATAAGGTATGATAATACAGGATAATTGTCAGACGTTTCTCATGAAATATCATGCTCGCAATTGCGGGGAAATACTTCCTGCATTAAGATCTTTTTAATTATTTGTATACAGTTTGTTTTATGTTTGGAATGTCGATTTATGAAATAAAAAGGATATGTCACCCTCGCTCGATTTTTCATAATCTGACATGGAAGTTTTCAGCATTTTACGAGGGCTGTTCAAATATGAATGCAAGTAGCTTCATAACTTTCTTCACATATATGCTACATTAAAATGGTCAACGTTTCTATAAAGGATTTTATGTCACCTTTGAACTGGTATCAAACCGAAAGAAAAAATACAGTATACTTATCGAGCTATAGCCCTTTGAATGAAGGTCACGTTAGTATACTAACAAACTCTGTGATTTGCCATATACCAGTGATATAGACGAGCGTATAACTCTTTGATAAACAGGTGAAATTTCTTGAATCTTTTATGGAAGTATCTCCATATTCTTATGAAATGATTCTGCAAAAGTTGCGAAAATCCGACATGCTTTTGTAAAATTACAACGAATAGTTTTTACTAAAGTCTCCTTATGTTTGCAAATAAATGGTATGCAAAACACCACCTTTCAGTTTTCAGTTAAACTTATCTCTAACAGAATGCACAAAGCAACATTTAAACTAGTTTTAACTCAATGATAATATGTTGATGGCTCATACTGAGTTGTTGCTACAAATTATTGATGGAGAGCGGGTATTTTTTAAACGCTGAAAAGCATTTTTATTTTGTAAAGAATGCCTTAAGTGAAGGGGTTATAGAATGTATACTTGATATTTTTGTCATAACATTGTGGCTTTATTATAAATTGGAACGTG
The DNA here is from genome assembly GCA_964019695.1 of Loripinus fragilis. Taxonomy (NCBI): domain Eukaryota; kingdom Metazoa; phylum Mollusca; class Bivalvia; order Lucinida; family Lucinidae; genus Loripinus; species Loripinus fragilis. The sequence continues at coordinate 106,087,331 of OZ026514.1, read as the reverse complement.
AACTTTAAGTTTGACCACTAAAGGCATTGTTTACAATTAAATTACTCGTCTGGTCTTGAGAAATAGACTGATTGAACTTATTTTAATTAATGTAAACAAGTCATTAAGAAGTAGACAAATGCATGAAAAATGATATAAAATGTGATTATTCTGTAAATAGGAGATGGTGCGTTTGGAAAACTTCCTTATGACATATTTAGCATGTTTTCAGCAAAACGCAAAGAAAGCGATGTTCATTATTACATCACCAATGGATAACTCAAAATGACGTTTATCATAAAATTGATGACGTCACAAACGTGCCTGTTTACTTGAGATTGAAACAGGATTATATAAACTTTTTTCCTGCAAGCAACTTTTGGATTGTTACTTAAACTTGCATCTAAAATTTGGTGCCATTTTGTCGAAAACTTACAAAGATATGACACTATATCCGCACATGTACCATAAAGTGCATTGCAATTTGCTTCAGAAAAACTTCAGTACACAGGAATGGAATTTATATAAGGGTCTGTAACTCGAGAAATATAGTGAGTGTTTCTTTATGTTTGATGTCATTTTAAAGGCAACAACTAGTTCTTTCCAGAAAAGTATGACATTTTGTCGTAGCATATATGTGAAGAAAGTTATGAAGCTACTTGCATTCATATTTGAACAGCCCTCGTACCAATTTTGTGAAAAAATCCAAGTCCTTAATATTAAGTTAAAATAGTTGTAATCGCCATCCAGCTTCTTCTTTTTTGTTTTAATTATTACTCTCGACATCAAGCTTTTTAGGAAAAGTGAAAATTTATTGGTTTTCTCAAGCCCTGAAAAATACATAATGATATATTTTGGTAATTCCCCCAAAATAGGAATACGACTTTTAGATTAAATTGTATATTAAAAACTCTGGCATTAACAATCTCAAAGTTTTGTTTTTATTTCATAGACTTTTATATAACCTTTTAGAAAAATGAATAAAAATTTGGGGTCACCTGACTTATTTTCTTTCAAGAGAGCAAAATTTACCCCTACCCCCACATATTTTGTGGATAATTCAATATAAAACGTTATGGTGTACTTTTAAAATCTGGCATTAACAATCTCAAAGTTTTGTTTTTATTCCATAGACTTTTATATAACCTTTTAGAAAAACGAATAAAAAATGGGGGTCACTGGACTAATTTTACGTTTAGGAGAGCAAAATTTACCCCTACCCCCACATATTTTGAGGATAATTAAATATAAAACGTTATGGAGCGTACTTTTTGTCATTTATATCAATTTATTTTACTGGTAGGAAGTAATTCATTATTATAAAGCTGAAAAAGAAGAAGAAAAAAAGCAATGTTTGATAGGTGCCCACCCAGGAATCGATCCTGGTCCGCTGGTTTAAGAGTCCGACGCGCTAGCCACTCGGCTACAAGGTCAGATCGTGCGCCACCCATAATTAACCCTATATATTGGACACACAATCCGAGTACCGTCCATATTCGTATTCGCATACACAGTATAAACTGTATAATATCATTGTATATTGTATGAATTCGCCAGATCTATTTTTATCAGTGTTTGGTACTTAGACGATCATTTATAATAACGGGTCAATAGATATTTTCGACACATTTCAGTTACTTTATTTTGTCCAGAAAATGCGGAAATATCCATCAGACGAAAACGTATCTGAAACCTGTATTGATGGGAATTTGAAAGTGGTCGAAAGACAGGACCCAGACAACTATTGCCGTTTCCTGCCGCAGGAATGATGCGCGTGGACAATACCCGAAATTGCCCTTAACGTTCTTTGTTATTTTTTAAAAATTGGAAGATTTGAAATTGTGGTCTGCTGAAATTGTAGATGGCGCTTTATGGATTAAAGGAGTTTAGATAAGAGTGCTCAATCAAAAATTACTTTCTTATTTCACAATTAACACAGTATGTAAACTGAAATAAACATCCTGTACCCTTTCCTCCTAGCTCACGCTATATAAACATGAATTTCAGCACTCGTGCGTAACCTGTCGTCGGTAATTGTGCCGATTTGAGGTTTTATGCCAACTTTTTGCACCAGCTATCATGATTTAGCGACTGTTGCATCTGTGGAATAAGTTAATTGTGTATTCTCTTGTTTTTATCCCCATTTTAACCTTGTATAACGAAATCCTCCTTGCTATGTTTTGAAATCGCATTCAATCTAGCTTATTAAATCACGTCAAAGAAAACGCAGGCTGCTGCCGATCCTTGTTAGATTGTGTCCTGTCTCTAACCGTAACAATGGAAATTGAAACGTGTACAGCGCTATAAATGAACGAAGTTTCCGACTACTACTGATTACGCACGACCGCTGAAATTCATGCTTATATGGCGTGAGCTAGAAGGAATGGGTACAGGATGTAGATTTCAGTTTACATACTGTGATTAAAACATATTTTGTGAGTTCTCAAAAGAACCTTCTCAAAGAGATGGTTCTTTTGAGCACCCAAAACATATGTTTAAACCGATGGGTAAGAAAATATTCACAGTTTTACGCTCAAACTTTTTAGCTAGACCTATGCAATAAGTAAATGTCATTTTGATGGCGTTTGGATACTCCATTGACATCATAATTTTAGTACCATATTAGTGTTCATAGGCAACTCCGTCCTTATTAGGTATGTTCTTTAGTAAAGTCTCCATCGTTTGGTCACTGGTGTTTAGATGAGAGCGCATAATAAAAAAAATAAATTTTCCTATTTCTCAATAAAAAACATATGGTGGGAGTACTCTAAAGAGCATCAGAAATATGTGTTAATTGATGGGTCAAAAAATATTCATAAATTTACATTCAAATAATTTCAGGGGGTTCTAGATCTATGCAACAAGTACGTACCATATTGATGGCGTTTGGATACCCCATAGGCATCATCTCTATGGCCCCATATTGCTCATAGACAGCTCCGTCCTTACATGGCATTTTCTTTAGTATAGTCTCCATGTAGTGGTTACTGTATACAAACACTAAAACGTTGGTAGAATACACCTCCATATACCTCCCGCTGTGGTTGTGTTCAACCCTAGAATTACAGAAAAGTCTCACATTTCTACTTCTACTTTGATACTGCCAAGGGCGGAAGCATCACGGTTAAGTGTCATCATCAATACAGTTAACATGTCGTATATACAATTAAATACAATGTGTAGGTATGCAGACCTGTCTGGAACTCGTCTGCATCTACAGCGTGCACAAGGTCTGGGAGTAAGGCATTCCATTCTAGTTGTCAAACTGCGCTCGTGAAGTTGATTGATCAGTGGATGTGCATAGATTATGGTGATTTTGTAGGCTGCTTATTCGTTGATTTCAAAAAAGCTTTCGACGTCGTTGATCACTCGATTCTGTTTAAGAAACTCATTAACTATAAATTTAAAGTACAAATCTATGGCCTAACTTACATCATATCTCAGTGATATGCAACAAGCAGTCGTCCACGGAAAGGGTCTCTCTGCATTCAAGTATATGAAGTTGTTTGTTACTGATTCTGGCCCCAAAGGACACTACTTATGGCAATCAAAAACACTGTTTCCAGCGATTTTTGATCCCCGTTTGTCAATTGTTAAGAGCATTAACGACTGCCGCCTGTCCGGTGTGGTCATACTCACCTGCCCATTAGCTTCTTCTGACCCCTCTCTGTTCGGTCACCTACACAATAACCGTGATGGAATGCCATATCTCCTGTCATCAGTTCTAGCACCTTTCCTGGTAGTAATCTTGGATGACTATACTTAACTATACTTAAGGAATCTTCTAACGCATACAGTAAATTATTTACTACAAAAGCTTAATTAACATCAAATCAACAACTATAATCCAACAGGTACCTTAACCCTTTGTATACTGGAAACCCATAAACGAGTACTTTGGCAAACAGCGTAGGTCCAGATGAAATACAGAACAAAGCTGTATTTATCTGGGACTTCACTGTTTGCTAAGAGTAAACCAATCCTCAGGGACAGAAATACATCATAATTAAGAAAATTTTAACCAATATAAGCATGATAAGCTTAGCGTCGTTTTGTGGGACATCGGCAAACAGTGCAAAACCAGATCACACGCCGCAAAACGCGGCGTCTGATCAAGTTCCTCACTGTTTTCTTACAGATTTGAATAAAATGAAAATACCACCCAACAACCCTTAAAACGGAAATGGACTGGTCCTATTGATAGGAATTTGGCTTAAATGGGTTAGAATGGCCAATGGGTAGTCACATACTTATTGTATCAAATTGGCCCTAATTCAAACTCATCCAAGGTTTAATAGTTGTCCTTGTTACCTGCAAGAATGATAAAGACCCCTCCAAAAATGAACGCACTTATGTGCTTACAACATTTCTCCCATTATAAGCCTATATATTTTTTCCGACTCGTTTAAGGGTCATTCAAGCTTTTTAAGTGTGTCCGTGTTACCTGCAAGACTAATGAAGATCCATCCAAAATGAACTCAACACTTCTCTCATTATAAGTCTATGGAGATTTTATCAAACGTTCAAGGGCAACTCACTCTGCAGACCCTGGTCCGACCCATCCAATTTTCATAGCTGTCCTAGTTACCTGCAAGAATGAAGAAGATTCAATTAAAAATGGAGGAGCTAGAGTGCTCACAAAATTTTACCCATTATAACACTATGGGAGCTATCTGTTGCCATGGAAACCAGAGTTCTGATCCAATCTTGCCCAAAACATTATGCAGCCTTTCCCCCACCACAATATTACTCCAGATGAAATTCGATTTAATTTGCCCAGCTGGTCTCAGAGATATTTCATGTTTGAAAGTGTGAACAGACGCACAGACGGACGCCGGCTCGAGTCCCATCCTATAAGCTTCCCCAGAGCCTTCGGCTTAGGTGAGCTAATAATCCTAACGATGCGAGAGGCTTCGACATCTTTAATACAAACTGTTAACAGATGGGCCATTTTCTTTTGGTTTTAGGTCATTATAATTTCTAAAGTCATAATATCGACCCGTTTGTGTTTTTACAATATGACGGTGAATTGTGAAATACATGTTGGGCAATATCTGTCTTTGTGTATTAACCATTTTGTGTGTAACGTGCTTTCAAGAAGCTTGGCAAAAAGTAAGTTATATTGCAATCTTGCGTTTTTACTCGTATTAATTAAATAATTCAAAGCCCCACCCGGGTAGGCCACGTGCAACTTATTTAATATATTTCGTGTAAGCGACGAATTCCTTGTAACCTGTGCATACAGTTTGGACCCATATCAGTAAAAAAAAGAACGTCGATCAATTCTCAGTTTAACTTTTTTTCTGTTTTGTGTACTAAGTCACTTTAACTTACTTGTTTCATGAAAGGTCATAAATTAAAAACATTACGTGGCGGGGAATATAAATTCTCTGAATTTGCTTGTTATTTCATTAATTGACTGTCTATGTATGAAATCATACTGTAAAGTATTGAACACATTTTAATGTGGGGAGTATTTAGTAGCATATGTCCTTAAACAGATGATTTTAAAGTCGGATATATTCGGACAGACAGCTGAAATTCGGACAGCGACCTTGTTTGATTAATATTTCAAATATTTGTATAAAAATACATTAACTAAGCAAACAGTGAAAATCCTGATGAAGAGCCGTCTCATCTGGATTTACACTATTTGCAAATGTTTGTCCGAATTTACCTGATGTCCGAATTATCCCGACTTTCTGAGAAAAATGATTATTATTATTTAACTAATACTGGCCATATCGGCCCGCTAACGCTACGCAGGTCAACCTTATTGGCTTTTGAAAACGTAATACAAAGGCCAAAACCTTTCAGGTAAAATCGCCTTTACTATCAAATTACCATTCTGCATCCACCCTAACCCAGGACCAATGTCCTCTGTTTCATCCTTTAGTTCATCTACTCTATCTACAAGCCTATCAGCCTCAATCTTTGATTATGAAAATCTTTCTCACTATCTCTCATTTGTACATTATAACGTCCAGAGTATAGTATCCAAACTGGACATTCTTCATACGAAGCTTATTGACATCGACATACTAGCGTTCACAGAGACTTGGTTAAGTCAGTCACCACAGATGACATGGGCGGATCCAGAGGGGGGGGGAGGGGACAGGGGGTCCAGATCCCCAGAAAGTTCACAAAATATAGGGTGTCTGAGCAATACTGGTCCGAATCCCCTGAAAAGTCACAAAGCTACCAAGCCAGCATTCAATGTTTGGGCATCATCGGCTTGCCAGCGAACCGCCATTTAAATGGCGTTTCGCTGGCGGGCCGATGATGGCACATTTATAGTGATATTTGGATTCTCTCCCCTCATCAACAAAAAAACATTGGCCCCCTCTGATAAAACTTTCTGGATCTGCGCATGGATGATCTTCATCTTGGCACTTACAGTCGACAGAAACGCAAAGATCGTCCCACAGACGCATATGGTGATATTCTGGTTTATATAAAAGATACTATACAACAACCTTGAAAATTAAGTGTTTGAGGATTGAGGATGAAAATAAGTCAAAACACATCTTGTTTGGCGTTAATTCAGCTTTAATTCAGATAGCGTCTATTATGTCCATTCACTGAGTAGTCGACAAGAGAGTAAATGATCTTAACCCTTAAAGCGCCAATCACAACAAAAGTCGTCTGCTTTCTCGTCTGCCGAAATGTTTAAAAACCCTCTAAAGCAAACAGTGTGGACCCAGATCAGACTGCTCTTATAGGAGCAGTCTGTTCTGGGTTCACGCTGTTTGCTTCTCTACTTAATTCGTCAGTAATGATAGACAATTATTTGCAGCAGACGACTTCAGCAGACGACATTTTCAGATGCATTTTTTTCTTGGCGCTTTAAGGGTTAATGTTCTATTATTATAAAACAATCCATCTTTACAAAAGGTTCAAACTCTGTGTAACGAGTTTGCTTCTCATCCTATTAACGAGCTGATTCAAACCTATGTCTTGTAAACCAGGGGTTGCAGGTTCTATTCCCGGCTTCTCCATAAAAACGCTTTCGGCGATCCTTCGGGTGCTCCCGTCATATAATAAACACACATATCATAAAACCTCCCGGCCCAGTACTGGTTACTACCCATGGAAAAGCCACAAAAAATTAACGAGCTGATTCACTTTTCTGAACACTCTATCTGTAACATTGATATAGCACTTGTTGACATGTTAGATCATTTTGATAGTTCTTATTGGAGTAGGGGATCCATTTCTTAAAGCTGCATAGTCTGTAACTTTTGATCTTCTTATTTTGGAAATAAAGTTTCTATTTTTCAGGAGTACAGTAAAAATACTCAAATTCAGGTAAACATTTTACCATTTTCATAAATCTTAACACATTATCACTATCAAAACAACAGCATTTATGTTAAAAATCAACTGTCTAGAATTATTGGAGGGACGTAAATAAATCCTAACAAGAGAACAATCACCCGTTTTTATAAGATAAATCACTTTTCCATGCAGCTTTCAGCTGTACTGGACATATTTATTGTGAAAACGTAACTTAATTCTATTTTTACAAATGTTTTAAAAAGAAAAGAAATTTTTTGAAAAATGTTCATAGTTACAGACCTAGCCTCTTTAATCAATAGTTTCGATATCACTGTACCATAAACGGATAATTTAAGTTTTCTAACCCCAAACATAATACGTATACACGATATGCTTGGAGCTAGAATAGAAGCAGGTATGAACTTTTAAGACAAAAGCATATGGCAACAATTTGAATTCTTTACATGGCGCTAAATTACATCTGTATTCACAAAACGTAACGATTGTATCCCCTACAAGACAATACTAATAAGGCCATCTTACCAGCCTTGAATAACTACAAATCTTAATCCTTAAAGCGCCAATCGCAACTGAAGTCGTCTGTTTTTCTCGTCTGCTGAAATGTTTAAGAAGCCTCTATGGCAAACAGTGTGGACCCAGATCAGACTGCTCCTATAGGAGCAGTCTGTTCTGGGTCCACGCTGTTTGCTTCTATACTTAATTCATCAGTATTGTTAGGGAATTATTTGCAGCAGACGACTTCAGCAGACGACATTTTCAAATGCATTTTTTTCTTGGCGCTTTAAGGGTTAAAGAATGCACCAGGAAACGTAAAAGAGCTTACGAGCAAGCCAAACGAACCAATAGCTTTTCTTCGCTACTCTAAACAAGAAGTATCTTTAAAAAAAAGATAAGTGGCTGAGATAAAATGGATGGATACTTTTTCATACGCTCAGTATTATCTTAAGTAAATAATCTAGTCAGCTTCGACTACCATAGCAACATAATCGTTGCAGCATTGGGATAAGAAGCTTAAATTTATTGCCCAGTGAAAACTCATGGTAACAAAGGCAGCGAAACAAACGCAATCACAGTACAATGAAATTATTCAGTCGCAACAAATCTACCCTTCATTGAAAGAAACATTATGTATAACTGAGGGTCTGCATGTGGGCCCCCAGGAGTTTTCTGGATGTGGGCCCCAATGAGTTTTGAGGATCTGGAGATAAGGTCTATTTGTTTTCAGGTACCTGGGAAGCATTGGTAATTATTTTCAGGGCTCTGGAGAGCAGCCTCATAGTTCGGGGGATTTAGAAAATCCTGCAGGAAAAAAAAAAGAATAAAAAAAAATCTCACCTTAAAGAGACTAGGTCTGTAACTAATAACATTTTTCGAAAAAATTCTTTTCTTTTTAAATCATTTGTAAAAGTAGAATTAAGTTATGTTTTCACAATTAACATGTTTGGTACAGCTGAAAACTGCACGGAAAAGTGAATTATCTTATAAAAACAGATGTTTTTCTCTTGTTTGTAATTATTTGCGTCTCTCCAAAAATTCTAGACAGTTGATTTTTAACATAAATGCTGTTGTTTTCATAGTTAAGATATATACTAGAATGGTAAAATGTTTACCTGAATTTGAGTATTTTTACTGTATTCTTGAAAAATAGAAACTTTGTTTCTAAAATTAGAAGATCAAAAGTTACAGACTGTGCAGCTTTAAAGGAATTGCCTATATTTCGTTTGACTTTTTTTAAAAAAAAAATCTTGTTAATATCGATGGTATTTATTGCTCAAAAACAATAGTAAATACTGAACATCCCAGAACCCAAAATAGTAATTCACTTTAATTATCGGTACTTTTTCTTACTATTTGCATGTTTTACGTCCGTAATATACACTTTTCTAAAATATATGGTTGTTTATTTGAACTGGACTGTACATTTATAAATCATCCTCGACATTGGCATTTCAGATCGCTAAATAAAATATGCAAATTACTTATCCAATTTCATATAATAGTAATAATGATATATTTTTAGATAAATAGGTCTTAACTTAAACTAGTTATGTCGGACCTAAGGTCCGCCAAAAATGCATTTTCTGACAAACTCTCTGCAAAACTTAAATTTGAAACACTTTCCTCTCGAGCTTGGAAGGCTACACTGAAGCATATCATTAATCAGAACTCTAGATCTCAAATACTCCGCTGCAAAGTAATGGTCATATTTTCACTGATGATAAAGACAAGGTTGATCTATTAAACACTTTCTTCAAAAATCAAAGTATTTGAATGTCTAGCATGCAACACTTACTCCACTTATTAACCTTAGTGGCTCAAGAATTAGAAGTATCATACTCAGTCCAAAAGTTAGATCTGATTTAAAATCACTGGCTACTAGCAAAGCATCAGGACCAAACGGACTAAATAATCACATACTCAAAGAACTACCTACTGAAATATCTGTGCTGTGAAATATCTTTGCTTAAATGAGAATAACTTCTTCTGATACTAAATATTTATTTTACAAGCTATAAGAAACTGAGCTGTAACACTGATGTTAAAATACAACTGATCTCTTAGATGGGCGTCTGGAGTTTCTCTTATGATTATAATTAGATTAAGATAAAACAAGCATGCACTATCATAACAACTCCCTTCTCAAAACAAATTGATAAAATTTGTCAAGAAACCCATTAGGTGGGATAATAATCATTATCTAGTCACTCCAATAACCATTAACTGGACTCTGTTTATTGTACTGCTGTAATAAGCGCGATAGCAGTCTGATTTTATGAATGAAATTCCAATGAGAAAAGTTCAGAGAATTTCTACCTTGCAACTAAAAGTATACTCTTCATAAAAAGTAATGTACGCATAATCCATATGAACTTTAAAACGTCTATGCAACTTAAAGCATATGTATGGTAAATAATCCAATATTTTTGTGTGAATATGAACCTATAAAATGATTAATATTATGCGATATAACACATTTAGTTGTACATTTTGAAAGTAAGTAATCTAAATATACTGATTACTGCACAGTATCTATTGACATAACGTAATCTTTGAATCTCGCAGGCGTTTTCACTGTTCTACCGTATCGTGTGACGTATGGTTTAGTCTCAGAAGTAGATGGTTCCCGTTCGTCCGATTGTGTGCCATCATCCACGTTTGTCTCGTAATCGTCTTCTAGTTTGTCATCGCTTCTGATTGGCGTTTCGTTTGTTTTCATCAAATGTTTGCGATTTCTCCTGTATTCACCTCTCTCTGTGCGAACATGATATAAACGTGGTGTGTTCGCATGATCAGTAACTACACCTGGTTCCCATTTATTTTCACGTTGCACACGTATCGTATCTCCTGGTTTTAACTGAGATAGGTCTCTACATCTTCTGTCATAGAAATATTTCTGTTTACGTTGTTTCTTTGGCAGTCTTTCGTATACCCTTTTCCTATCAATAACCTTTGGTCTAAGAAGTGTTTGAGTTATGAGCAGTGAAGATCTTAATCTCCTGTTCATTAAGAGCTGTGCTGGTGATCCTAAATCATCAATAGGTGTGTTACGATAGTTCAAAATACTGAGATATGGATCGTTGTTCTCAGCTTTTGATTTTGTGAGAATCTGTTTCACAATCTTAACATAGATTTCGAATTGCTCATGTACGGTGAAGATGTTGTATGTTTGAATCCCCAGTCTTTTGTAAACTTTTTTAAATTCTGCTGATGAATAGCATGGTCCATTATCTGATCTTACTTCTCTTGGTATGCCATGACGTGAGAAAACGACTTCATGTGGTGAATTACCGTAGATGACGTACTGTTCTCCAGCTTTGCGACTTCAAAGAATCTTGACAGATAGTCAACAACAAGTACATAGTTTGATCCCGACCATTGAAATGAATCAGTTCCTACTACTTGCCATGGTAGTTCTGATATTGAAGACGGTATCATGCTCTCTTTCTGGTAAGAGCTTCTGTTTTCAAGACATATTCCACATTTGGAAACATAATCTTCTATTTGTGCACTCATTCCTGGCCAGTACATGATATCTTTAGCCAAGTTTCGAGTTTTCTCTACACCAAAATGTGATTCATGTAGTTTTAAGAGCATGTCCTTCCTCAAAACTCAAGGAATGACAATTTGAGTCCCTTTCATCAACAAACCTTCATTTATCGACAGTTCATCTCTATGTGTCCAATATTCACGAATTTCAATAGGTATTTCCCTTTTATGTTCAGGCCATCCTCTGTGCACTCTATCAATAACTGACGTCAATGTACTGTCATTCTTAGTTGCTAGTTTAATATAGTTGGCAATCCGAATCGAAAAAAGATGCATATTTTTGGTTTTGTTGGCATTTATGAGTACATTTGTTAGACCACTTTTAACATAATGTTTAGCATGTATACAAAGCCTTAGGGGTGGATGCCAGGTCTGATGTGCATATGAGGGCCAGAAATTAGGTCAAAGGTCATTGAGTGCAAAATGAGAAAATATGTACTACTGTAAAACAACTTTATCTTTTTATATATAAACATATTTCATTTCAAACAAAATTTGTATACTTATAGTTGTAAGTCTGTAAAGCATTGAGAAAATGTTTCTTTTTATAACTAAATGTTCATATGTCTGCTTTAAACTGGGGTCAAAGGTCACCGAGTGCAATAATCTGAGCTTTTTACAAACTGTGTTTCTTTTTTTTTCTCTGGTCCAACAACACGATGTTTTTTGAACTCAAAAAGGGTAGAAAGCTTTCAGAAGGCTTAAATTAACATGTTTATTATTAAGGGAAACCCTTTGGAAGCATCCTTTTATGAATTTTACAAAGACAAACATTGTAAGTTTTGTGCAATTATAACTGAAATTCTCCCTCATTTGGGCAAAACTGGGATATATGAGCTACTTTGAGAGTTTGCTGCACCTCGCAGAAAGTAAAACTATTTTCAGTTTGGGACACGTCTTGGGGCCTTAGAAACCCATAATTTAATAACTTTTCTGTCGTCATTTTTCTATAAATCACAAGTAATCAACGTTACCATGCTGACATTGAAAATAACAGTACACACAATACAAGGCTAATGTTGATTTACTCTAATAGTATTAGTGAAACAGTTTAAGCATTAAATGTTTAATCTAGACTTAAAAATCAATTGCATACATCTGTGATATGTATTTCTGCTCGTCAGCGATACTTATGTTACGTTTTATACTAAATTGCAGATAATGACTTTACAAAGTACATGTATTAGAATAAACCATGATACCTGACCTGAAATATACATGATTTGATCTATATTCTAATTGAAAATGTTCATTTTCATATATTTGAAGTTGTTTATAACTTTTAACTTGCAATGAAGTAAAATCAAGTAAATATTTAAATATGCTAATTAGTATGTGATTTGTACCAGCTCGAGCATGTAATGCATAGCTGCTTACAGATTCATTTTTCTTTTTACATTGCATTGGAATTGGCAAACTATCTTTCATATGAAATCAAAATATAGCTATATAAACAACAATGGATCTAAAATTGCTGCACATATATTAATGAGGTAACGTATGTAACAAAAGGTGCCTTACATAAATGGATAAAGGTAGTAAATTCTTGTTATTATATTATTGAAGCTTTTAACTCAGCCTCCAGATATTTAGATGACTTACTTAATATTGATAATCCTTATTTTGAACAAATGGTAGGTCAGATATATCCCAGTGAACTTCAGTTAAATAAGGCGAATTCTTCTGATACTGAAGCTCAGTTTTTGGACTTGAACTTGTCAATAACAAATGGCATAGTTTCTTCTAAAATTTATGATAAACGGGATGATTTTAATTTTGAAATAGTAAATTTCCCCTTTCTTGATGGAGATGTTCCTCACTCTCCTTCCTATGGTGTATATATTTCTCAGCTTATTCGTTTTGCTAGAGTGTGTTCTAATGTTGATGACTAAAACAACAGAAACTTATTTTTAACTGCTTAGTTATTAAAACAAGGTTATAGATATCATAAAATTTGAAAAGCATTTTCTAAATTCTACCACAGACACTCAGAGTTAAATTTTAAATACAACATTGGGTTAAGAACTCTTCTGCAACAAGGCATATCAGAACCTATATTTTATGGTGATTTAGTTTATAAATTCAAACGAATTGTTGGAAAGCCTAATTTTAGTGATCAATTCAAAAAGATAGTAAAACGATATATAAGGGTTGGATATAACTTGGATATCATGCGACAGTCTGCATGCCTAGTTTTAAACCCAATCACGGTTTATAGCTATGGTTTCCCCTTTAATTGCACGACGGTGGGTCAGGCCTCAGACTCTATGACGGCTCTGACGTAAAGCTTTAATCGGTGGGTTGGTGCCTGTTGCTTAACTGTAGCTGGACCCACCGTGGCTCAACTTGAGGTTTTCTTTAGCTCTGACTATCTGTGAGTCATGAGCCCTTTTCTTTGTTTCATCATGGTGTGTTAATTTGATTAGATGTTTCTCCATGATGATACATTGCATTAGTTAGATAGCCTCCATGCGAGCTGAACATTTCTTGTACTTCAACAACTGCAGAATCTAGGGCGAAGATTTGGTACCAGTAAAATGCATTTAAGCCCCCCGGTGGCTTAGGCTGCTGTCCGTTCTAAGGCGGTGGTTCTGTTGTTGTTGACTTTTTGTTTATTGTTACTCCCATTGTGGGAGTCTGTGATTGTTCTATGTTTTGTTGTACGTTACTTTATGTCCATTCTAGTATTGCAATCATCTTGATGGGGAAGAGAGAGCTGGTTGCTTTGCTTAATTGTTCTTCCTGGTGTCTCGTGATGGTTGAGTGGCTCTTCCTCGCGGTGCCACGGGGTTGTCTGCGGTTTGTGATTGTGGTATATCCTGATCATACTCACTTACAATTTTAGGCTTATATAAAATTTGGGTCTGCTGTCCCCAATTCGCTTACATATACTACTCACATTTTATTCTATATCAGACTTAATTTAAAAGAGTGCCATGGGTTGGTCTGCAATATGTGAATGTGGCTTTTCCTGGCCTTACGCAATTACTTTTTGAAATTTGCTTGGCTCTTTTACATTCATATTGCAGTTTTCAGATTTCTACCAATGGTACATAACGATAAACATGCAATCTACATCATGATTTAAATATTGACTTAATATCAATCATTTACTAAATATAGCGTAGCAATATTTCATACATCTATTTTAAAGGCAGGAATTAAGGCAGGGTAGTGCTGAGTGTCTTCTAGAGTAGGCATAGGTTTTTGAAGATTGCAAATATAACATCAGCCTAAGCTTTATGTCCAAATATAGGGAGTAACATAGATCTAGTATAAAAGATTTTCCTTGTATGCTGACTTCTTTTAATTTTCTTTTCACTGTTGACAATTACATTATAAAATTAATTTATCATCTGTCCCCATTAAAAATCTTCTATGTTTGGTGTAACTAGATTTCATATCATATTGTAATGATGATTATCTTATTATATTCTGCAGCAATTCTGATAGAAACTATTCTGCTTTCTAATTATCTCAGACTAAGGTTGGTTGAGGTAAGGTTACCTGAGCCATGTAGCAGTCTTCTAAAACATCTGAACATATTTTATGGTGGCATAAACAACAAATCATTCGAACGTTAGTGATACTTTATTTTAAAGATCAGTTGACTGTTTTTTCTGAAGCATAAAACAAAAACATGACACCCGAAATTCACTAGTATGGTTTGCATCTCTGAAACTCACAGATTAAACTGAATGTTGAAAAAGTAGTGTCACGCGCAGCTGATTTCTTTGCTTTTCTTATTCACAAGGTAGTTTGTTTTTAGTTTTCTTTATGCACTATTTGATTTTGTTGAGCTATTTGTAACCCTAGTACATGTTTTATATATGTCCTATGAAAAGTGAGTTATGGTCTGTTTGTTGGTTTTAAAAGGTTTAATACTAAGTTAGGCTTATTATGATAGTCTTAAATATATGCAAAACCATCGAAAATGTGAACAACATTGCTGACAACAGCTTGCAGAAAGCATTATAAGCATGAACTTGCTCACTCTTGTACCTATATCCTTGTAGATATTTGTGAAGACTAACACTGTTTGAGGACTGTCTTGTATATAGTGTAAGGAAAGTAGTTCAGTTTTATTTCAAAAGTAATGCCATATTAAAACTACACATTTCGAGTATGTTACCAGTTGCAAGTGCTATCCAATCTGATATATTGCACTTGTATCTACGAGCAGTAGATGTATACATTAATGTAAGTCACCTACCCCATATGCAATCGATCCCTATCTTAGCAAATTTTCATGGTTAACTACCTTAGGAATTTCTATACATTAAGCAAATTGGAGATGTTAAACCAATTGATTTGCTAGTAAATGTACATATTAGATAACCATTTCAGGACACATTTACTCTAAATACTAAGAAATGACCCCAAACTGTTGGAAAACTATGAACACAATCAAATCATCAGGTGCTCCAATATGGTGAATGCCTGTGTTCCTAAGAAGACACCAGACATCTGTTTTGGGGAAATTTAATTTGGAATAAAACTTGTATTGGAATTTTACAGTTAAAAAGAATAACATATCGAAACACATGCCAATTACCTCATAGCATTTGATCTTTATCATCATAGCAAAAAATAACAAGCAAAATATGTTTAATACTGCCACTAAGAATTGAATTTATCGACACTGAAACAATTCGATGTATAAAAAGTTGCGCTGTGAAAGACATAGATATATATTTTATGGTATCTCAAAATTAGGCTAACCTTTAATATCATATCTATACTGCTTCTATATGTGTATGAGTACGTTAACACAAGCAGCCTGGTTTCGAAGAAATGCTGCTTTTGAAAAAACATCATTTCATTAATATGTGCAAATGAAAGGACTCCCCTACAATTAAATGTTAAAAATTTTATGGAGGATTGCCCTTAATGTCAGGGCTATTTCCATGATATACCCCACAAAAAGTTAACTATGTTTTCACTAGATCGTCATTATCAGAAATGTACCTGTAAATTAGCTTTATGTTATATATGTTACCATCTGCTAACAGGCTGGTGTGAAGACCAATGTGAGGATATACTCCTTCCAGTATATGGTATTTACCATATGCTATCATAGTTCAACACGCCTGATTTTTTATGAAAGGAGGTTTGGTCTTTGTGTTTTCCTGAAGCTATGCTTAGTATATGCAATTGGCAGGTAGTGGCCTTGTAAGAAGTGTTTTACAATTACTCATAGATGGGAACAAACACAACAAATGTGTGAAATAAGAAAAAAAATACATTTTAGTCCAATAGGCATGAGATCATGGCCAAGTCCTTCATGAAAGCTGTAGCTAGGAACATACACCTTTGAGAAATGACTCAATTTAAGATGGTAAAATGTAACGTAAGTAACAACTTAAACACATATCATGTTTAAAAGGATAGATAATTGCATAAAATGACGTATTCATACAAAGCATTAAGCAAAAGAAATTATTAGTTTAAAATGAAATGGTTATTCTTAGTTTTTTACATTTTAATTGATTTTATACAGTAACATAATTTACATGCCTATTATGAATATTTGACTGCGGGAAACTTAGTAAATCATTGCTTTCTAAACATGATAGACACACACCTAGCAGGATAGCAATAAAAAGTTCTTCCATTAGGGTAGAAGTGAACTTAAAATTTGAATTTTGCCCCTATATACATAAAATATTGCTACAATTTTCACCAATTTTGCACTTAAATGACCTTTTATCCAAACACACATCATGCCTTGATGATGCTGTTTGTTTATATAGCATGGCTGTATTATCCAAAAGAGATTTTGCATTACTTTTAATCATAATTTTGGATAGCAAATTGATAAAAACGCTAAATTTTGACGTATAATTATTCAAGAATTTGCACTCAGTTGACCTTTGACCCAATTCTGGGACTATGGGGAATTTCCAGATTTGGCATCCACCCCTATCCTTCTTAAAACACATCAAGATACACTTTGAGCATGGATGCCAAAATGTACTCAAAAATGCCAACAGATTTTTTTTTCAGGCTCTGGATGGCCAACTAATATCTTCAAGTTTCTCATTTGATTATGGTAAGGAAAGTAAGTAAGGTTGCAAAGATCAGGAATCGATACAATCAAGTACCACACCTGACCCAGGATACCAATGGGAAAGTGACAAACTCACAGAAGACACCACAAACGAGAGCCAAGAGGTCAGCCCTTTCCCAGCAGGTGACCACGACGCACATATAAACAGACGCACACAAAACATAGCAAACACAAGACAGAACAAAAACATAAAAGATCCACAAAAGAAGTACCGCCTTGGAACGGTCAGTAAAATATTTTACTGGAGGGCTTAAACCGGTTTAACGGCGCCAACCTCACCCTTAATTCAGATGTGGATCAAGACACATAGATATTTGGTTTGCATGAAAGACCCCTAACTTAACAACTATACTATGCACAATAAATTTAGCAATTGTTTTGTATGGGTGAGCCCATCCACATCAGATCTCGAGTTTCATTTACTGTCATGAAGATACAAGCACCGATCATCTGACAAGATTTTCCATTCAAAAAAATACAGAATTACCAAACGTAGCGGCCGTCCTAAAGTGACGTTTAATTTTAAGACTAGCGGGTAACGTGGGTATTTTTGATCATTGGGGGGAGCCGAAACCATTGTCAAACGATTGTTTGGTCACTGAAAACCAAAAAAGCATAGCAAATGCTGCAATTTTCTGAACTTTCTCAGAGAGATAAAGGACCAAGTTTTCATAATTTGACGTTTTTACTAATGCTTTTACGTTATCACCTTTAAACGGTGTTTCTAGTCGAGTTCTCTTGAACCCCATTAACAAGTAAAACTGCTTGATGCCTTCCAACACATTCAGACAAATAATGTTGAATGAAACATCTTCACTACTTCAGTGCACGAGCCGAAAGATAAAATCTACCGTCACCATTATCTCGCAAATATTTCCCACCATTTTTCAGTAGTTTAACGTTTTAATCAACCATCAGATGAGTTGCATTGTAAGCCTATGATATCTTTGTAAACTGATTCTCTGTTGAAATGGCACGCCATTAACATTAGAAGTTTAATCAAATGATGACTACGTTTGATGTCATTGATGTCAGCTGATTATTTTCAGCATGAGATCTCTATCACATCTGTCACATAACCAATAGTTTTTATAGGCGTATGATGCATGTGGAAGATGAAAGACCACCAAACGAAAAATCACATGCTTATCATTTTAGCATTACTTACAACGGATGTGAGTTTTGCTTACTGACCCCTTCTGCAATTCTTTCCTTCCTCAAATGCCTATTTAAAGGATAGCGTCTGAAAATTCGTGGTTCCATTTGCCTAAGATCCTGTTCTCGCCATTGCAATTGAAATTGATCGACACTGCACAAAGATCAGCACAAAAAAGATGCGGAACATACGAAATTGCTAAACTAATTGTGCATAGTATAAATGTACGTGGCACTGTATTTCCTCTTCAAATTGTTCATCCTGGTTTTCATGAACATATGCTCTGGACAACATGTCAGATATGTACATCTGTGTTCCAGGTTTGTACTGTATGACAAAATCGTACTTCTGTAAGCGTAATAACATACTTTGAAGTCTTGGTGGCGCATTGGCTAATGGTTTCTTTACAATCGTCTCCAGTCGTTTGTGATCTGATTCGACCATTACCTGCTTCCCAAAAGTATACTGATTGAATCTTTCTAGGGCGGAGACTGCACTTAATAATTCCTTTTCGATTTGTGCAGATCTAGTATCTGTGTCTGTCAGCGATCTTGATGCATACGCTACTGGTTGGTTATCCTGGAGTAAAACAGCTCCTAAGCCCGATTTGCTTGCATCACATTGTACTGTTACTGGTTTGCTAACATCAAATTACTTCAAAACAGGATTACTTGTCAATATATCCTTGATCTGATTGAACGCAGTTTCTTGTTTATAGTTCCATTGAAACTCTATATCCTGTCTTAATAACAGTCTGATTGGTTCAGTAACTTGTGACATGTTAGGTATAAACTTTGACAAATAATTCACAGTACCTAATAATCTCATGACTCCTTTTCTATCAGTTGGAGCTGGCATCTCTGAAATAGCTTTCAGTTTCATTTTGTCCGGTTTAACTCCTTCTGAACTAAGTTCATGTCCAATATAAGTCAGAGAACTAGAGTTTATGACACATTTGTCCTTGTTTAAGGTTAATCCAATCTGCTCACAGCGATTTAGAGCGTTCTTAAAACGTGTGTCATGTTCTTCTTGTGATCTGCCCCACACTAAAATATCATCAATGTCAGTTTCTACACATTCAAGGTCATCAACAAATTGTGATATTCTCTTTTGGTATACCTCTTGTATGCTATTTAGTCCAAATGGTGTTCTTTGATAACAGTATATACTCAAAGGTGTGTTAAACGTAGTTAACAGTTCACTCTCTGAATCTGACTTCAACTGCCAGTAATCATGATCAGCGTCCAACTTCGAAAAAACTTTAGCTCCTGACATCCTACTAGTGATTTCTTCAATTGTAGGAAGTTGAAAATGTTCTCGTTTAACAGCTGTGTTCAGATTTCTTGGATCAAGACATATTCTCAATGTTTTGTTGGGTTTTTCAACTATGACCATGGAACTAACCCAGTCCATAGGTTCATCAACCTATCCTATGACTTCACTGTTTTCCATGTCAATCAACGCTTTTTTCACTCTTTTGCGTAATGTCGCAGGTATCTTCCTAGGTGGATTATTACTGGCATGACTGAGTTATCAATCTTGATTTTGTACGGTTTATCAAGACATCCCAATCCTGAGAATACTTTTGGATGTGCTCTTATCAGTCTATCCAACTCACATGTATTGTTGCTGTTTACAGCTAAGACAACTTTAATGAGTCCTAGATCCTGTGACGCTTCAAATCCCAACAACGACATTTGTTTAGAATTGGTAACGTAGAAATCCAACTCATGACCCATACATGTTAATTTGGTTTTCCCAAGAACTTTGAGTCGATCTCCTGTGTAGCTTGTAAGACGCGAATTTGATTTTACTAGAACTGAATTTGAGGACTTAACTTTTTTGAAAACTTAATTTGTAATTACATTTGCCTGTGAACCTGTATCAATTTTGAATTTCACTTGTACTCTGTTTACATCCATTGAAACAAAACACTCATTTTCACTTATTTCCGTTTTTTTGCGCGAATCACTTATAGATCCAACATATAGATTTTCATAATCACTGAAGAATTTTCATCCAAATTGTGAACATCTTTTCTTATTTTTGATTTACACATTTTAGCAAAATGATGAGGTAATTTGCATTTATGACATATTTTTCCATATGCAGGACACTTTTTTCTTTCAAGAATAATTCCACATTTATTACACTGAAATTTATATTCCGTTTTTTCTTTAGCTCGCGCACCTCCTGTGAATCCTCTAGATTTGGTTTTCTTTTTGATGTACTGCATGTCCGTGTTCTCCCTCATTCATCTTCTGAATTTGTCTCATTGATTCCTCATCTGCTCTGCAGACTGAAATTGCTTTGTCTAGTGTCAATTTGTCTTCTCTCAATAATCTTTCCTTCACTTGCTCTGAAATAGTCCTGCATACTATTCTGTCCCTGATAAGGTCATCTTTGATAGCACCAAATTCACAATTTATGACAATGTTTTTGAGATTCACAACAAATTGATGAATAAGCTCTGTACTGCCTTGTACTTGTGTGTTAAATTTGTGTCTTTCCATTGTCACATTTTTCTTTGGAATGCAGTAATTTTCAAATTTGGCTAACAAAGGTGTGAATTTGTCCTTTTCTTCCTCTGGAAAACAAAAGTGTTAAATATTTCTCTCCCTTCTTTTCCAATCACGTACAAGAAGGCTTTGCATTTTTCTGGTTCAGGTTTCCCAGACATAGTGACATCCAGATATAACTCAACAGTTTGTTTCCACATTTTCCAACGTTCTGCAATGTTCCCAGACGTTGAGAAGTCCATTTCTGGTGGCTGATTCAATTTATCCATTTTTCAAATGTTAATTCACTTCTTTATTGACAAATGTCACATGAAAAATGTCCAAGTTAGTTATCTGCTAAGTCATTGCTGTTTTCTTCTGATCCCACTTCTGACACCATGTTTTATCATTTATGGTAATCGGTTAGTTCTTGCTTGAATGAGAATAACTTCTTCTAATACTAAATATTTATTTTACAAGCTATAAGAAACTGAGCTGTAACACTGATGTTAAAAATACAACTGATCTCGTAGATGGGCGTCTGTAGTTTCTCTTATAATAAGATTAAGATAAAAAATAGCAAGTGAGTATGATCAGGAAATACCACAGTCACAAACTGCAGACAACCCCGTGGCACCACGAGGAAGAGCCGCTCAAACCATCACGAGAAACCAGGAAGACAAATTAAGCAAAGCAATCAGCTCTCTCTTCCCCATCAAGATGATTGCAATACTAGAATGGACATAAAGTAACGTACAACAAAACATAGAACAATTACAGACTCCCACAATGGGAGTAACAATAAACAAAAAGTCAATAACAACAGAACTACCGCCTTAGAACGGACAGCAGCCTAAGCCAACGGGGGGCTTAAATGCATTTTACTGGTACCAAATCTTCGCCCTAGATTCTGCTGTTGTTGAAGTCCAAGAAATGTTCAGCTCGCATGGAGGCCATCTAACTAATGCAAAACACTTTAATCAAATTAACACTCCATGATGAAACAAAGAAAAGGGCTCATGACATACAGATAGTCAGAGCTAAAGAAAGAATGCACTATCATAACAATCTGTACCTCTTTGCAACCTCTTTAATTGATCTCTTCAGATTGGCATAGTATCTGACTCATACAAAGAAGGCAAGGCTTGTCCTATATTAAACAAGGATTCCCCTTTGCAAACAAGTAATTTATGATCAGTGACATTGCTAAATTCCCAAGATAAAAATTTTGAAAGACTTTTCGTCAAATATTTATACAATCACTTTATTGACAACTCATACTTACCTCAATTCTGTCTGGTTTTTATGCCTTTGAGATTCGACTGTCAACCATTTAACATATTTTCACAATTCTATCTTTTATACACTTGACCAAGGCAAAGAAGTCTGTGCTGTATTCTACGACATAAGCAAAGAACTTGACGATGTATTGCATGCTGGATTTATCCCTTAGCTATAGGCAACTGTAGTTTGTGGCTCAGTTCTTAACTGGATCAAAATAATCTCTGAAACAGAAACAAAGAGTTGCCCTTCCAGGCATAACATCAGATTGGGATTATATTCTTGCATAAGTTCCCCGAGAATCAGTTCTTGGCCCTTTATTTTTCATTCTCTGCATCAACGACATAGTCAATGACATAGGTGCTAATGTCAGACTTTTTGCTGATGACACTAGTCTCTTTATAATTGTTGAAAGCCTAGTAAGTGCTCCAGCCTGACTAAATACCGATTTGTTTAACGTCCCATCAGCAGCTTATGTAATATGGAGACAGGACCATGGCTTAAAGTCTCATCTGACTAATGCCAGGAATCCAACCTGCGACCCCTGGTTTATAAGGCGAGCAGTTTATCCACTACACAATGGCGGTTCCTAAATACTGATTTACTTAAACTTTCACACTTGGGCTGCAGCCGGGTTGGTACTGTTCAATCATTCAAAAACAGAATTACTAACATTCTCTCATAAACTAAACAAACCTTTATATCTTCTTTTTAAGGAGAACAATCATATTATGAGCGATAGAATCTCACAAACACCTTGGTGTTATCTTATCAACTGCATAAACATGTAAAATACATAACAGACAAAACATGGGGAAGAATTAATATAATGCAACGAATTAAATTCAATCTGGACAGAAAGTCTCTGGAAATTATTTACACTGCTTTCATTATACCTCTTTTGGAATACACTGATGTCATCTGGGGCAACTGCACTTGATATGAAAAACGATAACTACACAAAATACAAAACAAAGCAGCAAAAATAGCTACAGGTACTACAAAACATACATACCTTGAAATTCTTTTAGACGAAGTCAAGTGGCAGCTCTAACAAAAGTCAAGAGACTTACCCATTTATACAAAATGAATGACAATATAACACCATCTTATCTCTTCGACCTAGAACCAAGAACAGCCAGTTGTGCCACAATGTATATCTTAAGGAACTCTAATAATAGTATAACAATCCAAGGTAGAACAAATTCCTACCTTAGCGTTTTTCTGCCATCAACAGTAAAGGATTGAAATAACCTTCCGCCTACATGTTAGGTCCCTCAATCTGAATCAGTTGCATCATTCAAGTTTAATCTAAACAGATACCGTACCAATGTTCCCAAATACTTTTACAGTAATCATAGACATGCATAAGCCCTTCCATCACGTTTAAGAACTCAGTGTAGTGCACTTAATTATGATCTTTTTATAAAGAATATTTGGCCTCTTGTATGATGCTTATCGTCTATCTGAACTTTTTCACTACTCTTAGGGGTTAGCTTGTGTTTAATTAGTAACAAGCAGAGGTTGAAGTGTCATGCGGAAGGACACAGCACAGTACCTCAGCTGAGGTTATAGTCAGCCCAGGAATTCCTCGATCTAAAGGTGAACATGCTGCCACTTAGCCTCTACACTACCTTGCTATTAACAATATCTACATTTAATCGCTGGTTCCCAGTTCACATGTGGTCAATATTGAAAAAAGAGTAACCAGTACCCTGTACCAGACCAGAAAAAATGGTGGATGGGCATTCATTCAGAAACGTGGTGACTAACCAATTTATGGAGAGTGTGCTACCCAGGTAATGGCTACCTGTTTTTTTCCAACATTGACAAGAACAGGTAACCTGTACCCATGTATTGACCACCTGTGACACAGGAACCAAAAATCAATGTAGATATAGCAAATAGTAACATAAATATACAATTTTGTCAAGGTTGTCGTTGATGTTACCATACCAGAAAAAATGGTGGACGAGCATAAATTCAGAAGCATGGTGACCAACCAATTCATTGAGAATGTGAACTACTTGCAGGAAAAATACTCGTTTCTAACTGTGTTTAATAAGTCTGCTTCCATCCCGGCCTCAGGCTCTACATATTGTTGCTATAGATGTGCGCATGATCATGAATATTTGGAGTACATCCTTGAAACAGGTGAGGTGGATGAGAAATTGTTTAATAAAATTGTAAAAAGTTTAAAAGCGGGAAAGTGTCATCATGCTGATACAGTATCTGAGGACCAACTACTTACCACTACTATTACAGGACTACATATTGCAGCAGCAGTTGGCACAGAAAGGGCAGTAAAGGATGTTTTGGATATATAAATGATTGTGGAGTTTTCAATCTGCGTCCCTTTGATACTGCAATGGTGAAAAAACAAACAAATATTTGTAATTTATTTGTAAATTACTGGCTCAATGATGGCAATGGATTTAAAAATTCTCCACATTTGTCGATAGTAAATGGTGTAACTTTACTTGGCCAGCAAGTAAGTCGTCTTGAGTTTTGTGTTAGACAGGCAAATAATGAGTTACTGCAAACAATAACTACTAATCTTTCTGAAAATCCTGGCTTTGGAGAAAATGGCATGAGAAATATTCAGTGGATACTAACTCCTAATACCCCTTATACGGTTTTGGCGCTTGCTTTACGTCTCACTATGAAATATCAATTAGTGCCACTACAACACACTCTAGTACAGTATATACAGCTCCTTAGTAAATATAACATACTGACTAAGGAAATCAGAAATGACTGCATTTTGTCAGTATTAATGTATTATAACCACAAGCTTCTTGAACAAATGTTGATTTGTTTAGACTTAAACCACTCGAATGATTATATATTCTTAAGTAAGTGTTGCATGGTATTGCAAAGTAGAGAAAACTGTTCAAAATTGCTCCAACAGCACCGCATTATTCGACCAGTCAGTATGACCAGAGAGGAACATATTAACACCATTTTTACCCTGTTTGGCATGTTCTACAATGATTTCAAGAGTGACTTCAATGGCTTGCTAGAATCTGCACCAGGTATTTACGAGGGATTCATAAAAGTATCACTCCTTAAACAGATACCATCTTTCAAACGTTATGATCCTGACATTTGCATAGCCCATATAGTACAGTCTATCATTGAACAAGGTAACGCTGATACTTTGATACGTGATGCTAAGATAATTGTCCCTCAGCTGCAAGAAATGTTGAATCAATATTCAAAATATAGTTTGCGCCACAGAGAAGCTGTAGAAATACTTATAAATGAAAATGTTGATATTGACACTGAGAAAGTCATTGAGCGTGACCGGAAGTTTTCTCTGGATCTGCGAATAGGAAGATTTTATCAGTACATTGTTGATGCTAGAGAGCATGGGGTGTATGGTCACAACGGTGAAGATTTGGTGTTGAACTATCTCTGTCCATTTCTGCTAGAATGTGGGTATGACGTTCCAAGGTGCTGTTTGTTTGATATTCTCGATAAAGCATCTGATAAGAAATCTAAATCTTCAGACCATGCATATATCAAAAACTATCCAGACACTCCACATTCCGCAGAAATTGCATATATCAAAAACTATCTAGACACTCCAAGATCTCTACTGGCATACTGTCGGAATTCCTTACGGAAACGTTTTAGAGGGAGATATATATACAAATTTGTGGAAGTTTCAGGATGCCCTCAGAAAATCAAAGACATTATTCTTTTGAAATATTTGATGCGCAGCATTAGAGAAATAAAGTAAAACCTGCTAGAGTAGCCACCTAAAAGAAGACCAAAATTAGTAAAACCTGCTTGTGTAGCCACCTAAAAGAAGACTAAAATTGGTGTTCAATCTGGTTATTCCTTAAGAGAGGTTAAAACATTGCAAAATGCTCCCTTTAGCATTCTGCAAAAATAGTAAGTGAGTATGATCAGGAAATACCACAATCACAAACTGTAGACAAACCCATGGTACCGCGAGGAAAAGCTACACAACAATCACAAGGCACACGGAAGACAAACTAAGCAAAGCAACCAGCTCTCTCTTCCCCATCAAGATGATTGCAAAACTGGACTGGACATAAAGTAGTAACTAATCTTCGTCTTTGAGTCTGCAGTTGTTGAAGTACAAGACATGTTCAGCTCCTATGAGGACCTTCTAACTATTGCATTGTATCATCGTGGAGAATCAAATTAACACACTATAATGAAACAAAGAAAATGGCTCACGACTCACAGATAGTCAGAGCTAAAGAAAACTTTCGACCATCAAACTGACGGCTGTCTTTAAGACCTTTGTTTTGTCTGTTTTTGAGTTGCCATATACGACAGATACAATAGACTTATATCAGTCGTAGATGTTGTAGGACCTATGAATCCATACCAACCAATACCATTCCACATCTTATCTTCTGCCGAATTCCAGTCCAGAATTTTAATTTATGCTGGCTCAAACATCTACGATGAGAAAGCAGTCGAGAAAAAAGTATTTGAATGGAATATGGATATTTAGTGGAATAGATCAATATGAGCGAAAATGTATATGCAAAAAACCCATCTCAACAGACTTTATAAGTCTACAGATACTACTGTAAGGCAAGATTTTGCTACTGATCACATACATATGCGGAGTCACTTTTTTTAAAGCATTCGAGCACATCTATCTAGTAGTGCTTGTGTCTGAAATGAGGCCAAGTCCCCAGGTAAAAATACTTTTTTCATTCTTAATTCTACTCAGGATGGAATTTATCATGCTCATGAATGATAATTGCCAACAGTTGTTTTATTTAGCATTTATTACTGTAAATTCGGAAATTTTCGCGATTTTTTTTTTCATGAATAGCGTTAAAAGACTATTTGCGACGTTCAAACTTCGCGACTAAGGCATGATTTACCTTTATCAGTAAAAGACAGAGTGAACTCCTAATTCGCGAGGGTTTTATTTTCACGAAACTTCGCATATGCAAAGTTTCGCGAAAAGTAAACTCTCGCGAAAATATCCGAATTTCCAGTATCGTGATAAATACATAACCTGAGAGCTAAGTAGTCCAGTAGAAAATCACAATGACCTGGAACTTGATTTTTAAGTTATTTTTCTTTGTTGGTTTTTGTTGTTGAGGCATTGTACTTGACGAATCCAACCGATGCAACTCTGACATCATTGAGCGTTTTGAAATATTCAATATGACTTCCAAGATGATCGCCAATTAGACTCCTAAGACCTATATGACCAACATACTCGATCAAAAGCATTTTATTTTTGACTTTACATGGATGTTTCAGAGGCCAAATGTTACAACCAATTAAAATGGAACATTGTTTTGATTCAGAAGGTTTAAATATTAAAGATGGCGTCCAAGAAGGCTGTAAGTTAGGCTTCTAAGACCTATATGAGCGACATACTCGATATAAACACTTTAAAGTGATTGTTCGGATCCGATGGAAGTTTGTTTTGATCAAAAATAAATTCCTCAGTAATTACTAATTTGTTTTCACTGCTCTGAACCTTCATTAGCTAAGGTGATTAAAGCCCTGTTTATTGCTCTGAAAACCAATAACTGTCTGCAGACATCTTTTTCATCAGGTATATTTAACAGCATGCGATCAAGCGTCTATTTACCTCAGTTGTGACTAAATGGGATCAGCTCCCAGAAGAGGGGCCTATAATTAGCTATGATTCCATTCAATTATTTCATTGAGTAATAATGGCTTCAGGTGATGAGAATGAGAGTTTAGGATACGCAGGATATATGTGGGAACCCGAATATTCTAAAGAAAGCTATTTGAAAGACTTTCTGATACAGAAGATGGTGGAGATTTAGGGCATGTCAGAAGTGCAGACCTTACATGGTGCACTTGCAGTTTTTGTGCATCGATGCCAAGCACAATCAATCTCCACGAAGTATGGGACCAGGCTGGGAACGAACTTGCGACCCCTGGATCTGCAGCAGACATATGTCCATAGCCAGACATATTACGGACTGCGATATATGCAGCCCGGTGAAATAGGATAGATAAATGCTTATTTTCTACCCAAATTAGTGAGGTTTACAGATAACCACATATTATGAAGAAAAAATATTCATTTTTAAAGTGTTTAAACTTATTAAAAGTCCATTCCAATAACAATAACCCTCGATTAACTGTAAAATGACAAAAGAATGTGGAAAAGTTTGAAATTGCGGACCATGTTTCTAATCATTGCAAATATTCCGTAATAGAAATGCAATATTAAAATTATCCGTTATGGGCCCAACCTATGCTCCCCTTTACTGTCTAAACTGCAGGAAAAATGGGCACATTTCATATTCTGTACATTTTACGGGATTGTATACATGAAACACTTTGCCTGCCAGTCTGTTTTGATGACAAACATTAAAACAGTTTGGAGCTAGATCAGGTGCCATAAATGTCGGGCCTGGTCTTATCCAAACAGGTCTTAGTAAACACACTGATGACATTCATAAATAGTTTTTAGATCTCTAGAGTTTATTCTGAAGAAAAAAATCAGCAGACGAAAAAAGCCTTGAAAATTTAAGCAGCTTTGCTGTCTGAATGCTATAAATTCAGCCCACACAAAAAAGGACCACAGAGTAGAATTGTTTTATAGAAATATGTATTTCGGTATGTGCGCACATTGAAGTATCTGATAAGCCTGGGCATGTGTCCAGGCTTACCAGTACTTTTGCTATGCACTCTGAATAACTGAGGGTCCAAGCTACCTTCATGCCCATAGGGAACCCTGATCAGTCTGTAAAGATGTCTGTATCCGACGGCTTACTGTTTAGAGAGAGAGAGAGAGAGAGAGAGAGAGAGAGAGAGAGAGAGAGAGAGAGAGAGAGAGAGTTACCTGTTTATCCTTTTTGAAACAACCTTCTTCGAAGTGCTTCTCACAAACAATGTTTTGTTTTGAATATTTATATGTTTTAATGTCCAGATTTTTTTGTCCCGAGATTGTGGATCCACTGTTGACAGAGTTGTCTGTTCTTCTTTGGATCTGGTATGGCAAAGGCACTTATTCCCTGACCCCACTTCCCATTACAAAATTTGGCTTTACACTGTGGCATTTTTGTACACCTATTTGTCTATACTACACTGAATTTACCTCTCTGACCTGCTAACTGCAGCTGTAGCACCTGTTGTGATGCCTGTGGAAATTTTATTGGTGTATTGAAGAGATTAATGGCGACCTCCTGTGGCAGGCCCAAGTAATCAAATTATGGACTAATTAGAGTAGCTTTATCAAAATAAATGGACATATGGTTCTCAACATAAATTAAACCTGGATAATAATGATAAAAAATATAGACCGGAATAATCCCTTTAATGTTAACTTTTTATGGTTGTTTAGAGGCTAAATGATACAAACGATCAAATAAGAACATAGTTTTGATTCAGAAATTTGAAATTTAAAGATGGCATCGAAGTTGGCCGTCAGTTAGATTCCTAAGACCTATCTGAGTAAAACACTCGATATAAAGCATTTCAATGTTGACTTTTATCGATGTTTAGAAGCCTTATAATACAAACAATTAAAATAAAGCATTCCCAGGTTTGATTCACAAGGTTGAAATATTAAAGATGATGTCCAAGATGGCCGCCATTTAAAGCAAAATTCGACCTGAAATCGAATTTGCAGTTAGTAACTATTTTCTTATAGTTTTCAGTTGTATTTGGAAAATTTGACTAGCACGTTATTGTTGTTTTTCAGCTTTGTAAAATATTTAAGTTGATGTCCAAGATGGCACCAATAACATGGTAGGGAATCACATATATTTTGCTATCATACACTGCACGGAAAAGATAACAGACTCTTATTTTTCGTAATGGTAATAGCTGATTTCACGGGCCTTCCGTACTTTTCCGGAATCCTTTCGGGACTCAAGTCACATGGACTTGTATCACATGACTACATCAGCCAATCAACATAACTCCCGTAACCACGAGGCCGAGTAGCCATGTGCTCGAGGCGTGCATCAAAATACAAAAGTAAATTCTGTTTTGTGAGCAAATAGGCTTGTATAAATTGTATGCGAAGTGAAGATTAGTTGTAAGGGGCACTTAGCGCCGTTTTGTACTTTTTATTCTTACCGGGAAACCAATTTTACTGAATTTTCAAACAGCGCAGTTGTGTTTCCAATCCGAGGTCAATATTGATAACACCACAGGACCGCTGACACGTGACTGAGACGGTGCTCATGTAAACATTTCACCATTTAAAGAATGACTCAGAATCTCCCCAAAACATCATTGGCAGTGTGGCATCGATCTATCAAGCCAATCTAGTAATAGAAATTCCTAATATAACCGAAAATTACGTAAATTCGCACGTTTTCACTTGTCTGCAATGCTTATTTAAATATACATGTTGTTGGGAAGTTTTTTTGATTGGCCAGATATTTTTCTATTCGGTTGGGCTCGGAGCTAATCGGAATGTGTCGGGAAAACTCGATATGAAATTAGCTATTTTATGTCTTTGTTTGGAGAATCGTATCCATCAATCCATGCACCATGCCCTTTCCAGACCACTTTTGGCAGGATCTGAAAATACCATAATATCATATTATTCTCATAAAAACTCCCACTATGGGAAAACAGTTCTTCGAAAATTAAGTGATAAATTACAGGGTATACTGATCGCGCAATATCACTGATATTTTTGTGCCAGATTGTTTGATCAAAGTACAAATCTTTTTTGAATCAATATGCGGAAAAAAGTCAGCTGGATGGATAGATACAATTTACAAAAATACTTATGGAGTGTAGTGTATCAACACAAAAAACAACCTGTAAGTAAGGTATCCGCATGCTGCAGATGTTCGTTACTAACTTGACTGCTGGTTGGTATGGGCCTGCTTGCCCGGTGCAATTGTAACAACGGTTACAACTTCTCTGGTCTGTTGCACTTTCTGGTCTGTTGCAAGTGCAACAGACAGCACAGATGGTTGGATATTGCTATCACAAATATGAATGCTGGTCCGGTGCAATTGTATCAGACATGCATGCTTGTATGCAGATGTTTACAGATATGACTGTTGGTTAGATGCAACTGTTAAATACATGGGAAATGACCAGCTGCAATTGTTACAGACATGGCTGATGGTCGGGTGCAAATGTAATATACATAGATCCTGATAAGATGAAACTGTAACAGACATGCATACTTATAGTATGCAACTATTTAAGACATGGCTGCTAATCAGATGCAACTGTAAAATACATGCATGATAAGTGCACTATAGGTCATGCTTTCTGGCGTGGTGCCTCACTGTAGGTCATGTGTTCTGGTGTGGTGCCTCACTACAGGCCATGCCTGTTGGCGTGGTACCTCACTATAGGCCCTGCCTGCTGGTTGGTTTTGCAACCGACATTTTGACTAGTTGAGTGCAGACGGAAGAGGGATGGCTACAAGTCTGGTGCTACTCTTACAGAGGTGCCATTACATCAGACATGTTTGCTGATCCGGTGCCAATCTCAGATATGCCTGCTTGTACAGTGCAACTCTATCAGACATTCATGCTGGTTTCATTTATTCAGATACACGTGTTTGTAAAGTGCTTCTCCATCAGGCGAGAATTCTGGTATGTTACAAATCCACCAGTCATATCTACAGGTTAGGTGTGGCTCCAACGGGTTCGTAAAACTTTTCAGCAACCACCCTGGACGCCATCTTGAACATGTCAAATTCTGAGTGATGCATTAGCTGCATCACTGGGATGTTACAAGGATGATGTCTGTAACTTCCGAATCAGTAAAATCAGCATTTAACATGCAAATGTGGAAACCTGGAGTTTGTTGGCCCAGGGAAAATGTTCTTATATTTTTTGTAATAAACTGCCATTTTGGTGGCCAATTGACCTAAATTTTTATTTTATTTCTAAATTTTTATTATGAGCTAAGTGTCCTCAGCTAGATTCCAACGTCATAGCTAACAGTTTAAGGGAAAAAATGGGTTTGAGACATTTTTCCATATCACACAATTCACAGTATGTAAACTGAAATAAACATCCTATACCCGTTCCTCCTAGCTTTCGCCTTATAAACATGAATAACAACACTCGTGTGTAACCAGTATTACTTGACTTTTCGCTTACTGTAAAGGCGGCAACTTTAATATTCATATCTGGGTGTGGTTCGACAATTTCATCTGCTAAGGAAGGAAAATCAGGTTTTATTTATAACTTGGTTCAGAGTTAATAAGCTTTTTGAGCCGCGCAAACGTGCGTGCATTTCATAAAAATCCTAAACGTATACACACTGAACTCACATTTATTAACCCTTAAAGGGCATAATCACAAAATGTATGTTTTTGTAGTCCACTAAACTATTTGAAGCCTCATAGATAAACAGTGTGAACCCAGATCAGACGGCTCCTGTAGGAGCAGTCTGATCTGGGTCCACAATGTTTACCTCCCTGCTTATGTTAAATAGACATTTTCAGATGCAGTTATTTTGCCGGCGTTTTAAGGACTAAATAATGACTGAGGTGGTGGCACAAGACGATACAGTTACTTTTGAATAAACCACGCCTCCTTTTCAGCTTTTACCTATGCCTAAGGTTGACTAGTCCTAATTACGCATTCATAGGGCGCCGCCTTTACAGTAAGCGAAAAGTCAAGTAATAGTCAGAAAAATGCGTGTATTTAGGTACATGTACACGTTTCCATTTATATTGTAAGCGATACAGACAATACACTTTCGAACAAGGTAAGAAAAGCCATTTTATCTATTTTATTCCGTTTTATTCCATGATTTTAATGGTTTCCTCCTTTGCATTTTGCTTTATCAAAAAACGACTTGCTCACAATCAGAGCCGTTCTGTGCCGAAAACGAGCTTAAATGCCAGTTTGCATGGTTTTAGTGGAATTGGCAATTATATGTGTACATGATTACATGGTTGTAACTGTAAAAGGTTACTAAGATCTATGGAAAAATGAATTTTAATAGGTGAGCCCTCGCAATTACAGCTGTACCAACAACTCTCACATCATGATTTCCGACAACTGGTTACGCACGAGTGCTGTAATTAATATTTATAAGGCGAGAGCTAGGAGGAACGGGTACAGGATGTTTATTTCAGTTTACATACTGTGAATTTTTAACTTATAATTGGCCTCCATCTTTGACGCCATCTTGAATATATCAAATTGCTCAATGATGCCAAAGTGGCATCGCTCGGATTTTTCAAGGACTATATATGCACTACCAGAATACATAAAGAAAAAAAGTTTAAAACCAAGTGCCAGGTCCTCCTAAAATTCGCCCAAATTCTGCCGACTAAAGTGGCATCAAGGTCCTCACTTTTGAAATTTCATGTGCACTTAAGTTAAGACGATTAATTAAATAGTCCAGTATTTTGTTTGCCATTAATTACACCCTGGGCACTGCTAAATTAGTTCTGTCTCTTTCGTTCATCTACTCTAAGCCTGCAGTATTTTAGTCTTGACATAAGATTTCAAACAATGCGGTATGTGCGACAAGCAAAGGCTCAGGCCAGCCTGCGCATACGCACAGTCTGATCAGAGCCTTTGCTAGTCGCTTGAATATTCTATGACTGTTAAGCTACAGACTGGACATCATTTGGAGCATCTAAGCTTAAAGGAGGCTGCCTAGGCTCGTCCGAGTCTACAGTATATAGTCGTCATATTGTTGAAAATCACATGTCTCAGCTCATTTGTAGAAACAGTGTACAGATCAATATCAACGGGTTTTAAACGGCTAGCTTATGTTGATCTATACAGTTTAACAGCCAACACATATCTGCTAGACTTAACAGGACGGACACAGTTGAGCCGTGACACGTGCTTTCCAACAATGTGGTATCTGACAAGTGTAGACTCAGCTCCTTTTAGACTAAGAAACTCTAAATAATGTTAGGCCAGTAGCTTAACAGTCAAAGGCTGATCTGAGCCTTTGCTGGTCGCACATACCCCATTGTTTGAAATCTCATATCGCTGGTCATTTAGTGTCTAGTGTTTCCATAGATTGACAAAAAGTCTGGTCGCCAATTATTGCTACCAGTAGTATACTTAAAAGCTTATTTTCAGCTTCAAACTTGTACCAGTATTTTTCTTTCTCTATTCCAAATTTCTACCAACGTTTCTCAAGAAATGTTACATCAGGGCATACACGAGAGGCTGAAAACTTTGGCTAAAATAGAATAGGCGTGAATTAATCTAGCTTACACTCGTTCTTCAGTAGGCTAAATGAAGTTTGTTGTTGTTTTCAATTTTGTTTCGATTTTTTCTTGTTCAATATAAACAACATTAGCGCACATTATACATTCGGTGTTAAATTCTAAGTAAATCGTGGACTTTTAACAGGAGACTGTGTATCCGGAATTCTGTGATTTTTTTATCATGTGTTCATATACATCTAGGAAACTATTAGTACAAATGTGAATAGAACCACAGTCTAGATAACAAATTAATAAGCCTTTTTATAAAGAAGGGTTACCCTGGCATCCAATTTAGGTTACCTTGCACCCCCCAGGACAATTTTTCATCGGTGCCAAATTGTACAAATTACGTGATTTCCCTCATTTTTTTTAAGTTTTCATGTATATTCATGAATATGCAAATGAGATAGTATTCATAAAGGACTACTGGATGAATGGACTTGTCAAATTGTACCATTGATTATATTAAAACATGCAACAATGACAATATTGGGATGAAATCAGCCTATTTTTACTTTTAATGATTTTCCCTTATTTTGTAGCAGCCTAAGCCTATTCATGAATACACTAATTATGCAAATATGATAACTTGCATTTTTGACCATGGAATACAAGACCTATGTCTTAGCTTTCATTTAGTACAAATATTAGTAATCTATGGCTAAAAGCAGCTGAGATATTATTCATCTTGTACATATACCCCCATTCGTGAATCACATTTTAAATGTTTCATAAATATTTATGAATATTCAAATTAGATAATTTGCATATGCATCATGGGGTTAATATGCCTATGTCTAAACTTTAAT
The DNA here is from genome assembly GCA_964019695.1 of Loripinus fragilis. NCBI lineage: Eukaryota > Metazoa > Mollusca > Bivalvia > Lucinida > Lucinidae > Loripinus > Loripinus fragilis. The sequence goes on along the minus strand of OZ026514.1, from coordinate 106,052,032 downwards.
TTGGTAATAAGTTTAGTAGTCTAGAATAAGTAACAGCTGAGATATGAGTACTTTTGTAGGCATACCTCAATTTTCAAATCCGTTATGGGTTGCCATGAAAACCTTGCATTTTCACATAGCCCATACCAACATTTTATGGACACCTTCGTTCCGCATTCAGGGAGTCCCAATGAACAATTTGGCACCCATGAAAAAAATTGTCCTGGAGGGGGTGGGGGGGGCAAGTAACTCCAATTGGATGCCAGGGTAGTTGGTGACCCCGGTGCACGTCAAAATGTTTGTAATGTAATTCATCTAGCCTAGATATTACTGTACATTACATTATATTTCACAGTTGGATTTCATAAAAAGCATTACCATTGGACTTAGTGAATACTCAATGTATTTTATTGAAATAGAAGATTTATCATGCCTTCTACAATTATTTTATCAAAAAGTGCTTACGTTTTAAGAACGGTGAGGCGCAAAAAATAGGATTTCAATATTATTTTAATAATTAAAGACATTCAATCACGTTCTTTCTTGTTTGATAGCTGGCAAATAGTCACTAGTATTGTTAAACAAATTTCTTGTAAAACGACAGAAAAAAAATCCTTTTCGTCATTTTAACTGGACACATGCTATTTTTCTGTCAGTTGTTTTAATGGAAAATGTGTTGTATCGCATGAAATCTAACAGATCACGCTGGTTTATTGCTAAATATACCTAAACAAAATATTTAGTCATGACATGAACCAGGAAGACTTCCTCAACAAATGTATGTCAATATTTGATACCTTTTTAGCTTATACAAGAGAGTATAGGCAAACATTCGACCACCCCTCTTTGAAAATATAGCAAAATATTAAGTGACATGCGCCAGTCACGCCAACATACCGTCAAGTAAAGGTCCATAACTTTGTTATTTAAGCTGTGATTCAGCCCAAATTTGTACATAATCTTTCCGCGATGTTTATGGTCGCATCACACAAATTTTATACAATTCCTGTGACACAGTCTCGTGTTATAATAAAAGTCCACGATTTACTGGGACAGCCCTAGTACACTATATACACTCTAATAAATATCCTAACGCTACCATTAATTAGCTCTGAACAGCTAAAATATGTGAAAAAAAAAACGTTGGGGGATTTAATCATTAATTTTATGAATCACGAAAGTTTCAAACTTATCTGTTGCATAATGGGTGAAAGTAAAATAAAAATTCTCAAGAATATTCAAAATGGTTACTGCTAATGATTGCACCTTCTCAACTTTTCTTTCAAATAGAATTAGTTTTCTATACAACATAATCCAGCTAGAGAATCACTTTACTCGAATGGTGGAGACATTGCGGGTTTTCAGTCAACATGTGCACAAACAATAATAATTAAGGTTATCAGGCTGTTTAACCCTTTAAGCGCCACGAAAAAATGTATCTGAAAATGTCGTCTGCTGAAGTCGTACGTTGCAAATAATTGCCTTACATTACCGACGAATTAAGTATAGAAGCTAACAGCGTGGACCCAGAACAGACTGCTCCTTTTTGCCATAAGTTAGTAAGGCTTCTTAAACATTTCAGCAGACGAGAAAAGCAGACGACTTTTGTTGCGATTGGCGCATTAAGGATTTAAAGGTAATATTTTTTTTCAATATTGTTTTGCTGTTTATTGTCACACAGATCTATCTAACTGTGGATCTGCTTAACACGACTTCTATGAGTTACGCGATAGTCGATACAGTACCTGAGTTATACCAAAATGTGATTATTTCCTGAAAAAAGGAGATAGAAGGGATTTGTGTTTATGTCTGGAATTAATGCTTACTTTGATAAACTACACACTATTAGCACTATAATGTGCATACGTTTGAAACCTTAGAGCTGCTCAGCAGATTTTTAAAGTCATTCAAGCTTTTCATACTTTTCATACTGTTTATCGGATGTATTAAATGGACCAGTGATTAGGTCGTCGACAGCATACAAGTTGAATATCCAAACTACTAGTACAATGCCCTTGACTGCTCAAATTTTGCGTACCGCTACGCAATGGCGTATAACTTCACAAGCAATGAACAGAGGTATGCGATTAATTTTCCTTCACTTTTCCATATTCTTCATTATGTGATGCCATCAAATAATAACTTATGAATTGAATAACGCACCAATTAGTTTGTAAACATATTTCAGATCACTGACAAGCCAGAAATTGGCTGGTACTAAAATAGTTTTAGAAGTTAAAGGCTCAAATTGAAACAGAATGGACTTTAAAAATATCTAAGTGATACATCCAAATGAAAAAGCAATTAAGTATGGACCACAATTTACAAAAATAGAAAAGTTTGTGCCCTCGTTGACCACAACAAACCCGTGATGACTACGTTGTTCGAAAAACAGTGGTTATGATAATGTAAAAAGATGCACTTTAGCTTTAAAGTTTGAAAAGTAAAATTTATGTTGGTAAATGAAAAAAAATCAAATTTCTTGATTCTTAACGAACAAGGCAAACGGTAAGTTGTCAATTTCGCGGAAAAAATATCACGACAAAATACAGAACGACGAGGAACTTCGCAACGATTCGTGGCGAAGTTTCTTGACAGATAAATGGAGCTTGATTATGAAGCACTGAGATTAAGAAAAATTGACTTACTTTTTCCTCAAGGGAAACGGTTTTCACAGCGAAATTTCGCGCAGGCGTTTTGAGGTGAAATCTAGATTATTGAAAAGCGATATTCGTTCCCTATGGCCGCCGATCGTGAATAAAATGTTAAATTGCTTTTGTTGTTGTTGTTTTTACCAACACTATACAAAATATGATCAAAACCAACACGTGTACAATGGGGTAGTGCTAGAATGTCTATTCCCAAAATGTCTATTCCCGAAATGTCTATTCCCATAAGTTTACTGTGCCAAATGTCTATTCACATTATGTCTACTGTGCCAAAATGTCTATTCCCAAAATGCCTACTCCTTTGGTAAAAATGATTTAATGATGAAAAACTGATATATCTTTTACATATTTTAAAATAAGTATGTTCTGCCATGGATATAATTGTGATTTAGGTCAATGCAGCACTATCCATAGACAGACGGGGCTACCCGACTTAAAACATGTCGCATTAAAATATGTCGCAGGTGTATTACAATAAACAGACACCATTTTCAATGCATAGTTTGCTGGCGCTTTATGGGTTGCTATCGACCCATGTATATTTTTTATCAATACGTGTTATACAATGTACAGTTGAATTACGATCAGTTGTGAAATACATCGTGAATGTAGGACAGTCCTCCATTGTTTAGCACAAAACCGTGTGTAGTTTTAAGGAGCTGAAAACTGTAAGTAAATGTGTTTTCTTCTTTCTTTTTGTCATTATTAAGAAAGAGTTTTTGTTTGATTCTTTACTACTCAGTAAACAGAGGACAGAGCTACTGTCCAGTCAGGAAAGAGTGACAGTGGCGTCATGTTTTGTTTAGAAAGTTTTCATGGAATTCTAATCGATAGATCACTCGTCTTGTGTATAAATCCTATCCACAGGATATGATAAATACATGTACACAAGTGATATGTCGATTAGCGTTAGCTCAAGTGGAGAGTAGAAGTTGAATTTTACTTAACAATTGTAAACAAATATCACGTCACTGTCACTCTTGGTTGGCACGACAGTATATATGTTCAAATTTTAGTATTAAAACTTGATATTATATTCCTACCATCTATTACAACAAAAGAGTACTATTAGAGACTAAATAACCGGTAGCCTAAATTCATTATCAAGGGTCATTTTCAGGGAAAACACACACGAAGACAAACAGCCAGCTAATGAACATATTTTCTTCTCTTTAACAAAAAGTTGAGCATCATATAATTTTCTTTTTGTCTGTCTGCTTGCATTCATTCATACTTGTCTGTTTGTTTATTCACACTGAGCTGTGTGTCTACAGGGACTCTCTATACAAAGGGACAGGAAGCACTGTGTTAATTTAGCTGATAATAAGAACTATCTTGTAGGTACACTACCATACTTGCAGATATTGTAAGAAGGAGATAACGAACTGATTTAAAAGTGTTTTTTGGGGGAATAGAAATAATATATAATTATTTATGAAGTTAAAAACACCCAGTGCATAAATTAGCCTTTCAGCTTCAAAACCATTTAATTTTCAAAAAGATACATTGTACATTTCTCCAGTTAATAACATCGATAGTTGGTATGAGCGCCTGAGCTCCTAAATGTACACATTAGGTACATATTACAATATAATAGATAAACATATCAAGTTACAATGATGCTAAATGTTTAGACTGTGTGATTCAGCATATTGTGGTAAAGAAGGGATAGTAATTCAAAAGCGTTATTAATTAAAATTTGACATTAATGACTATACGCAAAATAACACTTTGCGTTCGACTTTTGTGCGATTAAAGTGGCAGGTGGCCAGTAATGTAAATGCAGGTGCTTTTCCATTACTGAACACATGTAAATCGGGAACCAGCTGCAGCAGGTAATGGTCAATCCACACTGGCCTACAATAGTTTTTGAACATATGGTAAAGATTCTTAACCCTTTGTATAGAAAGACCCTGGTGTCTAGCGTCATTTTAAAACCAATGATTAATAAAACTTTCATTGATTTTGGGAGTGAGTTTGTGAAAGAGATATCAGATTTTCAGTCATGTTGGGATGGGTCTTCCTGGGTTTAACTAGTGTTAAGCAGAAGATAAAGTGTCCTGCTCAAGGACACAACACAGTCGAAGCCACAACCCATCGGTCACGAGTCTAGTCATCTCTACTTCGTACAGGTAAGAGATGTTGGGCGGCATTTAGCTAAGTTCAATCCTTGGATGAAAACATTTTCTGGACTTCGCCACCTATATTTGGGCCAAAATACTTTTCCATATTCACAGTAGATAATCACCTGACTTGCGGACAGTGTGCTTATCTGATGTTGCAAAGGATTTCGATGGAAAATTAATATAGTTTTTGACATTTTCAAGGTGAGTGACCGCTTTATTATTGTGTTTTCTGCATGCATGCGTAATGAAATTTCCGAAACGACGAAAGTTCTTTAAGAACGTGATATGAAAAATGTTTGTACCAAAGTGGAGATGTGAGAAATAAAATATCAAAACGTAGCAGGTTATCACTATGGTCCGCAACTTGATAATATAATCCTAATCTGCACCAAACGTTTGTTGTTGGGGTTTTTTTTGCGAAATAATGCAAAACCAATGAGTTATTTCAGAAACAGTGAAGAAAAATCAATGTCCCTTTATATAAACACGAACTTTTGGGCCAAATCTTCCTAAAAGGGTGTTTTAACTCTAAAATCGTTATGGACCCGTTGCCTCTTGACTGACAGCAATATCGATACTGTACCCTATCAAGTACTGTTGAAGTAAATGTTTTGACTGACCGCAATACTGCCCCAGGTGTGGGACTTGCTGGTCAGCTGTTTACCGATTCGTGTACAAAAAAAACGATGAGAAAGCTGGGCTGTGCGCTTCGCTGTCATCGTTTAAGATAGAAAATAAAAGTAACTAGAGACCCATTCTCACGTAGAATTGCCAAATCGACTTTTGAAATGACGATTTTTCAACTTCAACCTTTGCTAAAATTGTCATTACCATCAATTAAAAGTGGGCCTGCCTGGTTCTATTCCAAAACAGAAAATGTTTAACTTCACTGGAAATTTGGTATTTATGTATCCGAATGATTGGTGGTATATGCAAAAAATTGTAAGAATTTTAAAGGTTTGTGTCATTTCCCAAGACACAAAGAATGCTCAGCAATAGTCTGTATAAATAAAAATTTGGTGGCCAGTTTTTGCCTTGACATTAAACATTATGAATCAATAAGTTTTACAAGTATACCTGCAAATTTACTCCAAAATGGTAATAATATAAAGAAAACCATTTTAAGAAAAATACTTATTTTCAGAAAAATTTCTTAACATTAGTCTAACTAAACAGATACAGGAGAACAAAGCACACACAACACAATAAACACATGCCTTGTGTTTATAGAAAACATAACTAAAACACATTTTAATTTAAAATATCAAGGAATGTTTCTACTTTGCAAACGGAAAAAGACTCGTATATTAGAATAGAAAGTCCTGTAGATTTTACTCTCATTTCAGATTAATTTAAACCTGCACTAAACGTGGTAATAATGTAGAAGGGGTTTTTTTTACATACGATCAAACAAAGACTGTCTCTGGTTTGCATACAAATCACGTACCAACGTTAATTGAAATTTCTTTTTAGATGACACATTAATAGTGCGTTCAAGTTGCTGCCATTTCATCAAAGATCAATCATAAACTTACAACTGTTCGACACAGGCGTGGTATTTAGATGGCAAAACACAAACATTTAAAATTCCTATTTTCTGAGTGTACAACGAAGTAATTGTTCTCAATCCTAAAGCAACACATTAAAACAAAACACAATAAAAGCATGTTGCCTCGTAAATTAGGAAATAACACATGTTTGACCACTGATCATAAACTCATTTCTTGTTTCTATAAAATAAAATCGTCATTGTGTACAATAAAGATCATCCAGCCTTTCCAAATTACACTGATATCTCTGGTAGGTCAGTCCTGGTCCGGAGGTTATACACTTTTCGATGCTCAGCTCAAATGAGCATGATATTTTAACTAATATCAGAAACTTAAAAGCTGGAATATTAAGGTTTTTGTTAGCTTTTCAACACTCAGGTGTTGCATTTATCCCGCCTATAGATGTTATGTAAGGCGAACATTTGCTGACAGTTAACATACATGAGCAGGATAAATTTCATGCTCATTTGAGTTGAGCTTGTAAAAAAGTTTTATAGTCTCAAGGTCAGCTCATTGGCTTGAATATTGCCGTTTTGAATTTTAGCACTTAAACGAGTTGAACGATCTTTTCCTCCCTCTTTATTTTGAAGGCGTCGTATACGTAAAAACGAGTATACTTTTTCATCACAAGTAAATCAAATATCAAAGATTTAATACCAATATATTGGCCCAATTAAGCGTGCTATTTATGAGTAAAATATTATTATTTTTTAAACCATCAGTTTACAGATATGTTTTGGGTGCTCAAAAGAACCGTCTCTGAGATAAAAGATGCAAAAACGTTTTGTTATCATTTGCTTTTATTTGGTGAAAGTTATTTCAACATCTGATCACTTTTATTTAATCATGTTCGATAATCTGTATGTTAAGCATTCTATTTCTAATTTAGGGGATGAAAATAGTTTAAAATACTAATAATCAGGACCCCTAGGTAAATAGATATTGCATCAAAGATTCCATATTTCGTTGCAGTGTGGATAAAAGTTTCTGGACGTTTCAGGCATATGCCTAACTGGAAGTGATGCCTGAATTGAGCATAGGCAGTAAAATTATAAAATGCCAATAAAAGTTTTCATTTAAATGTGTGAATTTCTAACCATCAGGTACTTCACAATAGAAAAGTGAGCCATCTAATATGTGATTAACTTAAGTATAAGCTTTTGCACAAGACTATATTTTACACATTTGCAATTTAAAAGAAATGTTGCCTGATTCGGTGAGACATCCTTCATTTCTAATTTTCGGAACATTTTGTCTAATGTACGAGACGATTTGTTTTAAGAGAAAATAAAGTCAGCCTGAACCCCATTCACAAGACGCACTTATATATCTATCGGTTTGTGATATCCTGATAGTGTTGCAAGCAAATGCAATGCCTCTGTCTACAAATAATTATATAATTAGTGTTAAAAAGTTACCCAGTTTAAAGCTTTACACACACAAACTATTTTTCCAAAATATATGAATTTTCTGCTTATGGCGTAAGAAATGACTACATAGGATTTATTCAATGACAAAATAGGGTAAAATTACCAAACTTGAACATAAATGATGTAATTTAAACCAAATAGTGTTGTATTTGTCCCGTAAGTTAGGTCTCGTAAATGAGAAATTTTAACTATGTATATGTTTACCATGAATCGCTGGTAAGGAGTGTACTATCGAACTTTATGCTTCAAGTTACGTCTTAACGTAAAAGACAATACAGCACTTGTAATTTCTGAAGATCATATCTAATCTGTGTTGTCCAATGGAAACATTACAAGCTCAAAAGCAAAGGTCTCGTAAATTATAAAGCTTATTTTCCGTTTAAAAGTTTTAAAAGTGGCTTCTAGCGTATTTTTACTATCAAGAGCATAAAACCAAATAGCTGATTATTAGTTTATATGACATACAACACATCTTCTGATGGCAAATTGAAGTTATATTTAATGCATTTTGTATGTGATGATTGGGTTTATTGTTTGGACTTGTAAATTTGTTGAATTTGGCGACAAAACTAACGATGTAATGACAAACATAAAACTTGAAAAATAAACTATTTTGTTGTATTTTCTGTAAGCCACCACCTAATATTTCAAAATTATGAGTTTCATTTTTTTTCATGCACAAGCTCAATGTGTATTAGAATGTGCAGTTAAGGTGGAATTAACGACTGGCGACATGCGATTTTCGGACCCCCTTGGCTATTATTCGTGTCATATATTTTTTTTGAAACATTGCTGAGCGTTCTGGAAACATTAATTTTATATTAGAAATGGCCAGTCTATCGAATAGTATCATAAATTACTTGTAAACATATGTAATTGACAAGTTATTGATCGTGAAAGGCTGGCGACATCAATTGGCAATTCTACGCGAGAATGGGTCTAGAACACATTCGATGACGCGCCATCGCAAATCCCCATGCTCTCGAAGATATCTAATAGTTCTTGATCCTTTGACCCCATCCAAAAGTCACCAGTTTGATCCTAGGGTAAAACTTTTCAGTGTATCCTGGGGCCAGTTTCATCAATAAAGTTCCTAGGACAAATCTTAAAAGAGTCGTGGGACATTTTCTAGGATATGCGTAGGTCAGTTTCATCAAAACGTCTTAAAAAGATCCCACGACATAATTTTGTGTTTCATCGAAATGTCGGTATAGAGAGGTGGTTGTAAAATAGTTCAAATGCTCGGTTTACAACATACACAAGGGGCAAAGTCTCAGATGTTGCCTTAGTCTTCTGTGCCCGGGGTATTGTTTCTGTTTACAGTTTCTTTCCGCTGTAACCATCAACAGATAATATAATAAAACCTAGCTTAAGCAGCCACTCAAAATTAGACAAAATGAAGGCCTTAAAACAGGTGGTAGTTTAATATTAGGTCAAAAGTATTGCAGAATGCTCAACGAGAGCATTCTGCAATACTTTCGACCTGTATTAAACGATTACCAATCTTGAAAACAAACCTGTCTTCTTTTGAGTGGCTGCTTAAGACATGTTTGACTGTAATATTTATTTGAAACTGATGCTGCTTTTTGCGGACTATTCCACGACGTGGAGTGTATACATGTACTTAGCAATAAGTTCCTCATCGCTTAAGCCGTCTAGTGGGCAGCCTTTAAAATACAAAAATATAAGAAATATATTGTTTCAGAACAAAAGTGGGTTAGTTGTTAAACGTAAGAATGGGTACTGGGATATTTTTTAATCTACGCGAGGGAATACCATATACACTTAACATAAAACATATTATAGGTCACTTCTTGCAGAGAAACTAGATGTTGCGGAAAGTCGCCACCTTAAATAGATTATGATGTAAGTCTATAAACCAAAGAGAGAAATACAATGTACACATTTGTCTCTTTCACTACATGGACAGCGAAAATTCTGACCCGACTAAATAGATACTTCGACCGACATTAGCCATCTCTGAGCGAAAATATCTCAAAATCAACTGACCGTAATGTGCACGACAAATGGTGAACGTAGATTGATCAGTATCCGGCGTCAGAAGGAGTGTGTGGATAGCAAATTGGTAATTTCCACCAGAATGATGCATAATTTGATCAAAATATACTTTGTGGTTCAAGAGTTATAGCATTTTCATGAGTTACAAAGGTATGCACGGACGGAAGGACTCACACAGAGATAATAGTGCACACCTGCGGGTGGTGGAATTCTTTTGTAACTGTGTAGCTCATCAAGACGTATTAAATACACATTTATTACTGTTAAAAACAAAAAGTAAGCAAACGAACAGAACGAATTTTAACAACAAAAATGGTATAGAAATTACCATTTCTAAGTTCACTGATCTGACACGTTTTAGGACCATGGGTCAGCTTACGGCCTTCTTCAGTCTTTCTGATGAACCGCGAGGTTTTGCCTTTGTATGGTTTGAGCTGTTGGTTGGACGGAAATCACGAACAACGCAACCATCACCATGCTACGTTTATGAGCAATCGGTACCTGTAGAGCGATACTGATAAGTTTTTTTTCCGCAATACCTACGACAATGCCATATTTATTATAGTGAATGAAATTAAGGATAACAACCTCATGGCACGGCTATGTGGCGACAAGTAGAGCCAGATGTTGGGGAGGGGCTGAGGTATGCTTCCAACTCATAAACTGATAGAAATATGGAGGCGGATCAGTAAAAAGCATAATTGTAAAGAAATGCACCTGTCTCTGGACACTCTAGGTTTTTTAGCCTTGGCCGATTATCGTCCTCTTCAGCCTCCAATATCACTTGAAAAGTAGCAGACATCGTTAGAGCATTGGACATGTATACAATTTAGGACAAAAATATCTGCTGGGACACCGATTTATTTGTCCTACGTATAGGACAAAAAGTGAGAACTTCCTAAATCTCCAGAGTTTGATGAAACACGATTTTTGTCTTAAACATGTCCTAAGACATTTTAAAGACAAAAACACGTCTTAAATGCTTTGATGAAACTGGCCCCTGGTCTACTGATATGCCACATGACAGTGTTCAGAAATTAAATTTTTGACCCCCAGCATCCCCAAGTCCCCAACCCTGGAGCATGTATGACCCAGGGGACCAAATGAAAATCCTGTCTTATATGTTTTATATATTTCATTTGTGAGAAGACATGCAAAGATTAGTTTAAAAATCTTTGAAATTGACTTTGTAATTGAGATTTAATGATATTTGACCTTTTGGCCCCTCCCCTAGGCCCCAGGAGGCAGGGACCCAAAAAATTGTGCCGTTGCATGTGCCATTGATGTAAGTAACTCACGCACCAAATCTGGTTGAATTTGGGGAAAAAAGTTGTTTGACCCCCCAACTCCCATGGTACCCCTAAGTCCCACCCCTGGGTCATGACCCAGGCGATGGAATGAAAATCCCGTCTGATATGTTTTATATCTTTCATTTGTGAGAAGACACACACAGTTTTGTTTAAAAATCTTTGAAATCGACTTTGTGATTGAGATTTTATGATATTTGACCTTTTGGCCCCTCCCAAGGGTCCCAGGGGGTGGGGATCCCAAAAATTGTGCCGTTGCATGTGCCATTGATGTAACTAGCTTACACGGCAAATCTCGTCGAATTTCGGGAAAAAAAATGAATCCCCAACCCCCTACGGTACCCGCAAGTCCGACCCCTGGGGCATGACGAAAATCCCATCTGATATGTTTTATATCTTTTATTTCTGAGAAGACACACAACGTTTGGTTTAAAAATCTTTGAAATTGACTTTGTAATTGAAATTTAATGATATTTAATTATATTTGACCTTTTGGCCCCTCCCCAGGGCCCCTGGGGTTGGGCCCAAAAAAATGTGCCGTTGCACACCCCATTCATGTGAGCAACTCACACACCAAATTTGGTTGGATTTCGTCAAATGGTTTAGGAGGAGATAGCGTGACGGACGGACGGACGTGAATGCAATATCCCCAACGCTTTTTTAAAAAAGCATGGGGATTATAACTTTAGTAGGAAAATTTTTGTTTTTTAATAAATTTACTCGTACATGTATGCTGTGATAAGGAAGTTATATCACAAATCCATCACTATTTTTTGATAATTTAAAATAGATTTTTTGTTATCATTAAATTCGTTTTGGCATTTTAGTCCTTAAGAAAAATGATAGATCCCGCAATATTCATACGCATGTGCGCTTTCATTCTTATCGGCGGGAAAAGCTTATCGCCAGAGCTTCCGCTGCTCGCTTAAATGGCACACAAATCACCATGTGAGCCAGCACATGAGATTTAGATACTGTTTCAAAGGCTCAGAATGTAACTGTGACTCGCCAGCGTATTCGCTGTCCGCACTTGTGGCACTCAAATCGCCATTTGAGCCAGCACATGGAATTGTGGTACGTATTGTATTGTCGATGTCGAGTGCCGAAGGCTCAGGCGAGCTTGCGCAGATATGCAGACTCGACAGAGCCTTCGCTGCTCGCATAAATGTCACGTAAATTGCCATCACCCAGATTTTTGTAACGTTATTACATTGTCGAGTGACGAAGGCTCAGGCGACCCTGTGCAAATGTGCAGACTCGCCAGAGCCTTCACTGCTCTCATAAATTGCACTTCTGCTCTCAAAAAAGGCACCCAATCACCATTTGAGCGAGAAAACGAGATTTTAGTACCCTGGCGAATCTGCACATTACTGAGCCTTCGTTACAGAACCAAAATCTGGTGTACAGGCGATTTGTGGCATTTATGCGAGCAAGCTCGCCTGAGCTTTCATCACAAATCTCATGTGCTGGCTCAAATAGCGATTGGGTGACATTTAATAGCGTGCGAGCAGCGAAGACTCTAGCGAGTCTTCACATTTGCCAAGGCTCGCCTGAGCCTTCTTCGCACTACAAAAATCTCATTTGCTGCCTCACAATGCGATTTGTGTGCCAATAATGAGAGCAGCGAAGGCTCTGGGTTTGCCATCGGTGCGTTGTAGCAATGCTTCAAATAATGTTCTCAGTGCATTGTAGTAAAAACCCTTGATTGAACTATGAGACAAGTTAGAAAGCGGCCCTGACCCAATATTGTTGGGTCCGAGAAATAAAAGGGGTGATCACCTTTTGAACGTTAGGTTTCATGGGAATACGACAACGACAATAGCTGTGCTTATAATTTTCCCTTAATTTAGGCGGTAATAACGTACGCGGCCCTAAAGTCGTCACCTTGACGTATTTAAGCGATTGTCCTGGATAAGAGACACTCACTGACTTAGAATAGACTTAAGCAGATGGTACTTTAACCATCCAGCTAGTGGATAAACTAAAGAAAATGGCTTGAAACTACCTGAAAATAACGTTAAAAGCCCTATTTTGTCAAGAGGGGTCTGCCTGACGACTTTAGGACCACCAAGACCTAAAGTCGTCAGTAACTAGGCCCTAAGGTCGTCGACGAATTGTGGTGAATTGTTACCCTTTTAGCGCATTAAAGGGCTGAGTGGTGGCACTTATTTATTTAAATTGGTGTCTGTTTGGCCTGAATGACGTCCTGGCAGTCTGAGCACCGGTGCTGGTGGTCCTAAGGGCGTTCTAGGCATAAGTGGCAGTGTTGGTAGTCGTAGGCGTGTACTATATGTCTAAGTGGTTGGGGTCATCTTAGGGACGCACTGGTGGTCTGAGAATCGGTGTCGATGGTCCCAGTGAACATACTGGAGGTCTCGTTGGTGGTGTTGGTGGTCATATGGGCGTACTGAAGGTATGAGTGGACTGGCATTGTTTGCATTCATAGACGTGTTATTCAATTTAGTGACAGTGTAGGTGATTGAAGGGATGTATTAAAGGTTTAAGTACCTTATTAGTGGTCTAAGAAACGTATTGAAGGTACGGATGACGGTATTGGTAGGCTTCCAGACGTATTAAAGGTCTGAATAGTGATGCTACTAGTCGTTAGGGTATTGTGTTGCCCTGAGTAGCGAGGTTGGTAGTGCTTGATGTGTATTGAAACTCTAAATGGCGGTGGCGGTATGGATGTATACTAGGTGACCATGATCATATGAGCACACATGAGCGTACATTTATATATAGATCAAAGTGGTGTGGTTGGCGTATGCTTAAACAGAATACCTGAGAGACATTGTTGGTCGTGTACATATAGAAAATTGAATGTCTTTATTAAGGTGTTAATGCAATGTACATGTGGTCCTGTAGGCGTTCTGAATGTGGTTGGTATACATGAGCCACTTCATGAGTAACCATGCCTTTGAGGTTTAAAGCTTATACTGATTTAAAGTGGCATGCTTAGCTACTCAGACCTGAAATTTAGGAATTGGCAACTATGAGTATTTAATATACTATTTAGACAACTAAACAAGAGCTTACCAGACTGTGTGCAGGCTATTATAATGGAATATGAAACACTGGCATATCTACGGCACTGCCAGGACTCATCAGAGGTTAACCCCCGGCACTTAAGCCCCACTATGTCCCCTGCCTACATAAACCCCTAAGGAGTGGGATATACGAAAGACTGGTGCATAAAACGAGTTAAAGTAAGTAAGGGTGCAAACATCAGGAATCGATATAATCAAGTACCACATCCGACCCAGGATACCAATGGGAAAGTTACAAACTCACAGTTAGACACAACAAACGAGAGCCAAGAGGTCAGCCCTTTACCAGCAGGTGACCACAAAGCACATATAAACAGACGCGCACAAAGCCATAGCAAACACAAGACAGAACAAAAACATAAAAGATCCACAAAAGAAGCACTGCTTTGGAACGGTCAGTAAAACATTTTACTGGAAGGCTTAAACCGGTTTAACGGCGCGCCAACCTCACCCTTAATTCAGAAAGTCGTTGTTCAACGCAGACAAAATGAGTAAACAGAGAGAATAATCACCAATTTTTATGAAGCCCAAAAGTCGGCAGGTCGGACCTAAAGTCGTCAACTCACTTTTCAAGTTAGAGATTGTCTTATCAGTCATATGAAAGTACTAGAACCAAGTACTGGAACCAAATCTTCGCCCTAGATTCTGCTGTTGTTGAAACTTTTACCATTCCTAAAACAGGGTAACATCCACAATCAAAGTCTTGTGGTCATAGTAACAAGACATGGATGTTAAAGTTTATGAGCACTGAAAATTAAAGTAACGTTGTCAGAATTTATCAGTTGGAACCCCCCCCCCCCCCCTTGACGAAAATGTCTGCATCAGCGCAAGGTTTGAATTTGAGGTTGATTTTTTTTTGCAGAGTCTTGTATCTACACTACTGTAGTCATTTATATTAGTGCTGTAAAATAGTCCTAAGTGAACTACATAAAAAATCTGACGGCCCTTGTGTTCTATATTAAGGGACCTTACGCAGTATATACTCGTTTTGGTGATGACTCCCTCCTACAATCCCCTCTTTCCTTTATATAAATAGATAACCATGGCTTACTTATTTTTAGTCTGGTTCCCCTTTCTCTTTTGCCACATCCACAGCTGTGAATGAAGAGGGAACCAAACTAGAGGTACACACGTTTCTATATTAAATTCTTGCGGTCTGTCTAAGGGTGGCAAGCAAAAACAGGTAAACGGGACCTACTTAGAATCGAACTTAAGGTAGTGCGGGACCCATGTCAAAAGATAACCTTACTTTTACTTAAAAGTAAGAGTGTAAGAGTTATCGTTCCTGAATTTTGTTTTTAAAAGAGAATACTTATTTTCTAAGACGGTAGATATTATTCTCCCCTGACAACTCTTTGATGCTTGAAACGTAATTCTGTAAGTATTTTGCTTTCACAAAAAGAAGGAATGCAAGTATTAGCTTTTAAAATTATCACCCAGAGTATGAAGTCATTCAGTATTTTGATGGTTAAAAGTTGCGGACTGTATAAATATACATACTATATACATGTCTCGGTTGCTATTTCTGAATGCTGCCACTTACCTAAGACCCACCCCCACCCCAAAAAGCGGGGTGGGGGGTTGAAGACGTGCACATGCCTTGTATGTGACATTCTCATGTTTTAGGTCCCATGGAGGTACATGGTCACTAATGTTTTATGGAGAAATGACGTAACTATTTCAATTACCTTATCACACCGGATAGGCAGCAATAAAAAACAGTCTAATGCTGATAACAAATTGCTACAAACAACAATCCAAAATTCTGTTACTTACAAGACTACGTTCGTCGATAGCATTAACGTTTTCGATTGCCGCCCATCAAGTGTGTTTTTGATATACTGAAGACGTAGCCAAAACAATCTGATACAAGGGCTAGGAGTTATTTCATGTTTCGTTTCTGTTGAAAAAATTATTATGTTTCGTTGCATGTTTCATGATGATAAAATGGACATTTCTGCATACATTTTAATAAAATTAAATGGAACTGCATGTGCCTGAAAGGAAGATATATGACAATATAACATTATTTTCTGTATATTAACGGTTGGCAAGCATGGTACAGATGCGCGGATCCAGGAATTTTCATCAGGGGGGGGGGTCCAGGTCAGTTTGACAAAAAAGCTCTGACAACAATTTTTCTAGTCCTCAGCTTATTTTACAGAAGTCAAATGGTCAATTTCAAAGAAATCTATCGTTTTTCAAGGCTCCAGTTTGGGTCCAATTTTTTCCAGGGGGTCCAACTTTTCCCAGGGGGTGTCCAATTGCTTATTCCCTATAGAAACCCATTTAATTTGTGATTTTCCAGAGGGGGTCCGGACCCCCTGCCCCCCCCTCTGGATCCGCACTTGGTGGAGCCCTCACAGCTTCATGGTTAAGGCTACTATACATTATCTCATTTGGGCTTGGCAAACGTTAATAGACAGAAGAATGTATCATCCTTTTATTGTTATATACCTTATAATAAGTGTTTACTATAGAAACTTGAGGTGTTTCAATCGCTGACAATTGTACATTTTATTTAATAATGTGTCATATTTTGGTTGATCGTTGACCAATCACTGACCGCTGGCTTTATTTCCGATAAAACATGACTGCAGAGGGCCTAATTGCCATTTCAACCTGCTCACGGATATCCTCTGCAAGTTAAGATACCGTCGCTTATGCTTTATTGAGAAATGACCAAAATATTCAATTATTATAAGATACACTACTTTATTACATCGGATAGGCGACAATCGAGAAGGCTCTGAACAATCGATGAACGTGGATCGCAAATCGCTAGAATTTCCATTTGTCGCTAGTCAGGCAAACAAACTGCAATCGAAAAAGTCTGTTTCTGACGGTATTTGATCTACGTTCGTCGATAGCATCAACGTTTTCGATTGCCACCTATCCCGTATGTGTATTGATACAATGAATACGTAACCAAAACAATCTGAAACAAGAGCTAGGAGTTATCTACATTTTGTAGTCATGTTTCTGTTGAGAAAAAAGTTTGTTTCCACACCGGATAGTGAGCAATCGAAAACACTCTTAACCATTGACGAACGCGGATCAAAACTCGCTAGAAACAGTGTTTTGATTGCGAAGTGTCGCCTGTTTGAATAGTGATGGTTATAAAAAACAAACTATGATTCTAACTATTTTTGGTCTATAATCGTCGATAGCATTGATGTTTTCGATTGCGCCTATAAGGTGTGGTTTTGTTGTATGCTTCACGATGTTACAGTGGACATTTTTTTTGGGGAAATGTTTTTGCTTGAAAGGAAAGTATTCTAGAACTTTTTGGATACTGTAAAGGCGGCACCTCATGACTGCCTTATTTGTCTACTTTAGCAAAGGTAAAATCTGAAAATGAGGCGTTATAACTACATTCGAAAGTGTTTGTTTATTGTTTAACATTAGTATAGAGGCAAACAGTGTGGACCCAGATTAGACTGCTCTAGGTTTTGTTTGTTTGTTTGTTTGTTTTGTTGCTTTACGTCCCAAGTCAACAGCTATGGTCATTGCGGGACGGTCAGTTCACCTAACCACACTTTTTCCTGGGCAGGCTTGAACAAGCGGTTAACCAGTAATTCGTGCACATACTTTCGCTTGTAACTGACAAAAACCCTACATGAATGAATCAGCGGAAGGGATGAGAATGATCGTAGAAATCATTTCATGATCAATATGGGACCAGACGAGCATTCTGCTCTAGATCTACACTGTTTGTTTAAGAGGCTTCATAATATTTCAATAGACGATAAAAACATATGATTGTGTTGTAATATACGCTTTAAGTGTTAATAAATGTGGGTTCAGTGCATTAACGGACAGGACTTTCATAAAATGCACGCAGACCTGCGCGGCTCAAGCAACTTTTAAACGCTTAACCAATGGATAGAACCTGATTTCCATTCTTGAGCAGTTGAAATAACCGAACCACGCCCAAATATGAAAATTAAAGTTGCCACCTTTACAGTACCCATAATATATTACAATGACAATATAACATTCCTTTCTGTATATTAACGTTTGTCAATCCCTTGTGCGATAATGTGTTGCAGACCTCACCGCTGTGTGGTTCTGGTTGCAACACATCACATTCAGGCTTGCCAAACATTAATACAAGGAAAAGAATGTTTTATCCTCTTATTGCATATTTGTAAGTTTATTCTTTAAATGACATTTAGATCTACGCATCAGGAATAAAGCTATAATTTTTAGCTTTTATCTACTTAAATCCTACGTGTAAGAAAGCATCAAAGTATCAAGACATGCTATAGCCATGCTTTAATGAGAATCATAATGTAATGTGCTGGGTAACATATGCTAGGTCAAAATCTTTTTTGTCATTTTCTACGCCCATTTGTCAGTGCTTAATCAATAATAGCTATGTCTCCGCCAAGTGATATACATAGGGGCGTAGACAAACAAAAAAATTGGGTGAAAGGGGAGACAACACTTATTATAGTCTTTATTTTTTTCAGGATTTTTCAGAAAAGTCACCAAAACAAAAAAACGAGCATGGTGACACATATTTTTTATTCAATCATTAGATTCTTCATGAAAATATCTTTGTAAAAATATGTTTTTTGTTGTTCCAGTTACATTCTCTGATATGTTAATTTTGAATATTAATGTTTTCTTTTGGCATTTATTCGTTTGACTTAATAAGGAGTTTGCTTAATAAATTGTGTAAATACATGTTATTTCACTATTTTTTGTTTTTATTTATGTCTCTGTTGTGTGTAGTATTTGTTCTGAAAAAAACTGCATTGCGTTTCTTGTTAATTTGTTAACAAAATCTGTGTTTGTTTATTTCAAAAACCTGCGATTTTGCAGTTTTTGACATCAAATAACTTTTTAAAAAGAACGGTGGGGTATTGTTTTTTTTGTCTTAGATTATAAGTATAAGTCTAATTTATAATATATTAAAAGATAAAACACTTTTGGACATATGCCGGTGAGTCCGGTACTACCTTTAGTGTCTACCAAAGTTCCTGCGTAATATATGCACACACATGGCCACAGGTACAACTTTGGAAGATTGGAGATAAAACAAATATGGCCAAGTAAGCTCTCCCAGATCTAGATGTTCCCTCTCAATTCTTTACTGCAGTCATTAAGTAATAAATATACAAAGGGTTGTCCGCCTGTACGTGGAGACTAAGCGAGTGGGTTTTCTTATGTGGATATATACACGTATAGGTAGACAATCATGGTATAATTATTTTATACCACCTATATCAGTATAGACCGTGCACATCATGAGATATTTTGTGGCAAAGGCGGGAATGAGGCATAAGAATGTGCCTCTACTACACAGCCTTCTCTAATGAACAATTACGAATAAAATTAAGCACTCAAACTTTGATATGCGTTACTATAAAGATTTCCATAGGACTCAATTCACTGAGCCCATCCCTTTGGCACAAGATAACCAACGATAACATCGTTTTTCTTCAAATTCAGCAAAAGTTTTCATAGGCGCATTGCTGAAATTTAAATTTTCGAAAAAAACTTACCTCATCGTCATAAAGGATAAAACAGGTCTTAAGTTCAAGATAAATGACTCTACTTTATTTCTTATTGGGTCGTACGTTCAAAAATTGGTAGCATCATATTAAAAAAATGGGGAGATAACTCAATGTTTGCAAAAAAACGGAAACGTGAAGTACGGTTTTAAGCTGATTTTCTATAGATTAAAATCATTCTTTTTTAGCAAATTATTTTAGTTTCTAAAAGTAAGTTTACTGTCATTTGTATTTGTATAAATTTTATTGATTTTTATAAATTTGAACATAATATTTTTGAGGAATAACTCTTACTACCCTATAAAATTTAATACTTGCCTCTTTATCGTTCCTTATATTACAATTACAATTAATTAAAACCGGTAAAACTTCATTATTTCTAGAACAATAGTCTATTCGCTTTTCAAAAACATAAGGACCTCTGACACTTTGATAGGGTATCTGCGTATTTTTCAGATGCTTCCCAAAACTTCCCTATGCATAAGATATGACTGATATCCTTTTGAATAGGACGCTTGATGTATTAGGACCGAATTAAGGTTAAAAATAGACAGGTCGACCCCTACGACAAAACAGGAGACGCTACCAAAGGGGGTAGGGGTTGCAAAATTTAACCTCACCAAAACATTTAGAAATCAATTATTTTCACGTGTAAGGGTATTATATCATCAATACTCAATTAAAAATCACAGTGAAAGTAATTTAAAGCCAAAACCATAAGCATTTTAATGCTTATTTTTGTTGTTTGTTTTTTTCTATCTGATTTCTTAAGAAATATTTTGAAGCGCAACTGTAGTCCATATTCAACCATGATGACAACGTATTTACCTGGTGCAATATTATGCAGCAATGTACTATAACCATTCATTCATGCGTAAAGTACACCAAGCCAAGAGCCTTGTAGTTTATGTGTATTAGATAGATACAGTTTATGTGTATTAGATAGATACAGTTTATGTGCAAAATAATCTACCAAGTGAATTAAGTAAAAGGACAATTTTCATAATCTAAAGAAAAATATGCCAAAAGCATTGTAATTTTTCATGACTAATGGGTTATGAAAATGAAGCTTACTTATACTAATTATTTCGTTATACTGGAAAAAACGATATTCAAGAGAGCACACCAAAAATCCAAATACTTATGTTCGGGCTCGCCCTGACGTCACATTTTGGGCAGTAGGGTATCTTTTCCCCCGAGTTCCAGCTAGCTTTTCACATATATTATGTAAAATATGAGAACACACTTACGTGCAAAAGGAGTAGTTGGAACTTGGGGGGGGGGGGGGGGAATGATGTTTTAAAAATATTTTTCTATTTCTGATATGTATAATACAAAAAGTGACCATTTTAGCCCCAAAATAAAGCCGTACATTCATGGAAATAGGAAATCAAATGCAAAATCATAAAAAAGAGACCATCAGCGAGCTTATATATGAAGATGGTATCATTTGATCGACTTTAATTTTTATCAAAATTATAGGCAGCGATACACTGTGATTCCCATTACCACTACCAGTGGTCCTTTGCTGCATCCTGATATGCCTGACAGCTCAGAAATTTGCTTCTAAAGTTGCCACCCTGTGTGGAAAAAACAGCGTTTTAATGCATTTTTCCAGTACACTTGATACGAGCGTAGGAGATATAAAGCTTACATTTTCGTCCTAAATGATGATGCATGCCTCAATTAAAGATAAATATATCTGTACTATTAATTTTGTGATGATCGTACGTTAAAATCGAGTATCGACATTCATAAAATGGAGAGGTAACTCTGGTACTAGCAATAATGTAAAACCAGCTTGGATTAGCGTCGTTAAGTACCTCCTTGAAATATTGCTTCCCTGTTTTTTTTTATATTTTACTCACACATAAGTATACACTGAACCGTAGTTATAAGTAGCCACCATACAATTTTTGCTCCGGTTCAGAAAGTAAAAATCGCTCTTACAAAATTTCAATTCCATAAAAAGGTCCAAAGCTTTGTCAAGACTCTGCAAATTATGTCCCATAAAAAGGTCCAAGGCTTTGTCAAGACTCTGCAAATTATGTCATTTCAAAATGACGGGTAGACATTGCACATACGAGGTCCAAGTAAAGGTACCCTCATTTCAAAAAGTCACACTCTTGAGTGTGATATAAAATATTCCTCAGATACGTTATCCATTTATATTTTAATTAGTTTGAAGATGTTTATAACAGCTGTGCTATTAGATGAAAAGGATCAAAAGTTTTTTTGACACTTGGACACTCCATTTCTATTCTACGTTAACATGAAGACAGCCACGGTCAACAACTTAATCAAAGGGTTTTTAGCTTAACCATGCAGTTTGCATAGTCTCTTTGCATTGCTTTATACGCTTTATTTAAGCGGCACAGCAGTGCAATTTTCAGGGGTTCTTTATTATGAATTGGCGTCACGGTTCTGCTTAAAAATAAATAGAAATCTTTAACAAATGCCATTTAAATGACCTTTAAAATCTCACCTTAAAATCGGAAGTGGGTACCAAATTAGTAAAAAAAATCATTAGAAAACGGGCTCATCAAGTTGCATGGTGTTTTGTCAATTATTTTAAGGTAGTACCGGACTCACCAGCATATGTCCAAAAGTGTTTTATCTTTTAATATATTATAAAATAGACTTATACTTATAATCTAAGACAATTAAACAATACCTCACCGTTCTTTTTAAAAAGTTATTTGATGTCAAAAACTGCAAAATCGCAGGTTTTTGAAATAAACAAACACAGATTTTGTTAACAAATTAACAAGAAACGCAATTTAGTTTTTTTCAGAACAAATACTACTCACACCAGAGATATAAATAAAAACAAAAAATAGTGAAATAACATGTATTTACACAATTTATTAAGCAAAATCCTCATTAAGTCAAACGAATAAATGCCAAAAAAAACATTAATATTCAAAATTAACATATCAGAGAATGTAACTGGAACAACAAAAAACATATTTTTACAAAGATATTTTCATGAAGAATCTAATGATTGAATAAAAAATAAGTGTCACCGTGCTCGTTTTTTTGTTTTGGTGACTTTTCTGAAAAATCCTGAAAAAAATAAAGACTATAATAAGTGTTGTCTCCCCTTTCAACCTTTGTCTACGCTCTATTTATATCACTGGGCGGAGACATAGCTACTATTGATTAAGCACTGACAAATGGGCGTAGAAAATGACAAAAAAGATTTTGACCTAGCATATGCTACCCAGCACATTACATTATGATTCTCATTAAAGCATGGCTATAGCATGTCTTGCTACTTTGATGCTTTCTTACACGTAGGATTTATGTAGATAAAAGCTAAAAATTATAGCTTTATTCCTGATGCATAGATCTAAATGTCATTTAAAGAATAAACTTACAAATATGCAACAAGAGGATAAAACATTCTTTTCCTTGTATTAATGTTTGGCAAGCCTGAATGTGATGTGTTGCAACCAGAACCACACAGCGGTGAGGCCTGCACCACATTATCGCGCAAGGGCTTGACAAACGTTAATATACAGAAAGGAATGTTATATTGCCATTGTAATATATTATAGGTATTTTTGAGTACTGTAAAGGTGGCAACTTTAATTTTCATATTTGGGCGTGGTTCGGTTATTTCAACTGCTCAAGAATGGAAATCAGGTTCTATCCATCGGTTAAGCGTTTAAAAGTTGCTTGAGCCGCGCAGGTCTGCGTGCATTTCATGAAAGTCCTGTCCGTTAATGCACTGAACCCACATTTATTAACACTTAAAGCGTATATTACAACACAATCGTATGTTTTTATCGTCTATTGAAATATTATGAAGCCTCTTAAACAAACAGTGTAGATCTAGAGCAGACTGCTCGTCCGGTCCCATACTTTCGTGGAGATTGATCATGAAATGATTTCTACGATCATTCTCCTCCCTTCCGCTGATTCATTCAAGAAGGGTTGTTGTCAGTTACAAGCGAAAGTATGTGCACGAATTACTGGTTAACCGCTTGTTCAAGCCTGCCCAGGAAAATGTGTGGTTAGGTGAACTGACCGTCCCGCAATGACCATAGCTGTTGACTTGGGACGTAAAGCAACAAAACAAACAAACAAACAAAACCTAGAGCAGTCTGATCTGGGTCCACACTGTTTGCCTCTATACTAATGTTAAACAATAAACAAACACTTTCGAATGTAGTTATAACGCCTCATTTTCAGATTTTACCTATGTATAAAGTAGACTATTAAGGCAGTCATGAGGTGCCGCCTTTACAGTATCCAAAAAGTTCTAGAATACTTGTAAAATTTACAATTGTCAATTGTAAAATTTACAATTGTCAGCGATTGAAACACCTCAAGTTTCTATAGTAAACACTTATTATAAGGTATATAACAATAAAAGGATGATACATTCTTCTGTCTATTAACGTTTGCCAAGCCCAAATGAGATAATGTATAGTAGCCTTAACCATGAAGCTGTGAGGGCTGCACCAAGTGCGGACCTAAAACATTAGAATGTCACATACAAGGCATGTACACGTCTACACCCCCCCCCTTTTTGGGGTGGGTGGGTCTTAGGTTAGTGGCAGCATGCAGAAATAGCAACCGAGACATGTATATACTAAGTATATTTATACGGTCCGCAACTTTTAACCATCAAAATACTGAATGACTTCATACTCTGGGTGATGTTTTTAAAAGCTAATACTTGCATTTCTTCTTTTTGTGAAAGCAAAATACTTACAGAATTACGTTTCACGCATCAAAGAGTTGTCAGGGGAGAATAATATCTACCGTCTTAGAAAATAAGCATTCTCTTTTAAAAACAAAATTCAGTAACGATAACTCTTACACTCTTACTTTTAAGTAAAAGTAAGGTTATCTTTTGACATGGGTCCCGCACTACCTTAACATAAAATAAAACACATACAACGATTTTAGTATGTGCAGCTGATGATTTCCGAAAATTTCGGAAAATTCGGAAAATTATCAATTTTTAAAAATTCATAAAAAATCTGTCATAAGCAAAATGTCAACTGTATGGTGTTTTTTCAAGTCGACTAGGCAGGTTTGCAATCACCTGTACTTGAATTCGATAAAAACTGCACTCAAAACGCTTATTTTCTTCAAAATGTTGATTTTTGCATTTTTGAACCCAAAAATCTTGACGTGATAGAAAACTCGCCGAAAACACCGCTTAACTTTAGTCCATTACAATGCACATACTTGGGCAAAAATTCATTTCAATATCACTAGGGCTTAGTCAGAAAAAAAAGAAATTGAAAAGTGGCTACTTAGAACTTCTTCGGTGTATATGTTTGAAAGATCTTGTCTTTCTTTCTTGAATAGATAAAATAGAATTTCAGACACAGCAATTTGACGCAATCATTAGATATTAATATTATCTAATTTGCATATGGAAACATAAGAAATGAGAAAAATTGAAGAATAAAATGGGTGTCACCTACAAAATTACATATATGTCGCTGCTTATCATTCTAGACTACGAAACTTGATACCAAATTAAAGTTGAGACATTGGCAAAATGACCAACTGAATAGATATACGAAATATCTCATTTGCATATTTATGAATATTAATGAGAACATTCGAAATAAGTGAAAATTGGTCGAAGAATTAAGGGGGTATACCTACTAAAGTACCACTACATCAGCTGCTAACTACATTATACTACAAGACATGGTACCAAATAAAATTTGAGTCATAGCAATTTGACAAAAATGATAAAAATATACTAATTATCTAATTTAAATATTAATGAATATTAATGAAAACATAAGAAATAAGAGAAAATTGGTAGAAAAATTAAGGTGGTATACCTACAAAATTACCTGTATGTCAACTACTATCGCATCTTCACCAGCAAAGGTTTCGTCGTATCTACCTTTAAACAAACCCTTCGCCTCACGACCCTCAAAATTTATTATTAGCGCAGACTAATCGACCAATGAAAACGCCAGGAAGGATTTTTTCGATAATCCCTTCCTGCCAATTAGATTAAATGTAGCAGTTTATCGGCATCTAATGTGCACCGCCTACTTCGTCTCCATGAGTCCAGATCAGCAAAGATTTTGGTCGTAAAAATATTTATTTTTCTTCTATAATTAAGTTCATAATTATGTTATGGGTGCTCAAAATAACCATCTTAATGTGACAGTTCTTTTGAGTACATTAAACGTACATTTTAGTTGTTAAATAAGAAAACGGAATGTAAATTAATCACGCCGTCTTATCTGGAGGCCTTGTGTTTATCGATTTTTTGCACCCCTTTGTGATTGATCATATTCATTGTTACTATTTTCGGCTTATGACGTATTCAGTCAGAAAAAATCAAAGCTGTGAGGCCAAGGGTTAGATAAGACAATCGCAACCCTTGGTAGGACAAGATGCTACTATCGTAGAAACTACATTACGTGAAACGAAGTGAAAATTGAGATAATGCGTTTTGACCTAAATGATTAAATATATGAATAATCTAATTTGATACCCATGAATATTTATGTAACATAAGAAATAAGAGAAAATTGGTAGAAAGATTAAGGAGGTATGCATGCAAAATTACCTGTACGCCAGCTGCTAACTATCCTAGACTACAAAAATTGGTACAAAATTAAAGTTAAGACATAGCCATTTGACCAAAATGTGTAAATATACGAATTATCTAATTGGAATATTCATGAATATTAATTGAAAAATAAGAAATACGAGAAAATTGGTAGAAAAACTAAGGGGGTATACCTACAAAATGTCCTATACGTTTGCTGCTTGCTAGCTTAGACTGCAAAACTTGGTACCGAATAAAAGTTGATACATTGCTGTTTGACCAAAATGATTAAAAATGCGAATTATCTAATTTAAGTATTTATGAATATTAATGTTAACATAAGACATAAGACAAAATTGGTAGAAAAATTAAGGTGGTATACATTCAAAATTACCACGACTCTAGCTGCTAACTATACTATCTTACAAAACCTGGTACAAAAAAAAAGTTGAGACATATTAATTTGATCAAAATTATGGAATGTGCGAATTATCTTATTTAAATATTCATGAATATTAATGACAACATAAGAAATAAGAGAAAATTGGTAGAGAAATTAAGGTGGTATACCTTCAAAATACCTATATATCTACTCCCAACTATCGTAGACTATAAAAACTTGGTACCAAATTAAAGTTGAGGCATTGTATTTTGACCAAAATAATTAAATATACAAATAACCTAATTTGAATATTCACGAATATTAATGGAAAATAAGAAATGAGAGAAAATTGGAAGAACAATGAAAGTGGTATACCTAAAAATGTCATATACGTCTGCTGTTTACTAGCCTAGACTATTAAACTTGGTACCAAATCAAGGTTGAGACCTCGCCATTTAACTCAAATTATTAAATATGCGAATTATCTGATTTAAAATTTGGTAGAAAAACTAAGGGGGGTATACCTACTAAATTACCTTTACTCCAGCTGCTAACTACCCTAGACTATAACAATTGGTACCCAATAAAAGTTGAGACAAGCCATTTGACTAAAATGATTAAATGTGCGAATTATCTAATTTTAATAATTAATGAATATAAATGTTAACATAAGAAATAAGACAAAATTGGTAGAAAAATTAAGGTGGTATACTTACAAAATTACCACGACGCTAGCTGCTAACTATAATATCTAACAAAACTTGGTACAAATAAAAGTTGAGACATAGCCATTTGATCAAAATGATAAAATAACGAATTTTATCGTTTAAATATTGATGAAATCATAAGATATAAGAGAAAATTGGTTGAAAAATTAAGGGGATATACCTACAAAATTACCTATATGTCTTTTGCCAACTATCGTAGACTGCAAAACTTTGTACCAAATTCAAGTTGAGACATTGCATTTTGACCAAAATAATTAACTATACGAATAATCTAATTTGAATATTCATGAATATTAATGAACACCTAAGAAATAAGAGGAAATTGGTAGAAAAATAAAGTTGGTATACGTTAAAAATAACCACTAAGTCAGCTGCTAACTATGATTAACTTCAAAACTAGGTACTAAATACAAGTTGTGGCATTTTCATTTGGTGAAAATGATTAAATATACATATAATCTAATTTGAATATCCATAAATATTAATGTAAACATAAGAAATACGACAAAATTGGTAGAATAATTAAGGTGGTATCCCTACAACATTACCTCTACGCCAGCTGCTTATTATCCTAGACAACAAAGCTTGGTACCAAAATAGGTTGAGATACAGGTATGCGACCCTATGATTGTATGTTTTTTGAAATATCTAATTTTCATATTCGGGAATATTAAAGAACACATAAGAATGTCCAAAATAGTAGAAAACTAAAGTGGTTTGACCAACAAAATAACATACATTTCAGCTGCTATATATCATGGACTATCAAACATGGTACCAAATAAAAGTTGAGATATAGCTCGTTGACCCAATGATGCATATACAAATGATCTCATTTGAATACTCATGAATATATAAGAGAACATTTAAAAGAAAGCAGAACTCAGAAAGATAAAAAATAGTTCTAGGCTTTAATTTGAGAACAAGCTTAGAAGACTAGGATAACTAGCAAGTGACATAGGCGTAATTTTATTAGTACACCCCTTTAATTTTTCCATAATTTTCTCTTATTTTTTAAATTTTGATTTATATTTATGAGTGGGAATGATAGAAAATTTGCATAACGGACAATTTGGTAAAATGCAGTGCTTTGGCATTATTTGGTACCAAGAGTGGTTGCCAGAAATAATTCGCAGCTGAGAAGTAAGTATCTTTGTAAGTACACCCTTTTATTTTTTACGATTTTAATTTTATTTCTAATGTATTCATTAATTTTCATGAGTATGCATATTTGATAATTAGCACAATTTACCGCTCAATGAAGCTGCTATGTCTTACCTTTAATTTTTTACGCAGTTAGTACTTTAGGGTGAGTTTCTGCTGAGATATAAGTAATTTGTAGGGAAATACCCAACTGTTTTGAAATGCATTATTGGTAGCCATGGAAACCACGCGATTTCACATAGCTCAAATGGGGTTATTTTAAGCGCAATACTTTTACCTATTGAAAGCGGCCCCACAAAACAATTTGACGCCCACGAGAAATTGTCCTGAGGACGCAAGGCTGGTTGAATTCGATCCTGGTGTTGATTCAATCCTAAGGATTTTAAATGCTTTTACTTTTGATATAATGATTATGGGTATTGCTAGGAAGAATGGACATTATGGCGACAGTTTAATCAAAGCAACTTGTCGATTTGCAAAACTCATTTCTCGTTTATCACTTTAAAAAGCTTGAAACTAGTTCAAAATAGTGCTATGAATGAAACATTCATTATAATAGCTGGACACTAGATAAGCAAATCGTACGTGAGTATAAACAAGAAATACCACAATCACTACTGCAGATCAACCCACGGCATTGTGAGGAAGAGCAACAGAACACTTACAGTCACAAGACATCAGGAAGACAATTAAAGTAAAGCAACTATTCTTCTCTTCATCGTCAAGGTGTTAACAAAAAAAGAAAGAACACATAGAGATGCATGATAAAACAAAGATCAGCACACAACCCCCACAAATATTCCGAGGTACATTAAACAATGAATCAACAACAATGTAAGATTCTGTATAATTTTGGCGGCCATCTTGAAAACATGCAAATACGCTCAATAAGACGCCATTTCTCAGCTTGCAAACACTGGTTTTCGGATAAAGCATACCAAAATACCTTAAAGAAAAATGTCAGACCATTTGTCTTCAGAAAAAGTCCATACTTGATACTTTTAAATTCGTACTTCGTGATTCTGTTTTCTGCGAGAATAAAGTTATCTCCCCTTTTTCAATATGACGCTACCCATTTCTGAGCATGCGACCCAATCAAAAATTAAGTATAGACATTTATCTTCAATTGGAGACTAGTTTCATCCTTTAGGACGATGAGGTAATTTTTCTCAAAAGCATTCAGAAACTGCGCCTAATAGTATATCAAGTGTATTGGTGAAATGCGCGAAAACAGAGTATTTTTCACAGCAGGATAGCATTTTTGCAAGCGATTGTCCGAGCCGCCAAGCATGTAAGAATGCTGTTAATCGTGTTTTTGAAAAGCAAATTCATATTTTTCTTCGAATTACTCAAGTTTTACGTTTTTGTACTAAAAATAACGATATTATAAGAAACGATATCATAGAAAATGGTCTATTTTATAGGGTAGTAAGAGTTATCCCTCATTAGTTATATCTGCAAATAAAGAAAATGAGCCAAATTTGATTTAAAAATAAATTCAAGTTAAAATTATTTAAGAAAACAAAATAATTTACGAAAAAATAATGTTTTTAAACTGCAAAAAAATCGTTTATAAATTCGTACTTCACAATTCCCTTTTCTGCAAGGATAGAGTTATCCCCCCTTTTTTAAATATGACGCTACCAATTTTCGAACGTACGACCCACTCAAAATTAAAGTAGAGGCATTTAGTTTTGATTTGAGACCAGTTTCATCCTTTATGACGATGAGGTAAGTTCTCTCAAAAAGTAAGCCTTATATGAAATTCAGCAACGCACCTATCAGTGGTAATTGAAAATGCAGTAGGCTCCAGTCTTATATGCAAATCACTCGCTAGACGTTTCCATGGAGGTCGGCTGGTTGGAAAATTCAATATATTGTTGGTTTTTTGCAGAAAAATGGATAATTTTATATAAGTGATTGTTGTGCCCAGAACTTTCCATATCAGTTTCAAACAATTTCAAACGAATATTGAAGGTTGAAAATGAGTTTCTCAAACACATTTCATGTCCATGATCTTTTGAAATAAGTGAGTAAGCCAGGAAAAGAACTCTATAGCATTTATGCTTTAGTTCTAATCCTTTGTTTGTTTATAAATGTACGTATGTTGTATATTATTTGTATTTATTGAATAAAATATGTTTAAACTAAACTAAATAAGTGAGTAATAAACTGGACTTTTGGTGGAATTTCGAAAATGTGGCATATCGCAATTTTCTGACTAACAGGCTTTCATGGAACTGTCTAGTGAGTGATTTGCATAAAAATATCTATAACCCACTACATTTTCAACTCTGAAATGTTCATTCTATTTGAAGAAAAAACCTTAAAAGTTACCCAGTGCCAAAGGAATGCGTGAAAATTTTTATGTTGATGCTTATCAAAGTTTGAGTAGTATATACGAGGGGGGTTCAATATGTAATGAAAACCCATTCATAACTCCATCCATAAACGCGTAAGAATTTAATGTCATATGCCAAATGAAAGATCAAAGCGTGGCCTCTATAATGGTGTATGAAACATTATTTTATCTTTCCAAATTAATAAGTTACAGACTTTTTAAAAAGCACACTAATATACACTGCATATATTTTCATCCGAATTGTTAAGACGCATTTTAACAAAGGTGGAAAGGCATGCTGTATTTTCTAAAACAAACATTTAACCTGCATGAATCACATATCTATAGTTTTCCGACTCATTTCACCTTTATCTGCTATAACGTTACAAACTTTTCACCAGTACCGATTTCTTGTGCAAACGGTTTTATAACGTTACCCCCTATTACGTTGACGTCGTTTAAAGCAATGGACGTAACACTAAAATACGCACGGTTCTTGAAAATCAGAAATATGGCTTTGAACCAGAAAAGGACAATTTTGATTCAAAATTACCACGACGCTAGCTGCTAACTATACTATCTTACAAAACCTGGTACAAAAAAAAAGTTGAGACATATTAATTTGATCAAAATTATGGAATGTGCGAATTATCTTATTTAAATATTCATGAATATTAATGACAACATAAGAAATAAGAGAAAATTGGTAGAGAAATTAAGGTGGTATACCTTCAAAATACCTATATATCTACTCCCAACTATCGTAGACTACAAAAACTTGGTACCAAATTAAAGTTGAGGCATTGTATTTTGACCAAAATAATTAAATATACAAATAACCTAATTTGAATATTCACGAATATTAATGGAAAATAAGAAATGAGAGAAAATTGAAAGAACAATGAAAGTGGTATACCTAAAAAATGTCATATACGTCTGCTTTTTACTAGCCTAGACTATTAAACTTGGTACCAAATCAAGGTTGAGACCTCGCCATTTAACTCAAATTATTAAATATGCGAATTATCTGATTTAAAATTTGGTAGAAAAACTAAGGGGGGTATACCTACTAAATTACCTTTACTCCAGCTGCTAACTACCCTAGACTATAACAATTGGTACCCAATAAAAGTTGAGACAAGCCATTTGACTAAAATGATTAAATGTGCGAATTATCTAATTTTAATAATTAATGAATATTAATGTAAACATAAGAAATAAGACAAAATTGGTAGAAAAATTAAGGTGGTATACTTACAAAATTACCACGACGCTAGCTGCTAACTATAATATCTAACAAAACTTGGTACAAATAAAAGTTGAGACATAGCCATTTGATCAAAAT
The DNA here is from genome assembly GCA_964019695.1 of Loripinus fragilis. Classification (NCBI taxonomy): domain Eukaryota; kingdom Metazoa; phylum Mollusca; class Bivalvia; order Lucinida; family Lucinidae; genus Loripinus; species Loripinus fragilis. The sequence continues at coordinate 106,019,879 of OZ026514.1, read as the reverse complement.
GATAAAATAACGAATTTTATCGTTTAAATATTGATGAAATCATAAGATATAAGAGAAAATTGGTTGAAAAATTAAGGGGATATACCTACAAAATTACCTATATGTCTTTTGCCAACTATCGTAGACTGCAAAACTTTGTACCAAATTCAAGTTGAGACATTGCATTTTGACCAAAATAATTAACTATACGAATAATCTAATTTGAATATTCATGAATATTAATGAACACCTAAGAAATAAGAGGAAATTGGTAGAAAAATAAAGTTGGTATACGTTAAAAATAACCACTAAGTCAGCTGCTAACTATGATTAACTTCAAAACTAGGTACTAAATACAAGTTGTGGCATTTTCATTTGGTGAAAATGATTAAATATACATATAATCTAATTTGAATATCCATAAATATTAATGTAAACATAAGAAATACGACAAAATTGGTAGAATAATTAAGGTGGTATCCCTACAACATTACCTCTACGCCAGCTGCTTATTATCCTAGACTACAAAGCTTGGTACCAAAATAGGTTGAGATACAGGTATGCGACCCTATGATTGTATGTTTTTGAAATATCTAATTTTCATATTCGGGAATATTAAAGAACACATAAGAATGTCCAAAATAGTAGAAAACTAAAGTGGTTTGACCAACAAAATAACATATATTTCAGCTGCTATATATCATGGACTATCAAACATGGTACCAAAAAAAAGTTGAGATATAGCTCGTTGACCCAATGATGCATATACAAATGATCTCATTTGAATACTCATGAATATATAAGAGAACATTTAAAAGAAAGAAGAACTCAGAAAGATAAAAAATAGTTCTAGGCTTTAATTTGAGAACAATCTTAGAAGACTAGGATAACTAGCAAGTGACATAGGCGTAATTTTGTTAGTACACCCCTTTAATTTTTCCATAATTTTCTCTTATTTTTTAAATTTTGATTTATATTTATGAGTGGGAATGATAGAAAATTTGCATAACGGACAATTTGGTAAAATGCAGTGCTTTGGCATTATTTGGTACCAAGAGTGGTTGCCAGAAATAACTCGCAGCTGAGATGTAAGTATCTTTGTAAGTACACCCTTTTATTTTTTACGATTTTAATTTTATTTCTAATGTATTCATTAATTTTCATGAGTATGCAAATTTGATAATTAGCACAATTTACCGCTCAATGAAGCTGCTATGTCTTACCTTTAATTTTTACGCAGTTAGTACTTTAGGGTGAGTTTCTGCTGAGATATAAGTAATTTGTAGGGAAATACCCAACCGTTTTGAAGTGCATTATTGGTAGCCATGGAAACTACGCAATTTCACATAGCTCAAATGGGGTTATTTTAAGCGCAATACTTTTACCTATTGAAGGCGGCCCCACAAAACAATTTTACGCCCACGAGAAATTGTCCTGTGGACGCAAGGCTGGTTGAATTCGATCCTGGTGTTGATTCGATCCTAAGGATTTTAAATGCTTTTACTTTTGATATAATGATTATGGGTATTGCTAGGAAGAATGGACATTATGGCGACAGTTTAATCAAAGCAACTTGTCGATTTGCAAAACTCATTTCTCGTTTATCACTTTAAAAAGCTTGAAACTAGTTCAAAATAGTGCTATGAATGAAACATTCATTATAATAGCTGGACACTAGATAAGCAAATGGTACGTGAGTATAAACAAGAAATACCACAATCACTACTGCAGATCAACCCACGGCATTGTGAGGAAGAGCAACAGAACACTTACAGTCACAAGACATCAGGAAGACAATTAAAGTAAAGCAACTATTCTTCTCTTCATCGTCAAGGTGTTAACAAAAAAAGAAAGAACACATAGAGATGCATGATAAAACAAAGATCAGCACACAACCCCCACAAATATTCCGAGGTACATTAAACAATGAATCAACAACAATGTAAGATTCTGTATAATTTTGGCGGCCATCTTGAAAACATGCAAATACGCTCAATAAGACGCCATTTCTCAGCTTGCAAACACTGGTTTTCGGATAAAGCATACCAAATTACCTTAAAGAAAAATGTCAGACCATTTGTCTTCAGAAAAAGTCCGTACTTGATACTTTTAAATTCGTACTTCGTGATTCTGTTTTCTGCGAGAATAAAGTTATCTCCCCTTTTTCAATATGACGCTACCCATTTCTGAGCATGCGACCCAATCAAAAATTAAGTATAGACATTTATCTTCAATTGGAGACTAGTTTCATCCTTTAGGACGATGAGGTAAATTTTCTCAAAAGCATTCAGAAACTACGCCTAATAGTATATCAAGTGTATTGGTGAAATGCGCAAAAACAGAGTATTTTTCACAGCAGGATAGCATTTTTGCAAGCGATTGTCCGAGCCGCCAAGCATGTAAGAATGCTGTTAATCGTGTTTTTGAAAAGCAAATTCATATTTTTCTTCGAATTACTCAAGTTTTACGTTTTTGTACTAAAAATAACGATATTATAAGAAACGATATCATAGAAAATGGTCTATTTTATAGGGTAGTAAGAGTTATCCCTCATTAGTTATATCTGCAAATAAAGAAAATGAGCCAAATTTGATTTAAAAATAGATTCAAGTTAAAATTATTTAAGAAAACAAAATAATTTACGAAAAAATAATGTTTTTAAACTGCAAAAAAATCGTTTATAAATTCGTACTTCACAATTCCCTTTTCTGCAAGGATAGAGTTATCCCCCCTTTTTTAAATATGACACTACCAATTTTCGAACGTACGACCCACTCAAAATTAAAGTAGAGGCATTTAGTTTTGATTTGAGACCAGTTTCATCCTTTATGACGATGAGGTAAGTTCTCTCAAAAAGTAAGCCTTATATGAAATTCAGCAACGCACCTATCAGTGGTAATTGAAAATGCAGTAGGCTCCAGTCTTATATGCAAATCACTCGCTAGACGTTTCCATGGAGGTCGGCTGGTTGGGAAATTCAATATATTGTTGGTTTTTTGCAGAAAAATGGATAATTTTATATAAGTGATTGTTGTGCCCAGAACTTTCCATATCAGTTTCAAACAATTTCAAACGAATATTGAAGGTTGAAAACATTACGGAAACGGCTCCGTGTGAAATTTAATATTTACGGGACTACTTTCTGCTGATCGGAGATTTCCGTATATACCCGATAACGAGTGTATCAGAACAAGTATTGGCTTTTTAAACCAATAGCAGTCATTTAGCTTTTGAAATACCAGGGGCAGTAATACATCGCCTGTGCACGTTTTTACTTTATTTCCCCATATTTGTAATAATAAACCCTCATCAGAGTGTGCAAATTCCTGTAAATGCGTTTCATATTCGAAGGCTTGTTACTTGGGGGAGTTCTTATCCTCGTAAATGTCGAGAACTGGCTTGATAATGGTCCAATGTACAATGGCTATATATAAAAAAAAGATAAAAAGAAAAAATGAGTCTTATAGTACGCTAAACTTTCACTACTAGCCGCCTAAACGTAGCTGAAAAGTTGTTTATTGACCATAGTCTCTCGACACAGGTGTGTAGAACTACCATGAGCGCGCGTTTCTCCCAAAATAAAACCAACAATACGATTTGTAAACGAGTCCGGGACATTTTGGCCCAAAGCAAACTTGGCATTTAATCGGCACATAAATTCGTCCCCTCGTAATTCGCTGCCTTTGATGCGAAAAAAGTCTACGAGAACATTTAGCGCGTATGAGTATACACATTTTTCTTCACGTCTGGTCTACACACTCGGACACGATCGAGATATGTAACCCCGGGAATGTTGCAGCAGATTATCGATATATTGATTCTTTTCATGCGCGGATCCAGAAATTTTTGTCAGAGGGGGTCCAACTCTGCAATAAACACAATAATTTTTTAGGGGAGAGAGGATCCAAATACCACTAAAAGCGGGCCAACATCGGCCCGCCAGCGAAACGCCATTTAATAGCTTGATAGCTTTGAGAATTGTAAGAATTTCAGGAGGTCCGGACCCCCTGTCCCCCTCTGGATCCGCGCATGCTTTTGAACACCCAACTTATATTGGGGGAGGAGTAGGTGGGTGGGGGGTCTCGGTAATTCAGAAAACCTTGAATCCCTTACATGTCCATCGGTTAAGAAAGTGTTTAAATGCTTTTCATAACGACTACAGGGGAAGAAAACAAAATTTACTTGTCAAGAGGGCCTGGATTTTGGGAAATTGACAAACAGTGCTGACCCAGATTAGACGCCGCATGGTTTGCCGTCTGATCAGGGTCGCCACAGTTTGCTCAACATAATGTTCTATTAAAATTTGTCATAAACATGACAAATACCGCCCAACAGCGGATGTAGACTGGTCCAATTCAGGACATTTCATCAGGCGTAAAAGGGAGATAAGGGACAGGTTGTATCCTAACAAAAAGCTTTATGATTTGTTGTTTTACGCCCCAGTCAGCAGCTACGGTCATGTTGGGACGGTCAGTTCACCTAACAAAGCTTGAACAAGCGGTAACAAGTACTTCGTGCACACACTTTTGCCTTTTCCTGACAGCAACCCTTCTTGAATGAATCAACTGAATGGTGGAGAATGACCATAGAAATTAATTTATTTCATGATCAATCTTCACAAAAGTATCCGACAGGGCCGGGATCAAACTCACTGCCCCCTTCATCTGCAGCCAGACACGCATCTGTAGTAACCGACTGCGCTACACGGCTTGAAACTAGGTGAGCCTTATACCTACATTAAGGAATGGCTAATACGGGAATGATGTTAAATAGTTTCGTCTGACCTCATCTGGATTGACCTGATTAAACAGTGCAAAGCCAGGTCATATGCAAAATCACTGAAAATCGATCTGTGTCTTCACTGTGTGTGTTTCACCAGTTTATGTGTTTTGTACGTTCCCGTTTAAGGATATTTTGTTAGTAGCGAAAACCCAGGTTAAACGGTGTACGTCGACTACCAATCAGGGACAGCACCCATCGTTTAAAAATCTTTGTTCAAATAGTACCTTATGTATAATTCTATACCGCCGAAGATCATCTTACGGGCAGGTCAGACCCCGTCCAGATGCCGCATAATGCATTTACAACATTTGCCTTCAAACTGACCCCATTTTGACTAACTTTCCGTACGCCCTACTAACTTGACTAGCAGTAATCTTTAGACGGCATGGATGTGCAGGCTGACCCGTTTGTTGCATACAACAAAATCATGAATTTTGCCGTAACCAGCCTGCCTGATCTGTAGAGTTCTCTGTGAAGTAGCGACTTATCAAGGTCGTTTGACTTTTCTGAAATATAATCCATCCGACTGACAGCTATGTCGAGGCGTGCCGTCCTGTGTTGATCCTGTACTGAGCACAGATCAATGTGTCTTGCTCGAGGACACTATGCAAGCTTGGACCCGCAACTCCTCGGTCTCAAGTCAATCTCTCTACCACCGAGCCACTGCGCCCCCCTTTGATGTTTAGAGAAAATGCAATGTAGTTTTATTAACCCAGTTATGTCATACGGGATCGGGAGTTATTTCGTTTGCTGCATGTTTTTTTTTTTTTTTTTTTTTTTTTTTTTTTTACAGCAAATAATGTTGACCCTGCCTTGAGCGGTAGCTCATTTGAGCCGTGTCATAAGATTGCCGCCATCATCAATGTGGCATGAATGCAACGAGCCTGAATAGAATGCAACGAGCCTCCTTTTTAGCTTAACGCTCAAAATGATGTTCGGCCAGTAACTTAAACACTCATAGAGTATAAAGCTTCTAGCAAAGTCTCTGATCAGACTGTGCGTATGCGCAGGCAGGTCTGAGCCTTTGCTGGTCGCGCATACCACATTGTTATTGGTCTGCACTGTTTGCGATGGTTCCAATTTGGGCTTTAACCCTTTTATACCTATAACTCCTTATCATGTACTTTGGCAAACAGTACAGACCTAAATTTCATCAGGGTCTCCACTGTTTGCCTACTAGTAGACAAAACGATTTTCAGGAATGAAATGCAAATTTCATTAGCAAATTGTTACAATTTACACCTCAATACCGTGAAACAGTAGACCATCCCAAGTTTAAAGTATCAAGCCAGAAGGAATAATCTATTAGTGTATAAAGGGGTAATAACATGTAGACACAGATCTAAACACAGTTTCGGTGATGTGTATTTTAAGAGAAGTTACACGATTATAAGGTCAGTACTGAGGTATTAACCAGATGTCATTTTATTGCTCCGGGTATTGCAGACTTCCTGTTTCCAAAAGCCGTACCAAATGAAAAACACATTCCTACTTGTGTACCGAAATGTTAGGACGTCGAGAAAATATTAATCCTTTTCATTCTAGATACCAGCAAATATCTACTTTTGCAAGCAGTGACTTCTCAGATGTCTCAGCCACCGACACAACAGGCATTTTCGGACAGATTTTGAATTATATTAATTCATTAGTACTTAAATAAGTGACAGTGCTCCTTTTCTGTAGCGCGCGAACGGTGCGACGAACGGCGAATCGTCCCCTGAGAAAACTGAGATCGATTATATGAGGACAGCAAAGGTACAGATCAGCCTACACATTTGCACAAAATGGTTTGCAGCAATACTGTTAGTATCCATGAAAATATTTCAAATTGAATTTGGAAGTATCCTAGCTGATCAGACCAGTTTGCGTTCTATACTGGTTGGAAACTCAATATGACCTTTTACCATGGTGTAGCTAAAAACCGATCGTACCACACGTCTGCTTCCGAAAATCGCCGAGTCGGCGTAGTAATATTTATGAAAGAGCGATGATATTTTTTATATCAATTTAATGTTTTGATTTTATTAATAATGAAATAAATTAAATAGTTATTTAGCTCCTGTATATATTTAATCTTTTGGGTGCTGTAGTTGCTTTTTTAAAGGAAATATAGCTCATTTTTAGACGCACTATCTTTTTGCTATTTCAACCCCACGAAACCACTCGTTTTACTATATGTTAGGTGCAAATCTGGGGTGTATTTCGCACGGAGACGTTTCCGTGATGTGAGTTTCTCAAACACATTTCATGTCCATGATCTTTTGAAATAAGTGAGTAAGCCAGGAAAAGAACTCTATAAGCATTTATGCTTTAGTTCTAATCCTTTGTTTGTTTACAAATGTACGTATGTTGTATATTATTTGTATTTATTGAATAAAATATGTTTAAACTAAACTAAATAAGTGAGTAATAAACTGGACTTTTGGTGGAATTTCGAAAATGTGGCATATCGCAATTTTTTGACTAACAGGCTTTCATGGAACTGTCTAGTGAGTGATTTGCATAAAAATATCTATAACCCACTACATTTTCAACTCTGAAATGTTCATTCTATTTGAAGAAAAAGCCTTAAAAGTTACCCAGTGCCAAAGGAATGCGTGAAAAATTTTATGTTGATGCTTATCAAAGTTTGAGTAGTATATACGAGGGGGGTTCAATATGTAATGAAAACCCATTCATAACTCCATCCATAAACGCGTTAGAATTTAATGTCATATGCCAAATGAAAGATCAAAGCGTGGTCTCTATAATGGTGTATGAAACATTATTTTATCTTTCCAAATTAATAAGTTACAGACTTTTTAAAAAGCACACTAATATACACTGCATATATTTTCATCCGAATTGTTAAGACGCATTTTAACAAAGGTGGAAAGGCATGCTGTATTTTCTAAAACAAACATTTAACCTGCATGAATCACATATCTATAGTTTTCCGACTCATTTCACCTTTATCTGCTATAACGTTACAAACTTTGCACCAGTACCGATTTCTTGTGCAAACGGTTTTATAACGTTACCCCCTATTACGTTGACGTCGTTTAAAGCAATGGACGTAACACTAAAATACGCACGGTTCTTGAAAATCAGAAATATGGCTTTGTACCAGAAAAGGACAATTTTGATTCAAAATTACCACGACGCTAGCTGCTAACTATACTATCTTACAAAATCTGGTACAAAAAAAAAGTTGAGACATATTAATTTGATCAAAATTATGGAATGTGCGAATTATCTTATTTAAATATTCATGAATATTAATGACAACATAAGAAATAAGAGAAAATTGGTAGAGAAATTAAGGTGGTATACCTTCAAAATACCTATATATCTACTCCCAACTATCGTAGACTACAAAAACTTGGTACCAAATTAAAGTTGAGGCATTGTATTTTGACCAAAATAATTAAATATACAAATAACCTAATTTGAATATTCACGAATATTAATGGAAAATAAGAAATGAGAGAAAATTGGAAGAACAATGAAAGTGGTATACCTAAAAAATGTCATATACGTCTGCTGTTTACTAGCCTAGACTATTAAACTTGGTACCAAATCAAGGTTGAGACCTCGCCATTTAACTCAAATTATTAAATATGCGAATTATCTGATTTAAAATTTGGTAGAAAAACTAAGGGGGGTATACCTACTAAATTACCTTTACTCCAGCTGCTAACTACCCTAGACTATAACAATTGGTACCCAATAAAAGTTGAGACAAGCCATTTGACTAAAATGATTAAATGTGCGAATTATCTAATTTTAATAATTAATGAATATTAATGTAAACATAAGAAATAAGACAAAATTGGTAGAAAAATTAAGGTGGTATACTTACAAAATTACCACGACGCTAGCTGCTAACTATAATATCTAACAAAACTTGGTACAAATAAAAGTTGAGACATAGCCATTTGATCAAAATGATAAAATAACGAATTTTATCGTTTAAATATTGATGAAATCATAAGATATAAGAGAAAATTGGTTGAAAAATTAAGGGGATATACCTACAAAATTACCTATATGTCTTTTGCCAACTATCGTAGACTGCAAAACTTTGTACCAAATTCAAGTTGAGACATTGCATTTTGACCAAAATAATTAACTATACGAATAATCTAATTTGAATATTCATGAATATTAATGAACACCTAAGAAATAAGAGGAAATTGGTAGAAAAATAAAGTTGGTATACGTTAAAAATAACCACTAAGTCAGCTGCTAACTATGATTAACTTCAAAACTAGGTACTAAATACAAGTTGTGGCATTTTCATTTGGTGAAAATGATTAAATATACATATAATCTAATTTGAATATCCATAAATATTAATGTAAACATAAGAAATACGACAAAATTGGTAGAATAATTAAGGTGGTATCCCTACAACATTACCTCTACGCCAGCTGCTTATTATCCTAGACTACAAAGCTTGGTACCAAAATAGGTTGAGATACAGGTATGCGATCCTATGATTGTATGTTTTTGAAATATCTAATTTTCATATTCGGGAATATTAAAGAACACATAAGAATGTCCAAAATAGTAGAAAACTAAAGTGGTTTGACCAACAAAATAACATATATTTCAGCTGCTATATATCATGGACTATCAAACATGGTACCAAATAAAAGTTGAGATATAGCTCGTTGACCCAATGATGCATATACAAATGATCTCATTTGAATACTCATGAATATATAAGAGAACATTTAAAAGAAAGAAGAACTCAGAAAGATAAAAAATAGTTCTAGGCTTTAATTTGAGAACAAGCTTAGAAGACTAGGATAACTAGAAAGTGACATAGGCGTAATTTTGTTAGTACACCCCTTTAATTTTTCCATAATTTTCTCTTATTTTTTAAATTTTGATTTATATTTATGAGTGGGAATGATAGAAAATTTGCATAACGGACAATTTGGTAAAATGCAGTGCTTTGGCATTATTTGGTACCAAGAGTGGTTGCCAGAAATAATTCGCAGCTGAGATGTAAGTATCTTTGTAAGTACACCCTTTTATTTTTTACGATTTTAATTTTATTTCTAATGTATTCATTAATTTTCATGAGTATGCAAATTTGATAATTAGCACAATTTACCGCTCAATGAAGCTGCTATGTCTTACCTTTAATTTTTTACGCAGTTAGTACTTTAGGGTGAGTTTCTGCTGAGATATAAGTAATTTGTAGGGAAATACCCAACTGTTTTGAAGTGCATTATTAGTAGCCATGGAAACCACGCAATTTCACATAGCTCAAATGGGGTTATTTTAAGCGCAATACTTTTACCTATTGAAGGCGGCCCCACAAAACAATTTGACGCCCACGAGAAATTGTCCTGAGGACGCAAGGCTGGTTGAATTCGATCCTGGTGTTGATTCAATCCTAAGGATTTTAAATGCTTTTACTTTTGATATAATGATTATGGGTATTGCTAGGAAGAATGGACATTATGGCGACAGTTTAATCAAAGCAACTTGTCGATTTGCAAAACTCATTTCTCGTTTATCACTTTAAAAAGCTTGAAACTAGTTCAAAATAGTGCTATGAATGAAACATTCATTATAATAGCTGGACACTAGATAAGCAAATCGTACGTGAGTATAAACAAGAAATACCACAATCACTACTGCAGATCAACCCACGGCATTGTGAGGAAGAGCAACAGAACACTTACAGTCACAAGACATCAGGAAGACAATTAAAGTAAAGCAACTATTCTTCTCTTCATCGTCAAGGTGTTAACAAAAAAAGAAAGAACACATAGAGATGCATGATAAAACAAAGATCAGCACACAACCCCCACAAATATTCTGAGGTACATTAAACAATGAATCAACAACAATGTAAGATTCTGTATAATTTTGGCGGCCATCTTGAAAACATGCAAATACGCTCAATAAGACGCCATTTCTCAGCTTGCAAACACTGGTTTTCGGATAAAGCATACCAAATTACCTTAAAGAAAAATGTCAGACCATTTGTCTTCAGAAAAAGTCCATACTTGATACTTTTAAATTCGTACTTCGTGATTCTGTTTTCTGCGAGAATAAAGTTATCTCCCCTTTTTCAATATGACGCTACCCATTTCTGAGCATGCGACCCAATCAAAAATTAAGTATAGACATTTATCTTCAATTGGAGACTAGTTTCATCCTTTCGGACGATGAGGTAAATTTTCTCAAAAGCATTCAGAAACTGCGCCTAATAGTATATCAAGTGTATTGGTGAAATGCGCGAAAACAGATATCGAGCAAGACTCACAAAAATTGGCTACGATGCAAAGATTTTGTATATGTATATCATTTGCATAAAATTTGTGCAAACTTTGAAATATTAATACATAAACCCTGTGAGCTTCCCACCCCACCCCACCCCCCCACCCCCCCCCCCCCGCCCAACATACACAGACTGACTAAAATTTCTGGAATTTTCTTGCATGTGTTTGGAATGATAGCAATTTAATTCCCCTCTCTGGATGCGGGCGTATGTACAATTATATATGCTATAATATTTTGCTCGATTTCAGCAAAGCTTTCGATAAGGTGTACCATGCAAAGCTTATCCTTAAACTCCACAACTATGGAATCAGAGGTAAAACCTTATTTTGGATTAGAGCATTACTAAATGGTAGGTGACAGACTGTAGTCGTGGAAGGGGAGTGTTCCGAGGAAGTACCAGTAACATCAGGGTTCCCATAGGGATCTGTCCTTGGGCCAATCCTCCTCCTGATCTACATAAATGACCTGCCAGACAAGGTTAAATCGCAGGTAAGACTTTTTGCTGATGATACAGCAGCCTACCTAGCCATAGCCAAAGTAGCTGACTCTGAGCAAATACAGGACGACCCAGACATCCTCCAAGAATGGGAAATCAGATGGGATATGCAATTCAACCCTAGCAAATGCCAGGTAATACACATAACCAGGTCACGTTCTCCCCTCCCAACAACATACACACTACATGGTGAAACCCTTGAGGTGGTATCTAGTGCCAGATATCTGGGTGTTGGTATTGCAAATGTTTCATCTTGGAAGACCCATGTCAGCAGAATTACCAACAATGCAAATAAATCGGAGGAACCTTAAAACGAAAAACGCCTCACTAAGGGAAAATGCATACAAGGCTATTATTGACAGACCCCAGCTGGAGTATGCTTCTCCAGTATGGGACCCCCACACTAAGGATGACATACAAGAAATTGAGAGTGTCCAGAGACGAGCAGCTCGATGGGTCCTTGGGGGTTATTCGCCCTACTCAAGCTCCATAGATGATAGGAAAACTTGGATGGCATACCCTTGAGCAGCGGCGTACTGATTCAAGACTGGTCCTCTTCTACAAGATAATATGGCTATGTAGCCATACCTCTCCCTTCATATGTCATACCACTTCCACGTGCTTCCCATACCTCTCACCCATTGGCTTACAGACAAATATCCACCAGGACCGATTACTATAAATACTCATTTTACCTTATCACAGTCGTTCAGTGGAACAGTCTCCCGGCATCTATCACAATCCTGACTGATCTAGACAGCTTCAAATGAAGTGTCTGTCAGGTGTGCCACATAAATTTACAATACTGCTGTTTTTATCCTCACTTTATTTTCTCACTGTATAATACACTAACACTATGCACTTTTAAAGTTTTCCTACCGTCAGCTGTTTTTTATCTTCTTCACTTTTAACGCATGTCACTGGAACCTGGCACGTAATACTCATTTGGGGGTGTATGCCGTATAAAGAGATAGATAGATAGATAGATATTCGTATTCCGTATAATAGAGATTTTTATAAAAGCTGATACATGATTTTCCAACCAACTTCCGATTTGTAAAAATGGCTGAAGTTTACACTCGAAACGTGTGTACTGGAAATGGTGTTTTTCTCTGTTTAAATAACTAACCATGATTATTAAATGATAGAAAAGATAGAAAGACTTTTTCAGTGGTAAGAAATCATACTGATCGCTTCGTTCTATCGTCATACGATAGCCAAAAAAATCGTTACTTTCGCCTCGTACACAAGGATGTTTCGCCCCAATTCCATTTCGATTCGCCCCGCTATTCGTTTCATATGGAAAAAAGTAAATATTAAAGAACGAGTGCATGTTTGCAAATTCTATTCAGTATTCATAGCAATTAATGTGGAAAAGAGTATTTTTTGTCGTCAAACAAAAATTTCTGCATCGATTATTGTGGAAGCAAGCTCGAAAATGAAGGAAGTTTGTATACACTTATAATGCATGACAACATACCAAGATCTACAGCCCCAACAGCTGAAATCCAGGGTGAAAATCAACATGTCATTGGCAAGAAGTTTAAGCACCTTTTTTATCATTCTGCCGTGTTCAATCAAAAAAATTTAAAGGGTGGCATTTCGGTGCATGGAAATACCAAAACACACCGGAACATGCCAGGTTTAAAAGCCACTACCGTAACGAGCCAAGCTGCCGTGCCGTGCCGAGAATTATTTTTTCTGGTTCAAATAAAATAATCTATTTATTAACCACGGGCACATGTACAGTTATCAACCTCAGAAATTCAGGGTTAATTCACAGCATATTTTTCATTGTAATTTCACGGTTCTGTATATAGATTATATTTAAACGCCCATTTTTCATGGCATATTCACGAGGTTTTCAGATGTGACCTTCTAATTAACAGCTTTTTCAACAACTATTTCACGAATAATTCACAGCATTTTAATTATATTTTTACACCAGAATTTCATGGGTTTTCACAGTATTGTTTCACTGAAATTTCACGGTTCTGTATTCACCATATTTTAAAGGTGGCTGGTTCATGGCATATTCACCGCATTTTCAGGTGTGAAGTCTTAACCACCTTTTCACTGACTATATCACAGGCAAATTTCACGGCCTTGTCACAGTTTTATTTTCACGGCATCCTGTGATGTTTTTGTGAAATGCTTTGTGAAAGTCACTAAACTTTTTACTGAAATTTTCATGACAGTTTCACAACCCTTTTCCCTGGTCGTAAATTGGCCATATATGAATCCGGAACCAGCAATTTGTGTAGATATAGTGAATAGTAATGTAAACATTCAATTTTCAAAGGTTGTCGTAGACTTTACCAAACTAGAAAAAATGGTGGACGAGCGAAAATTCAGAAACATGGTGACCAACCAATTTATGGAGAATGTGGATTATTTGTGGGAGACATATTCGTTTCTTACTGTGTTTAGTAAGTCTGCCCCAACCCTGGCGGCTTTAGGATCCACATACCGTTGTTGTAGCTGTGCGCATGATCATGAATATTTGGAGTACATCCTTGATACAGGTGAGGTGAATGAGAAGTTGTACGATAAGATAGTGAACAGTTTAGCTATCGGAAAGTGTCCTCATGCTGATGCAGTGTCTAAAGACGAACTAGTCTCCACGTCTATTACAGGACTACATATTGCAGCAGCAGTTGGAACAGAAAGAGCAGTTAAGGAAAACCTAGAGAAATGTTGTAGATATATGACTGATTGTGGAATCTTCAATCTGTATCCCTTTGATACTGCAATGGTGAAAAAACAAACTAATATTTGTAATTTATTTGTAAATTACTGGCTCAGTCATGACGCTGGATATTTATATTCTCCACATATGGCGACGGTAAATGGTAAATCTTTGCATATTCAGGAAGTTAGTCGCCTTGAATTTTGTGTAAGACAAGCAAATAACCAGCTACTACAAACAATAACTACCAATTTGTCTAAAACATCTGGCTTTGGAGAAAAGGGTATTAGAAATATTCAATGTATACTAACTGCATCTACCCCTAATAGGGATTTGGCGCATGCTTTACAGTTCACTATGAAATATCAATTATTGCCACTACAACATACTCTAGTACAGTATATGCAGCTTCTTAGTAAATATAACATACTGACTAAGGAAATCAGAAATGACTGTCTTTTGTCAGTATTAATGTATAATAACCGCAGGCTTCTTGAACAAATGTTGAAATTTTTAGACTTAAAAGGCACGAATTAGAATAAATTCATAAGCAAGTGTTGTATGGTACTGCAGAATAGAGAAAATTGTACAAACTTGCTCAGTCATCGCAGCATTATTCGACCAGTAAGAATGTCAAAAGAGGAGCATATTGACACCATTTTTACCTTGTTTGGCATATTCTACAATGATTTCAAAAATGAGCTCAAAAGGTTGTTAGAATCTGCACCAGGCATTCAACAAGGGTTCATAAAAGCATCCCTCCTTAACCAGATACCTTCTTTTAGGCATTATGATCATGACTTTTTTGTAGCTCAACTAGTACTGTCTATCATTGAACTAGGTAAAACTGAAACTTTGGTACATGATGCTATGTTAATTGTCCCTCAACTCCAAGAAATGCTGTTATATAATTCAACGTATCATTTGCATCTCAGATACGCTGTAGAATTACTTATACATGAAAACGTTGAAATTGATACTGAGAAAGTTATTTTGAGAGATAGTAAGTTTCCTTTTGATCCGAGAAGAGGGATATTATATCACTATATTACTGATGTAAAACAACATGGGGTGTATGGTCACGACGGTGAAGATCTGGTGTTGAACTATCTCTGTCCATTCCTGCTAGCATGTGGGTATGACGTTCCAAGGTGCTGTTTGTTTGATATTCTTATGAAAAAATCTTATAAGGAATCTAAATTAGCAGAACAAGCATATATCAACAACTATCTAGACACTCCAAGATCACTATTGGTATGCTGTCGGAACTCCTTACGAAAACGCTTTAGAGGAAGATATATTCACAGATTTGTAAAAGTTTCAGGATGCCCACAGACAATCAAAGACATAATTCTTTTGAAATATTTGCTACGCTGCATCAGAGAATAATCTAAAACCTGTATTTAGCAGCCACTTCAAAAAGGCCAAGGTTGGTTTCAATACCATCTATCACATCAGCTACCATCTGTGCTTAAGAACTTTGTTTTGTCTATTTTAAGTGGCAACATATGACAGGTACTACTGTAAGGCAAAAGCAACAAGCTATTAAGATGTTGACACACATAACATATATGGGTAGCAAATCTTTAAGTATTAGTGCGCATCTATCTAGTAGTGCTAGTGTTCTGAATATAGGCTAGGCCCCCAGGTTATACTTTTATTTTCATTTTCATTCAACTGAGTGCATGTGCGGATCCAGAGAGAGGAGAGGGGTCCGGACCCCCCCCCCCCCCCTGAAAAAGCAAAAAAATATAGGGTACCTCTGGAAAATCACAAAGCTACTAAGCCAGCATTCAATGTTGGCCAACATCGGCACGTCAGCGAAACGCCATTTAAATTGCGTTTCGCTGGCGAGCCGATGATGGCCCGTTTATAGTGGTATATGGACCCTTCCTCCCCTCATCAATTCAAAAACAAAAACAAAAAACGATGTCAAAAATGGACCCCCTCTGGCAAAATTGCTTGATCCACACATGGAGTGTGAATTTTGTCTTATCATAAATGATAAATTGCCAACAATTTTTGGCATCTTAACATTTATCAGCATGATAAATACAACATCCAAGAGCTAAGGGGCGAGACACATCTTTATTTTCCAGCATTTTAGTTTTATGTAAAGTTGGAATTTCATGTTCAGTTGAGTCAAGATATAAATCAATATTCAAGAATATTGTTTGCCATTAATTACACCCACTGCTAAATTATTTCTGTCTCTTTTATTTTTCCACTTAAGAGTGCAGTATATGAAGAAGAAATGTGCATTTCAATATCAGCTGGATTAGATTAAAAGCCTGCATATCTTTATCTACACCAAGCATATATCTGCCAGCCTTAACAGAACAAAGGAAGTTGAATTTCAATGTCTCACAAAGATTTGCAAAGAGTCTGGTACCCAATAGTTACAACCAGTACTTAAAGTTTATTTTATGCTCCAAACGTGTATCAGTCTTTTTATTTCTCCACTCCAAAATTGTACCATGCTGTTTCATGGTAGTTCTCACCAGGGCGTACCACAGAAGTTGGAAACCTTGGCTAAAATAGAAAATAAAATACTAATATACTTTGCATGAGTTTCCATATTGCTTTGCAGACAGATGTTTTTTATGTTGTAGGAGATGATGCATTGATTAGTTAGGAGTCTTTCATGGAAGCCAAATATCTTATCCACATCTGAATAAAGGGTGAGGTTGGCGCTTTGAAACCTGTTTAAGCCCTCCAGTAAAATACTTTACTGACTGTTCCAAGGCGGTATTTCTTTTGTGGACCCTTTATGTTTTAATGTCTTGTGTGTGTTATGCCTTTGTGCGGGTCTGTTTATTTGTGCCTTGTGGTCACCTGCTGGGAAAGGGCTGACTGACCTCTTGGCTCTCGTTTGTCGTGTTTAACTGTGAGTTTGTCACTTTCCCCATTGGTATCCTGGGTCAGGTGTGGTACTTGATTGTATCGATTCCTGATCTTTGCACCCTTACTTACTTTTAATATCTAAAGAAATGAAATACTTTACTACTAAGATATGATATTTGCCAGGACTACTTCTTGTAATAGCTAATGAATGTTGAACAGTGGCATATTTCGTTAGTGGTGATATGATTTCATGCCAGCCTTTGTATACGAGGGGCGTTCAATATGTAATGAAAACACATTCATAATTCCATCCACAAACGTGCTAGAATTCTATACTATATGTCAAACACAAGATCAAAGCCTGGTCCATTAAATGGTGCATAAACCCTTATTTTATCTTTCGAACTTATTATGTTACAAACGTTTAAAAACACACTCAGATACACTTCATATATTTCTTCTATGTTGCAAAGAAACATTTTTACAAAGGTAGAAAGGTATACAGTATTTTCTAAAACAAGCATTTAACAAGCATGAATCGCATATCCTTCGATTTTGGATTCTATTCCCTTTTACCTGCTAAAATGCTGTCATTGTTTGACCAGTATCAAACTCTCGTTTGAAGCTTTTATTGCGTTACCCCCTCTAATGTTGACGTCATTTAAAGTAAGAGACGTAACGCTATAATATGCACAGTTGTTGAAAATCGGCATTTCGGCTTTGGATGAGGAACAAACACTTTTTATTTTATCGAATGTTGAATATGCACAGTGCATAGGCAGCAGACCAGTTAAACTAAAAAACAATATTTATTGGAATGTCATTTTCGTATTCTACAATTTTATAGTCCGAAATTGGCCAGCCCGATTATTTACATGTCATTATACATACAAATGCCTAAAAAATGCATATCAATACAAACATCGATTAAAATCGGTGTTTGTCTGATTCATTTTAGTGTAAGCCAGAGATGGCATTCTTTCAAGTGATTTTTTTAATTTAAGAGAGGTATTTAGAGATAATTTATGAGCGAGAATAATTGTTAAAATATCAGAAACGGCTGCATTACTTGCAAACAAACACCATAGTGACCAGAAAAAATTGTTACAAGCGATTTTCGCAAATATTTTTGCTATGTAATCGTTCACGCAAAAACTACAATGTAAACTGACTGCCAGAGAAGTGGCATCAAGTTCGATTTTAACCATAATGACGGCCTTCTCTATTTCGTTGAATTTAAAGCAATTTCAAAGTTTTTTGCAATTCTTAATAATCTATATATGGATATTCATCGAACGAAGAAACAGACTGAAAACACCTTTAGTTTATGTTGTTTTTTGTTTTTGAAAACATTGTTTCATTTCATAGTGCAGTGTATTCAGTACTCTATCTTAAAAGCCACTTGTGTAGATCAGGACAAAACTGGACAGCTGAAATTATACATATGTATAGCCAAGAAGCAGTCCCTTTTATAAAAGTATTTATAATGCATGCAAATATATAACTTTTGGATCTATTGGCCTGTTTTCATTACATTTTGAACTCCCTCGTAACAACGCATTTTACTCATCTTTTCACATGTCATGTCTCTTTTTCATGGAAACACTAAAATATAATAATAATATTAATACTCAGGTTTGGCTGAATACACATTAACAACTCATCCTGACAGACTCCTTCTTTATGCATATTCAGCCAAGCTTTTATGGCTGAATTTTCATATCATCGAAACACTAAAGTATATATACTACTCAGGTTTGGCTGAATACAGAATTTTCATATCATGGCAAGACAATTTATAAGTATTATTCTCTATAATTGAGCCACGACATGTGATTACAACAATGTGACATTTTATTAGGTGTAGACTCAGACGAGTCTGTGCAGCCTCCTTTTAAGCTTAGAAACTCCAAACGATGTTCAGTCAGTAGTTCAACACTCATAGAATATTTAGAGAAAAATAAAGGCTCTGATAAGACTGCGTGCATACACAGGCTGATCTGAGGCTTTGCTGGTCGCACATACCACATTGTTGGAAATCTCATGTCTCGGCTCATGTATAGATATTATTCTCTATAATTGAGCCACGACATGTGATTTCAACACTGGGTCATTTTGTTACGTGTAGACTCAGACTTGCCTGTGTAGGCTCATTTGAAGCTTAGAAACTCCAAATGATGTTCAGTCAGTAGTTTAACACTCATAGAATATTTAGAGAAAAATAAAGGCTCTGATAAGACTGCGTGCATGCGCAGGCTGATCTGAGGCTTTGCTGGTCGCACATACCACATTGTTGGAAATCTCATGTCTCGGCTCATGTATAGATATTATTCTCTATAATTGAGCCACGACATGCGATTTCAACACTGTGTCATTTTGTTAAGTGTAGACACAGACTTGCCTGTGTAGGCTCATTTGAAGCTTAGAAACTCCAAATGATGTTCAGTCAAAAGTTTAACACTCATAGAATATGCAAGTAACTAGAAAATGCTCTGATCAGACTGCGCGTATGCACAGGCTGGTCTGAGCCTTTGTTAGTGGCATATACCAAATAATTGGAAATATCATATCGCGGCTCAATGTTATGTATATTTGCTCTCGTGGTTAGCTAAATTATGTGTTTTTGTTGTTGTTGTTGTTGTTGTTGTTGTTGTTGTATTCAGTATTAACCACAGTAAAAAAGATTATACGTGTAGTCAACTGTGCATAGCTGCCACTTAAAATAGGAAAAAAAGATCTTAATGAAAATCGGTTGCTTAATGAAGGTCAAAAGCATTGCAGAATGCTCCCTTCTGCAATCCTTATGATCTGCATTAAGCAATAGATGGTAATAAAAACCAATTTGTGGTCTTTTTGATAGTTGCCGTTTTACACAGGATCTACTTTACATGTTGTAAATTGAAAACTACAATTGGCTCATTAGCGCTTGCATACTGGGTAATATTTCGTGCTTTCATTGTTGTTTGTTAACTGTATCATTTTATTTTACAAAAAAAAAATCAAGAACACACTTAGCAGACGACACAATGAAAAGTTAGAAAGATAAAAGGGTATCCCATTTAGGTTAGTCAACATGAATTAGATATCCGTCTTGAAAATAGAAGCTAAACAATCAAGTGATCCATGCGTTATTATATAGAAGTTACTTCAAAAATCAAATGTATGTAAAAATATATGAAAATTAATTTATCCTAGAACTGTACAGTGAGCCACTTTAGTTACACACCATTTTTTCAGGGCCAACATTTATTTTACAAAAATGCTGGAATCGAGCACTCAATGATAATTTATTTATTGACATTTTATCTGTTTGATGACATTAAAAAATATTGGAATCACTCATGCAAATCATTTTGCTAAGTCAAAGGCAATTTTGACAAAAATGCACGTGCAACCTGAACGTCTATATTTTCTATTTTTGGTTTTGCGCTGGGCATTATCCATGGTGATCATTGTGATAGAAAAACACAAAAAAAACAATTATTATATTCAAGTAAAATCCCATTTTTCGGCCGTTGAATTTAGTAACACCGTTATTTTTGAAGAAATGTTCGTTTTGACGCCATTTTATCGTCAGTTACAATGATCGAACAGGTTTTCCTTTGCAAATTGTTTTGTTATGAGTCACTTGTTGGCATAGAAGTATCAAAACACTAAACCATCTTAACATTGACACGTCTAATAGCCTTGGTAGTAGTGACGTCATCACTAACGTCAACACCATGACGCCAATAAATCCATTATTTTTTTACGAATATAAACGGCGGATACATGGTTGTTTAGAATGAAAGTATAAATTCAAAGAAGTCTTTTGATAACTAGTTTACTCAGAATCATACGAAATTTTTAACTTACTTTAAAAAAGTACTAAAACCAACTTTTATCAAGCCTTGGCCAGCTGGGAACCAAAAAATTAAAACATTAAAAAATGATGAAGTTAACAAACCCATTCCAGTCTTAGATATTGCCAAGAATAAATCGGCTCTTATCTGTGGCATAGCAGAAATTCGACCCTGAAAAAAGTGCAATGTGATCTGAGTTTCATTCGAGATAATGCAATGTGAAATGGTGTTTTGAGGGTAATGCACTTAAAAATCCATTTTTTCATTCGTTTCTGATCTATCACAATAAAATTTCAATGGCTAATGCAAGTATAGATGCGCTTTACGTAGGTAGTCTCAAAATAGAAATATCACATTTTTTTTCCGAGTAATTTTACATCTTATAAGTGGTGCGCAACTAAAGTGGCTCACTGTATAATTATAATGTATTGAATTATTTATAGAACATATTGTATTAAAGGTTTTAATCAAACATAATGCTTATAAGCCATTCATAAAAATAAGGTCGCAGAGCCTTTGGATGTTCCTAAATATAAATACCAAAACATCTGTGGCTTAGTGGTAGAGTGCTTGACTCGAGACCAAGGGGCCAAGCCTCACGGGCGTCACTACTTTGCGGTCCTTGAGCAAGACACATTTATCCTAGCTTAGTACTGGTTTAACCCAGGAAGACCCGTCCCTATTTAACTGAAAGATTATTGATGGGACGTAAAGAATCAAATCAAACAAAAAAATCTTAAACTCAACCAGCCAAGTATTGCTTAGTACAGGTAACAAAGAACTACATCATAAAATTGTGAAAAATAATTAAAACGGGGAGGTGTCACCATGCTGATACAGTATCTGAGGACCAACTACTTACTACGT
This sequence comes from Loripinus fragilis, assembly GCA_964019695.1. Taxonomy (NCBI): domain Eukaryota; kingdom Metazoa; phylum Mollusca; class Bivalvia; order Lucinida; family Lucinidae; genus Loripinus; species Loripinus fragilis. Next base: position 105,998,095 of record OZ026514.1, on the reverse strand, counting down.
CTATTACAGGACTACATATTGCAGCAGCAGTTGGAACAGAAAGGGCAGTTAAGGAAAACCTAGCACAATGTTTTGGATATGAGAGATTGTGGAGGTTCCGACTTAAAGACTTATCTATTGATGAGATGGTAGGGGCCTGATACTTTGGCTGTTTGTCGGGCCCACCGGGGTTTACCTGTTGGATTTCTTTTGCTCCGGTATTCAGTTTAATTTACTGTTGAATCCTTATCCTTGCTTTATCTCCTTGTTATATCTTGATTTATATGTTTTAGGAGATGATGCATTGATAAGTTAGGGGTCTTTAATGCAAACCAAATATCTATGTGTCTTGATCCACATCTGAATTAAGGGTGAGGTTGGCGCCGTTAAACCAGTTTAAGCCCTCCAGTAAAATATTTTACTGACTGTTCCAAGGCGGTACTTCTTTTGTGGATCTTTTATGTTTTTGTTCTGTCTTGTGTTTGCTATGTCGTTGTGCGCGTCTGTTTATATGTGCTTTGTGGTCACCTGCTGGGAAAGGGCTGACCTCTTGGCTCTTGTTTGTGGGATCTGCTATGAGTTTGTCACTTTCCCATTGGTATCCTGGGTCAGGTGTGGTACTTGATTGTATCGATTCCTGATCTTTGCACCCTTACTTACTTCAATCTACATCCCTTTGATACTGCAACGGTGAAAAAGCAAACAAATATTTGTAGTTTATTTTTAAATTACTGGCTCAATTATGGCAATAATTTATAAATTCTCCACATTTGTCGATAGTAAATGGTATATCTTTACTTGGCCAGCAATTTAGTCGTCTTGAATTTTGTGTTAGACAAGCAAATAATAAGTTACTGCAAACAATAACTACTAAACTTTCTGAAAAAAACAGGCTTTGGAGAAAATGGCATAATACGGGTTTGGCGCATACTTTACAGCTTACTATGAAATATCAATTGGTGTCACTACAACATACTCTAGTACAGTATATGCAGCTCCATTGTAAATATAACATACTGATTAAGGAAATAAGAAATGACTGTCCTTTGTCAGTAGTAATGTATAATAACCACATGCTTCTTGAACAGATGTTGATTTGTTTAAACTTAAACGTCTCGAATGATTATATATTCATAAGCAAGTGTTGCATGATATTGCAGAAAAGAGAGAACTGTTCAAAACTGCTCCAACAGCACCGCATTATTTGACCAGTAAGTATGACAAAAGAGGAACATATTGACACCATTTTTACCCTTTTTGGCATGTTCTACAATAGTTTCAAAATGAGCTCAATAGCTTGTTAGTATCTGTACCAGGTATTCAAGAGGGATTCATAAAAGTATCCCTCCTTAACCAGATACCATCTTTCAAATTTTATGATCATGACATTTGCATAGCCCATATAGCACAGTCTATCATTGAACAAGGTACCACTTGATACGCGATGCTAATATATTTGTTCCTCAGCTCCAAGAAATGCTGAATAAATATTCAAAATATAATTTGCGCCACAGAGAAGCCGTAGAAATACTTATAAATGAAAATGTTGATATTGACACTGAGAAAGTCATTGATCATGATCGGAAGTTTTCTCTCGATCTGCGAATAGGAAGATTTTATCAGTACATGGGGTGTATGGTCACAACGGTGAAGATTTGGTGTTGAACTAATTCTCTCCATTCCTGCTAGAATGTGGGTATGACGTTCTAAGGCGCTGTTTGCATGATATTTATATGAAAAAAATCTGATAATGAATCTGAACGTATAATTTGCGCATCAGATACGCTGTAGAATTACTTATACAGGAAAAATGTTGAAATTGACACTGAGAAAGTAATAATGAAAGATAGTATGTTTCCTCTTGATCTGGGAAGAGGGATATTATATCACTATATTACTGATGTAAAACAACATGGGGTGTATGGTCACGACGGTGAAGATCTGGTGTTGAACTATCTCTGTCCATTCCTGCTAGAATGTGGGTATGACGTTCCAAGGTGCTGTTTGCTTGATAGTCTTGATAAAGCATCTGCTAAGAAATCTAAATCTGCAGACCATGCATATATCAAAAACTATCCAGACACTCCAAATTCGGCAGAAATTACATTTATTAAAAACTATCTAGACACTCCAAGATCTCCACTGGCATACTGTCGGAACTCCTTGCGGAAACATTTTAGAGGGAGATATATATATACAAATTTGTGGAAGTTTCAGGATGCCCACAGAAAATTAAAGACATTATTCTTTTGAAATATTTGCTACTCAGCATTAGAGAAATAAAATAAACCTGCTAGAGTAGCCACCTAAAAGAAGACCAAAATTGGTAAAACCTGCTTGAGTAGCCGCCTAAAAGAAGACAAAAATTGGTAAAACCTGCTTGAGTAGCCGCCTAAAAGAAGACTGAATATGGTGTTCAATATGGTTATTCCTTTAGAGAGGTTAAACATTGCAAAATGCTCCGTTCATGCATTCTACAAAAATAGTAAGTGAGTATGATCAGGAAATACCACGATCACAAACTGTAGACAAACCCATGGCACCGCGAGGAAGAGCTACACAACAATCACAAGGCATGGGGAAAACAAACTAAGCAAATCAACCAGCTCTCTCTTCCCCATCAAGATGATTGCAACACTAGATTGGACATAAAGTAGTAACTTATCTTCATCTTTGATTCTGCTGTTGTTGAAGTACAAGAAATGTTCAGCTCCCATGAGGGCCTTCTAACTATTTCAATGTATCATCGTGGAGAATCAAATTATCACACTATAATGAAGCAAAGAAAAGGGCTCACGACTCACAGATAGTCAGAGCTAAAGAAAACGTTTCGACCGCCAAACTAACGGCTGTCTTTAAGACCTTTGTTTTTTCTGTTTTTGAGTTGCCGTATACGACAGATACTATAGACTTATATCAGTCGTAGATGTTGTAGGACCTATGAATCCATACCAACCAATACCATTCCTCATCTTATATTCTGCCGTATTCCAGTCCAGAATTTTAATTTATGCTGGCCCAAACATCAACGATCAGATACATGTAGCAGAAGTGAAAAAGTATTTGAGAGGATGAATTAGATCAATATGAGCGAAAATGCAAAAAAACCCTATCTCATCAGACTTTATATCTCTACAGATACTACTGTAAGGCAAGATTTTGCTTCTGATCACATAAATATGCGCAGTCATTTTTTTCAAAGCATTCAAGCACATCTTTTTAGGTAGCAAACCACTGATCGGATCAGCTGGGCCTGGGCAAATTTGATAATATAGGAGGGTACCCTTAAATTTTGGCTCTAAATACACTGTGTTGTATTTTATACTGTAAAGTGCTGTTTCTGTGTGCCTGGGAATGTTTGTTCATCAATACAAAACATTTTTTTGGCAACTGAAAGTACTAAATGTGGCTATCCGGCCAAAATACGAATGAGTGGCTCGGCCTGGAAATGCATCAGAATTCTATTTTCATTTTCATATACACAAACTAGAAGCTGATTATCAAAGAAACGAGGTGGGAGGCAGGTATTGAGTTGTAAATGTTGCACCTGATCATGGAGATTTTTGCATGATTTAGCAAGATTTGAGTGCCTTGCTCGAGCACACTGTCCAGCAGGGGCATCAGATTTGGTACATTTTGTCGTAAAAATTGCCGTCGAAAAAGTGGTGTCCGAGGAGATTTCTATGCTACTGGCTCTTATGTAACATCAATTTTAGTGTTTTATTTCTCTAGGATTCACAAAAAACATCTCTAATCTTGATTTAGATTGAAGAGAATTGGCTTTATATTTGAAACTGGTCGCAGTCAGAATTTATCTTAGTGCGCCCTCCGGCACGCTCTGGGGTCTCCGTTTGATGGTGGTTTGCTACCTTAGTAGTGCTTGTGTCTGAAACGAGGCCAGGTCCCCAGGTTAAAATACTTTTTTTCATTCTTAATTCTACTGAAGATGGAATTTTATCATGCTCATAAATGATATTTGCCAACAGTTGTTTTATTTTAGCATTTATTACTGTAAATTCGGAAACTTGTTTTCGCGAGAATTTTATTTTCGCGAATTGCGTTAAAAGACATATTGCGACGTTCAAACTTCGCGACTAAGGCATGATTTACCTATATCAGTAAAAGACAGAGTGAACTGCTATTTTGCAAAGGTTTAACTTTCACGAAACTTCGCATATGCAAAGTTTAGCGAAAATATAACCCTCGCGAAAATTTCCGAATAAACAGTATCGTGATAAATACATAACCTGAGAGCTAAGTAGTCCGGTAGAAAAACAGAATGACCTGGAACTTGATTTTAAAGTGTGTTTTTTTCTTTGTTGGTTCTTGTTGTTGAGGCATTGTACTTGATGAATCCATCTGATGCCACTATGATATCATTGAGCGTTTTGAAATATTCAAGATGGCGTCCAAGATGGCCGCCAGTATGGCTCCTAAGACCTATATGACCAACATACTCGATCAAAAGCATTTTATTTTTGACTTTACATGGATGTTTCAGAGGATAAATGTTACAATCAATTGAATGGAGCATTGTTTTGATTCAAAAGGTTTAAGTATTAAAGATGTCGTCCAAGAAGGCCGTCAGCTTGGCTTCTAAGCCCTATATGACCGACACACTCAATAAAAAACACTTTACTGTTAACTTTTTATGGATGTTTAGAGGCTAAATGATACAAACAATCAAATAAGAACATTGTTTTGATTCAGAAGTTTGAAATTTAAAGATGGCGTCGAAGATGGCCGTCAGTTAGGTTCGTAAGACCTATCTGACTAAAACACTCGATATAAAGCATTTCAATTTTGACTTTTTATCGATGTATAGAGGCCTAATAATACAAACAATCAAAATGAAGCATTCCCAGGTTTGATTCATAAGGTTGAAATATTAAAGATGGTGTCTAAGATGGCCGCCATTTAAAGCAAAATTCGACCTGAAATCGAATTCGCAGTTAGTAACTATTTTCTGATAGTTTTCAGTTGTATTTGGAAAATTAGACTAGCATGTTATTGTTGTTTTTCAGCGTTGTAAAATATTTAAGATGATGTCCAAGATGGCACCAATAACATGGTGGGGAATCACATGTTTTTTTTGCTATGATACACTGCATGGAAAAAATAACAGACTCTTATTTTTGGCTATGGTAATGTTTTGTCTTTGTTCCGAGAATCGTAACCATCAGTTCATGCACCCTGCACTTTCAAGACCACTTTCTGCCGGATCTGATAATACCATAATATCATACTATTCTTATAAAAATTCCTACTTTGGGAAAACAGTTCTTCGAAAATTAAGTAATAAATTACAGGGTATACTGAATGGGCGATATCACTGAACACTTTGTGGCAGATTGTTTGATCAAAGTACAAATCTTTTTTGAATCAATATGCTGAAAAAGTCAGCTGGATGGATGGATAACAAAAATACTTATGGAGTCTAGTTTATCAACACAAAACAACCGTGAGTAAGGGATCTGCATGCTGCAGATGTTCGTTACTATCTTGACTGCTGGTTGGTATGGGCCTGCTTGCCCCGTGCAATTGTAACAACCGTTACAACTCTGGTCTGTTGCAAGTGCAACAGACAGCACATATGGTTGGATATTGCTATAATAAATATGAGTGCTGGTCTGGTGCAATTGTATCAGACATGCATGCTTGTATGCACATGTTTACAGCTGCAATTGTTACAGACATGGCTGATGGTCGGGTGCAAATGTACATGGATCCTGATAAGATAAAACTGTAGCATACATGCATACTGATAGTATGCAACTATTTAAGGCATGGCTGCTAGTCAGATACAACTGTAAAATATATGCATGATGGTCTGGTGCAAAAGTGATTACCAGCCCCTTAGTTGGGTACTAGTAAAGGGCATAACTGCGGGTCTGAGGCAAGTGCAACATATATACCTGCTGTTTCAGCCACACAACTACAGATGTGCCTGTAAGTCAGTTGCAACTGATTCAAACATATCTGATGGTAGATGCAACTCCAACAGACATGCATGCTAGTTGAGTCGTGCCAGGTGGTTGGTTGCAACTGCAACAAACATGCCTGTTGGTTCAAATCAACGTTTAAAACATGGTACTGAAACTTGCCCGCTAGTCTCGTGAAGCTGTTACAGACATAACTGCTTGGTTTCAGACATGTATGCTGGTCCAGTGCCACATAATCAAACATGCGCAATGGTAAATATGTCTGCTGACCTTGTAGCAATGATGCCTGAGCAGCTGGTTGGGAGAAAGTAGAACAGACATGCACACTGGCCGAATGGTTGATCTAGTGCAACAGTATCGAACATTCTTGTTAGTTGCGTTCAATTGTAACATACGTTATTGCTGGTGCGATGTGACTAACATGCATGACTGCTGGCCCCAAGTCTCAATAAACGGCATGTGTGCTGGTTCAGTACCACATTATTAAACACGCTTGATGTTCAGGATGTCGCATATGATAAGCTGGTGGCATTACATGGTAGCTATTCAGTGAAACTTCAACAGATATACCTGCAGGCTTGGTTATATTTAATCTAACATGCCTCCTGGTCCATTGGCAAATCAAAGAGAAAAGCTACTTGACTGATGCCCCTCCATCAGACATGCCAACTAACATGAAACTTTATTAGCCAAGACTGCTACATTGTCAATACAACATACATGCCGTGTAGAGAGTTGTTATGTTGCTGCAGCTGCAGCTGCAACATATATGCCTTTTGGCCTAGTGTTACTGTCACAGACACCGCTGCTGTTCAAACATGCCTACTGGATGAATACTGCTGCAAGATTGATGCTTGCTGGACTGTGGCCACTCAATCAGCATGCCTGCTGACATTTTGTCACTCAATATTACATGTCTGCTGGCGTTGTGCTTCTCTACCTGCTATACCTGCTGTTGTGGTGGCTCACTATCAGCCGTGTCTACTGATATAGTATCTCACTATCAGCCGTGCCTGCTGGTGTGGTGATCCATTATAGGTCATGCCTTTTGGTTTGGTACACCACTATCAGCCATGCGTGTTGGTGTGGTGCCTCATTATAGGTCATGTCTTCTGGTGTGGTGCCTCACTGTAGGTCATGTCTTCTGGTGTGGTGACTTACTATAGGCCATGTCTGTTGGCGTGGTACCTCACTATAGGCCCTGCCTGCTGGTCCGTTTTGCAACAGACATTTTGACTAGTTGAGTGCAGACGGAAGAGAGATGGCTACAAGTCTGGTGCTACTCTTACAGAGGTGCCATTACATCAGACATGTTTGCTGATCCGGTGCTAATCTCAGATATGCCTGCTTGTACAGTGCAACTCTATCAGACATGCATGCTGGGTTCATTTATTCAGATACACGTGTTTGTAAAGTGCTTCTCTATCAGGCGAGAATTCTGGTGTGATACAAATCCACCAGACATGTCTACAGGTTAGGTGTGGCTCCAACGGGTTCGTAAAACTTGTCAGCTACCATCCTGGACGCCATCTTGAACATGTCAAATTCTGAGTGATGCATTAGCTGCACCACTGGGATGTTACAAGGATGATGTCTGTAACTCAAGTATCAGTAAAATCAGCACTTTACATGCAAATTCCTGGAATTTGTCAGCCCAGGGAAAATATTCTTTTTTTTGTAATAAACTACCATATTGGCGACCAATTTGCCTAAATTATTATTTTATTTCTAATTTTTTATTATGAGCTAAGTGTCTTCATCTAGATTCCAACGTCATAGCTAACAATTTAAGGCAAAAATGGGTTTGAGACATTTTTCCATATCCCACAATTTTAACTTATAATTGGCCTCTATCTTGGACGCCATCTTGAATATATCAAATTGCTCAATGATGCCAGAGTGGCATCACTTGGATTTTTCAAGGACAATATATGCACTACCAGAATCCATAAAGAAAAAAAGTTTAAAATCAAGTTCCAGGACCTCCTAAAATTCGCCCAAATTCTGTCTGACTAAAGTGGCAAGAAGGGTCTTCACTTTTCAGGAGTTGAAATTTCATGTGCACTTGAGTTAAGACGATTAATTAAATAGTCCAGTACTTTGTTTGCCATTAATTACACCCCAGGCACTGTTAAATTAGTTCTGTCTCTTTCGTTCATCTACTCTAAGCCTGCAGTATTTTAGTCTTGACATAAGATTTCCAACAATGTGGTATGTACGTCAAGCAAAGGCTCAGACCAGCCTGCGCCAACGCGCAGTCTGATCAGAGCCTATGCTAATCGCTTGAATATTCTATGACATTTAAGCTACTGACTGAACATCATTTGGAGCACCTAAGCTTAAAAGGGAGCTTCCTAGGCTCGTCCGAGTCTACAGTTGTCAAAATTCATGTTGTTGAAAATTACATGTCGAAGCTCATTTGTAGAAAAACTGTGCAGATCAATATCAACTGGCTTTAAACGGCCAGATTATGTTGATCTATACAGTTTAACAGCCAACATACGAGGGGCATTTGGAAAGTTCTTAGCATGGTCTTTTATCTCAGTAACCGATTTACAAACTTTATCATGTTTGGTATCATTTCAAAGAGCTATGATCCCTCAATGTTATGGCACAAATTTCATGAGAATATTATAATGCGGACACAAAAAATATAATTGTGAATATATGTACTGTTTGTATACTGGAAAACGCAAAGTTTCAGTGGAAAATATAACATTTTACCTTTTGAAAAGTGTGCAGAACATTAACAATAGTTCATGAAATTAGCTACTTTTGTACCATTTGGTAGGCAACAATCTGGTACAGTTATTATACAATTGATGACCGAGTTGGATGTTTCTAATAACTAAATACCGGAACAGCAATACCAAAACAAAGCAATGCGCTAATTTTTTCGACTAAAATCGCATGTCACAGTGCACATATTTTGAAAATATATAACCGACAGTAGTTAAAAAATGTCTTGCGTTGGTATTTTTGTCAAGTACACTTTATGTGCTTTGTATTGAAACCAAAATAAATTTTGTAAACCAGAGCAAAGGGAAGATAATTCTTTTAAACCTTATCATGGGGCAGAGTAAGTTTAGCTATGAGCTGACGTTTTGGTTCATTTCAATTGAAAAAAGTGGCAAACAAAAAAGTAAAAATACCTTGAGAGTAGAAATCAATCAATTTTGTAATGGTTAATACGATACCATGAGAAGTTCTTATGCCATCGACAAAATGTGAGAGGTTAAGTCACCCCACCCACTTCTTGAAAAGTAGGGGTAGTGTTATAAGGAATAGTTTTCTTGAATACAGAACTAAACAAGCCACACTTTTTGCGCGACAAAATTATTTTCATTCATTGTTCGCTACTAATAAATCAAAACGTATACTCAATAGGCATTTTTGGTGCTCCTGTAGTGACATAATTTATAGCAAAAGTATAAAGAAAAATCGAAAAAAGTCCCATTTTTGAAAGTTTACCATTTCTCTATTAGTCAACATTTTCCAAATGCAAAGGTGGTAGTTATGCAAGCAGTGATCGCATAATATAATTTAATAAAAAAAAAAGTTGGCACCAAATCGTTAATTTGTCAAAGGAAGATCTCGAATATGGTTCCCAATTTTCCTTCGCTTTTTTCCAAGTATTTTGCTTAAAATATCCGCCCGCAATAATCCCCTACTCATTTTGAGCATGCGCTGCACGTGCACGCCAAGTCCTTTTTCGACAAAAATTAAACCATCAAGTAGCCTTTGAATTCTAGTTTCCAAAAATGTATTATTTGATAGCATTTTATCAACGCATTGTGGAGTTATGATGCCATGCTAAGAACTTTCCAAATGATCCTCGTATATATGCTAGCTTTAACAGGACGGACACAGTTGAGCCGTGACACGTGCTTTCCAACACAAGTGTAGACTCGGCTCCTTTTAGACTTAGAAACTCCAAATAATGTTGGGCCAGTAGCTAAACAGTCAAATAATGTTTAAGCGACTAACAAAGGCCCTGATCAGACTGCGCATATGCGCAGGCTGGTCTGAGCCTTTGCTGGTCGCACATACCACATTGTTTGAAATCTCATGTCGCGGGTCATTTAGTGTCCAGTGTTTCCATAGATTGACAAAAAGTCTGGTCACCAATTATTGCAACTAGTAGTATACGTAAAAGCTTATTTTCTGCTTCAAACTTGTACCAGTATGTTTCTTTCTCTATTCCAAACTTCTACCAACGTTTCTCAAGATATGTTAAATCTGGGCATACACCAGAGGCTGAAAACTTTGGCTAAAATAGAATAGGCGTGAATTAATCTAGGTTACACTCGTTCTTCAGTAGGCTAAATGAAGTTTGTGGTTGTTTTCAATTTTGTTTCGTTTTTTTTCTTGTTAATTATAAACAACATTAGCGCACATCATACATTTGGTGTTAAATTGTAAGTAAATAGTTGACTTTTAACAGGAGACTGTGTATCGGGAATTCTGTGATTTTTTTATCATGTGTTCATATACATCTAGGAAACTATTTGTACAAATATGAATGGAACCACAGTCTAGATAACAAATTAATAAGCCTTTTTATAAAGAAGGGTTACCCCGGCATCCAATTTAGGTTACCTTGCACCCCCTAGGACAATTTTTCATCGGTGCCAAAATGTACAAATTACGTGATTTCCCTCATTTTTTTAAGTTTTCATGTATATTCACGAATATGCAAATGAGATAGTATTCATAAAGGACTACTGGATGAATGGACTTGTCAAATTGTACCATTGATTATATTAAAACATGCAACAATGACAATATTGGGATGAAATCAGCTTATTTTTACTTTTAATGATTTTCCCTTATTTTGTAGCGTTTTATTAATATTCATGAAAACGCTAATTATGCAAATATGATAACTTGCATTTTTGACCATGGAATACAGGACATATGTCTTAGCTTTCATTTAGTACAAATTTTAGTAATCTATAGCTAAAAGCAGCTGAGATATTATTCATCTTGTACATATACCCCCATTCGTGAATCACATTTTTAATGTTTTCATAAATATTTATGAATATTCAAATTAGATAATTTGCATATGCATCATGGGGTTAATATGCCTATGTCTAAGCTTTAATTTGGTATAAAGTTTATTGTCTAGGATAAGTAACAGCTGAGATATAAGTACTTTTGTAGGCATACCCCAACTTTCAAATCCATTAAAACCTTGCATTTTCACATAGCCCATACCAACATGTTTTCGAGGACACCTTCGTTTTGCATTCAGGGGGTCCCAATGAACAATTTGGCACCCATGAAAAATTGTCCTGGGGGGTCGCAAGTAACCCAAATTGGATGCCGGTGTAGTTGGTGACCCCGGCGCACGTCAAAATGTTTGTAATGTAATTCATCTAGCCTAAATATTACTGAACATTACATTATATTTCACAGTTGGATTTCATAATAAGCATTACCATTGGACTTAGTGAATACTCAATGTATATTATTAAAATAGAAGATTTATCATACCTTCTACATTTATTTTATCAAAAAATGCTTACGTTTTAAGAACGGTGAGGCGCAAAAATTAGGATTTCAATATTATTTTGATAATTTGATACATTCAATCACGTTCTTTCTTGTTTGATAGCTTGCAAAATAGTCACCAGTATTGTTAAACGAATTTCTTGTAAACGACAGAACAAATCCTTTTCGTCATGTTAACTGGACACATGCTATTTTTCTGTCAGTTGTTTTAATGGAAAATGTGTTGTATCTTATGAAATCTAACAGATCACGCTGGTTTATTTGCTAAATATACCTAAACAAAATATTTAGTCATGACATGAACCAGGAAGACTTCCTCAACAAATGTATGTCAATATTTGATACCTTTTTAGCTTATATAAGAGAGTATAGGCAAACATTCGACCACCCCTTTTTGAAAATATAGCAAAATATTAAGTGACATGCGCCAGTCACGCCAACATACCGTCAAGTGAAGGTCCATAACTTTGTTATTTAAGCTGTGATTCAGCCCAAATTTGTACATAATGTTTCCGCGATGTTTATGAACGCATCACACAAACTTTATACAATTCCTGTGACACAGTCTAGTGTTATAATAAAAGTCCACGATTTACTGGGGCAGCCCTAGTACACTATTTACACTCTAATAAATATCCTAACACTACCATTAAATTGCTCTGAACAGCTAAAATATGTACAAAAAAACGTTTGGGGGATTTAATCATTAATTTTATGAATCAGGAAAGTTTCAACCATATCTGTTGCATAATGGGTGAAAGTAAAATCAAAAGTCACAAGAATATTCAAAATGGTTACTGTTAATGATTGCAGCTTCTCAACTTTTCTTTCAAATATAACCGGGCCACGAAGCGCAGTCTGTAACGTGTCTGGCAACAGATGCGAATCTGACTGCAGATCCAGGGGTCGCGAGTTTGATCCCGCCACGGTCCTATACTTTTGTGGAGATTGATCATGAAATAATTTCAACGGTCATTCTCCTCCCTTCCGCTGAATCATTCAAGAAGGGTTGTTGTGTCAGTTACAAGCGAAAGTATGTGCACGAAGTACTGGTTAACTGCTTGTTCAAGCTTGCCCAGGAAAAAGTGTGGTTAGGTGAACTGACCGTCCCGCCATGACCATAGCTGTTGACTTTGGACGTAAATCAACAAAACAAACATACAAAAACTTTCAAATATAATTAGCTTAACATAATCCAGCTAGAGAACTACTTTACTCGAATGGTGGAGTCATTGTGGGTTTTCAGTCAACATGTGCACAAACCATACTGATTAAGTATATCTGGCTGTTTAACCATTTCCAACAATTTGATATTTTTACAAGTTTAGACTCAGACGAGCCTCTGCAGCCTCCTTTTAAGCTTAGAAACTCCAAGTGGTGTTCAGTCAGTAGCTTAACAATCGTAGAATACGCAAGCGACTAGCAAGGGCTCTGATCAGACTGTGCGTATGCGCAGGCTGATCTGAGGCTTTGCTGGTCGCACATACCACATTGTTGGAAATCTCATGCACTGGCTCAGTATATCTGGCTGTTTAACCCTTAAATCGCCAAGAAAAAATGTATCTGAAAATGTCGTCTGCTGAAGTCGTCTGTTGCAAATAATTGCCTTACATTACTGACAAATTAAGTATAGAAGCAAATAGTGTGGACCCAGAACAGACTGCTCTTTTTTGCCATAAGTAAGTAAGGCTTCTTAAACATTTCAGCAGACGAAAAAAGCAGACGACTTTTGTTGCGATTAGCGCATTAAGGATTTAAAGGTAATATTTTTTTCAGTATTGTTTTGCTGATTATTGTCACGCATATCTATCTAACTGTAGATCTGCTTATCACGACGTATATGAGTTAAGCGATAGTCGATACAGTACCCGAGTAATACCAAAATGTGACTTTTTACCTGAAAAAAGGGAGATTGAAGGGATTTTAGTTTATGTCTGGATTTAATCCTTACATTTGATAAATAACACAATATCAGTACTATAAAGTGCAAACGTTTGAAACCTTAGAGCAGATTTTTAAAGTCATTCAAGCTTTTCATACTTTTCATACTGTTTATCGGATGTATTAAATGGACCAGTGATTAGGTCGCCGACTGCATACAAGTTGAATATTCAAACTACTGGTACAATGCCCTTGACTGCTCAAAATGGCGTATAACTTCAAGAGCAATGAACAGAGGTATGCGATTTTTTTAATATTCCTTCACTTTTCCATATTCTTCATTATGTGATGCCATCAAATAATAACTTATGAATTGAATAACGCACCCATTAGTTTGTAAACATATTTCAGATCACTGACAAGCCAGAAATTGGCTGGTACTAAAATAGTTTTAGAAGTTAAAGGCTCAAATTGAAACAGAATAGACTTTAAAAATATCTAAGAAATACATCCAAATGAAAAAGCGTTTAAGTATGGACCACAATTTACGAAAATAGAAAAGTTTGTGCCCTCGTTGACTACAACCAACCCGTGATGACTACGTAATTCGAAAACAGTGGTTATGATAATGTAAAAAGATGCACTTTAGCTTTAAAGTTTTAAAACGGTTTTCACAGCGAAATTTCGCGCAGGTGTTTTGAGGTGAAATCCAGATTATTAAAAAAGCGATATTCGTTCCCTATGGCCGCCGATCGTGAATAAAATGTTAAATTGCTGTTGTTGTTGTTGTTGCTTTAATCAACAATATACAAGATATGATTAAAACCAACACGTGCACAATGGGGTAGTGCTTGAATATCTATTCCCAAAATGTCTATTCCCGAAATGTCTATGCCCGAAATGTCTATTCCCATAAGTCTACTGTGCCAAATGTCTATTCACATTATGTCTACTGTGCCAAAATGTCTATTCCCAAAATGCCTACTCGTTTGGTAAAAATGAATAAATGATGAAGAACTTATATATATTTTTTTATATATTTGAAAATAAGTATGTTCTGCCATGGATATAAAAGTGATTTAGGTCAATGCAGCACTATTCATAGACAGACGGGGTTACCCGACTTAAAAAATGTCGCATTAAAACATGTCGCAGCTGTAGTACAATAAACAGACGCCATTTTTACTGTATAGTTTGCTGGCACTTTATGGGTTGCTATATCGACCAATGTATTATTTTCAATAGGTGTGTTGTACAATGTACAGGTAAATTGCGATCATTTGTGCAATACATTGTTATTGTAGGACAGTCCTCCACTTTTTAACCCGAAACCATGTGTAGTTTCAAGGAGCTGAAAACTGTAAGTAAATGTGTTTTCTTCATTCTTTTTTCATTGTTAAGAGAGATTTTTTGTTTGATTCTTTACTACTCAGTAAATAGAGGACAGCCAGCCAAGAGTGACAGTGGCGTCATGTTTTGTTTACAAAGTTATCATGGACTTATCATCGATAGATCACTTGTCTTGTGTATTAATCCTATCCGCAGGATAGGATTAATACACAAGTGATCTGTCTATTAGCGTTGGCTCAAGTGGAATGTACAAGTTAAATTTTACTGAACAAGTGTAAACAAAATGTTACGCCACTGTCACTCTTGGTTGGCTCGACAGTATATATGTTCAAATTTTAGTGTTAAAATTAGACATTATATTGCCATCATCTATTACAACAAAAGAGTGCTATAGGAGACTGGATAACCAAATCAATATATATTTTTTGATATTTTCAAGGTGAGTGACCGCTTTATTTTTCTGTTTTCTGCATGAATGCGTAATGAAATTTCCAAAACGACGAACGTTCATGAAAAATGTTTGTACCAAAGTGGAGATGTGAGCATCAAAACGTCTGTAACTTGGTAATACAATCCCAATCTGCATCAAACGTTTGTTATTTATTTGCGATATAATGCTGAACGAATGGGTTATTATTAGAAATTTGTGAAGAAAAATCAATGTACATTTATATAAACACAAACTTTTGGGCCAAATCTTCCAAAAAGGGTGTTTTAACTCTAATACCGTTGTTGACCTGTTGCCTCTTGACTGACCGCAATATCGATACTGTATCCTATCAAAACCTGCTAAAGTAAATGTTTTGACTGACCGCAATACTGCCCCAGGTGTGGGACTTGCTGGTCAGCTGTTTACCGATTCGTGTACCAAAAAAGATGAGAAAGGGTACTTTTTCAGCTGGGCTGTGCCCATGGCTGTCATCGTTTAAGATAGAAAATAAAAGTAATAATTTAAGTAGGAAAATGTTTGTTTTTTAATCAATTTACTCGTACATGTATGCTGTGATTAGGAAGTTATGTCACAAATCCATCACTATTTTTTGATATCACAAAATCGATTTTATGTTATCATTAAATCGTTTCGGCATTTTAGTTCTTAAGAAAAAAGATAGATCCCGCAATATTCGTACTCACGTGCGCTTTCATTCTTATGGGCGGGAAAAGCTAATCGCTGGAGCTTTTGCTGCTCGCTTAAATGGCCCACAAATCACCATCTGAGCCAGCACATGAGATTTAGATACTGTTGCGGAGGCTCAGACTGTGCAACTGGGACTCGCTAGGTGTATTCGCTGTCTGCATATATGGCACTCAAATCGCCATTTGAGCCAGCACATGGGATTGTGGTACTTGTTGTATTGTCGATGTCGAGTGCCGAAGGCTCTGGTGAGCCTGCGCAAATATGCAGACACGACAGAGCCTTCGCTGTTCGCATGAATGGCACGCACATTGCTAACACGAGATTTTGGTAACGTTATTACATTGACGAGTGACGAAGGCTCAGGTGACCCTATGCAAATGTGCAGATTCGTCAGATTCTTCGCTGCTCTCATAAATTGAACTTCTGCTCTCATAAAAGGCACCCAATCAGCATTTGAGCGAGAAAATGAGATTTTAGTACCCTGGCAAATCTGCACATTTCCACAGGCTTCACTGAGCCTTCGTCACAGAACCAAAATCTCGTGAACTGGCGATTTGTGGCATTTATTTTTTCGTCACAAATCTCATGTGCTGGCTTAAATGGCGATTTGGGTATGCGAGCAGCGAAGACTCTTCACGTTTGCAAAGGCTTGCCCAGGCCTTCACTACAAAAATCTCATTTGCCGCCTCACATTGCGATTTGTGTGCCATTAATGAGAGCAGCGAAGGCTCTGGGTTTGCCATCGGTGCGTTGTAACAATGCTTCAAATATCGTTCTCAGTGCATTGTAGTAAAAACCCTTGATTGAACTATGAGACAAGTTAGAAAGCGGCCCTGACCCAATATTGTTGGGTCCGAGGAAGCGGTGATCGCTTTTTAAACGTTAGGTTTCATGGGAGTATGACAATAGTTATGCTTATAGACATGCACATTTTCCCTTAATTTAGGCGGTCACAATATTAAAACAACTGTTACAGTAACAGTCAAACTCCGGACCTGCGTCTGGTTTGCTTGCCCAACCATGAAATAATAATCTATTGTGTGGCACAATGCTACCAACGGTCCATAACAAATAAAAAACATCTTTAAAAACGGATTGTTCTATATTTGATAAAATTTTGTTTTTGGATCTCTGTCAGCACTCGTTCTAGGGGGGGGGGGGGGGGGGGGGGGGCTGGTAGATATCATTTCTTGGAAAAATTTAAGCATTTTGTGATATCACAAATTCGATTTTGTGATTTCAAAACATCATCTGAAATTTGTGATATCACAAAATCGATTTTGATGTCACAAAACGCGCTTGTGGTTTTGAATGTGAAGTTTTCTTGTGTTAAATCGTTAAACGTGTCGCAAGAAAATATGACTAAGTTGTATGTGAATAACAAAGGCGCATACTGGCCTGCACATCTGCGAAGTCTGATCAGCGCCTTTGTTATTCGCTTTCTAGGAAAGTATAATTGAATGAAAGACTTTTTGGATCGTCTATCTCAGTATCTGAGCAGTTGGATTCTAGTTTGACATGGTCGGAAACCCCGAGGACAGATTTCTCACATGGAGCATATCTATCGAAAATCAGGATGATCTCTAAGACCCAGTTTAACCCCCTTAAATTGGTTCTTTATTTTGGGGCGTGTTTCCTTTTTATTCTAAATCAAAGAACATGTTTGGCGACAAAGTATGTTTAAAAAAGTTTTATTTGAATAACAATAAATGTCAAAGAAACGTACAAAATCGTGACTGCCTTAACTCGGAAGATTGTTTCTTGTGTTTTCGAGCAAAAATTCTCATGCGCGGATCCAGAGGGAGGATAGGGGTGCGGACCCAACCCCTGGAAAATCACAAGTCATATGGGTTTCTATAGAAATTAGCATTTGGACCCCTGGAAAAAGATGACCCCCTGAAAAATGTTGGACCCCCTATGAAACCTTGGAAAATTATACTTTTCTTTGAATTAACCATTGGACACCCTCTGTAAAACTGTAAAATAAGTTGAGGACTAAATAAAATTAAGACGTTGTCAGATCTGTTAACTGGCAGTTGGGCCTGAACCCCCCCCCACCCCTACCCCCATCCCCATGGCAAAAATTCCTGGATCCACGCATGAATAAAAATTGAAGTGCCATAGCTCGCTAATTGTTATTTTTTAGAGCCATACATTTGTAATTCTCCAACCAGTAAACCCTGGCGACACAAAATGCTACCATCTTGCGCCATAGATTTCATCCTGTGTCAGTAACCTATAGATAACTACTAGTTTTAAGGGAAGCATACAGATACTTAAATCAAGATATTGCGGCAAGTCTAAAACTAAAAACCAGCTTATTGCGGTCATTTTCCGAATAGGGGTCTGCCTCTATCAAGAACCCGGTTCACTTGGCTTAACCAAGGGGCTTTACTAACGTGTAAACACCAAGTAAAACATTAAATGCATATGCAATATTGATTTTAATCACTAAATTAGTTTACAGTGGTTTGGCGGGAGATTGTGTCATAATTAAAATGATAGAGTCGACGGTTTTAAGTCACTTGTCATTGCAGAAATGGTCGTAATGCATTTTTTTGCTGTAGACTACAAGCAGGAACATTAGAACGTATGTGCTTGGATATGAGCAAATAATGCGCAAAAGAGTATTAAATCACGAAACTATAGAGAAATGTCAACAAAATTTTGATTTTCTACCAAAATCCTTTACAACATCCGATAAGCCAACTGTCCGCAAGTCACGTGATTATCCACTGTGATATTGTATAGTATACTGAAACCAACTTCTAATTGGTCACTTTTCAAACTTATTATTTCTGACTTAACCCTAATAAAATTGAAATGACTTTTGCCTATATATGTGCAATTTAATGGGCAAACGTTTAGCAGTGTTTTGAACTGTTTTCTTTTACTTCAATTTTTTTTGGATTAAAAATGCAAAAATCGACTTTTTAAAGAAAAAGTGGTTTTGAGAATAGTTTTTTTTTATAAAATTGACGTTTAGGTGGTTACAAACTGGTCTGTCCGACTTGAAAAACACCAAACAATTGAAATTTTGCTTATGGTGGATTTTTTATGCCTTTTTAGAATGTTGCATTTTTCAAAATTTTTTGAGACTTTTGAAATTCACAAGTATACTCAGAAGAAAAAGTTTAGTCAGTACAGACACTGTGTGCAATAATTTTGTTAGACAGTCTTAATATTGACAAAAACCTTAATCAACATGAAATTCATTTAATTTCCTATAAATGTGAACATTTTCAACAAAACATTCTGAAAATTAACCAATTTTCTTCATCAAAATCACACACCAAAATTCAAATTTAAAAACTCAAAAATCAGTGATAAACCCCTCAGACGATTTCTGACAGTATAGATGGAAATTCGCGTACCTGTTGCATGTCTAAGACGTTTAAGAAGTTTCCAAGCGGCCATGAAGTGATTACGTCATGTTGACGTCACTTTGACCCTATCTTCAAGTGGCGTCGTTATCCGTGGTCTCACTGGCGGAAGTTTGTCACTTTTACTGCCAGACTGTCGAAAACATGTTTGCAGACGATAAATTAATCATTCATTACATCAAAAACTACGTGGTACGTCAGCAGCACGTGCACCTGCTTCAAAACGTCCAAACGCTGTATTTCTGTAATTTGTCGATAGCCTGGACGGCGACTTAAGCTTGCTAACACTGAATTTTCTCCGGATATTTGCAATAGGAACAACTCTCTTTCAATATCAAACAGCATATGAGAAAGTAACCCTGTCGTTTTACCACAGCGCGTGCACGTCGTGTATTTTGAAATTTGGTTGATACAGTCTAATAGAGGCATTATTTAGCACACAATAAACTGGTACATGTAAAATTACGATAATACAACTCATGTATACAACTTGACAATGATATATCCAGTATTGTTGATCTTATGAGAAAACATAAATACTGACTAAACTTATTCTTCTGAGTATATTATCAGGTTGAATTGTTAAATGCACTTAAATCTATTTGAACACTGTAGGCCAAACACAGTAGAACTTGATTAGTCCATTTTTGGCGATTAAAGTTTTAGGACTACTGTACACTTCCTGTTTCAATGTGAAAGTTTAAAAATCGATTTGGTATAATTATACTTTTGTTTTTTCTTTAAATTCTCAAAGAAGGAGGGTGACGTCTGGTGATAATGAATATTCGCTGAAAATTTCAGAATGGTGTCGCTGACAATAAAGCGTACAGAGCAGTGCAAAGTCTCTATGTAATGTGCAAGCTTAAAGCTAAATTTCAATGAAAAACCTGCTAAACGTGTTTGTCTTATGTTGCTAAGTAGCAAAAACGACTAGTCCGATGGAAACAAAACTTTTGCGATTTATTCTTCTTATATCACGCTAGCCAGTAACATCTTCAAACAGACGAAAACGTTAATTTGTGTTATGGTTAATATCGTAGAAAAAATGTGACTTTTTGAAATGAGGGTACCTTTTCTCTAACTTCGTCTGTGCAAGAAACACACGTCATTTTCAAATGAAATAACTTGCAGAGTCTTGGCAAAGTATTGCTTCACTTAAAAACATGAATTTCGTATACCCTATGTTTCACTTTCTGAACTAGTGTAAAAATGTATGGTGACCAATTAGAAGTTGATTTTAGTATAGTTGGTTAACTGTAGATCTTGTTCATGTAAACATTTTTTTTTATAAAATTCACCCAGTATGCTACAATATTGCTAACAGAATAAAACCAGGAAGTAACTCAAAAACGACAGATTAGCATGCTGCTGAGTGCTCAAAAGCTGTATATAATCTGAAAAGACGGATCTATCAGAAATATAGAATACTTACGCTATTAGAAAACAGCATAGTCAGTTTTATTGAGTCAGTTCATGAGAACTTATGACAAATGCAACAATTCTCACGTATGTTGGGCGTAAATTGATCTGTGTTAGATGTTTAAATTGGTCATACAACATTATAGCCAAAGGTATCCGTCTCCATGATAAAAAAAACATTGTTTAAACGAAAAAATCATACAAGTAAAAGCTTTTGAAAGCAACATCTCTTTAAATATCAATGCTGTCAGATTAAGCAGTCTAAAATTGGGTCAACTATTATTTTGAAAGGTTAGTATATACTATAAGTGTAAAAAAGAATAAAATATGTAAATCAGTAAATAAAGCTTAAACATGAGAGAGAGAAAAAAAAACAAGAAAAAAAAGAAATGTTACTAAATGTTGAGGCGTCATTGTGGTTAGAAATAGTAAGTGAGTATGATCAGGAAATACCACATCACAAACCGCAGACAAACCCACGGCACTGTGAGGAAGAGCCACACAATCATCACGAGACACCAGGAAGACAAACCAAGCAAAGCAACCAGCTCCCTCTTCCCCATCAAGATGATTGTACAACTAGGATGGACATAAAGTAACGTACAACAAAACATAGAACAATTACAGACTCCTACATTTGGAGTAACACTAAACAAAAAGTCAACCAAAACAGAACCACACCCTTAGAAAGCCACCTGGGGCTTAATTGCATTTTACTGAAACCAAATCTTCGCCCTAGGTTCTGCTGTTGTTGAAACTTTAACCAATCCTAAAAACGGGGTAACATCAACAATCAAAGTCTTGTGATCATAGTAACAAGACATGGACGTTAAAGTTTATGAGCACTGAAAATAAAAGTAACGTTGTCAGAATTTATCAGTTGGAACCCCCCCCCCTTTGACGAAAATTTCTGGATCAGCGCATGTTTTGAATTTGAGGTTGATTTTTTTTTTTTGAAGAGTCTTGGATCTACACTATTGTAGTCATTTATATAAGTGCTGTAAAATAGTCCTAACAGCAAAGGGAATTATACATGTATGTGCACTACATAAAAAATCTGACGGCCCTTGTGTTCTATATTAAGGGACCTTACGCAGTATATACTCGTTTATGCGATGACTCCCTCCTACAATTCCCTCCTTCCTTTATATAAATAGACAATCATGGCTTACTTATTTTAGTCTGGTTCCCCTTTCTCTTAGGCCACATCCGCAGCTGTGGATGAAAAGGGAACCAAACCGGAGGTAAACACGTTTCTATTTTAAATGCTTGCGGTCTGCCTAAGGGTGGCAAGCAAAAACTGGTAAACTGGACCTACTTAGAATCGAACTTAAGTTTCTATCAAAGTTCCTGCGTAATAGATGCACACACATGGCCACAGTTACAACTTTAGCAGATAGGAGAGAAAACAAATTTGGCCAAGTAAGTTCTACCAGATCTATATGTTCCCTCTCAATTCTTTATTGCAGACATTATAATAAATATACAAAGGGTTGTCCCCCTGTACGTGGAGACAATCCAGGAGCTTAAGCGAGTGGGTTTTCTTACGTGGATATATACACGTATAGGTAGACAATCATGGTAGAATTATTATATACCGCCTATATCAGTATAGACCATGCACACACCATGAGATATTTTTCGGCAAAGGCGGGAAGGGGGTATATGGATGTGCCTCTACTACACAGCCTTCTCTTATTAAAAATTACGAATAAATTTAGCACTCAAACTTTGATACGTGGGTCATCCAATAAGGTCTGACAATGGTGGCAGATCTCAGAAACTGTTATTTAAATCAGAATTCCATAACCCATTGCATGTGCCCATGGGTGTTGCCTACTCATGTTTGAAATATGGAGATTTTATCACAACCTGATCTGATGTTATATAAATTTGTAAACAACACTGTGATAGCCCATGTCCGCAAAAATCACGTTTGTAACTAATTTTTGCTGGGGATAGAGTTAGTTAAAGATGCAGTTTGTTTCTTTGGAAAGTTATATTAGTGGTTGGTGACGTTGCCTGAATACACAATTGACCCATAAAAGCAAATACCACAATGACATTTACCTAGTTGATTTGAACTTCTTGGTTGCTAGGCAACTATATACAATTACAATTTTGCCTCACTTTAAAATAGTATATTTTGAACACTTAAATACTGAGCCATTATGATCAATTTGCGTATTAAATAGACATATGTTTCGATAAATCTATTCTAAAGTCTACTTAAAGCATTGAAAATAATAACTTTCAATAAATTCTATATACCAAATATAATGCACTATTAGTTCAACCCATTTTTAACGAAAATATTTCTTGCAAAGTCGGTGATTTGTCACAATCATAACCCTGCTTACACCACAGTCGCAAGCTAAAACATTATCTATAGCGTTCAAAATTAACATACATAATGTTTTTATTTATTTATATAAAAAGTTTTAAAGAGGAATTTGTAATTTCTTAGAAATTTGGGCATGTATACCAGCCCAGAACTTTCCATATCAGTTACAAACAATTTCAAACGAATATTGAAGGTTGAAAATGTGTTCCTCAAATACATTTCATGGCCATCATCTTTTGAAATAATGGAGAAAAAACTGGATTTTGGTGGGATTTCGAAAATGTGGCATTTTGCAATTTTCTGACAAACAGTCTTCCATGGGACTGTCTAGTGGGTGATTTGCATAAAAAAAGATCTATAACCCACTACATTTTCAATTATCACTGAAATGTACATTCTATTTGAAGAAAAACGTTTAAAGTTATTGAGTGCCAATTAGAAAGGAATGAGTGGAAATCTTTTTGCTGATGCTTATCAAAGTTTTAGTAGTATATTAGTGCTCAGACCGCGGAATGAGCACAGCAAGAGTTTTTTGTAATTGGCTTCTGACAGATATGACACCGAGGGTATAAAACTTGAGTACAGTCTCAAACTCAAAATAAAGCACAATGATTGGCTTATTGTGGACACATGTTCGCACACAGCCAATCAATTTGCCTCATTTTGAGTTCGAGAATGAACTCAAGTTTAATAAACCTAGGGGCATAGTTACTGCCCACGTCTCTCCATCCCGCTGGGGATGGGAGCCAGACAAGCTATTTGAGCAACAGTGCTTTAACCCACCATTGATCTCTAGTATATACCTAACGTCACTATAGTAGCGACTATCGATTTTCGAATCGAACTATAGTAACTAAAGTAGGAACTTATGTTTGATTCAAAATAGACCATGGTTATTATACAGGGTACTGGTTATCTGTTTTCAGTAATTGGTCATATGTGAATCGGGAACCAGCAATTTGTTTTTAGATATAGTGAATAGCAATGTAAATTTTCAATTTTTAAAGGTTGTCGTAGACTTTACCAAACCAGAAAAATGGTGGACGAGCAAAAATTCAGAAAGATGGTGACCAACCAATTTATGGAGAATGTGGAATATATGCGGGAGAAATATTCGTTTCTTACTGTGTTTAGTAAGTCTGACTCAACCCTGGCTTTAGGATCTACATACCGTTGTTGCAGTTGTGCGCATGATCATGAATATTTGGAGTACATCCTTGATACAGGTGAGGTGAATGAGAAGTTGTTCGATAAAATAGTGACAAGTTTAGCTATAGGAAAGTGTCATCATGCGGAAGCAGTGTCTAAAGACCAACTAGTCTCCACGTCTATTACAGGACTACATATTGCAGCAGCAGTTGGAACAGAAAGGGCAGTTAAGGAAAACCTAGAGAGATGTTGTAGATATATGACTGATTTTGGAATTTTCAATCTGCACCCCTTTGATACTGCGATGGTGAAAAAACAAACTAATGTTTGTAATTTATTTGTAAATTACTGGCTCAGTCATGATGCTGGATATTTATATACTCCACATATGGCGATGGTAATTGGTAAATCTTTACTTTGCCAGAAAGTTAGTCGTCTTGAATTTTGTGTTAGACAGGCAAATAATGAGTTACTGAAAACAATAACTACTAATCTTTCTGAAAATCCTGGCTTTGGAGAAAATGGCATAAGAAATATTCAGTGGATACTAACCCCTGCTACCCCTAATACGGATTTGGCGCATGCTTTACAGCTCACTATGAAATATCAATTAGTGCCACTACAACATACTCTAGTACAGTATATGCAGCTCCTTAGTAAATATGACATGCTGACGGAGGAAATCAGAAGTGACTGTCTTTTGTCAGTATTAATGTATAATAACCACATGCTTCTTGAACAAATGTTGATTTGTTTAGACTTAAACGACTCGAGTGATTATATATTCATAAGCCAGTGTTGTATGGTACTGCAGAATAGAGAAAATTGTACAAAATTGCTCCAACAGCACCGCATTATTCGTCCAGTAAGTATGACAAAGGAGGAACATACTGACATCATTTTTACCCTGTTTGGCATATTCTACAACGATTTCAAAAATGAGCTCAAAAGCTTGTTAGAATCTGTACCAGGTGTTCACAAGAGATTCATAAAAGTATCACTCCTTAAACTGATACCGTCTTTCAGATGTTATGCTTATGATCATGACATTTGCATAGCCCATATAGTACAGTCTATCATTGAACAAGGTGAAACTGAAACTTTGATACGTGATGCTAAGATAATTGTCCCTCAGCTCCAAAAAATGTTGAATAAATATTCAAAATATAATTTGCGCCACAGAGAAGCTGTAGAGATACTTATAAATGAAAATGTTGATATTGACACTGAGCAAGCCATTGAGCATGATCGGAAGTTTTCTCTAGATCTGGAATTGCCAATAGGAAGATTTTATCAGTGCATTGCTGATGCTAGAGAGCATGGGGTGTATGGTCACGACGGTGAAGATCTGGTGTTGAACTATCTCTGTCCATTCCTGCTAGCATGTGGGTATGACGTTCCAAGGCGCTGTTTGCTTGATATTCTTGATAAAGCATCTGATAAGAAATCTAAATCTTCAGACCATGCATATATCAAAAACTATCCAGACACTCCAAATTCCACAGAAATTGCATATATCAAAAACTATCTAGACACTCCAAGATCTCTACTGGCATACTGTCGGAACTCCTTACGGAAACATTTTAGAGGGAGATATATATACAAATTTGTGGAAGTTTCAGGATGCCCACAGAAAATCAAAGACATTATTCTTTTGAAATATTTGCTACGCAGCATTAGAGAAATAAAGTAAAACCTGCTAGAGTAGCCGCCTAAAAGAAGACCAAAATTGGTAAAACCTGCTCGAGTAGCCACCTAATAGAGACTAAAATTGGTGTTTAATATGGTTATTCCTTTAGAGAGGTTAAAACATTGCAAAATTCTCTCTGCAAAAATAGTAAGTGAGTATTATCAGGAAATACCACAATCACAAACTGTAGACAAACCCATGGCACCGCGAGGAAAAGCTACACAACAATCACAAGGCACAAGGAAGACAAACTAAGCAAAGCAACTAGCTCTCTTTTCCCCATCAAGATGATTGCAAAACTAGACTGGACATAAAGTAGTAACTAATCTTCGTCTTTGATTCTGCTGTTGTTGAAGTACAAGAAATGTCCAGCTCCTATGAGGGCCTTCTATTGCAATGTATCATCGTGGAGAATCAAATTAACACACTATAATGAAACAAAGAAAATGGCTCACGACTCACAGATAGTCAGAGCTAAAAAAAACGTTGCGACCGTCAAACTAACGACTGTCTTTAAGACCTTTGTTTTGTCTGTTTTTGAGTTGCCGTATACGACAGATACTATAGACTTATATCAGTCGTAGATGTTGTAGGACCTATGAATTAATTTATGCTGGCTCAAACATCTACGATGAGAAAGCAGAAGAGAAAAAAGTATTTGAAAGGAATATGGATAGTTAGTGAAAAAGATCAATATGAGCGAAAATATATATGCAAAAAAGCCCATCTCATCAGACTTTATAAGTCTACAGATACTATCGTAAGGCAAGATTTTGCTACTGATCACATACATATGCGTAGTCACTCTTTTTAAAGCATTCGAGCACATCTATCTAGTAGTGCTTGTGTCTGAAATGAGGCCAAGTCCCAAGGTTGAAATACTTTTTTCATTCTTCATTCAACTGAAGATGGAACTTATCATGCTCATAAATGATAAATTGCCAACATTTTAGCATTTATTATCATGATAAATACAAAGCGGCACTTTTCAGAATTAGTTTTATGAGTATTTGAAATTTCACGTTCAATTGATTAAATAGTCAAGAATACTGTATGCCATTAATTACACCCACTGCTAAATTAGTTATTTCCTTTTATTTATCTACTCTAAGCGTGCAGTATTTGAGCTGTGACATAAGCTTTCCAACAATATGGAATGTACGACCAGCAAAAGCTCAAACCAGCCTGCGCATACGCGCAGTCTGATCAGAGCCTTTGCTAGTCGCTGGAATATTCTATGACTGTTAAGCTACTGACTGAACAACATTTGGAGCATCTAAGCTTAAAAGGAGGCTGCCTAGGCTCGTCTGAGTCTACAGTTGTCAAAATTCATGTTGTTAAAAATCACATGTCGCAGCTCATTTGTAGAAAAAACTGTACAGATCAATATCAACTGGTTTTAAGCGGCCAGATTATGTTGATCTATACAGTTTAACAGCCAACACATATCTGCTAAGCTTAACAGGACGGACATAGTTGAGCCGTGACACGTGATTTCCAACAACGTGGTATTTAGACAAGTGTAGACTCAGACGAGCTTCCATTTAGACATAGAAACTCCAAATGATGTTGGGCCAGTAGCTTAACTGTCAAATAATATTTAAGCGACTAGCAAGGGCTCTGATCAGACTGCGCATATGCGCAGGCTGGTCTGAGCCTTTTGCTGGTCGCACATACCACATTGCTGGAAATCTCATTTCGCGGGTCAGTTAGTGTTTAGTGTCTTCCAAAGATTGACAAAAAGTCTGGTCGCCAATTATTGCAACCAGTACTGTACTAAAAAGTTTATTTCTGCTTCAAACCTGTACCAGTATGTTTCTTCCTCTATTCTGTCTCTGGTGAGGCGTTCTGAATGAGTTGTTATACCTGTCCCCGTTTGGGGAAGAAATCCAAAAAAATGTCCAAGCTTCCAAAGTGACAACACTTCGCTTCAGTGCTATGGTGTTCTATCTACCATTGCAAAGTTTGGAGAAAAATGAATTTGAAAATTTTAGCTTCCAGATTTTTGATGCCTTATTTATCACAGACCTTTGAATCATACCAGTGCGTTAGAATATATACATACAGTGTAAATGACCTTGATTTGAAGAATATTTTACAGTAATACGGAATTTACGGGCATTTTACAGTTTGCAGATAGAACATTATGCCCTAAAAATCGCCTTCTGCGTTCAGTGCTATAGTGTTCTATATTTTCCTACAGCTTATTATTCTGTTTATGGAGTCAATTCATATACTAGTCCGAACAGAAATATTTATTTGTACCTAAAATAGCAGATTTAATTTGGTATAACAGTAACAACCGCATGGATACTGCCATTAAAGTTTATGCAAGGGAGGTAATCTGCTTCTACAGTTATTTTTCTGTCAATTGGGTCAATTTGTATAATATTTTAGACTAAACTGATTATTTGGACCTAAAAGTAGCAGATTTAACCATTGATTTTAATAACATCGACAAGATACTTCAAATTAAAGCAGTTTAGATATGTGTAAGGGAGGTAATCTGTTTCTACAGCTTATTATTTTATCCATGGATCAATTTGCGTTATATTTTTGACTGAGCGGATTATTTGGACCTGAAAGTAGCCGATATAGCCATTAGTATGTCATAAGACCGACAAACCACTTCAATTCAGGAAATTTAAATTTATGTAAGGGATGTAACTGTAATTTTTAGCAATTTCTCCAAGGGAAGTGACTTTATGTAGATAAAACAGTATGACACTGAACTCACCGAGTCACGTGACATAATCATCATTGGTCATTGGATGAAAATCACTTAGAACACTATAGCACTGAACGAAATTTTCTTTTTGTAGATAGAACAGAAAAGCACAGCGATTTTAAGCTTACTGGGAGTAGATAGGCAAATGACACCTTCGCCAGTAGATAGAACATTTGATCCCCTTTCCAACGGTATGCATAACTCATTTTTGACCAAAATGTCACTTAGAACACTATAGCACTGAGGCCACGATTACAGGTGACCTATTAATCCAACAAGCTAAAGTTAGGCGGAATTCAATCATAACTTTACAACCAATTTCAACTACGTTATTTGTGGAATGATAATTACGAGATTAGCACCTATAGAGTGCATGTATTATATTACCTAACGGAAACCTTTAGTTTGTGTATTTTTGGAGTAGAGAGTATAAATATAACGTCACTCTCACGAGAGTATGTAACTCACGCATTGTATATATGTTATATGACGATGAGCTGTATATGCTTAAGTCTAATAAAATTTATGTTATGTTATGTTTTGTTTCATCAGGACATACCACAGAGGCTGAAAACTTTGGCTAAAATAGAATATGCGTGTATTAATCTAGCTTTACCTCGTTCTTTAGTATGCTAAATGAAGTTTGTTTTTGTTTTCAGTTTTGATTCGTTATTTTTCTTGTTCAATATAAACAACAGTAACACACATCATATAATTTGGTGTTCAATCCTCGGATATTTCAAATTTTGATATGTCAGAAAAAACTATATACACTAATTACACTCTAATAAATCTCCTAACGCTACCATCAAATAGCTCTGAACAGCTAAAATATGTGCAAAAAACGTCGGTGGTAGTTTAATCATTAATTTTATAAATCACGAAAGTTTCAAACTTATCTGTTGCATAATGAGTGAAAGTAAAATCAAAGGTCGCAAGAATATTCAAAATGGTTATTGTTAATGATTGCAACGATGAAGAAATACCTTCTCAACTTTTCTTTCAAATAGAATAAGCTTTCTATATAACGCAATTCTGCTAGAGAACCACTGTACTTGAATGGTGGAGTCATTGCGGGTTTTCAGTCTTGTTTTATGCTAATTTTATCTCAGACCTATTATCGATAATTTTCGGCAAATATACGGGAATAAATTAGGTTTTCTGAAAACAATGTATCATAACGGTTGTAAAAAATATAAAAGGATGCACTTTAGCTTTAAAGATTTGAAAAGTAAAATGTGTGTAGGTAAATGAAAAAAATCACATTTCTCGCATCAAGGCTCGACCCAGTAATTGGTCCGAGCTTCTAGGCAAAGTTTCTCGACAGATAAATTCAGCTTGATTATGAAGCACTGAAAATGGGGAAAATTTAGCTTACCCTTTTTCTCTAGGGAAACGTTTTTCACAGCGAAATTTTATGCAGGCGTTTTGAGGTGAAATCGAAATTATTGAAACGAATATTCGTTGCCTTCTCAAGAAAAAAAGGCCGCCGATCGTGAAGAAAATGTTAAATTGTTGTTGTTGTTTTTTACAAACACTGTACAAATATGATCAAAATCTACACGCGCACAATTCAGCTATTTAATTGGGTCACTATCGATTCACTTTGCGCTTGAAATGAGTGAAATCGACTGAATCAGTAGAATCGAGAGTTGTGAGGGGTTGGTAAGTATTTTCGCATGTTTTCTTAAAGTTAGTATTGTTCCTCCGCCGTGGATGTCATTATATTTCTTTGATTTATGCATACATGTCATAATATCGTGCAAAAACAACGACAGTGTATCGTGGGAGCGTAAGAAACGCATTCCTTTAGAGGAATAGTTGTAAAAGAGCGAAAATCCAGAGCTTTTTTATCTTCCCGTTTCAAATATAAACAACTTAGCTAAAAATTATTTCCACCATAAGTTCGAGAGGCTTATGATCCTACAATACCAGAAATCTCAGATTGATCTGTTTTTGTTTTTTTTTCGATTTCGAGATATTCAGCTATATATGACTGAACCACCTAGTAGCAGTGAACTAGAAACTGTAGCAGTAGAATCGACGGCTATTTATTAAATGTACGAAGTAAAAACTACCGACTGCACGAAGTGAAAGCAAATGTTGGTCATAAAATCTTCGAATTTAGAGCAGAAAGTAGGTAATTTATTTCGCCCTGTGTATACCATTGACTTCTAAATGTGCACTTTTGCAGACAGCGAAGACCCAAATATAATGCCCCATCATGCTGCATTTCATCTGGGTATTTACTGTTTATTTTTTACAAATATGATATTCAGAGAAAGAAATGCAACTGTGACCAGCAATATATATATTGTACCACCCTAGGTTTATTGTAAATTCAATCTGTACATAAAGGGTTAACAATACGTCAATCTGTATCGCTTTTTTCAGTCTGTTAGAGACTCCCGCATCTGTTGTCTGTGTGTAGGTTTGTAGGCTTACATTTTGATAATTTCATCCTGCTTTAAACAGATGTATGGTAGGATGAAATGACAGTGGAAAGTACATTTCATAAGATCCACTGTGGCAAAACCTACAATAAGGCTTCTGCGCCCAGCGAGCAATCAGATTACATCGAGTGGTCAATTTTTCTTATGATATAATTTATACATCTTCCCCTATGCAGCTCACTTCAAGTTTTGAATTTGTTGCATAGACGTTTACACGTACAGGTAACATGCTACTGTAAACATAATATTTGTAATTCACCAGTTTCTAATTGCATGGTGTTATGCTCCACTGAATGGGTAGTATAATATACAGGTAGGTTCACCTCGTGCTACATATATCATTTTGTTACATGAATGTTTTAGAAGGTTGGATGTTTACAAAAATAAGTTTGTGAATTTTCTGTTACAACATCTTTACAATAACACACACACAAACGCACGCACACACGTACGCACACACGAGCGCACACACCACACGCACGTGCGCGTGCCACCATCGCAAAAAATTAACTGACAAGCCTATAAACAAACTAGCGAACAAAATATTATCTCTATTGTTTTTGGCTTGTCCGTCCGTCAGTTGTCGTGGTCACTCTAACCTAGTCATTTTTATTGGAGTTTTTCTAAATTTCATATATGGATTGCTTCATTTTTTGGTCGAACGATAAGTAAGACGGTCGTAAAAATGGCCGCCATGACAGGTCTCTCTAGCTTAGTCATTTTAATTGGTTTTCTTCCATATTTTATATATGGATTGCTTCCATCAAACTCTCATTCAATATGTTCTTAAAAAGGTTATCCTTTGGAAGCAAAGAATGCACCAAAGAACTAAAACTAGAATGTGCAAATTTTCTGGGCCAGACTAGCTAATTTTGGCCATTTAGGCCTCATCAGTGACCCTCTAATAGTTTCAACGTTCCACAATAAAACTCATGATCCCAAGGACAAGAAAATAAAAACTACACTATAGTGAAGGACAAGGAGTCGTTCTTCCGCCGCCACACAGTCCCAATCACCAGCTGTAGTGAAGTCAAATATATTCTTAAAAAGGTTATCCTTTGGAAGCAAAGAAAGCACCAAAGAACTGAAACTAGAGTATGCAAATTATCTTGGCCAGACTAGCTAGTTTCGACCATTTAGGCCTCATCAGTGACCCCCTTATAGTTTCTAAGGGCCACAATGAAACCCATGATCCCAGAGGACAAGAAAATAAAATCTACACTATAGTGAAGGGAAGGGAGACGTTCTTTCACCACCACATAGTCCCAATCACCAGCTGTAGTGAACTCAAAAAGGCTATCCTATGGAAGCAAAGAAAGCATCAAAGAACTGTAACAAGAGTGTGCAAATTTTCTGGGCCAGACTAGCTAGTTTTGGCCATTTAGGCCTAATCAGTGACCCTCTAATAGTTTCAAATTTACGCAATGAAACCCATGATCCCAAAGAACAAGAAAAAAAAAGGTTGAATACGTTTTTATCTGTCGAATGATAAGCAAGATGGCTGAAAAAAATGGCCAACGCCTATCAGTGTCCACTACTTAATCATTTTAAATCGGAGTTGTTTTTCCATATTTCATATATGGATTGCTCCCATAAAAGTTTGAATACGAGTTTTGTCCAACGAAAGTTAACCAAGATGGCCGACAAAATGGCCGCCACCTATTAGTTTGCACTTTTGGACACTCTACCTTAGTCATGTATTACTTGATTGCTTCCAAATTTCATATACACTGAACCAAAGTTATAAAAATCGCTCTTACAAAATTAAAATTCCATATAAAGGTCCAAGGCTTTGTCAAGACTCTGCAAATTATGTCAGTTCAAAATGACTGGTAGACCTTGCACATACCAGGTCCGAGTAAAGGTACCCTCATTACAAAAAGTCACACTCTTTAGTGTGATATAAAATATTCCTCAGATACGTTATCCATTTATATTTTAATTAGTTTGAAGATGTTTATAACAGCTGTGATATTAGATGAAAAGGATCCAAAGTTTTTTTGACAATTGAACACTCCATTTCTCTTCTACGTTAACATGAAGACAGCCAAGGTCAACAACTTAATCAAAGGGTTTTTAGCTTTACCATACAGTTTGCATAGTCACTTTGCATTGCTCTATACGCTTTATAATATGCGGCACAGCAGTGCAATTTTCAGGGGTTCTTCAATATGAATTGGCGTCACTGTTCTGTTTAAAAATAAAAACAACTTTTTAACAAATGCAATTTAAATGACCTTTAAAATCTCACGTTAAAATCGGAAGTGGATACCAAATTAGTAAAAAAAAAATCGTTAGAAAATGGGCACATCAAATTGCATGGTGTTTTGTCAAACATATTCACATAAAATAAAACACATACAACGATTTTAGTATGTGCAGCTGATGATTTCCGAAAATTTCGGAAAATTCAGAAAATTATCAATTTTTAAAAATTCATAGAAAAATCTGTTATAAGCAAAATGTCAACTGTTTGGTGTTTTTTTCAAGTCGACTAGGCAGGTTTGCAATCACCTGTACTTGAATTTGATAAAAACTGCACTCGAAACGCTTATTTTCTTCAAAAACTTGATTTTTACATTTTTGAACCCAAACATCGTGACGTGGTAGAAAACTCGTCCAAAACACTGCTTAACTTTAGTCCGTAACAATGTACATACTTGGGCAAAAATTCATTTCAATATCGCTAGGGCTTAATCAGAAAAAAAGAAATTAAAAAGTGGCTACTTAGAACCTTGGTTCAGTGTGTATATATATATTTTACTCTTATCAAACTCTCACCAAAATATGAATATTGGCTTTGTCCGATAACCAAGATGGTCGCAAAATGGCCGCCACCTGTCAGTTTACACTTGTGGACTCTACTTGGATGTATCAGCTTTTCAATATTGGAGGGGGGCGGGGGTAAAGCCAGCGATGCCAACTTTAATACTTGTGGAGGGGTATTGCAAAAATGTACATATACGCATGCATGCACACACACATGAATGTACATGTAAAAACACATGTACATGCTCCTAAATGTTCAAACGCCCATGCATGCATGCATGCACACACATATGTATGCATGCATGCACATGCAAATACACTAAAACATTTATATATTTACAATATTACATGAAAATCATTAAAATCAAAGCAAGCGAATTTTATGAAATAGAATTCTGAGTATAGGATGTGTCGCCTGGCCAAACAGAAGTCAAACAAGGAAAATTTGTCGGTTATATATATTCCCAGGGAAGGGTTATTTTAGAGAAACTAATCAATCACAAAACATAAATCCCATTTCTCCAGCCCCTAAGTTCACCTTTGGTATCATAGAGATCAAGGTTAAAAGCCTATTCACTAGTTTTCAGTGGTTAGGTCAATACAAAATATACTTATCTGTACAAATTTCAATATCTGACTTCTAACTGACCTAGAAGTCAGGGGTGTGTGTATGGTCAAAGTGTTTGCTTCTATGTAAGTCTATACTTCTTTCCCCTTAATTGCATATACAACACGATCACATTCAGAATTTATTTTATCTAATATGCAACCCACAGTTGAGGGTGTGTGTAAGGAGAGAATATGTGTTTGCAAGGCGCTCTATGCTCCATTCCCTTTAATTTGATATGCAACATGACCATTGGGAGTCTGCGGGTAAAATATTTGCTAAAACGCTGTTGCATTTGTGATTCCCTTTCATTTGATATGCAACACGACCATGTTCTGTACAAGTTGACTTTTAACCACAGGGTCGGAGGGCCGGGGAAGAGGAATTTGTGGCCAAAATATTTGCATGGTGCTGCTTTCGCAATTTCTTTTAATTTCATATGCAACATAACCATGATCTCAATAAGTTGAATTTTGACCTTTTCACCCCACACCCAAGGTCGAATGGGGTGGGAGAAGGTATGTGGGCAGAATATTTGCTGCTACGTTTCTGAATTCATGAATCTATTTAATTTGATATGATAATGTTCTGTAAAAATTGAATTTTGACCTTTTGATAAATGTTGCTGCATCTGTGATTCCCTTTAATTTGATATGTAACATGACCATGTTCCATAAAAATGAATTTTGACATTTTGATCCCACCCCCTAAATCCACAATCACGTTTGTTATGTTTCATATTTATTGTACTTCTGTCTGCAGTTGCTACCATGTTGCTGCATTCGCTATTCTCTTTGGTGTGCAACATGACCATGTTCTGAAAAAGTTGAATTTTGACCTTGTGAGGGGAGAGGCGGGCTGCCATGCTACCATGTTGCTGCCTTTGCGATTCCCTTTATTTTGACATTAAACATAATCATGTTCTAAAAAATGAATTTCAACCTTTTGACCCTCAGGGTCGGGGGGAGAGGCGGGGCTGGTGGCAAAGTATTTGTTACCATATTGCTGCATTCACAATTCCCTTTAATTTGATATGCAACATGACCATGTTCTGCAAAAGTTTAATTTGACCTTTAGACCCCAGGGTCAGAGAGAGGGGGGACTGCGGACAAAATATTTGCTACCATGTTACTGCATTCACGATTGCCTTTAATTTGATATGCAATATGACCATTTTCTGAAAAAGTTGAATTTTAACCTTCTGACCCCCAGGGTTTGGGGGGGGGGTCTGCGGTCATAATATTTGCTACCATATTGCTGCACCCGTGATTCCCTTTAACTTGATATGCACATGACCATGTTCTGGAAAAGTTTACTTTTGACCGTTGACCCCACCCCCTAACTTCACCCAGGGGTCGGGCACAGGCCTTCAATCAAAAGTCAAGTTTGATATATTTCTTATTTATTGTAACTCTGCCTGCATGCGAATTTCAGTAAAAATATTGACAACTAACTGAGTTATTGCGAAATTTACATATTTGACCTTTGATCCCACCAGGGGGGAGGGGGGGGCAAATTTTTAAGCACGGTTATGCTTATCTACAGGCACTGGGTAACCATTGCCTATAGTGAGAAGTTGTAAGATATAATAGTTTTGGAGAAACGTGATGTTTATTCTTCAAAAAAAATCTTAGTCAAAAGTTGGCAAGTTACCTCCAAATTCGAACTTGGCCTGTATTTTATAAAGCTTTATCAGTTATTAATTTGAATGAAATTGTTGCATCCCTCCAAAAGTAATAAATTGGAAACCACAATTTAGCCAAAATCTAAGTCAAAAAAAGGGCAATAACTTATAATAAGTTTGTGGATAACCGCCACTTTCGAACTTAACCTGTATTTATGATGTTTTACCCTTCTGCAAAGTTTGATGAATGATTAAATTGATGAATCCCTTCAAATATTATTGATCTCAAACCGAAAGTGTGACAACGCGGAATACGACACTGACGCCACAGACGACGCCTACGCCGATAGACACATGATCCCTATGTGTTGATTATGCTTCACCCGCCACTCAAAAGTGGGTACGTTTATTTGACGAAGAGGCAACAATTCAACAAATATATACACAGGGTCTTCGCAAATATATTTAAAGAATTATCTATTGTCGTTATAGTACTGTGTTAGGGCTTTAAAGCTCTTCTGCATATCTCACATCAAACTTGGGCCTCTGTCGCAAGAGAACCTTACTCTGTCGCATGTGAACAACAAAGGCTATACCAGTCTGCGCTTCCTGCCAGTCTGATGCGTGCCTTTGTAATTTGCTCCCTGGAAAGTATGATAGCTAAGCAGCTAAACTTGGCCCATTCAAAGCTTCAAGCTTCTAACTAGTCTCTGTTAATGAGCAGGTTGATTTTAGCAAGATCTGGTTGGAAACCCTGAAGAAATGTGACACAGCACATATTGAGCCCGCTCATTATCCTTACCAAACTGTTACTATTCAAGCTGATCGAAGGCACTTTCATGCTACATGTATATAATTGTTAATATTTTGCCATTTCCTTTTTTTACTCAATTTAAGAGGAAGAATGGCCAAAAGCATTTCATGGAGGATGCACAGTAGCTTTGTTGTACAATGCTTGACTCGAGACCAAGGAGCTCCCTGGTCTATCCTCACTGGCGTCACTGTGGTATGTCTTTGAGCAAAACACATTAATACTTGCTTACTACTGGTTCAACCCATGAAGAACCATCCCACCATAACTGAAAACGTGTAGACTGGGACGTAAAGAATCAAATCAAGCAAACAAACAAGTATTTTCGTCCAAAAAAATCTAAAAATGTGCCAAGCGTGCATTTGTTTACAAACTGAAGTTTTTGACAAGCTTTTATCATATTTTTATTACACAAAAGCGGTGGGTTTGATGCGCAAAGTTTACGTATATTTTAGTCAATCTTGCGCTTGAAATTGGCCCAGAATAGACGAAACTGTCTTCATTGTTCCCTTTCACTGGACACAGTACCTCTTTTTAGTATCAGTATTACTTCGTTCAGTGCGTCGATTCTACTGCTACAGTTTCTAGTTCACTGCGATTAGGGGGTTCAGTCATATATAGCTGAATATCTCGAAATCAAAAAGAACAGATCAGTCTGAGATTTCTGGTATTGTAGGTCATAAGCCTCTCGAACTTCTGGTTGAAATCATGTTAAGCTTAGTTGTTTGAATTTGAAACGGGAAGATGAAAAGCTGTGGATTTTCGCTTTTTACAACTATCCCTCTTAAAGAATGCGTTTCTTACGTTTTCACGATACACTGTCGTTGTTTTTGCACGACATTATGGCATGTATACATATAAATGAAATATAATGACATCCACGGCGGAAGAAGAAAACGTGCGAAAATACTTACGACCCCCTCAAAAATTTAGGCTAAAACTCTCAATTCTACTGATGCAGTCGGTTTCACTCATTTCAAGCGCACAGTGAATCGATACTGCGGTATAGGCGCCAACTTTAATATTCGGACTGGCTATTTCATCTACTCATGAAATATGACAGGTGACCCAATAGCTCATATAAACACCTTTCGCATGATTATTGGACAACAAAATGTTGAAATGTTGAAGCGTTGTTGAAAAGAAAAACTGGGGAAATTTCTTAAAACATGTCGCAGTTGTATTACAATAAACAGGCGCCTTTTTCACTGCAAAGTTTGCTGGCGCTTTATGGGTTGCTATCGTCCAATGTATTATTTTCAATACGTGTGTTATACAATGTACAGGTAAATTGCGTATTTATGAAATGCATTGTAAATGCAGTGTTTAACCCGAAAGCGTGTGTAGTTTCGAGGAGCTGAAAACTGTAAGTAAATGTGTTTTCTTCTTTCTTTTTTCAGAGTTTTTGTTTGATTATTTACTCAGTAAACAGAGGACAGAGCTGCTGTCCTGCCAGTCAAGAGTGACAGTGGCGTCATGTTTTGTTTACAAAGTTATCATGGACTTATCATCGATAGATCACTTGTCTTGTGTAATAATCCTATCCGCAGGCCAAATCTTCCAAAAAGTGTGTTTTAACTCTAATACCGTTGTTGACCCGTTACCTCTTGACTGACCGCAATATCGATACTGTATCTAATCAAAACCTGCTAAAGTTAATGTTTTGGCTGACCGCAATACTGCCCCAGGTGTGGGACTTGCTGGTCAGCTGTTTACCGATTCGTGTACAAAACAAGTTGGCTGCTTTTAAAAAGCCGCCAATAGGTTAGGTTTGGCAAATAGGTTGTTATTATGACAGCATTCCTTTACTTTTATTATTATTATAATAGGTCTTGTTTAACAAAAATAGTAAGTGAGTATGATCAGGAAATACCACAATTACAAACCGCAGACAACCCCGTGGCACTGCGAGGAAGGGCCGCTCAACCATCACGAGACACCAGGAAGAATAATTAAGCAAAGCAACCAGCTCTCTCTTCCCCATCAAGATGATTGCAATACTAGAACGGACAAAAAGCAACGTACAACAAAACATAGAACAATTACAGACTCCCACATTGGGAGTAACAATAAACAAAAAGTCAACAACAACAGAACCACCGCCATAGAACGGACAGCAGCCTAAGCCACCGGAGGGGCTTAAAGGCATTTTACTGGTACCAAATCTTCGCCCTAGATTCTGCTGTTGTTGAAGTACAAGAAATGTTCAGCTCGCATGGAGGCCATCTTACTAATGCAATGTATCATCATGGAGAAACATTCTAATCAAATTTACACATCATGATGAAACAAAGAAAAGGGCTCATGACTCACAGATAGTTAGAGCTAAAGAAAACCTCAAGTTGAGCCACGGTGGGTCCAGCTACAGATAAGCATCAGGCACCAGCCCACCGATTAAAGCACCATAGAGTCTAGGGCCTGACCCACCGTCGTGCAATTAAAGAGGAAACCATAGCTATAAACCGTGAATGGGTTTAAAACTTGGCATGCAGACTGTCTCATGATATCCAAGTTATATCCAACCCTTATATAACGTTTTAC
Organism: Loripinus fragilis; assembly: GCA_964019695.1. Lineage (NCBI taxonomy): Eukaryota > Metazoa > Mollusca > Bivalvia > Lucinida > Lucinidae > Loripinus > Loripinus fragilis. The sequence goes on along the minus strand of OZ026514.1, from coordinate 105,958,770 downwards.
TATCTTTTTGGATTGATCACTAAGATTAGGTTTTCCAACAATTCGTTTGAATTTATAAACTAAATCACCATAAAATATAGGTTCTGATATGCCTTGTTGCAGAAGAGTTTTAACCCAATGTTGTATTTAACAATTTACTCTGAGTGTCTATGGTAGAATTTAGAAAACGCTTTTCGAATTTTAGAGTCAGCAGAATAGGTGTTTCAAAAGATTATTTGATATTTGGTCAAATTGCATTATCAAGCATGAGCTTTTGCGAATAAACCTCTGCTACTAGATAAAATGTCTGACCAAAATCTAGACCTTTAAGACGCTGTTTAGGTCTTTATAGGGTTTTACCAAACAATAAAGTACAAAAATTTTGTGTGCTCCCTAAAAATATTGATCTTTTTTTTTCAATAAACCACACAGCGGACTGACATGCCTATGGAAGAGAAAATTCAGCCTCTCACGTTAGCTAAAGACTAATAAACTATCTCTTATTTCATAGACAAAAATGGAATGATATAGGATTCGTGCTTGTTTCCAACCTGCACTGGGCAGTTCTGTTTCAATGTGTGTTTCTTGCAGTTTGGGTGAAAACTTAACACAGGAAAATGTAACTACCATTTGACACATTTTATAAAGCCATAATGAAATATGCACATTTGGCACAGTGCAGATCAAACTTATTTTCAAAAAGGTCCATTCGTAAGTTTCCGGTGAGAATTTTGTTTAGTTTTCCCATTATATACAGACCAAATACTCTGGCGGAAAAGTTTTCAATGGACTAATATGCTTTGAAGAATCTTGGCCAAGGATCATCAAATAAAATATAGTATAATATATAATGCCAAATTATTTTTAAATCAGCCCAGTATAGCTTACTACTATGTTTTAGTTTTGATGAGGGCAAAGTATGGCCCCTCGCCATGAGATATATGCAGGACACGCACTGAGGCCAATTTCGTGAAATAAGCCAATTATTGATATGCTTTTGTCAAGGGGATATCAAAAAGTTTTTTTTCTTTTTTATTGTCATGGCAACCAGCATCATAGTGGGGCTAGAAATATTTGAAGAACTTATAAGACCACACTAGGATCTCCACTGTAAAGTACGGTGAAATTCGGAGTATATGTAAACTGACTGACAAAAGAAACGCTTCATAATTCTGATTTTGAAGCTCTTATGATTTCAAAACCTCATCTGAAAGGGCTTAGTTCACGAAGGGGTAAAATCGGCCCTGTTAAATCCTATTTTAGAAATGAATGAATATCATATAAATGACATTATTTCTCCCTCTCTTAAAATACATACCAAACAATTTCTTGGATGCTTCCCTAATACCGCAAAAATCGATATTATGACCTCCAGTTTCCCCAAAATGGCTGATATTGTGGGGATTTAGTGTAAATATGTCCATAAGAAAACATGAGGCCATTATTTCGACACCACAATTTTTGGCTTAGCTGTGCAAATTAACATTGAGAGCCCATGACCCAAGATTCCAAGGTGTCGAAATTATGGCTTCATAATGTAATATTACGTAACCTAAACGATCACGTTTGGATATTTTGTCTGTGTTTGGTCTTTTCAGGCCATTTATACATGTTATAAGGCTTAAAATATACAAATATGACTACATTATCTCATGAAAGCAGGGCTGGACTATTTTAGAAGCCAAAAATACGCCTACTTGCTCATATTTTACAGTGTAAACAATGCCGATGCCGAAATAATATTACGTCCGAAATATACATTCAGTAAGAGACGCGCTCGTAGTGCTATCGTTAGTTTGTGTCTGCTTTCGCTGCTATATACTACCGTTTTTTGGTTAATGGGATGTGAATTTATCTATAAACCACTATTAGAAAAATACACAAGGTAATATTTTTACTATTAATGAGTGTCAGCTTTATTATTTTTGTATATCTTTAAAAGCCTATTGTTGTTTTGTTCGCATTTAAAAATATATAGTTTTAAGTGCGCTGCATTCAATTACAGCATCTACGTGGCCGTACGGTTAAGTGTATATTGCCTTATTTTGCAAGGGGTCCTGGGTTCAATCCTCAGCGACGTTTTTTTTTCTAACTTTTTTTTTCTCGTTTTTCTTTAATACCTTCTCAAAGTGCTAGTTTATATATTTTTGCAAGCTTTGAGGTCTAGCTGATAGCTGAAAACAATTATCCACATGTACTGGTCAGTTTTGTTTCAGAAATCTTCCACTATCCAGTATATACTTCAATACACCAAGCATATTTGACATGCCTTTCTTGTATTCCATAAGCTCACTAAAAATGCATGACTGGCATGCGCGGATCCAGTAATTTTCGTCTTAGAGAGAGGGGGGGGGGCAGGACAGAATCTGACAGAAAAATGCTTTGTCAACTTTTAGGTCCTCAAACTTATCCACAGTGGGTTCAACGTCCTCAATTTGTTCACAGTATTTCAAAGAAAACTGTACTTTTTGGTTCCAAAGGGGGGCCAACATTTTCCAGGGATGGGGTCACACTCAATTACTTATTCCCTATAGAACATGTGATTTTCAAGGTGAGTCCGGGCCACCTGTTTCCCCAACCTCCTCTCTGGGTATGTGCATGAATGATCCCTCACAAAATGTCTAAATCATGAGTTATGTTTAGTCTGTATTGCACTGATTTTCCTATTGCAAAAATAACGTATTCGATCGCCAATATGCATGCGTATCTTTAGAAATGTGACACAGTTGGAGAAAAATCGCATTGGGCATTCGCGATGTACGGCTGTTTGGATAATGTGATAGGTCTACTATATTTATGTCCCTCATTGTCCTCGTGTACCCCATGTGTAAGCTGTAATGTTAAGAACTGGGGCTTTTTTGGTCAATAATCGGTAATGACGCATGTTTCACATACGTTCGGCAAGACGTACAGTTGATACAAAGGTAGATGAGAATCGTAGTAAACAAAAATATGAACTAATCAAGGTAATGGGTATTTTAAAGAGGTATATTACATTAACTGCCTCAAACTGCAGTATTACATTGACCGTTATTTACCTGTTTCGATGGAAAAATACAACGTGGTATAGTCCTATTATTTTGCATCTTTGAAACATCAATACGAGCAATCTGTGGGATGAACTGAGTTTTTATACCTTGTCACACCTGTATTAGCAAGGAGAGAATAAAGGAATGTGATATACTTTAGGATTTATCATAATTTCAGGAGTCACGTACATCGTTTTGAAAATAAAGTCCATGTAAAACTTAGAAGTTTGAATTATACTAACAATTAAACTGCAGCTGAAATGTTTTAGACCTGTTTTTTGCGATGACTTTTACTGCGTCGAAATCCTTATCCCTATGAAAAGTTTTCAGGAACATCCCTGCCAACTTCTCAAAACGGTTCCAACATCCAAGATGACGAAGTTACATACTCTAAGAATTTTAAGCAAAGCACAAATATAACAAGTCAAAGATGTCAATCAAAATGTTACATTGCACCGCCACAATTCACTTATTAAAGCGATGTGTGGCTTGTTCAAATATATTGAGAATCGTGCCTGATTCGCACGTGCGTTAAGCTAGTGGGATCATCTCGGTAACGTAAATTTTAGAACACGTGCAAAGGAGAACCGCACGTTGTGCAAAAAACCCAATTGTTCGCATAAATGAGCCTGTCTGACGTTGATTTTGTGCGTGCACGGAAAATTCTGAGCATGCTAATGGCAGTTTTATCACTTTCATGCTATCCACAACCTTTGTATAACAGGATTTTCATCGTTCACGATTTTTTTTGATAATACCTCTTTCTGTCACGTCCATACGAATTTTACCCGTCAATAAAAAAAAACTTAGAAATTTTAGACGAATTCAATTAATTGCAAAAAAAACCCATCTAAATACAGTTAAATTTCGTTAATTCGAAGTCCTAGGGACTAGAGGTTTTATTTCGAATTATCGAAAATTCGAATTATAGTGAGGTAGAAATAATAGATATATAGCCCCCAGAAATCAAATGTATGTTTTGGGTGCACAAAAGAAACGTCTCAGGGAGACGTTTCTTTAACGCACCCAAAACATATATTATTATAGAAAGTTATTAAAATAGATCATGAATAGGTCCTATTCTCTGAAGTCAGTGTGTCCCAAATTTATTTCGAATTAGCGAGTATTTCGAAAAATTGAAGTTCGAATTTTTGAGGTATTACTGTACACAAAATCTGTATGTGCAACAAATACAAGACCTTTTGGAGAAAATGGCGGAAAGTCTCCTTTACAGCTTTATCGTTAACACATTTGCTAAAATTGAAAATAAAACGTGACGTTTTTGCGAAAAAATAGCAGCTGGAATTTTTTTCATTTCGTATAATAACTTATTTTCAGGATTGAGAGATTGAGATTTACTGTCGTGGAAGAGTGCTTGACTCTAGACCGAGTGTCCGTGGGTTCAAATGCGTTCTTAAAAGGGTATCCTTTGGAAGCAAAGAATGCATCAAAGAACTGAAAATAGAGTGTGCATATATTCTGGGCAAGACTAGCTAGTTTCGGCCAGCTAGGCCTCATCAGTGACACTCTTATAGTTTTAAAGTTCCAAAATGAAACCAATGATCCCAAAGAACAAGAAAAAGAAAATAAAATCTACACTATAGTGAAGGGCAGGGAGACGTTCTACCGCCGCCACACAGTCCCAGTCACCAGCTGTAGTGAAGACAAATATGTTCTTAAAAGGGTATCCTTTGGAAGCAAAGAATGCATCAAAGAACTGAAACTAGAGTGTGCATATTCTGGGCCAGGCTAGCTAGTTTCGGCCAGTTATGCCTCATTACTGACCCTCTAATAATTTTAAAGTTCCACAACGAAACCCATGACCACAAAAGACAAAAAAAATAAAATCTACACTATAGTGAAGGGCAGGGAGATGTTCTACCGCCGCCACACAGTCCCAGTCACCAGCTTCAAGCCTCACCGGCGCTACAGCGTTGTGTCCTTGAACACGACACATTAATCCTAGCATAGTGATGGTTTTACCCAGTAAGACCCTTCCCTACATAAATGAAAGATTGTTGATGTGACGTAAAGAATCAAATCATGGCAAACAAGGTTTTACTGTTATCACTATTGAATTCAGTCCGTGAAAAATGCTATTATGACGTTTCGTTTTTTGTAAATGCTAATATATAATAGTGTAAGTCCCATTATCATATTTTGACAAGCCTACCCCACTATAGCGAGGCGGGGAGAATAAAAAATAGCAGCTTACCATCGGCCCAGCAATGTGCAATTATCTTTCGCCGATGGGCCGATAGTGGTCTTTCTGGGACTCTATCAAAAACGAATGATTTCTAAAAACATGCACACGAACTTAATCATTTAAACTTCTATACTGTCTTTAATTTGAGTGGGCAATATCAGGGAAGCGTCTGACTAGTCTGTTCGAATGCTCAATCTAGCCTGCACCTGCGCTGGTCGCCAATGATAAAAACATAGATATCTAATATTGAAGCACCACTCTACAATATGTTACCATGTCCGGGCAAACCCAACTATATATATATATATATCCTGAACTACACTTCTAACGCAAAATCAAACAGAACCTTTAATATTACATATATTGTTTCATCCATTGTAACGCAATTTTATCAAAAATTAAAACAATAATTTATGAAAATGAAAGTAGAATTTCATCGGTCAACCATTTCCTTTTAATCATAACCTGATTGGGTGAATGTCTGGTATAACCCCTGACTGGTACAATGACTTCGGCAATACCTCGTATATTAATTAAAGTTACATTCCTGAAACATTTTGCGTTGGAAGTGTGGGTCAGTATATGAGCACGGGTATTTAAGATCAGTCAGAATGACGAGCTCCTGTCTGAAAATGACGAGACTACCGTAAAATGACCACTCTGCATTTAATTGCATAAAATGCGTTACGATTTTGTTATCCACCGCATCAGTAATATTGTGTGCATACAGTTTTAATACGCTTTCTCTCGTAGTCAGCAGAGTTCTATTTATAGTTCGACTTCTATGGACTACTCTTGGGGGTGGCGGATGTGTGTGTGTGTGTGTGTGTGGGGGGGGGGGTCATGAGTTTGAAACCTTGTACAGTTTTCTAGAAATTATTTTATCTCCTCCACTGATTCTGATGAGAGTATTTAGTAAGTACTTGATACGGATAAACCCTTTGTAAAGCAGCGGTATAGGATACATTGACCACTACCGTGATATGAATAAAATTGATGAAAAATACATGGACATAAAGCTTCGAACAAAAACATGCACATTTCAGAGGGTTAGTGGGCTTATCGCTATGATAGACTGTTTATCGAGGTTTAAAGTACATTTTGGCACAGATTTGGGTGCGACACACACTTGTTTAACATAAATTTGTTAACCAAACTTAGTGACGTCTTTGGCGTTACATTGCAATGTAAATGACGTTACTTTTTGCGCAAAATTTACAGAGGGTCATTGTTTTTAGAAACCCATAGTTAACACAATTTAAGCAGTAGGCAGATAAAACTTTGATTTTTCTCAATGAAATAAACAATCTAATTTAAAACATATTTGAAGTTAGTATGCATTTCTATGGCAGGGCCGATTTCACCCCTTCGTGAACCAAGCCCTTTGCGATATCACAAAATCGATTTTGATGTCACAAAACGCGCTTGTGGTTTTGTATGTGAGGTTTTAATGTGTTAAATCGTTAAACGTGTCGCGAGAAAGTATGACTAAGTTGTATGTGAATAACAAAGGCGCATACTGGCCTGCACATCTGCGAAGTCTGATCAGCGCCTTTGTTATTCGCTTTCTGGGAAAGTATAATTGAATGATAGACTTTTTGGATCGTCTATCTCAGTATCTGAGCAGCTGGATTATAGTTTGACATGGTCAGAAACCCCGGAGACATATTTCTCAAATGGAGCATATCTATCGTAAATCAGGATGATCTCTTAGACCCAGTTTAACCCCCTTAAATTGGTTCTTTATTTTGGGGCGTATGCCCTTATTATTATGTTTGGCGACAAAGTATGTTTAACAAGAAATATCTTTAAAAAAGATATTCGGCGGCTCTCAAATACTGACGATAAACGCAACCAAATTCGCTGGTTTAGACGAAATTCCCATCTACCCCTTTGCATGCTGGAATCTAAAACCAGCGAAGTTGTGGTCCTGTTTCTGCCTCTCTTTCGCTTGGTTTTGTGCACATCTAACTTTTTTGGCTGAGCGATATGCATCCGATTTTTTTTTTTAATTTTAGGCATTCACCAGCAATGTTTTAAGTCCTTAGTTTTTAAGAAAATGGGGAGGGGTGTTGACAATAAATTAATGTAAAATTAAACGTTCATTGAACAAACCGAACACCAGAAAAGAACATAGCCAGGATCGAGGAATAAATACATGTAGGATTCAAAACTGATCGACACCCAGTAAGCACGTACAATCGGGCCATTATCGGCCCGCTACTGAAATGCCATCTAAATGACATTTTGCTAGCAGTCCGATAGTGGCCCGAGTTTGGATGCTGACTGACCCATGCGCGGATCCAGGAATTTTTGCCAGGGTGGTCCAGGCCCGACTGCCAGAAAACAGCTCTGACAACGTGTTTTGTCTTTTTTTGTCCTCAAGTTTTACAGTGGCTTATCAATGGCTTATTTCAAAGAAAACTATAATTTTACAACGTTTCGGGGGCGGGGGGGGGGGCGGGTCCAACCTATTCCAGGGGGGGGGCGGGATTCTGCAAACCCACCCTAAACAAATTTGAGCGGGACTCCCCTTTACATCATTTGCATGAAAATTACTAAGTCAACACACTAGAAAAACATCTGGCAGGGGTCCCATTATACATTATGACTTTCCGTTCACCCCAGCACTATCCCCAGCCATCATAAAATGCGAATTGATTAGAAAAACTGAAGAAGTGGGACGGGGCACTTGGTACTACAGAAGCTTACACCAAAGTACCAGCTCCTTCAGGTGTGATAGACAAGAGACAGTTAAGATAGTCAAAATAACATCTAGCTTTCATCATTTCCATCTCCATTCTTACACACAGATGTACGAAATTAAGCTACCTAATTGTATCAGCTAGTTGGTATTTATCTTTTTATGCATCCGGAGAACAAGTTTTAATTGATTGTTGTACTTACAGCAGTGACTAATGCCGGGGGTGCTTGACAGGTGGACACCGACAGTCAATGTATAACATACACTAATAGCTCAAATCAGTTTCCATATAGAACTGTGACCCATAGAAGCAAGAGACTCAATTAGCCTATATAGACCACTCCCCTACGCATTTGGCCTTCTGGTTTCAGAGATTTTTTCATATTATTTTGTTTTAAAAAGCAAATGTCCCCGGCGAGTGATCAATTTGTACCCAAGGTGTGTGGTTAGGTTTACGTATAGAAAACACTAAAAACCAAACTTTGCTACATATTAAAAGAATTAGCTGTGGACAGAAGATTTGTTTAAAAAAAGTTTTCCCCATTATGCCTATGGGAGACGTCTATAGGAGCTATTAAAGCATAATGATTGTAAGTATTCGGTAAATTTAGACCCAAGATACATGGTTGGCAGAATTTATGGGACTACTAGTTGTTGGTTTCATGGTTTCAGAGAAGATTTTTCTAAAAGAATTTCCCCATTTTAAATCAATAGAAGCTATTGACTCCATGAGCATGGATGGCAGGATTTATGTAGGTGGCCACAAGACATAAATCTATAAGCTGTGGGTCTCGCCGTTTCGGAGAAGATTTTTAAAAGTTTTTCCCATTATATATCGTCTATATATGCCAGAGTTCCAATCCAATCAGCTCAAAAACCACATGCATCCTTTCCCCTTCCATACCTGATGATGCTCTATATGTAATTTGACTAACATTGGTCCCCTGGTATACTTCTTTGAAAACGTGAACGGAAGATGCCGTGACCAACGTTGGACCATTTGTATATTAAAACCTCAGATGAGTTTTCGGGCTAATGTGAGCTTATCATATTGTTACCCAACTGTGTCTGCATTTAGCTTATTGCCAAGTTGATTGGAGGCGAGGGTAGAGGGTAGTGAAATAATTCCTAAATGCTCCCATCTGATAGATACAAAAGGGCCTGGAGTGGGGCTTTGCCAGTAACAGACAACTGTCCTATCAGTAGGAAGGAATGGGAATGACTGTAGAAAATAGTTCATGACCAATTTCAACAATAGAATGGTGCTGGACAGGAAGAGCGAACCCGTGACAGCTTGATCTCTATTCAGACCCACATCCCACAGAGTTGACACGCACACGCACGATATGCAAGACCGGCATCGCTGATACGATAGTGTCAAAATCTAATGTGCTAGTTTATTTTTTTTTAGAAAAAAACAATGTCTTATCGCACGCAATGTTGCTCAGAGAAGGCTGAAATTTTGATGGTCTGAATCAGAGTGCGCATCCGTATTTGTCAACACAAAATGAAGACTCCAGCAAGACTGAGAACAGGTCGTGGAAAGAGCACCACGGCGAATGTTTGCGGCGATTTTTAAAAAGAAAAATGTGGTTGGAGATAAAGCATCAAGAAGTGCTTGACTAATTATACCCTCCGATTTTAAAATTATATCCTTTGGAAATTTCACATGGGAGATTATGGCGGGAAACCTGATTTTGCTGCAGTGTCTGCACAGACTCACATTACTGATACAATAAGTATCAAAATCTCGTGTGCTAGGTCAATTTGTTTTTAAAAACAGCGTCTTATCCCACGCAATATTGCCCAGCGAAGGCTCTCGCTTGGAACACGCATCCGCGTATGTCAGCGCATCATGGAGACCCCAGCAAGACTGCTAACAGGTCGTGGAAATAGCAGCAATGCAAATTGCCTGCGGCAATTTCTTAAAAGAAAAATGTGTTTGGGGAAAAAGCTAATTCTACTGTCCGATTTAAAACTATATACTTTGAAAAATTCATATTATGGGAGATAGCTGCGAGAAAATTTGATTCCAGTCCCGTTGGTATAGAAAGTCGCTGCTGCTATAGCGAACAACAAAGGCACAGATCGGACTGCGATGATGTCAAAACCAGCTTATTTGTCTGTTGGAATTGTAACAGATAAACCTACCTCAGGCAAATTTCTATACCACAGGTAGTCTCTGTAGCTGAGCAAACTGGACTGCCCCTTACCTGGTCGCAAACCCAGTATTTATGTCAGTTTGCATGTGTATCAACTCTGCATGCTGATCGAGTGCTATTTCGCGGCAGACTTTTATGTTAACTTCTTTTAAAAATATATTTCGTACCTTGGACCAGGTCCGAGTTCAAGTATACATACAACATAATTTCAAGCAGTTTGAAACCTTATCAAAATTTCGGGCCTGATCTAAGTCCAGACTGTTTGCTAATGTTTTCAGTGGTGTTACCACCAGTGGTGATTCATGATCAAAGAGACCGACAATTTCAAAACAGACCACGGGTATTCTATCAGGTCGCGCGCGTCGAGTCGGTGGCCATGACGCGTGAAAATATACATTACATATGAAAAATTATCAAACTCCAAATACATGTACTCCCTTTCAGCGGTTTGCAGGAATATCATTTTCAATAATGAACACATAATTTGAGGATTCTCAAGACTTGTTTTCAAAGTTATCGTTTAGAAATTCTCTTTTTCGCACTACCTTGAAGATACGGCTCTCCAAATTTAGAGGGTACCTGACTCAGGTTGCCTGGTTACGCTGTCGGTCAGCTGATTTGCTCAAACTTAATTTTATGATTAGGTGTGACAATTAACAGCCGTTTTAATCTCTAGGGTGCTGACTTTTTAACTGGGCTTACAGAACACGCAAAAAGGTACCTACCGTACATTGAGAAGAAAAAAGTAGGTTAAGATTTTTTTTACCATGGACTTAGCTGGGGGTGCTGAAGCACCAAAAGCACCCCCCCTAAATCCGCCACTGCACAGGGGAAATTACCTGTTGAAGCAAAGAAGTAAACCACGGCTGATATGCCGATCGTTAGAGGGCGCAACACACTTGGGCCCTTATAGTGCATCGAGAGGATTTTAATCGTAGTAGCACGACTGATATGCCGATAGTCGGTCGGTTGAAAATGTCCGATAAACAAACAATTTTAACACAATTTACTCGAAAAAAACGTTGATTTTTTCTTTGATATTTTCCGACTGGAAAAGGGGATTTTTTCATCCGAACATAGGAGAAAAGAAACGTTTTGGCATTGGGAAAATAAGCGTATAACGGCCAAAAAAGACTATTGTCGAAATATATGAAACAGACTATAATCATGTCCAGATATGGGAATTGGAAAAGTTACAAATATTTTATTTAAATAACGTGATATTACTGTAAAGTCCTTTCGAATTTAGTGGGTTATTTTATAATGCACTTCTTTACTGTGTGCAAGGCATGTAAACAATGATAGTGACAGCAATTTACAAATACTGTACATCCGGGGTTGACCTATATTCGAGACGAGGTCGTTAATACATTTGCATTTTTAGACCAAGTGCACAGACTGGTTCTCTGCCATTTACATGTATGTTTTCAAGTTTAGTTTCATGTTTAATAAGATTGTAAGGACATTCTGAGTATCAACCAATGAGGGCATCTTTTTCCAGTCGGTGTGATGAATATTACAATTTAAAAATGCTTCTGATTGGTGAATAATTTAGAGCTAAAGCGATATTAGAACGGCGGCCTTTTGGCCGCCGTAAAAAAGTTATATACCTATAGATAATTACTAGTTTTAAAGGAAGCATACAGATACTTTAATCGAGATATTGCGGCCAGTCTAAAACTAAAAACCAGCTGTATTGCGGTCATTTTTCCAAATAGTGGTCTGCCTCTGTCAAGAACCCGATTCACTTGGTTTAATCAAGGGGCCTTTACTAATGTGTAAACACCAAGTAAAACATTAAATGCATATGCAATATTGATTTTAATCACTAAATTAGTTTACAGTGGTTTGGCGGGAGATTGTGTTATAATTCAAACAAGTTTAGCTTTTAAAAAAGCTTAGAACCATCGCATAGCGTATGAAAGTTACTAGACTAGAAAACATTTTAGTGTTTTAATTTTGCATTTGCTGAGACCACTCTTTTTCATTTTTCATGCATTTCAAACTCTGAGTATTTTTTGTTTCAGTTAACTATTTGTATGCACTAAGTTCTGAATAGGTGAGCCATTGGAAGCAATTAAAAAAAGAATATGCACATTCCAATAAAACTCTTATAGTGCAAACACTCCAGCCTCCTCAAGCAGACATTTTAGCAGTACATGTATGTAACCCTATTCCTCAATCTAATTAACGAGGCATGCGCATAAAACCTTGGGGCATATTGAAACAGATCCATCTAAATCTGAGAATTACGTCACACTTTGCAGAGAATATCCAAAGGCCCCGTGTCTCCAGGGTTAATTGTTGTAAAAAAAAGCTTAGAACTATCGCATAGCGCATTATTGTAAATAGACAACACTTTTAATAGTTTTAATTTTGTATTTTCTTTAGCCACTATAATCACGGATTTCTTTGACTTAGGGACGTTTTTGAAGTACACATGGATTGAAGACAGAACCGGAAGTACTCCTCTGTGGGGAGTTTGATTTCGTCACGCCAAGAATATCCGAATTTGCTCCAGTGGGGAATTTGGGTTCCGGCTCAGAGGAGTAGATCTCTTTACGACCTTTCGTTTTCACAAGCAAGCCTGTATCCAGGGAAACGTACTAACGTATATCACCATCGCTGGTGCGATGGTGAATGATAGAGTCGACGGTTTTAAGTCACTTTTCATTGCAGAGATGGTCGTAATGCATTCTTTTTAGTGCTGCAGCAATGTGGCAAAAAGTAGCCTAATTTTAGAGGTACTCATACCAGCAGGGTAACAAGTACTACTATATACCAAATTAAAGCTTAGAGTCTGCTCATTTCAAAACTGCATGATGCCACTTCCAAAATTTTGTGCGAAATTTTTTACTGCCCTTCAAAAGTATAAACCCTAAATTGTTAGAACTTGTTTTCTGTGTGCTTCCCAAGCAGGTATTATCCTCATATATGCACATAAAAATATATTTCTTGTAAATTGTAAGTGGAACATGAATAAATATAATTATAGATATTGAATGACAATATCCAGTCTGGTTTTCAACATTTTATGAGGTCATTGAGTACAAAAGTCACGAAAACCTATGACATTGACATAACATTAATCTGGAGGCAACTGCATGCAATCCTGTTCAATTTTGTGAGGATTTTTACTTTTAGAAAGTGTTTATATTTAATCTATAATATTTTAATATTTTTGTCACACTTGCTTGTAGCAAGGGTGTGGCTTTTTTTAAACAGGATTTTACATAAGAGTTCAAATTCGCATCAGTCATCCGTCCGTCAACAATTTACATTAAAGTGAATTTCTCTGCAGCAATGATAACTGTAATAAAACATTGCATAGTAACTTCCTCTGTATATTCTTTGAGTATACAGTGGAGCCTGCTGACCTTGACCTACTTTTTACGCTCCAATAACTTTGATATAAATTGACGTCCGTCCGTGAAAAATTTACATTAAAGTGAGTTCTCTGCAGCAGTGATAGTTGAGAGTGTCAAACCTTGTATTATGTATAGTAATTGTCCTCGCATTCTCTTTAACCTTGCTTTGTGACATTGACCTACTTTTTTAGTTCCAGTATTTTGACTGTGACAGACATAATAATGACTTTACTCGAGCAGGTGTGACACAGCTTTCCCTCAGAACTAATTAATGTCATGTTGGTTTAGTATAACGTTTTATCAATATCAAAACAGGATGAAGCTATATTGCTCAGCTGTGTCTGCCATACTCTTAAATGACTAGCATGCATGTGAGACACCATTACTTGTTTAAGACAAAGTGGAATTCCTAAGGACCATGAAAATGAGTTCTTCACCAAAGACATTTACAGTCTAATTGGTCTAAAACACTTCGCAATAAAGGTGTAGTGTATTTATCCTTCCATCTGTCAAAGAGTGATAAGGATAATGTACAAAAATGTATTTTCATGGAGCTGCTATTTTGCGTTCATAGGTTAGGTTATTAGGTAAGTTCACATAGTTGTTCATTGTGAAAACGTATAATGTACAGTTATCGTCACAGATACTGTTCTCGCAATTGCATGTAAGGTCATTTAAAAGCTTTGGGGCAGCTGTTGAATGGTTCATGATCGTAGTACGCATACAGTGTGTCATTATTGTAGTCGACTATCTTTTATCCATATTCATTTTGTTGGGTGGGCGGGTAAAATGTAGAGTATGCAAATGGAAACTTTTATTTGTCGATACGACTTTTGTTGCTGCCTTTGCTAAGCTTACCTCATTTAGGGATGTAGGGTCTAGTTTTCATATATTGTTCTAACAGACTGAGTGCAAGTAAACTTTTGACAGTTTGATAAAGGCCCATGGCCAAGATATTTCAGTCCCTAAAATTTCAGTGCACCTTGTATCATGCGTTTCAAAATGGATTTCTTACCAACCCCAAAGAAAGCACTGCCTATATTCCATCCAGCCAGACAGTATTTTATGATCAGTCTTGTGTGTTGTTCTTATGTAAGACTGGTGAATAAGATGTTAACAGGGATATAACCTCTCATAGCAACATCATATGCCAATACGATATGTAAGAAATATCTCATTTGTAGCTTCTTTTTATCTATGATGAGGAAGTTACAATAAGAAAAAGAAAATCTGTACTGGGACATTTTGCAGCATGTAAACAGCCTTGTGTGCACCTTCCCTCGTAGCTCCGAGATGTCCACATGCTCATCTTTGGTCGCTTTGATGGCTCTGTCCTTCAGTTCACCACTGATGAAGATTGTATGTTTCTGTTCAACTGGCTTTAACCAGTGTCGGTGTAATAAGCTACAAGGTTGTCCTTAGTTTTGCCGCCAGATAATAATTTCCTCTATTCTTTGAGTACTTTCATGTCTGCTTGTAGAATCATTCTATGTCCCATTGTGGTGTTGCCTCTTTTTTGGCATACTAGCGTATTCACACTATTTTCCCTATACATGTCAAATACAATGTGTATCTGTGAAACGGACTAATAGATGCAACTGGCCTAAAGTATGTAGACACGAAACTGTTCAACTATGGCTACAGATGTTACTTTAGCAGTTTTAGACAGTATTGGTAGCATCTGTATCAAAGCTGTAGTATCAAAGATAATGCATTCTGCTTTCTCAATAATGCTACTTTGCCTTCAGATATGCTTTTGAGTTAATGGATGAAATCTGGTCATTGATTCGAGCCATAGTTTTTTAAAATATTTTAAGACTCCTTGTGCATTCTCAAAAGACAAGATACCTCCCTGAAAGAGCAAGCTGCTTCTGAACATAGACGCATCACCTAATCATTCATGACTACTCTGCTGTATCTTGAGCATGTCTGCCAGTGTCTTATTGTTGGCCTTTTGCTTGGGTTCATAGAACATCTTTGAGGTTCGTCTTGTCAATCAAGCTTTATTACTCCTTCCTTCATGAATTATTTCCTCACTTCCTGTGTCTAAGGCTCCTAGCAAGCCTAGATTATATAACGCATGTTGCAAAATCCGTTAGAAGTGTGAGGCGTGGCCTCTGTGGAGTCAAATGGGGATCAATGAATCGACTGTCAAACATCTAAATTATTTTTACAAAAGAATCATATTAGTGCTTTTGTATTGGAATGATGTGAAGGTCAACTCTGGTTTGGTTTACCTGTACATGTACATGCACTTCGGCATACATAGTTGTGGAACATCATTGAGTACTTTGCGGTCACAGGCTTGGCTCAGAAACCACGTGACCTAGTCAATGAATTGCCTTTTAAAGTTAGTCCCGTGATTCCTCTAGATCCTATTAAAACTTTGTACTCTTTTGCTTAGACCACACAGTTAATCCAGGCAGAATAGAACTTGTCCTCTGACATTTTTTAGTACATTAGCCTTTATGGAAACCATTAATAACCTCTTCAGGAATGTACTGTATTTGAAGGATTTGATATGATATACATATATGTTGCTTGTAAACATCAGAGGGAATAGTTCAGCCTTTGCAAACTGATGCACATCACAAAGACACAGACTAGTTGGGAAGAGGAATAGTTTAAAAGTACGCAATACTATCTCCAGCGAGTCATTCCAAAAGTAATAATGTTGGCAGGGTTGGCATGATATTACTCGCCCCATAAAACCCAGGTTTACCCGGGTTGGGCAATAAGGTCATATTACCCACTTCGGGCAATATGCGGGTTTTATGAATTTTTGGTCTTAAAAAATTCTCTGTTTTCAGTCTGATGATAGATATAAAGGTGTAGAAATGATTCTATATAACCATATTTTAATCAGTTTAATGGTAATAGTGAGATAGTCATTAAAATATGAGTATCAACAATGACATTTAAATATATAATATTACATGTTTTTACAAGATACAGACAAGTCAGTTTTCAACTATGTCTGATTATTATTATCTAGTCTTTTATCATGTTCATGCCAGTCTACCAACATTTCCCCTGAAAAATATCTTGGGCTTCAATAAAATAAACAAATCCACTCTGGGTCTTATTGCTTGTCAGATCATATTGGTAGTAAATGAAAATTTTAAAGCTAACTTTGATTGGTGATGAGCTGGAAATACCACAATCACAAACTGCAGACAAACTCAAATTCAAATGACAATTCTCCGAGTCTCGCCTTACCATGAAGGTATCCAATGCTAGCAAAACCTGTTATGAGAAGGTGCATTCCACCTTCACATAGAAAGATATATTTCATGTACATAGGTTTAGCCCAAGTGATTTCTAAAGCTTTCGTAAATAAACCCATATCAAAATATGCAGACGTATAAATTTGAACAAGTAGATTTATGCACGTTTGCATTCCCTTCAGAGTTGTATTATAACTGCAATAAACTGTTGGGGGGACATTATAATTGGATTAATTGCTACATTAAATGCATTTATATTTACTTGATATTGCAAGGAAAAACTCCTTTTTATGATTTAAAAATATAAATGTAGATCAAATGCAATAAACTTGACTATTTGTAAAAATCATTGGTTTTCGCAACTTTTGCACTCAATGACCTTTTAATTATAGTTGTCAATGTGCGTTAGTAGCATATCAAATGCAAACAAAATTCATATTAACTATTGGATCATATACAACCTAATAACATGAATTGTATACAGTATGTATTCTTCTTGCCACAAAAAGAAATCATCATTCCTTTCTGTGCTATGATGACGGTACCCATGTTTAAAGGGCCGTAATTTTTTTCGCACAAAATTCTGAAAGTGGCATCATGCAGTTCTGAACTCAGCACACTCTAAGCTTTAAAATGATGTATGATGCTACTTGTTACCCTTCTGGTATGGGTACATGTCACTTTTGGTGACCTCTGCTGCAGCACTATTTGCTGTAGACTACAAGCAGGAACATTAAAACGTATATGCTTGGATATGAGCAAATAATGCGCAAAAAGAGTATTAGATCACGAAACTATAGAGGAATGTCAACAAAATATTGATTTTCTATCAAAATCCTTTACAACATCCGATAAGCCAACTGTCTGCAAGTCACGTGATAATCTTCTGTGATATTGTATAGTATACTAAAACCAACTTCTTATTGGTCACTTTTCAAACTCATTATTTTTGACCAAACCCTAATAAAATTGAAATGATTTTTTGCCTATATATGTACAATTTAATGGGCAAACGTTTAGCAGTGTTTTTGAACAGTTTTCTTTTACCTCAAAGTTTTTGGGTTAAAAATGCAAAAATCGACTTTTTTAAAATAAAAGTGGTTTTGAGAGTAGTTTTTTTTATAAAATTGACGTTTAGGTGGTTACAAACTTGTCTGTCCGACTTGAAAAACACCAAACAATTGAAATGTTGTTTATGGTGGATTTTTAAGCATTTTTAAAATGTTGCATTTTTCAAAATTTTTCGAGACTTTTGAAATTCACAAGTATTTCCTGGTAAAATTGTTAAATGCACTTAATTGTATTTGAACACTGTAGGCCAAACACAGTAGAACTTGATAAGTCCATTTTTGGTGATTAAAGTTTAAGGACTACTGTACACTTCCGGTTTCAATGTGAGAGTTTAAAAATCGATTTGGTATAATTATATATTTTTTTCTAAATTCTCAAAAAAGGAGAGTGACGTCTGGTGATAATGAGTATTCGCTGAAAATTTCAGAACGATGTCGCTGATAATAAAGCGAAAAGAGCAGTTCAAAGTCTCTATGTGAAGTGCAAGCTTAAAGCTAAATTTCAATGAAAAACCTGCTAAACGTGATTGTCTTATGTTGCTGAGTAGCAAAAACGACTAGTCCGATGGAAACAAAACTTTTGCGGTTTATTCTTCTTATATCACGCTAGCCAGTAACATCTTTAAACAGACGAAAGCGTTAATTTGTGTTATGGTTTACATCGTAGAAAAACTGTGACTTTTTAAAATGAGGGTACCTTTTCTCTAACTTCGTCCGTGCGAGAAGCACACGTCATTTTTAAATGAAATAACGTGCAGAGTCTTGGCAAAGTATTGCTTCACTTAAAAAGCATGAATTTCGTATACCCTCTGTTTCAATTTCTGAACTAGTGTAAAAATGTATGGTGACCAATTAGAAGTTGATTTTAGTATAGTTAGGTAACTGTAGATCATGTTCATGTAAACATTTTTTTTTTATAAAATTCACCCAGTATGCTACAATATTGCTAACGGAATAAACCAGGAAGTAACTCAAAAACGACAGATAAGCATGCTGCTGAGTGCTCTTAAAGCTGTAAATAATCTGAAAAAGACGAATCTGCCAGTAATATAGAATACTTACGCTATTAGAAAACAGCATAGTCGGTTTTATTGAGTCTGTTCATGAGAACTTATGGAAAATGCAACAATTCTCACGTATGTTGGGCGTAAATTGATCTGTGTGAGATGTATAAATTGGTCATACAACATTATAGCCAAAGGTATCTGTCTCAATGATAAAATAACCATTGTTTAAACAAACAAAAAATCATACAAGTAAGAGCTTTTGAAAGCATTATCTCCTTAAATACCAATGCTGTCAGATTAAGCAGTCTAAAATTGGGTCAACTATTATTTTGAAAGGTTAGTTTATACTATAAGCGTGAAAAGAATAAAATTAGTAAATCAGTAAATAAAGCTTAAACATGAGAGAGAGAAAAAACAAGAAAAAAAGAAATGTTACTAAATGTTGAGGCGTCCTTGTGGTAAGAAATAGTAAGTGAGTATGATCAGGAAATACCATAATCACAAACCGCAGACAAACCGACGGCACTGCAAGGAAGAGCCACACAATCATCACGAGACACCAGGGAGACAAACTAAGCAAAGCAGCCAGCTCCCTCTTCCCAATCAAGATGATTGCAAAACTAGAATGGACATAAAGTAACGTACAACAAAACATAGAACAATTACAGACTTCTACATTGGGAGTAACAATAAACAAAAAGTCAACCAAAACAGAACCATCCCATTAGAAAGCCACCGGGGGCTTAATTGCATTTTACTGGAACCAAATCTTCGCCCTAGGTTCTGCTGTTGTTGAAACTTTAACCTTTCCAAAAAACGGGGTAACATTCACAATCAAAGTCTTGTGATCATAGTAACAAGACATGCACGTTAAAGTTTATGAGCACTGAAAATAAAAGTAAAGTTGTCAGAATTTATCAGTTGGAACTCCCCCCCCCCCCTTGACGAAAATGTCTTGATCAGCGCATGTTTTGAATTTTAGGTTGATTTTTTTAAGAGTATTGTATCTACACTACTGTAGTCATCTATATTAGTGCTGTAAAATAGTCCTAACAGCAAAGGGACTTATACATGTATGTGAACTACATAAAAAATCTGACGGTCCTTGTGTTCTATATTAAGGGACCTTATGCAGTATATACTCGTTTATGCAATGACTCCCGCCTACAATCCCCTCCTTCCTTTATATAAATAGACAATCATGGCTTACTTATTTTTAGTCTGGTTCCCCTTTCTCTTTGGCCACATCCGCAGCTGTGGATGGAGAGGGAACTAAACTAGAGGTAAACGAGTTTTTAAATGCTTGCAGTCTGCCTAAGGAAGTCAAGCAAAAACAGGAAAACTGGACCTACTTAGAATCTAGCTTAAGTTTCTATCAAAGTTCCTGCGTAATATATGCATACACATGGCCACATTTACAGCTTTAGCAGGTTGGAGAGAAAACAAATGTGGCCAATTGAGTTCTACCAGATCTATATGTTCCCTCCCATTTTTTTTTAATTGCAGTCATTAAGTAATAAATATATACAAAGGGTTGTCCGCCTGTACGTGGAGACAATCCACGAGCTAAAGCGAGTGGGTTTTCTTACGTGGATATATACTAGCATAGGTAGACAATCATGGTATAATTATTTTATACTACCTATATCAGTATAGACCGTGCACGCCATGAGATATTTTGTGGCAAAGGCGGGAAAGGGGAATAAGGATGTGCCTCTACTACACAGCCTTGTCTTATGAACAATTACGAATAAAATTTAGCACTCGAACTTTGATACGTGGGTTATCCAATAAGGTCTGACAATGGTGGCAGATCTCATAAACTGTTATTTAAATCAGAATTAAATTACCCATTGCATGTGCCCATGGGTGTTGCCTACTCATGTTTGAAATATGGAGATTTTATCACAACCTGATCTGATGCTATATAAATTTGTAAACAACACTGTGATAGCCCATGTCCTCGAAAATCACGTTTGTAACTAACTTTTGCTGGGGGTAGAGTTGGTTAAAGCTGCATTTTGTTTCTTTGGAAAGTTGTATTAGTGGTTGGTGACGTTGCCTGAATACACAATTGACCCATAAAAGCAAATACCACAATGACATTTACCTAGTTGATTTGAACTTCTTGGTTGCTAGGCAACTATATACAATTACAGTTTTGCCTCACTTTAAACGTTAATTATGAAATAGTATATTTTGAACACTTAAATACTGAGCCATTATGATCAATTTGCGTATCAAATAGACATATGTTTCGATAAATCTATTCTATAGTCTACTTAACGCATAGAAAATAATAACTTTCAATAAATTCTATATACCAAATATAATGCACTATTAGTACAGCCCATTTTTTTTATGAAAATATTTCTTGCAAATGCGGTGATTTGTCACAATCATGACCCTGCTTACACCACAGTCGCAAGCTAAACCATTATCTATAGCGTTCACAATCAACATACATAACGTTTTTATTTATTTATATAAAACGTTTTAAAGAGGATTTTGTAATTTCTTAGAAATTTGGGCATGTATACCACATATAGTATCCTGTCCACGTCCCTTTACCTTGTGTTCTGTAGTTGCCTAGCAACCATTGCGATTGCAACATGGAAAATATTTGGACAGGTGATTCAATTTCTATATTCCAAATAACATGTGAAGATTATTGAAACACATCCTAGAGAAATAGGTTTTGTTTTATGGGGTCATTGTCAGAACTTATTGGATGACCCTCATATGCGTTACTATAAAGATTTCCATAGGATTCAATGCACTGAGCCCATCCCTTTGGGCACAAGATAACTTGCGATAACATCGTTTTTCTCCAAATTAAACAAAAATTTTCAGTTGTAATTGAAAATCCAGTGAGCTCCAGTTTTGTATGCAAATCAGTCGCTAGACGTTCCCATGGAGGCTGTCTGGTTGGAAAATTTAATATTTTATATAGGTGATTATTGTGCCCAGAACTTTCCATATCAGTTACAAACAATTTCAAACGAATATTGAAGGTTGAAAATGTGTTCCTCAAACACATTTCATGGCCATGATCTTTTGAAATAATGGAGTAATAAACTGGATTTTGGTGGAATTTCGAAAATGTGGCATTTTGCAATTTTCTGACCAACAGACATCCATGGGACTGTCTAGTGGGTGATTTGCATAAAAAAGATCTATAACCCACTGCATTTTCAATTATCACTGAAATGTACATTCTATTTGAAGAAAAACGATAAAAGTTACTGAGTGCCAATTCGAAAGGAATGAGTGGAAATCTTTATGCTGAAGCTTATCAAATTTTGAGTAGTATATTTGTGCTTAGACCGCGGAATGAGCATAGCAAGAGTTTTTTTGTAAAGGGCTTCTGACAGATATGGCACCGAGGTTATAAAACTTGAGTTCAGTCTCAAACTCAAAATAAAGCACAATGATTGGCTTATTGAGGACACGTGTCTGCAAGCAGCCAACCAATTCGCTTTATTTTGAGTTTGAGAATGAACTCAAGTTAAATAACCTAGGGGCATGGTTACTGCTCACTTTTCTCCATCCCACTAGGAATGGGAGCCAGAAAGCTATTTTAGCAACAGTGCTTTTATCGACCGTTGATCTCTAGTATATACCTGACGTCACTATAGTAGCGACTTTAGATTTTCGAATCGAACTATAGTAACTATAGTAGGAACTTATGTTCGATTCAAAATGGAACCTGGTCATTATACAGGGTACTGGTTATCTGTTTTCAGTAATTGGCCATATGTGAATCCGGAACCAGCAATTTTTGTTGATATAGTGAATAGTAATGTAAATTTTCAATATTTAAAGGTTGTCGTAGTCTTTACCAAACCAGAAAAATGGTGGACAAGCAAAAATTCAGAAACATGGTGACCAACAAATTTATGGAGAATGTGGAATATATGCGGGAGAAATATTCGTTTCTTACTGTGTTTAGTAAGTCTGCCTCAACCCTGGCTTTAGGATCCACATACCGTTGTTGTAGCTGTGCGCATGATCATGAATATTTGGCGTACATCCTTGATACAGGTGAGGTGAATGAGAAGTTGTACGATAAAATAGTGAAAAGTTTAGCTATTGGAAAGTGTCATCATGCGGATACAGTGTCTAAAAACCAGCTAGTCTCCACGTCTATTACAGGACTACATATTGCAGCAGCAGTTGGAACAGAAAGGGCAGTTAAGGAAAACCTAGAGAGATGTTGTAGATATATGACTGATTTTGGAATTTTCAATCTGCATCCATTTGATACTGGGATGGTGAAAAAACAAACTAATATTTGTAATTTATTTGTAAATTATTGGCTCAGTCATGGCGCTGGATATTTATATTCTCCACATATGGCGACGGTAAATGGTAAATATTTGCATATTCAGGAAGTTAGTCGTCTTGAATTTTGTGTAAGACAGGCAAATAATCAGCTACTACAAACAATAACTACCAAATTGTCTAAAACCTCTTGCTTTGGAGAAAAGGGTATTAGAAATATTCAATGTATACTAACTCCATCTACCCCTAATAGGGGCTTGGCGCATGCTTTACAGCTCACTATGAAATATCAATTAGTGCCACTACAACACACTCTAGTACAGTATATGCAGCTCCTTAGTAAATATGACATACTGACTAAGGAAATCAGAAATGACTCTCTTTTGTCAGCATTAATGTATAATAACCGCAGACTTCTTGAAAAAATGTTGAAATTTTTAGACTTAAACGGATCGAATGAGAACAAATTCATTAGCCAGTGTTGTATGGTACTGCAGAATAGAGAAAATTGTACAAAATTGCTCCATCATCGCCGCGTTATTCGACCAGTAAGTATGTCAAAAGAGGAACATATTAAAACCATTTTTACCTTGTTTGGCATATTCTACAATGATTTCAAAAATGAGCTCAATAGCTTGTTGGAATCTGCACCAGGTATTCAACAAGGGTTCATAAAAGTATCCCTCCTAAATCAGATACCTTCGTTTAGATTTTATGATCATGACATTTTTGTAGCCCATATAGTACTGTCTATCATAGAACTAGGTAAAACTGAAACTTTGATCCATGATGCTAAGTTCATTGTCCCACAGCTCAGAGAAATGCTGTTAAACTATTCAAGGTATAGTTTGCGCATCAGACACGCTGTAGAATTACTTATACATGAAAATGTTGAAATTGACACTGAGAAAGTAATTATGAGAGATGATAGTAACTTTCATCTTGGTCTGAGAAGAGGGAGATTATATCACTATATTACTGATGTAGAACAACATGGGGTGTATGGTCACAACGGTGAAGACTTGGTGTTGAACTATCTCTGTACATTCCTGCTAGAATGTGGGTATGAAGTTCCAAGGCGCTGTTTGTTTGATATTCTTACGAAAATATCTGATAAGGAATATATATTAGCAGAACAAGCATATATCAACAACTATCTAGACACTCCAAGATCACTACTGGTATGCTGTCGGAACTCCCTACGAAAACATTTTAGAGGAAGATATATTCACAGATTTGTAAAAGTTTCAGGATGCCCACAGAAAATCAAAGACATTATTCTTTTGAAATATTTGCTACGCTGCATCAGAGAATAATCTACAACCTGTATTGAGCAGCCACTTCAAAAAGGCCAAGGTTGGTCTCAATACCAATTATCACTTCAGCTAACATATGTCTTAAGACCCCTTTCTTTTGTCTATTTTAAGTGGCAACATGTGACAGGTACTACTGTAAGGCAAAATTAACAAGCTATTAAGATTTTGATACTAATCACATATATGGTTAGCAAAATTTTAAGCATTTGTGCCCGATCTATCTAGTAGTGCTAGTGTTCTTAATTTAGGCTAGGCCCCCATGTTATACTTTTATTTTCAATCTCAATCAACTGAGTGCATGTGCAGTTCCAGAAAAATACAGTCTATCATTGAACAAGGTAACATTGAAACTTTGATACTTGATGCTAAGATAATTGTCCCTCAGCTCCAAGAAATGTTGAATAAATATTCAAAATATAATTTGCGCCACAGAGAAGCTGTAGAAATACTTATAAATGAAAATGTTGATATTGACACTGAGAAAGTCATTGAGCGTGACCGGAAGTTTTCTCTGGATCTGCGAATAGGAAGATTTTATCAGTACATTGCTGATGGTAGAGAGCATGGACTGTATGGTCACAACGCTGAAGATCTGGTGTTGAACTATCTCTGTCCATTCCTGCTAGAATGTAGGTATGACGTTCCAAGGCGCTGTTTGCTTGATATTCTTCATAAAGCATCTGATAAGAAATCTAAATCTGCAGACCATGCATATATCAAAAACTATCCAGACAAACCAAATTCCGCAGAAATTGCATATATCAAAAACTATCTAGACACTCCAAGATTTCTACTGGCATACTGTCGGAACTCCTTGCGGAAACATTTTAGAGGGAGATGTTTATACAAATTTGTGGAAGTTTCAGGATGCCCACAGAAAATCAAAGACATTATTCTTTTGAAATATTTGCTACTCAGCATTAGAGAAATAAAGTAAAACCTGCTAGAATAGCCACCTAAAAGAAGACCAAAATTTGTAAAACCTGCTTGAGTAGCCACCTTATCGAAGACTAAATATGGTGTTCAATATGGTTATTCTTTAAGAGAGGTTAAAAACATTGCAAAATGCACCCTTCGTGCATTCTACAAAAATAGTGAGTATGATTAGGAAATACCACAATCACAGACTGTAGACAAACCCATGGCACCGCGAGGAAGAGCTACACAACAATCACAAGGCACGAGGAAGACAAACTAAACAAAGCAGCCAGCTCTCTCTTCCCCATCAAGATGATTGCAAAACTAGATTGGACATTAAGTAGTAACTAATCTTTGTCTTTGATTCTGCTGTTGTTGAAGTACAAGAAATGTTAGCTCCCATGAGGGCCTTCTAACTATTGCAATGTATCATCGTGGAGAATCAAATTAATGCACTATCATGAAACAAAGAGAAGGGCTCATGACTCACAGATAGTCAGAGATAAAGAAAACGTTTCGACCATCAAACTAACGGATGTCTTTAAGACCTTTGTTTTGTATGTTTTTGAGTTGCCGTATACGACAGATACTATTGTGATTCCAGGCTTAACGTGACCCCCGTTTTTTGCCGTTTATTCCTTAATGGTTATTCTAATTGAAAAATAAATTACAGAAATGAATTTAGACATATACCGCGTAATTAGAAATATTTTTCTCGGTTATGTATAAGCTTTTAAATAGGCTGGAATTAGATGGAATTTCTGCGTGTTTTTGTTCCTCCACTTTGAATCAGTCCCCATGTGTACCTTATCGATATATAAAAAAACTGCCGATCAGGGCCAGGAATTACAATGCCTCTTTAGAGTTAAGGAAGACTTAAGTTAAGTATTGATTTTTCAGGATGCGAAAAATAACGTTTAAAACTGATTAAAAACAAAATAGTTTTAATTTTTCTGAAGATCACAATGATATCTTTGACCACAAATACCACATCGACTTAGGCAATTTATTTAGTATTTAATATGGCATGTTGAAAAACCAATACTTAACTTAAGGCTTGCTTAACTTAAAGGAGGCATTGTAATTCCGGGCCCAGTAGTTTAAAATTTGTGCGTTATGCTTACGATTACTAATATAGAGGCGCAAATGGGTATTTATCTCAAGGAAAAAGACTAAGTTATTCTGAATTGCAGCGCATTTGGGCCTTAGTTCAAGATAAGGGATGATTACAAAAATAAGTTTTAGATACGCGGTATACATCTACATCCACATGCTAAACGACGATCGTATTAATATGGATTGAAGTTGTTAAATAAAATAAAAACGGGGCTCACTCTAAACCTGGTTTTTGCTACTGAACACATACATATGCGTAGTCACTCTTTTTAAAGCATTCGAGCACATCTATCTAGTAGTGCTAGTGTTCTGAAATGAGGCCAGGTCCCAAGGGTGGAATTTTTCATGTTCATGAATGATAAAATGCCAACATTTTAGCATTTATTATCATGTAAAATACATTACCTGAGAGCTTTGTGGCAAGAAAGGTCTTCACTTTTCAGAATTAGTTTCATGAGGAGTTGTAATTTCATGTTCAATTAATTAAATAGTCCAGAATACTGTTTGCAATTAATTACACCTACTGCTAAATTAGTTCTGTCTCTTTCATTCATCTACTCTAAGCGTGCAGTATTTGAGTCGTGACATAAGATTTCTAACATTGTTATATGTGCGACAAGCAAAGGCTCAGACCATCCTGCGCATACGCGCAGTTTGATCAGAGCCTTTGCTAGCCCCTTGAATATTCTATGACTGTTAAACTACTGACTGAACATCATTTGGAGCATCTAGGCTTTAAAGGAGGCTGCCCAGGCTCGCCCGAGTCTACAGTTGTCAAAATTCATGTTGTTGAAAATCACATGTCGCAGCTCATTTGTAGAAAAACTGTGCAGATCAAAATCAACTGGCTTTAAGCGGCCAGATTATGTTGATCTATACAGTTTAACAGCCAACGTATATCTGCTAGGCTATACAAAAATGACATAGTTGAGCCGTGGCACGTGATTTCCAACAATGTGGCATTTTAACAAGTGTAGACTCAGACGAGCCTGTGCAGCTTCCTTTTAGACTTAGAAACTCCAAATAATGTTGGGCCAGTAGCTTAACAGTCAAAGAATATTTAAGCGACCATCAAAGGCTCTGATCAGACTGTGCATATGCGCAGGCTGGTCTGAGCATTTGCTGGTCGCACGTACCACATTGTTGGAAATCTCATGTCGCGGGTCAGTTAGTGTTATCTTCCAAAGATTGACAAAAAGTCTGGTCGCCAATTATTGCAACCAGTATTATATTAAACAATATAAAAGTATATTTTCTGATTCAAACTTTGACCAGTATGTTTCTTTCTCTATTTCAAACTTCTACCAACGTTTCTCAAGATATGTTACATCAGAGCATACCACAGAGGCTGAAAACTTTGGCTAAAATAAAATAGGCGTGTATTAATCTAGCTTACACTCGTTCTTCAGTAGGCTAAATGAAGTTAAATGTTGTTTCGTTTTTATCTTGTTCAATTAAAACAACAGTAACACACATCATATAATTTGGTGTTCAATCCTTGGATATTTCAAGTTTTGATATGTCAGAAAAAAACTATATACACTATATGGGTCATTATCAAAAAATTGAGGAATCTGTGATTTGCTGATTTTCTCACATCCTCGACCTCTTCTCTGTTGCTTTTCTGTCAATGATACTTAATGACGTCATGTGCCGCAAAAATACTATACTTTGTCAGGTTCTGGACGATGTTATTTGAAAACTGTAGCTGACGAAATTACACTTTATCCGAATTTGCATGTGTCCCAATTTGCTGGTGGTTTGTTTCCATTACCGTTAATTGCTACAAAAACAAATATTTAGTTGCTTATTATTTAATTGGTTAATACATCTGGCTGTATAGAAGTAAAATCTATAAGGTATGCCAGTAATTAAAAACTATTTCAGAGCGATATCATCGTGTTTACGTCTGTCCCTTGAGAACCTGCCAGTGCAGTTGCAGTTATAGAAAATGGGGTGTGGGTGGAGCAACCCATTATTCTGAAAGTTTAAAAATGACGAAAGTTCGTTGACAACGACCCCTGGAGGGGACACATAAGATCACTCTTTGACTTATTTACATCCTACAGATTTTATGTCACACAAGTGTGTCAAAAATTGAGTGTCAAGTGCAATCACGAATATACTGACACGTTTCTGGATGCAGTGTGCATTTCCACGGCTACATTTCAATCAATGTTAAGGGCGGGTTGAAACAGACATATGATTTGGCTAACTTCGAAGAAATCCTTTCTTTCAAGAATCTTATAAATGTGTGAATGTCAGTGCTGTCACGGTCAGTGCAATCACGTTCCCTATTGTGACAGCACTGACATGTTGTGTGACAGCACTGACCATTACTCACTTTGAGTTCAAAACTGTAAGTACTATTGCTAATATTAATGATTAAGTAGAATTATCAATGCCCCCTTTCCCTGCCTGTTTCTTCGGGGCAACTTAGGCGCTTGACAAGATGGCCACGACAATAACATTGTGGCGAAAATAGGTACATCTTAGCCTATTTTAAAGCATGGTTAAATTTTATCTCTAGGGGAAATGTGTTTAAATCATTCATTAAAGAGAGTTTTTGAGTCTTGCATAGCTTGGTGACAAGTGATTTTTGTTGGCATCGAAAGAAATGTACCAATCCGTTCGTCTGCCTCTGCCATTTGGCTAATATACGCTTATATAAGCATTCAAATACGATACACCATGATCAGGTGTCAGTTGAGCGTTTTTAGTGTTATTGGTTCTCTGGTTACTTTCCTTCTAGCCAGCCAGATTTGAGATGTTTGATAGCTGCAGAAAGTGGTTAAGTCAGAAAAGATGTGATATATGTGTGCTTGTCAATATGCCAATGTACAGTTACCAGCCAAACAAATCTCCAAACCATACTACTGTAACAGATTCAAGTATACCATACTTTTTCATTTTCCAGTCGACTGACTAAAGTATATCCCCTCCACCTCCGTGCCTCCGTCCACTAGGACACTGTGAAGTGAACTAATTATTTTTCCCATATACCCAATTGGTGAAACCCTAGTATTTGACGATTTATACTGTGTCTCACAACACTTGTGGGGCATCACCACTGCTTCTTTACATTCAGAAAATGTTGACTAATAGAGATATGGTAATCTTTCAAGAATGGGACTTTTTATGCCCTCAAAGGAACTTTGGGAGACATATAGTAATCACATTGTCAGCACTTGGTGTCAGGTGCATATCTCCTATATTATTTGAGGCAGGAATTCCAATTTAGTATGTGGATGTACAGTGTCGCGTACATTGTGACCTTGGCCTTGACCTCTGACCTAGCTTTTAGAATAATCGTGTCAGGAGCAAATCTCTTAGTATTCCCAAATTTGGTATGTGCATGCAGCTTGGGATGACAAAGTCGCGTACCATCCTTAGGTCACTGTGACCTTGACCTCTGACCTAATTTCAACAATTGGCATTGAGTCTGGTGCATATCTCCTATATTATTTGAGGCAGGAATTCCAATTTAGTATGTGGATGCATAGTGTTGCGTACATTGTGACCTTGGCCTTGACCTCTGACCTAGCTTTTAGAACAATCGTGTCCGGAGCAAATCTCTTAGTATTCCCAAATTTGGTATGTGCATGCAGCTTGGGATTACTAAAGTCACGTACCATCCTTGGGTCACTGTGATCTTGACCTCTGACCTAATTTCTAGAATTGGCATTGAGTCTGGTGCATATTTCCTATATTATTGGAGGCAGGAATTCCAATTTAGTATGTGGATGTAAAGTGTCGCGTACATCGTGACCTTGGCCTTGACCGCTGACCTAGTTTTTAGAATAATTGTGTCAGGAGCAAATCTCTTAGTATTCCCAAATTTGGTATGTGCATGCAGCTTTGGATGACAAAGTCGCATACCATCTTTGGGTCACTGTGACCTTGACCTCTGACCTAATTTCTAGATTGGCATTGAGTCTGGTGAAATATCTCCTATATTCATTGTTTAAAAATTTGGTGTATGAATGTAACTTGGGATGGCAGAGTGTTGCTTACCATTTATGGGTCACTGTGATCTTGACCTCTGACCTAGTTTTTAGAATAGTCGTGTCCAAAAACATATCTATTTTATTTTTTTAGATAAGAATCCTAAATTTTGGTATGGGGGTGCATATTGGGATTGCGAAGTGTCGCATTTTTTGGGTCAGTGTGACCCTGACCTCGACGTCAGATCCTTTTTTTTTAGAATAATCGTGTCCGAAGCATATCTCTCATATAATTTGAGGTAGGAATCTCAAATTTGTCGTCTGCATGTATAATGGGATGATGAAGTATCACATACCAACATTGGGTCACTGTGACCATGACCTTGACCTATGACCTAGTTTATAGAATTGGCATTGAGTCTGGTGCATATCTCCTATATTCTTTGGGATAGGAATTCCAAATTTGTTGTGTGAATGCATCTTTGGATGGCGGAGTTTCACGTACCATTTACTGGTCACATTGACCTTGACCTCTTACCTAGTTTTTAGAACAATAATGTCCGGTATTATTTTAGAGAGGAATCCCAAATTTGATGTGTTTGTGTGTGTGTGCATCTTGGGATCGTGGAGTGTCGTGTTCTATTTACGGGTCATTGTGACCTTAAACTTGACCTTTGACTTAGTTTTTAAAATAATCATTTCTGGAGCATATCTCTTATATTATTTGTGGTAAGAATCTTAAATTTGGTGGGGGAATGCATCTTGGGATGGAAGAGAGTCCCGTCCTATTTTCGGGTCACTGTGACCTTGACCTCTGACCTAGTTTCTAGAATTTGCATCCTGTCTGGTGCATATCATCCACATTTTTTGAAGTAGGAATCCCAAATTTGGTGTATGGATGCATCTTTGGACGGTAATATGTCGTGTTCCAATTTTTGGACACTGTAACCTTGACCTCTGACCTAGTTTTTAGATTAATCGTGTCCAATCAAATCTCATATATTGTTTTAGCTAGGAATCCTAAATTTGGTGTGTGGTTGCATCTTGGGATGGCAGAGTGTCATTTACCAAGTTTTGGGTCACTGTGACTTTTTTCTAGAATTATCGTGTCAGGAGCATATCTTATGTTATTTTAGGTAGGAATCCAAAATTTTGTGTATGGATGCATCTTTGGATAGTGATATGTCGTGGACCAATTTAGGTCACTGTGACCTTGACCTATGACCTAGTTTCTAGAATAAAAGTGTCTGGCGCATATAGCGTATATTATTTGAGGTAGGAATCCCAAATCTGGTGTGTGTGTATTTCTCTTAAGATCGCGGAGTGGTGCATACCATTCTGGGTCACTTTGACATTGACATTGACTTCTCACCTCATTTCTAGATTTTTCGTATCTAATCCTTTATATGAAATAACTAAGCCTCAAGTGTGTCTTATGCTAGACCAATTCTGCATTCGTCATGACACGGTGACATTTCTCTTTTTGATTTTGCTTCAGACTATTACTATAAAAATTGTGTCACTACATGAGCTCAAAATGCCTATTGAGTGTATTTTTGCTTTATTGGTACCAAACAATGCATAACAATCATTGTGTCGCGCAAAAGTTGTGACTTTTCGCTCTGCCTTTAAGAAAATTATTCCTAATAATAATACCCCTACTTTTCAAGAAGAGGGTGGGGTAACTCAACCCCTCATATTTTGTTGATGGCATAATAAATTCTCATGGTATCGCTTTGTCCATCACCGAATTGATAGATTTTACGTCCCAAGGTGTTTTTACGTTTTGTTTGTTTCTATTTTCAATTGAAAAGAGCCAGAACGTCAACTCATTGCTTAACTCGTTTTGACCCATGGAATGATTTTAAGAGTTATCTTTCCTTTGTTATGGTTTACACAATTTATTTTGGTTTCAATACAAAGAGCATAAAGTGTGTAAATAACGTGTATGACGAAAATACCAACTAATGGCATTTTTAAACTACCATCCGTTATATATTTTCAAAATATGTGCAATGTGACATGCGATTTTAGTCGTAAAAATACTGAAGCGAATTCTTTGCTTTCTAAACGGTTTTGGTAATGGCAATCCGCTATTTAGCTACATGAAACATCCAACTCAGTCATCAATTGTATAATTACTGGACCAGATTGTGGTCTACCAAATTGTACAACATAATAACAAAAATTTGCCTAATTTCACGAACTATTGTTAATGTTCTGCACACTTTTCAAAAGGTAAAACGTTATATTTTCCACTGAAATTTTGCGTTTTCTAGTATACATTCAGTACATGTATTTTCAATACTTATGAAAGGGGTACTTGCATCTGTGCCCACGCATGGATTTTCTTTAAACTTTGCATAATAATGACTCATTATATACAAACTATGAAAATGTATTTATTGAATTAGATAGTTAAGAATAAGGCTTAGGAAGCAACCCTGATGTACTCCACCTTTAAGGTGGCACCTGTATCTAAATTACCATGTCCTAAATCTATAGTTTTGTTTATTTCTATGATTTGTCATCTAGATTGAATCCAAAATACCATAGGCATTATATTAATACCAGGAAACCATTTGTATAAATTATGGTTTACGTTTTCTGAAGAAGTGGTTATAAAATTTCAATATTTTTTTTTCAAAAATTTACAAAACATTCAACATTAAATTCCAAAGATAGATATGTTCTAGTCTTTGTCAAGATATCGTATTATCACAAAAACATGCCATATATATCCTTCTGATCTGAGCCAAATTTCATGAAAATCCCAAACCGGTAACTTTGTCATTTCCTACCTCTTATGGATATAGGTCAGTTTTAGCAAAATTAAGTATTTAGTTGAAATGAATCAATAACTCGACAGAAGGAGGTTGTTTTTAAATCTACTTCCACTTTTCTTAAAGAAAGACATGTTTAGACAATTTCATATGATTAAATGGCCGGAAATGCCAAAGGTCATGGCCCCATGTCATGGCACTATGGGGCCAAGACAATGTGTATCACTTCCTCAAGTCCTGCAAGATATTGTTTAAGAATTATAATATCCTATCAATAAACGTGCGAAAACAAGAAGACAAAATATTTCCTTTACATCCCAACTGAACCAGAGTAGCCACATTTTGGTGCCGTGACCAGGATAAAGTGTAACAGAGTCATATCAAAGGTATCATAGAACAGTGGTCTACTTGAATAAGTGAGGTCCAGAAACGAAACTGTATGCCTGGAATATACAGCCAGCCAAAGAATAAATGTTGCCATTTGATGGAAATAGGCATCAGTTTTACAAAACAGAATAAACAAAGAAGATTTAAGCATTAATTTAGCAATACCTTTTGAAGCCAAGAGTTCTCTGTGACCAAAATGGTTAATTTTAACCAATAGGTTTGACAGGGGGTTATTCTTGTGAACCAGCTTTATTAATGAGGCTTACAATTATAAAACCATAGATATAAGGTTCTTCTCCTGTATGAACTTACTTTTCATAAGGTTTCTCTTGTGTATGAATTAAAATTCTTGATAATGTTACATATTAAGTGTAACATTAGTTAGATGTAGTTTTAACATTCGAAACTAGATTTGGTAAGTCCGGTGTCACCAATTTGTATCATGGCACTTAATATCAAAGAATATTGTTTTTTTTTTCCTTTTTACATTCAGTGATAGGGAAAAACACTGAATATATCAACTTCTACCAATAAACGTACTAGCATGGTGATTCAAACTAAGCAAGTATTCAAGTATGTTACACTGAAACATAATTATTGTATTTTTTTACATTTCGATGAATTAGGGCCATGTGTTTACATCAAGCTGAAAAAATATGTTACCGGTCCTTGAATTTCATGATTTTTTTCTACACATTCTTAACATATATGGAAAGTTTATATGTTGAAATGGTATCTTGACAAAGACCCCAACGTGTAAAAATTTTAATTTCAAATTTGACTGAATACAAAATATACAGTTGAAAATTGGGGTACCATCTCATATAAATGAATGCCCACCCGCTATCCTAATACATACAAAGCCATTTATAGTATCAACGAACTTATCAATGATATAGTTATTTAATAAAACATTTCTGCGCCCGTTACATGATATGTCAATTACTTTAGAAATGATTATAACTGGATACCCTAAGGTATTGTAGTGATATCATACATGACGTCATAAATTAGCAATGGAATTGCATAAAAACTCAAATGCACCATAAATATAAAAGCCATACCCCAGACAACTAATAAACATAATATTATCAAATTCCAAGCGTGGGCAGACTCCCATGTTAATTTCCCATACCATGAAAGAGCCCCTTTAAGCCATAACATAGAGAAAATGTAGCTCTTTAAAATGATACCAAAATGCTAGGGTTTTTATAAATCGGTTACTGAAATAAAAGACCATGCTGCCAACTTTCCAAATGACCCTCGTACGTCCTGGTAAGTGTTCATTCCCGAAAACGGAAATCATTCTCGATGGCACCATTGAGACTGCATAAATGTACGGACTGATCTTAGTTTCAACTGCGTATCATGCTATTTTATGAAATTTATGTTGTTGTTTTTTATTCAATTCTATTATTTCGCAAGGTGGAGCACATTATGTCAGTGCAGTCACAAATGTGTCATTACAGTCACAGTCATGTCAGTGCAGTCACGTTCAAGCACAATTCAAATTACGTAGAGTCCATCGTTATAATCTACTTACTTTTTATATCTGACTATGCAATAATGAAATACTAAACTTTTGACAGAAATCATTTCGAATATAAATCTATACAATTTTGTACATAAAAACACCACACTTTGAAAATACAATTTTTTCGTGTAAGTTTACTTTAAACAATTCTCTCTCCCACAGAAAACAACGAAATTGCATAAAACTCGAGTCTTCTAGGGTTTATGATCAGTGTTGTAGATCACCTCATGAAGATAATGAACATCTCATCAGAGACTGATTTTATGATAAAAAGTTTGTTCGTGACTGCACTGACAATTTAGCTAGAATAACAGGCATACAATTATTAACTGACCCATTATTCGTCGAGTTAAACTTCGCATATTTTCAATATTAGTTCCCCCGTGTATGTTTAATATAATGTTGCAGCAAGATTGAAAATCTTGACACTTTTTTATGATTTAGTCTTTCTGGATTCCTCCATTTTTTGATAATGACCCGTATACACTCTAATAAATATCCCAACGCTACCATCAAATAGCTCTGAACAGCTAAAATATGTGCAAAAATGTTAGGGGTAATTAAATCATTAATTTTATAAATCACGAAACTTATCTGTTGCATAATGGGTGCAAGTAAAATCAAAAGTCACAAGAATATTCAAAATGGTTACTGTTAATGATTGCAACGATGAAGAAATACCTTCTCAACTTTTCTTTCAAATATAATTAGCTTTCTATATAACATAATCCAGCTAGAGAACCACTTTACTCGAATGGTGGAGTCATTGCGTGTTTTCATTCAACGAGTGCATACGCGTATCTGGTTGTCTAAACGGTAATATTGTTGTATTTTTTGGAATTTAGCTCACCCTTTTTCTCAAGGGAAACGGTTTTCTAGGAATCTCCGTCCTGGGCCCAGAATTACAAAGCCTCGTAGGAGTTAGGCAGGACTTGGGTTAAGTTTTGATATTTCAACATGGTATAATAAATGCAAAATAAATTGCCTGGATTGATGCGGTATTTGTGGTCAAAGATATCATTGTGATATTCAGTAAAGTTAAATCTATTTTGATTTTAATGAGTGTTAAACGTTATTTTTCGCATCCTGAAAAATCGATGCTTAACTTGGGTCTTCCTTGACTCTAGGGGGCATTGTAATTCCGGGCCCTGGTCATTATCTTCTTATCTGTGTGCGTGCATGGTTGTGTCAGTATTGCTAACTTTGTTAAATACTTTTAAAAAAAACGCGTTATTGGCACTACTGGGGCAACGTACGGTAACGCACACTGGTTCTTTTATTTACTGCTTCAACATGGGGTGACTGCTCTTTTTTTCCTACACTTTCTCTTGTTTGTATTTGTCTGTTTGTCTGTCCATCTGTTTGTCTGTGTGTGTGTCTGTGTGTCTGTCTCTCTCTCTCTCTGCCTGCCTGTCTGTCTGTCTATGTGTCTGTCTGTCTATGTGTCTGTCTGTCTATGTGTCTCTGTGTTTGTCTGTCTGTCTGTGCGAGTGTCTGTCTGTATGGCTTTATGTATTATGTATATATGTATGTTGTCTTTATTGTCATAAATGTCTGTAAATTGTAACATGTAAGGAGACCAACTAGTAGCCCCAGGGCTGTTTGGAATCCTAATAAATAAATAAAGCATTAAATTAAATTAAAACGGTTTTCACAGCGACATTTTATGCAGGCGTTTTGGGGTGAAATTGAGATTTTTGAAACGCGATATTCGTTCCCTTTCTCGGCGAAAAAATGGCCGCCGATCGTGAAGAAAATGTTAAATTGTTGTTGTTGCTGTTGCTTTTTACCAACACTGTACAAATATTATCAAAATCTACACGCGCACAATTAAGCTATTGGGTCACTGTATAGGCGCCAACTTTAATATTCGGTCTTGCTATTTCATCTGCTCATGAAATATGACAGGTGACCCAATAGCTCATTAATACACCTTTCGCGTGATTATTGGACAACAAAATGTTGTAATGTTGAAGCGTTGTAAAAAATGGGAAAACTTTACAGTTCGCAGTTGTATTACAATAAACGGGCGCCATTTTCACTGTATAGTTTGCTGGCGCTTTATGGGGTTGCTATATCGACCAATGTATTTTTTTCAATACGTGTGTTATACAATATACAGGTAAATTGCGATCAATTGTGAAATACATTGTAAATGTAGGACAGTTCTCCACTGTTTAACCCGAAACCGTGTGTAGTTTCGAGGAGCTATAAACTGTAAGTAAATGTGTTTTCTTCTTTCTTTTTTTCATTGTTAAGAGAGATTTTGCTTGATACTTTACTAAGTACTCAGTAAACAGAGGACAGAGCTACTGTCCTACCAGCGTGATTATTGGACAACAAATTGTTGTAATGTTGAAGCGTTGTAAAAAAAATGGGAAAAATTTACAGTTCGCAGTTGTATTACAATAAACAGGCGCCATTTTCACTGCATAGTTTGCTGGCGCTTTATGGGTTGCTATCGACCCATGTATAATTTTTTCAATACGTGTGTTATACAATGTACAGGTAAATTGCGATCAATTGTGAAATACATTGTAAATGTAGGACAGTTCTCCACTGTTTAACCCGAAACCGTGTGTAGTTTCGAGGAGCTATAAACTGTAAGTAAATGTGTTTTCTTCTTTCTTTTTTTTCATTGTTAAAAGAGATTTTGCTTGATACTTTACTAAGTACTCAGTAAACAGAGGACAGAGCTACTGTCCTACCAGCCAAGAGTGACAGTGACGTCATGTTTTGTTTACAAAATTATCATGGACTTATCATCGATAGATCACAGGATAGAATTAATACACAAGTGATCTGTCAATTAGCGCTAGCTCAAGTGGAGTGTACATAACAAGTGTAAACAATAT
Organism: Loripinus fragilis; assembly: GCA_964019695.1. Classification (NCBI taxonomy): domain Eukaryota; kingdom Metazoa; phylum Mollusca; class Bivalvia; order Lucinida; family Lucinidae; genus Loripinus; species Loripinus fragilis. Next base: position 105,920,881 of record OZ026514.1, on the reverse strand, counting down.
ATTACGTCACTGTCTCTCTTGGTTGGCTCGACAGTATTTTTCGATTTTATTAACCTGACATAGGTGCATAATTTCACGGTTAGTGCACAAGATATTTTTACCTTCCGCCGACTTTCGGTATTTACCGTAAGATTTACAGGAATTTTGCAAGTAGTAATGTTAATAAATAATCGTTTTGTACCGTCCTACTGACTAGTCAAGGGGTCATGATACAGAGTTTACAACCAAAAGGTCGTGAGTTCGAGTCCATGTGTATTCTTTTTTTTTACCTTTATTCGATTAGTTTAATTTCATTTATAATAGATGTACCACGACCTTTGAGGAATGAAATTTTGGATCCTTCTATTTCAATATTTCTATGCGTAACAAGTAAAATGAGCCAGTCTGTCCGAATCATCATCACAGATTCACGTGAAAATATTTTTCCATATTATAGCCAAAACATATGGTTAAAAATTATTCACTATACATGTTGTTTGAACTTAAGTTCAGTGGGAAAACGTCTTAAGAAAAGTATGCAGCAAGTCTTGGCACTAAGGCAAAACAGATATTTTTTTAAATATCTGTGATTACTTTAAAAAAAATATGTCAAAAGCACAGAGATCCTATTTCACATATCGAGCGTGCGGTAAACGTTCGCGGTGAGGATCCTACAAAAATTACAATAACAAATGCAAGTATAGATAAACAAATAAATTTGTAGCGAGTCTATATTTACAAAATTGAAAATACGCATCTAGAAATTGGGGTTTCAGGCGTTTTATTACGTATACTATTCTTTTTTGAAGCACGTAAATGTTCCAGACAGACTGGCTCAGTGTATGCGTTACGCATCAACCTTTTGAATATAATAATCCAAAGGACATTACTCAGAGGTCGTGGTACATCTATAATAAATGAAGTTAAACGAATCGAATAAAGTAAAAATACAAAACAAAAACAAGAACTTACGTGTACTCGAACTCACGACCTTTTGGTTGTAAACTCTCTACCATAACCACTTGACTAGTCAGTAGGACAGTGCAAAACGTTTCATTATCTGATTAGTACTTGAAAAATTCCTGTTAAACTTACGGTAAATACCGAAAGTCGTGGAAAGTAAAAATATCTTGTGCACTAACCGTGAAATTATGCACCTGTGTCAGGTTAATAAAACCGAACAATATATATGTTCAAATTTTTGTGTTATAATTTGACATTATATTCCTATCATCCATTACAACAAAAGAGTGCTATAAGGGACTGAATAACCGGTAGCCTAAATTCATTATCAATGGTCATTTTCAGGGGAAATACACACAAAACAAGCAACCAGCTAATGAACATATTTTCTTCACTTAAACAAAAAGTTCATACAATTTTCTTTTTCATGCTTGTCTGTGTTTCTAACGACATTTTAAAGCCCATGTTTTATAGAACTTCCATTGATTTTGGGAGCGTGTTTGTGGAAAAAGATATGAGTTTTTCAGTCATGTTGGAATGGGTCTTCCTGGGTTTAATAAGTGCTAAGCGGAAGATAAAGTGTCCTGCTCAAGGACACAACACAGTCGAATCCACAATCCATAGGTCACGAGACTAGCCATCTTTACATCGTACAGGTAAGAGATGTTGGATGGCATTTAGCTAAGTTCAACCCTTGGATGAAAACAATTTCTGGACCAGCCACCTTTATTTGGGCCAAAACATACTTAAGGACTTTGAAAACGCATCACCCAGATTAGTTCCTTTATTCCACAAACCCTGAGAATGTCAGCGAGATAATTGTTATTGCATTTCATAGTCTGACCAGCTAGTAGAGTGTCCTAGAAAATCCGTGGTTGTAATAGACTATAAATTTACTTTAAGGTATTGAAAAAGTATCCCTTTTAAGACAGGGGTGGTCGATTTTGAAGGACACAAATTCAGCTGCAAGTTAACACGCGTTAGTTTTGATTCCTGCCTCAATAGATTTGCGCCCTTTGCTTCTTTCACGATTGCATATTCATCATTGAACGATTAGAAATGAATTGACAGTTCGGCATGCTCAAAATTACACCCCTTTAAAAAAAACTCATACTCTACCCATCTTGATTACTATAGTCTAGTAATAAAATTCAACGATTTGGGCCTTTTAAAGTTTCGATTTTTTACGTCCGTTTTTATTGGAAGAGGCTGAGGGCATACACAAATGAAAGATGATGCATGTATAACGCTTGTATCACGCGTCTTTTGTATTGTGCAAGTGACATCAATGTAATTTTTAAGACGTTCTCGATCACATGTCAGCAGATCTCCTGCCATGGTTTACATCAAAACGTCCTCCCCACATGAATGCCAGTGTATGTAGTCAATATTAGTTATAAAAGCGTGCATAAAGGTAACTTATGGAGATTTTTCTAAAAAGGAGCTTTAAATTGATGTTCAAATTTGACGTTTATTTTCGAAATATTGAAGTTATCAATTACTTTCTATTAGAAAACTCTTTTGGTGATTTGGTATCATACACGCCACAGTTTAAACATAAAAATAATCAAAAAGCTTCATGTTACTGTGCAGAAATGTGTTGGATGCTGTATGTACCCATGTGACGTCATCAGTAGCGCGTCGCGTGATAGTGCAGTCAAATGAACGACTGATTCATACCAATGATTCATACTAATTCTGGGTTGCACATTAAAACCTGCGAGTAACTTTTCAATCGCATATACGGTTTGCAAGAAAAGTGCAAAAATATGGTGATGTGTTTCAAAGTCCTCTAGTATACTTTTCCATATTCACAGTAGATAATCACCTGACTTGCGGACAGTGGGCTCATCAGATGTTGCAAAGGATTTTGATGGAAAATCAATATATTTTTGACATTTTCAAGGCAAGTGACCGCTATATTTTTGTGTTTTCTGCATGCATGCGTATAATGAAATTTCCAAAACGGCGAACGTTCTTTAAGAACGTGTGATATGAAACATGTTTGTACCAAAGTGGAATGTGAGAATCTTACAGACGCTTCATAAAACATCAAAACGTAGCAGATTATCATCGGCAACTTGGTAAAATAACCCCAATCTGCATCAAACATTTGCTGTTTATTTGCGAAATAATGCAAAACCAATGAGTTATTTTCAAAAATATTTGAAGAAAAATCAATGTCCTTTTATATAAACACGAACTTTTGGGCCAAACCTTCCAAAAAGGGTGTTTTTAACTCTATTACTGTTATGGACCCGTTGCCTCTTGACTGACCGAAATATCGATACTATACTTTATCAAGTGCTGATAAGTGCTGATAAAGTAATTCTTTTGACTGACCGCAATACTGCCCTGGGTGTGGGACTTACTGGTCAGCTGTTTATCGATTCGAGTACAAAAAACGATGAGAAAGGGTACTTTTTAAAGCTGGGATGTGCGCATCCCTGTCATCGCTTAGGATAGAAAATAAACGCTATAATTTTAGTAGGAATATTGATTTTAATCATAAACTTGAGTAAAGTTTCAAACTCAAAATATAGCGCAATGATTGGCTACTTGTGGACACGTGTCCATAAGCAGCCAATCATTGCCTTTCATTTTGAGTTTGAGAAAGAACTCGTTTTAAAACCTCAGGGCATGGTTACTGCTTACTACTCTCCATCCTGCTAGGGAAGGGAGCCAGAAAAGCTATTCGAGCAACAGTGCTTTTACCCACCGTTTATCTCTAGTATATACGTGACGTCGATATAGTAGCGCCTTTCGATTTTCGAATAGAATTATAGTTACTATAGTAGGAAGTAATGTTCGATTCAAAATGGGCCCTGGTTATTTTACAGGGTACTGGTTACCTGTTTTCAGTAATTGGCCATATGTGTATCGGGAACCAGCAATTTTTGTAGATATAGTGATGTAAATTTTCATTTCTTAAAGGTTGTCGTAGTCTTTACCAAAGCAGAAAAATGGTGGACGAGCAAAAATTCAGAAACATGGTGACCAACCAATTTATGGAGAATGTGGAATATTCGCGGGAGAAATATTCGTTTCTTACTGTATTTAGTAAGTCTGCCTCAACCCTGGCTTTAGGATCCACATATCGTTGTTGTAGCTGTGCGCATGATCATGAATATTTGGAGTACATCCTTGATACAGGTGAGGTGAATGAGAAGTTGTACGATAAAATAGTGAAAAGTTTAGCTATAGGAAAGTGTCATCATGCAGATGCAGTTTCTAAAGACCAGCTAGTCTCCACGACTATTACAGGACTACATATTGCAGCAGCAGTTGGAACAGAAAGGGCAGTTAAGGAAAACCTAGAGAGATGTTGTAGATATATGAGTGATTATGGAATTTTCAATCTGCATCCCTTTGATACTGCAATGGTGAAAAAACAAACTAATATTTGTAATTTATTTGTAAATTACTGGCTCAGTCATGGCGCTGGATATTTATATTCTCCACATATGGCGACGGTAAATGATAAATCTTTGCATATTCAGGAAGTTAGTCGCCTTGAATTTTGTGTAAGACAAGCAAATAATCAGCTACTACAAACAATAACTACCAATTTGTCTAAAACCTCTGGCTTTGGAGAAAAGGGTATTAGAAATATTCAATGTATACTAACTCCATCAATCCCTAATACAGGTTTGGCGCATGCTTTAAAGCTCACTATGAAATATCAATTAGTGCCACTACAACACACTCTAGTACAGTATATGCAGCTTCTAAATAAATATGACATACTAACTAAGGAAACCAGAAATGACTGTCTTTTGTCAGCATTAATGTATAATAACCACAAGCTTCTTGAACAAATGTTGAAGTTTTTAGACTTAAAGGGCTCGAATGAGAATACATTCATAAGCAAGTGTTGTACGGTACTGCAGAATAGAAAACAATGTACAAACTTGCTCCATCATCGCCGCGTCATTCGACCAGTAAGTATGTCAAAAGAGGAACATATTAAAACCATTTTTACCTTGTTTTGCATATTCTACAATGATTTCAAAAATGAGCTCAAAAGCTTGTTAGAATCTGCACCAGGCATTCAACATGGGTTCATAAAAGCATCCCTCCTTAACCAGATACCTTCTTTTAGGCTTTATGATCATGACATTTTTGTAGCCCATATAGTACTGTCTATCATAGAACTAGGTAAAGCTGAAACTTTGATACATGATGCTAAGTTCATTGTCCCACAGCTCAGAGAAATGCTGTTAAACTATTCAAGGTATAGTTTGCGCATCAGACACGCTGTAGAATTACTTATACATGAAAATGTTGAAATTGACACTGAGAAAGTAATTATGAGAGATGATAGTAACTTTCCTCTTGGTCTGAGAAGAGGGAGATTATATCACTATATTACTGATGTAGAACAACACGGGGAGTATGGTCACAACGGTGAAGATTTGGTGTTAAACTATCTTTGTACATTCCTGCTAGAATGTGGGTATGAAGTTCCAAGGCGCTGTTTGTTTGATATTCTTATGAAAAAATCTGATAAGGAATATATATTAGCAGAGCAGGCATAAATCAACAACTATCTAGACACTCCAAGATCACTATTGGTATGCTGTCGGAACTCCCTACGAAAACATTTTAGAGGAAGATATATTCACAGATTTGTAAAAGTTTCAGGATGCCCACAGAAAATCAAAGACATTATTCTTTTGAAATATTTGCTACGCTGCATCAGAGAATAATCTAAAACCTGTATTGAGCAGCCACTTCAAAAAGTCCAAAAATTGGTTTCAATACCAATTATCACTTCAGCTAACATATGTCTTTAAGACCCCTTTGTTTTGTCTATTTTAAGTGGCAACATGTGACAGGTACTACTGTAAGGCAAAATTAACAAGCTATTAAGATTTTGATACTAATCACATATATGGTTAGCAAATCTTTAAGCATTTGTGCCCCATCTATCTAGTAGTGCTAGTGTTCTGAATTTAAGGCTAGGCCCCCATGTTATACTTTTTTTCATTCTCAATCAACTGAGTGCATGTGCAGTTCCAGAGGGGGGGGGCGGGGCAGGGGATCTGCCCCCCCCCCACCTCCCCTGAAAAATCACAAAAATATAGGGTTTCTTAGCAATACTGATCCGGATCCCCTGGAAAATCACAAAGCTACCAAGCCAGCATTCAATGCTGGGCCAACAGCGGTACGCAAGCGTAACACCATTTAAATGGCGTTTGGCTGGTGGACCCATGATGACCCACTTAAAGTAGAATATGGATCCTTCCTCCCCTCATCAATTAAAAAAAAGGTGTCAAAATTGGACCCCCTCTGGCAAAACTGTCTGGATCCACGCATGGAGTGTGAGTTTTGTCTTATCATAAATGATAAATTGCCAACATTTTATGGCATTTTAACATTTATCAGCATGATAAATACATCATCTAAGAGCTAAGGGACGAGACACGTCTTCATTTTCCAGCATTTTAGTTTTATGTAAAGTTGGAATTTCATGTTCAGTGAGTCAAGATATAAATCAATATTCAAGAATATTGTTTTCCATTAATTACACCCACTCCTAAATTATTTCTGTCTCTTTTATTTGTCTGCGCAATATTTGTAGAAAAAATGTGCATTTCAATATCAGCTGGATTATATTAAGAGCCTGTAGATCTTTATCTACACGGTTAAACAGCAAGCATATATCTGCTAGAATTAACAGGACAAAGGAAGTTAAATTACAATGTCTCACAAAGATTTGCAAAGAGTCTGGTACCCAGTAGTTACAACCAGTACTAAAAGTTTATTTTCTTCTCCAAACGTGTACCAGTCTTTTTATTTCTCTACTCCAAACTTGTACCATGCTGTTTCATGGTAGGTCTCACCAGGGCGAACCACAGAAGTTGGAAACCTTGGCTAAAATAGAAAATAAAATATTAATATACTTTCCATGATTTCCTATTGCTTTGCAGAAAGATGGTTTATATGTTCTAGGAGATGATGCATTGATTAGTTAGGGGTCTTTCATGGAAACGAAATATCTATGTGTCTTCATCCACATCTGAATGAAGGGTGGGGTTGGTGCTGTGAAACTGGTTTAAGCCCTTCAGTAAAATATTTTACTGACCGTTCCAAGGCGGTACTTCTTTTGTGGATCGTTTATGATTTTACTGTCTTGTGTTTGCTATGCCTTTGTGTGCCAAGGCGGTACTTCTTTTGTGGATCTTTGGTGGTTTTACTGTCGTGTGTTTGCTATGCCTTTGTGTGCGTCTGTGTTATTTGTTACCTCTTGGCTCTCGTTTATGGTGTCTAACTGTAAGTTTGTCACTTTCCCATTGGTATCCTGGGTCAGGTGTGGTACTTGATTGTATCGATTCCTGATCGTTGCACCCTTACTTACTTTTGATATATAAAGAAATGAAATATTTCACTACTAAGATATGATATTTGCCAGAGCTACTTCTTGTAACAGCTAATGAATCTTGAGCAGTGACATATTTCGTTAGTTATGATATGATTTCATGTCAGCCTTTGTATAACAACGCATTTCCTTTCTTTGTTGCCTTTACTTATCTTTTCAAGTTTCCTTTTTCATGGAAACACTAAAATGTAATTGAGACGTGGCATGAGATTTCCAACCATGTGTAATGTGTGACCAGCAAATGCTCAGACCAGCCTGCACATACGGTCAGTCTGATCAGAGCCTTTGCTAGTCGCTTGAGTATTCTATGATTATTACGCTACTAATTAAACAACATTTGGAGTTTCTAAGCTTGACAGTAGGCTGCACATGCTCGTATAAGTCTACACTTGTCAAAATGCCACATTGTTGAAAATCTCATGTCGTGACTCATATAGTACTCAGGCTTGGCTGAATACACATTAACAACTTAACGACTCATTCTTTATGTGTAGTCAGCCAAGCTTTCATGACAGAATTTTCATATCATGGAGACACAGTGTATAAGTAATATTCTCTATAATTGAGCCACGACATGTGATTTCCAACAATGTGACGTTTTGTTAAGTGTGGACTCAGACGAGTCTGTGCAGGCTCCTTTAAGAAACGCCAACTGATGTTCAGTCGGTAGTTCAACACTCATAAAATATGGGAGTCACTAGCAAAGACTCTGATCAGACTGCACGTATTGCATATACCACATTGTTGGAAATATCATGTTGCGGCTCAATATTATGTATATTTGATCTCGTGTTTAGCTAAATTTTGAGTTGTTGTTGTTGTTGTTGTTAATGTTGTTTTATTCAGCATTATCCACAATAATAAAGATACTATGTGTTTTCACCACTCAAAATAGAAAAACAACAAAGATCTTAATGAAAATTGGTAGTTTAAAAAAGGTCAAAAGTATTGCAGAATGTTGGAGCATTCTGCAATCCTTATAATCTGCATTAAGCGATAATTGGTATTGAAAACCAATTTGTGGTCTTTTTGAGAGTGGCCATTTTCACAGGCTTTACTATACATGTTGTGAATTGAAAAATGCAGTTGGCTCATTAGCGCTTACATACTGGGTAATATTTCATGTTTTCATTGTTGTCTGTTAACTGTATCTTTTTATTTTACAAAACAGAAATCAAGAACACATTTAGCAGACGACACAAGGAAAAAGTTAGAACGATAAAAGAGTTTCCCATTTAGGTTAGTCAACATTTAGGTTAGTCAACATGAATAAGATATCCGTCTTGAAAATAGAAGCTAAACAATCAAGTGATCCATGCTTCATTTTAAAGAAGTTATTATCTAAAAAATCAAATGTATGTAGAAAATATATGAAACTTAATTTACCTAGAACTGTAAAGCATATTGTATCAAAGGTTTTAATCAAACATAATGCTTATAAGCCATTCATAAAAAATAAGGTCGCAGAGCCTCTGGATGTTCCCAAATATACATACCAAAGAATCTGTGGCTCAGTAGTAGAGTGCTTGACTCAAGACCGAGGGGCAGCCGGTTCGTGTCTCACCAGTGTCACTGCTTTGAGGTCCTTGAGCAAGACTCATTTATCCTAGCTTAGTAATGGTTTAACCCAGGAAGACCCTTCCCTGTTTAATTGAAAGGTTGTTGATGGGACGAAAAGAATCAAATCAAACAAAAAATATTAAATTTCAACCAGCCCAGTACTGCTTAGTACAGGTAACAAAGAACTACTCCATAAAACTGTGAAAAAAAATAAAAGCAGAAAAGTGTAACCATGCTGATACAGTATCTGAGGACCAACTACTTTCTAAGTCTATTACAGGACTACACATGAGCCCTGGCATGAGATATGTGGTATGCGCAACCAGCAAAGGCTCCGACCAGCCTGCCCATACGCGCAGACTGGTCAGAGCCTTTGCAAAGTAAGTAAGGGTGCAAAGATCAGGAATCGATACAATCAAGTACCACGCCTGACCCAGGATACCAAGTCGCTTAAATATTCTATGACTGTTAAGCTACTGACTGAACTTCATTTTGAGTTTCTTAATTTAAAAGGAGGCGGCTAAGGCTCCTCAGAGCCTACACTTGTCAAATTTGACACATTGTAGGAAATCACATGTCACGGCTCAATATTATTGCATCAGCAGTTGGTACAGAAAGGGCAGTAAAGGAAAACCTAGCACAATGTTTTGGATATATGAGTGATTGTGGAGTTTTCAATCTGCATCCCTTTGATACTGCAATGGTGAAAAAACAAACAAATATTTTTAGTTTATTTGTAAGTTACTGGCTCAATTATGGCAATGGATTAATATATTCTCCACATTTGTCGATGGTATATGGTAAATCTTTACTTGGCCAGCAAGTTAGTCGTCTTGAATTTTGTGTTAGACAGGCAAATAATGAGTTACTGCAAACAATAACTACTAATCTTTCTGAAAATCCTGGCTTTGGAGATAATGACATAATAAATATTCAGTGGATACTAACTCCTGCTACCCCTTATAGGGGTTTGGCGCATGCTTTACAGCTCACTATGAAATATCAATTAGTGCCACTACAACACACTCTAGTACAGTATATACAGCTCCTTAGTAAATATGACATACTGACTAAAGCTAGTATCTCACTGGGATGCGAGCAATTTGCGACTATTTCGAGACTAATTTGAGACACGCTTTGGCGACAGAAATACGACATCGCAACCATAATCACATTGCGGTCACACAGAATAGGTGATTAAGACATATTTGCGACAGTCGCACGAATATCGTACGATTGTCGCACGAATCATTGGCGAATGTTTCACGACATTCGCGCGACATTCGTGCGACATTCGCGAGACACTCGCACGATGTTCGTCCGATGAAATTGCGAGCATTTATTAACAGCGACTGCCTCAAGACGTTCTCACGAACGCCGTGCGACTGTCGCGCGAAGGTCGTGCGACTGTCGCACGATGGTTTTGCGAGAAATGATAAACCAAGAAAAATAAACATTCTAGCAAGCATTGAAACTTCAGACTAGGAAGGTACTACGCTAGGCTGGAAGGAGTTAGATTGTTGGAAGGTGTCACGCTGCTGGGTGGTGTTTGACTCCTGAATGGTAGCAAATATTGAGTTAGAAAAAAGTTACTCGTTTAAACTGCACATTTATGATGGCCCATCAAGCAGCTTAAGAAAGTCAGTCGAGAATGCACATGCTCAGTTGCCCATACGTATGGCATGATGAGCCCAATCAAATCAAAATTGCAATGAGTTCGGATGAGTATCGTCCTGCAAAAATCTATTCTATACAGTTATGCGCACAACAAAGGCACATATCAGACTGCACGGATGCGCATTCAAATCAGAATATTAGTTGTCCGCTGCATATAGGGTATTGTATGCCAAATTCAACTCATAGAAGGGAGTGCAGTGGCTCAGTGGTAGAGTGCTTGACTCGAGACCGAGAGACCGCGGGTTCGAGCCTCACCAGCCTCACTGCGTTTTGGTCCTAGAGCAAGAAACATTTATCCTAGCTTAGTACTGGTTCAACCCAGATAGACGCGTCCCTGTTTAACTGAAAGATTGTTGATGGGACGTAAAGAATCAAAACAAACAAACAATTCTTAGAAGGGCTGCAGAGACTAAGCAGGCTGTTGTAGTTTTACCAAGACACAATAATAATACCTTTATACTGAAATAGAAATATTTAACATTTAAGTAGGCCTTATATAACATACTTAACAAATTTATCCTCTCAGAATGCAGAGCCATTTTTAATAATTGAAATTACTCCAAACAGTATACATGTAAGTGGGCCTAATCAATACACCATACTTACATGAAACTATCCTCTCGGATAGCAAGAATACTTGACAACTGGAATTTGTCAAAACTGTATACTTAAGTATGCCTAACCAAGATCACATACTAGAGGGAACTATCATCTCAAATAGGAGGAACTCTTTTAACGAACCTTTGGCGACATAATTGCGAGTAATTTAAGATACTCGCGCGATAGTCGTGAGACGTTCATGTGACTGTCTCACGACGTTCGCCAGAAGATCGCTTAGTTTAATTTACTCGCAATGTTGTCGCGAACTGTCGCAGTTATGTCGCAATTGGCTCGCAATTTACTCTTATTTATCTCGCAAATATGTCATGATCCAAAATGATTGCGACTAAATTGCGAGGGGTTGGCGACTAGTTCGCGACGAGTTTGAGACACCCGCGATGACATTGCGACTATTTTGCGAGGAATTTTGTCGCATAAAATTTTTGAACATGTTCAAAATTTTCGCGACTACTTTGCGCCACTTGGCGACACATGCGAGGAAATTACGAATCACTGGCGACTGTTTCGAGACTGCTTTGCGACCCACTCGCGATGTCTGTCGCCAGCTGTCGCAAAACAGTCGCAGTCCAGTGAGATAGGGGCTTAAGGAAATCAGAAATGACTGTCTTTTGTCAGTATTAATGTATAATAACCACATGCTTCTTGAACAAATGTTGATTTGTTTAGACTTAAACGACTCGAATGATTATACATTTTGTATATTCATAAGCAAGTGTTGCATGGTATTGCAGAAAAGAGAGAACTGTTCAAAATTGCTCCAACAGTACCGCATTATTCGACCAGTAAGTATGACAAGAGAAAAGCATATTAACACCATTTTCACCCTGTTTGGCATATTCTACAATGATTTCAAGAGTGAGCTCCAAGAAATGTTGAATAAATATTCAAAATATAATTTGCGCCACAGAGAAGCTGTAGAAATACTTATAAATGAAAATGTTCATATTGACACTGAGAAGCCATTGAGCGTGATTGGAAGTTTTCTCTGGATCTGCGAATAGGAAGATTTTATCAGTGCATTGCTGATGCTAGAGAGCATGGGCTGTAGGGTCACAACGGTGAAGATCTGGTGTTGAACTATCTCTGTCCATTCCTGCTAGAATGTGGGTATGACGTTCCAAGGCGCTGTTTGCTTGATATTCTTGATAAAGCATCTGATAAGGAATCTAAATCTACAAACCATGCATATATCAAAAACTATCCAGACACTCCAAATTTCGCAGAAGTTGCATATATCAAAAACTATTTAGAAATTCCAATATCTCTACTTGCATACGGTCGGAACTCCTTACGGAAACCTTTTAGAGGGAGATATATATACAAATTTGTGGAAGTTTCAGGATGCCCACAGAAAATCAAAGACATTATTATTTTGAAATATTTGCTACTCAGCCTTAGAGAAATAAAGTAAACCCTGCTAGAGTAGCCACCTAAAAGAAGACCAAAATTAGTAAAACCTGCTTGAGTAGCCGTATAAAAGAAGACTAAAATTGGCGTTTAATGTGTTAAGTCCTTTAGAGAGGTTAAAAACATTGCAAAATGCTCCCTTCATGCATTCTGAAAAAAAAGTAAGTGAGTATGATCAGGAAATACCACAATCACAAACTGTAGACAAAGCCATGGCACCGCGAGGAAGAGCTACACAACAATCACAAGGCACAAGGAGGAAAAACTAAACAAAGCAACCAGCTCTCTCTTCCCCATCAAGATGATTGCAAAACTAGACTGAACATAAAGTAGTAACTAATCTTCGTCTTTGATTCTGCTGTTGTTGAAGTACAAGAAATGTTCAGCTCCCATGAGGGCATTCTAGCTATTGCAATGTATCATCTCGGAGAATCAAATTAACACACTATAATGAAACAAAGAGAAGGGCTCACGACTCACAGATAGTCAGAGCTAAAGAAAATGTTTCGACCACCAAACTAACTGCTGTCTTTAAGACCTTTGTATTGTCTGTTTTTGAGTTGTCATATACGACAGATACTAATGACTTATATGAGTCGTAGATGTTGTAGGACCTATGAATGCATACCAACCAATACCATTCCACATCTTATCTTCTGCCGTATTTCTGTCCAGAATATTTATTTATGCTGGCTCAAACATCTACGATGAGGGCGTATCTCGAATCGAACTATAGTCCCTACTATAGTAACTTAAGTTTGATTCGAACATCGATAGTTGCTACTATAGTCCTACTACACCGTTACTCAAGAAGGTTGTCTGGTTCCCTCCTCTAGCCCTATCTAACAACATGGGTTCAAGAGTAGCCTCAAAATAATTTGTTTTAGAAAATAAATACTCGCTGTGCTCTATTCGCGGTCCTACGTATTCGTAATTGTTATAGTGCTACCAAGATCTAATGACCATGTTTACATTTGCTTGTTTATAAACGTTGAAATCAAAACATCAGGCTTGCATATTCAGCGGGCATGTGTAGTTTTATTATCTTGTATAGCGCGGTAGGTAAAGTGGTTGGCATCAGAAAATCCATTTATTTTCCATTATGCGCAGGTTCGAATCCAACAAATATCTTCATTTATTTTCTTCATTTTTATTGCATCATATTTTCACATGAATCCTCTAAGCATAACTGGAAAACAGTTTTAACATTTATACAAAGTGCCCATCAAATGGGACATTATCAAACACGGAACGTATATGCGAGATACCACTGAATGTATCAACTCAATAGGGTATGCATTGTTTGCAGCCATTAAAGCGATATTTATCAACCGAAATAGTTTGGAAATGATAATAAATTATATCTATACATAATTAAATAAATAAATATCAATATAAAATCTAAAAAAAAACGAAAAAAAAACACAAGGACGGTGACAAGATTCGAACCTCGCTCCTTCCATGACAGTGGATAAGCGATCCGTCCATTATGCTACGAATTCTACTTGTGATTGGTTTGTGCATTTAATATTTTAGATGAAATAAATTTCATGTATTATTCTAAAAATTATGAGCTATAAAAATATTTTTGGTATTGGTAAATATTATTGAAAACGCAGAATGTCAACATAGTCAAAATAGCGCTGCAGGACTATAATTAGAGTTGGCTGTGTAGTATATGAACATTATTTTTGTCTGCAATGAAGAATTGATAGAGAGCATGCCAGGCTATTCACTTTGTTTACTTGGCAACCAACTAAAGTTCCAACTGCAGCCGTTCGGATGTAAACGTGCGCGCGCACCTATTACATAATACCTATAGTAGGAACTTTAGTTCGATTCGAAGTGGGCCGAGATAGCAGAAAAGAAAAAGTATTTGAAAGGAATATAGATATTTAGTGAAATAGATCAATATGAGCGAAAATGTATATGAAAAAAAAACCCATCTCATAGGACTTTACAGATTCTACTGTAAGGCAAGATTTTGCTACTGATCACATACATATGCGAAGTCACTCTTTTTAAAGCATTCGAGCACATCTATCTAGTAGTGTGAGGCCAGGTTCCAGGTTAAAATACTTTTTTTCATTCTTAATTCTACTGAAGATGGAATTTATCACGCTCATAAATGATAATTGCCAACAGTTGTTTTATTTTAGCATTTATTACTGTAAATTCGGAAACATGTTTTCGCCAGAATTTTATTTTCGCGAATAGCGTTAAAAGACATATTGCGACGTTCAAACTTCGCGACTAAGGCATGATTTACCTATATCAGTAAAAGACAGAGTGAATTGCTATTTTGTGAGGGTTTGATTTTCACGAAATTTCGCATATGCTAAGTTTAGCGAAAATATAACCCTCGCGAAAATTTCCGAATTTACAGTATCGTGATAAATACATAACCTGAGAGCTAAGTAGTCCGGTAGAAAACCAGAATGACCTGGAACTTGATTTTAAAGGTTTTTTTCTTTGTTGGTTCTTGTTGTTGAGGCATTTTACTTGATGAATCCATCTGATGCCACTCTGACATCATTGAGCGTTTTGAAATGTTCAAGATGGCGTCCAAGATGGCCGCAAGTTAGGCTCCTAAGACCTATATGACCAACATACTCGATCAAAAGCATTTTATTTTTGACTTTACATGGATGTTTCAGAGGCTAAATGTTACAATCAATTGAATGGAACATTATTTTGATTCAGAAGGTTTAAGTATTAAAGATGGCGTCTAAGAAGGCCGTCAGCTAGGCTTCTAAGACCTATATGACCGACATACTCGATAAAAAACACTTTACTGTTAACTTTTGATGGATGTTTAGAGGCCAAATGATACAAACAATCAAATAAGAACATGGTTTTGATTCAGAAGTTTGAAATTTAAATATGGCGTCGAAGATGGCCGTCAGTTGGGTTCCTAAGACCTATCTGACTTAAACACTCGATATAAAGCATTTCAATTTTGACTTTTTATCGATGTATACTGTAGAGGCCTAATAATAAAAACAATTAAAATGAAGCATTCCCAGGTTTGATTCATAAGATTGAAATATTAAAGATGGTGTCCAAGATGGCCGCCATGTAAAGCAAAATTCGACCTGAAATCGAATTCGCAGTTAGTAACTATTTTCTGATAGTTTTCCGTTGTTTCTGGAAAATTAAACTAGCATGTTATTGTTGTTTTTCAGCGTTGTAAAATATTTAAGATGATGTCCAAGATGGCACCAATAACATGGTGGGGAATCACATGTTTTTTTTTGCTATGATACACTGCATGGAAAAAATAACAGACTCTTATTTTTGGTTATGGTAATTTTTTGTCTTTGTTCGGAGAATCGTAACCATCAGTTCATGCGCCCTGCACTTTTCAGACCACTTTCGGCCGGATCGGATAATACCATAATATCATATGATTCTCATAAAGATTCCTACTTTGGGAAAACAGTTCTTCGAAAAGTAAGTGATAAATTACAGGGTATACTGAACAGCCGATATTATCACTGAAAACTTTGTGGCAGAGTGCTTGATCAAAGTACAAATCTTTTTTGAATCAATATGCTGAAAAAAGTCAGCTGGATGGATGGATAACAAAAATACTTATGGAGTCTAGTTTATCAACACAAAAACAACCCATGAGTAAGGTATCTGCATGCTGCAGATGTTTGTTACTATCTTGACTGCTGGTTGGTATGGGCCTGCTTGCCCGGTGCAATTGTAACAACCGTTACAACTCTGGTCTGTTGCAAGTGCAACAGACAGCACATATGGTTGGATATTGCTATAACAAATATGAGTGCTGGTCCGGTGCAATTGTATCAGACATGCATGCTTGTATGCACATGTTTACAGCTGCAATTGTTACAGACATGGCTGATGGTCGGGTGCAAATGTACATGGATCCTGATAAGATGAAACTGTAGCAGACACGCATACTGATAGAATGAAACTATTTACGGCATGGCTGCTAGTCAGATGCAACTGTAAAAAACATGCATGATGGTCTGGTGTAATAGTGATTGCCAGCCCGTTAGTTGGGTACTAGTATAGGGACATAACTGCGTGTCTGAGGCAAGTGATACATATATATCTGCTGTTTCAGCCACACAACTACAGATGTGCTTGTTAGTCAGTTGCAACTGATTCAAACATATCTGATGGTAGATGCAACTCAAACAGACATGCATGCTAGTTGAGTCGTGCCAGGTGGTCGGGTGCAACTGCAACAAACATGCCTGTTGGTTCAAAGCAACGTTTAAAACATGGTACTGCAACATGCCTGCTAGTCTCGTGAAGCTGTTACAGACATAACTGCTTTGTTTCAGACATGTATGCTGGTCCAGTGCCACATATTCAAACATGCGTAATGGTAAATATGTCTGCTGACCATGTAGCAATGATGCCTGGGCAGCTGGTGGGGAGAAAGTAGAACAGACATGCACACTGGCCAGATGTAATTTGAACAGACATGCCCCTTGATAAAGTGCAACAGTACCCAGCATTCTTGTAAGTTGCTTTCAATTGTAACATACATTATTGCTGGTGCGATGTGACTAACATGCATGACTGCTGGCCCTGAGTCTCAATAAACGGCATGTGTGCTGGCTCAGTACCACATTATTAAACACGCTTGATGTTCAGGATGTCTGATATGATAAGCTGGTGGCATTACATGGTAGCTGTTCAGTGAAACTTCAACAGATATACCTGCAGACTTGGTACTATTTAATCAAACATGCCTCCTGATCCATTGGCAAATCAAAGAGAAAAGCTACTTGGCTGATGCCCCTCCATCAGACAAGCCAACTAACGCAGTGAAACTTTATTAGCCAAGACTGCTACATTGTCAATACAACACATATGTCGTGTAGAGAGTTGTTATGTTGCTGCAGCTGCAGCTGCAACATATATGCCTGTTGGCCTAGTGTTACTGTAACAGACACCGCTGCAGTTCAAACATACCCACTGGTTGAATACTGCTGCAAGATGGATGCTTGCTGGACTGTGGCCACTCAATCAGCATGCCTGCTGACATTTTGTCACTCAATATTACATGTCTGCTGGCGTTGTGCTTCTCTATCCGCTATACCTGCTGGTTTGCTATCTCACTATCAGCCGTGTCCCCGATAAAGTATCTCACTATCAGCCGTGCCTGATGGTGTGGGGATTCATTATAGGTCATGCCTTTTGGTTTGGTACACCACTATCAGCCATGCCTGTTGGTGTGGTGCCTCACTATAGGTCATGCCTTCTGGTGTGTTGCCTTACTGTAGGTCATGTCTTCTGTTGTGGTGCCTCACTATAGGCCATGCCTGTTGGCGTGGTACCTCACTATAGGCCCTGCCTGCTGGTCCATTTTGCAACCGACATTTTGACTAGTTGAGTGCAGACGGAAGAGGGATGGCTACAAGTCTGGTGCTACTCTTACAGAGGTGCCATTACATCAGACATGTTTGCTGATCCAGTGCCAATCTCAGATATGCCTGCTTGTACAGTGCAACTGTATCAGACATGCATGCTGGGTTCATGTATTCAGATAAACTTCATCTTGAACATGTCAAATTCTGAGTGATGCATTAGCTGCACCACTGGGATGTTACAAGGATGATGTCTGTAACTCAAGAATCAGTAAAATCAGCACTTTACATGCAAATTCCTGGAGTTTGCCAGCCCAGGAAAAATGTTCTTATATTTTTTTGTAATAAACTGCCATTTTGGCGGCCAATTGGCCTAAATGTTTATTTTGTTTCTATTTTTTTTATTGTGAGCTAAGTGTCTTCATCTAGATTCCAACGTCATAGCTAACAATTTAAGGGAAAAATGGGTTTGAGACATTTTTCCATATCACACAATTTTTTAACTTATAATTGGCCTCCATCTTGGACGCCATCTTGAATATATCAAATTGCTCAATGATGCCAGAGTAGCATCACTTGGATTTTTCAAGGACAATATATGCACTACCAGAATCCATATAAAAAAGAGTTTAAAATCAAGTTCCAGGACCTCCTAAAATTCGACCAAATTCTGTCGGACTAAAGTGGCAAGAAGGGTTCTCACTTTTCAGGAGTTGTATTTTCATGTTCACTTGGGTTAAGACGATTAATTAGATAGTCCAATACTTTGTTTGCCATTAATTACACCGGGCACTGTTAAATTAGTTCTGTCTCTTTCGTTCATCTACTCTAAGCCTGCAGTATTTTAGTCGTGACATAAGATTTCAAACAATGTGGTATGTGCGACAAGCAAAGGCTCAGACCAGCCTGTGCCAACGCGCAGTCTGATCAGAGCCTATGCTATTCGCTTGAATATTCTTTGACAGTTAAGCTACTGAAAAACATCATTTGGAGCATCTAAGCTTAAAAGGGAGCTGCCTAGGCTCGTCCGAGTCTACAGTTGTCAAAATTCATGTTGTTGAAAATCACATGTCGAAGCTCGTTTGTAGAAAAAAACTGTGCAGATCAATATCAACTGGCTTTAAGCGGCCACATTATGTTGATCTATACAGTTTAACAGCCAACATACGAGGGGCGTTTGGAAAGTTCTTAGCATGGTATTTTATCTCAGTAACCGATTTACAAACAATATCATGTTTGGTATCATTTAAAGAACTATAATCCCTCAATGATATGGCACAAATTTCATGAGGATATTATAATGCAGACACGAAAAATATTATTGTGAATAAATGTACTGTTTGTATACTGGAAAACGCAAAGTTTCAGTGGAAAATATAACATTTTACCTTTTGAAAAGTGTGCAGAACATTAACAATAGTTCATGAAATTAGCTACTTTTTACCATTTGGTAGGCCACAATCTGGTACAGTTATTATACAATTGATGACCGAGTTGGATGTTTCTAATAACCAAATACCAGAACAGCAATACCAAAACCGTCTAGAAAGCAAAGCAATGCGCTAATTTTTTCGACTAAAATCGCATGTCACGTGCACATATTTTGAAAATATATAACCGACAGTAGTTTAAAAATGTCTTGCGTTGGTATTTTTGTCAAGTACACTTTATGTGCTTTATATTGAACCCAAAATAAATTTTGTAAACCAGAGCAAATGGAAGATAACTCTTATAACCTTACCATGGGGCAGAGTAAGTTTAGCTATGAGCTGAAGTTTTGGTTCATTTCAATTGAAAATAGTGGCAAACAAAAAAGTAAATATACCTTGAGAGTAGAAATCAATCAATTTTGTGATAGTTAATACGATACCATGAGAAGTTCTTATGCCATCGACAAAATGTGAGAGGTTAAGTCACCCCACCCACTTCTTGAAAAGTAGGGGTAGTGTTATAAGGAATAGTTTTCTTGAATACAGAACTAAACAAGCCACACTTTTTGCGCGACGAAATTATTTTCATTCATTGCTCGCTACAAATAAATCAAAACGTATACTCAATAGGCATTTTTGGTGCTCCTGTAGTGACACAATTTAAAGCTAAATTATTAAGAAAAATCGAAAAAAGTCCCATTTTTGAAGTTTACCATTTCTCTATTAATCAACATTTTCCGAATGTAAAGGTGGTAGTTATGCAAGCAGTGATCGCATAATATAATTTAATAAAAAATAAGTTGGCACCAAATCGTTAATTTGTCAAAGCAAGATCTCGAATATGGTTCCCAATTTTCCTTCGCTTTTTTCCAAGTATACTATGCACAATAAATATAGCAATTTTGGTATAGCATATTACAGTCTGTGCTTTCCTTTTTTGAATAAAATTTGACGATATTCGTATTGACCGGGAGACGTCCGGCTATCAAAATATGCATCGTATTCTTTAATTCATTGACTTACAAGCACGTACGTACGGCTTTTAACGTTTCAATACCCATGTACAAGCACGGGTTA
This sequence comes from Loripinus fragilis, assembly GCA_964019695.1. NCBI lineage: Eukaryota > Metazoa > Mollusca > Bivalvia > Lucinida > Lucinidae > Loripinus > Loripinus fragilis. Next base: position 105,900,434 of record OZ026514.1, on the reverse strand, counting down.
ACCGTGCACTATACATTACCAGTTTGTACATAAACAAGCCTCTTTGAAACACAAACACCGAAAAACGTCAAAAAACTGTTGATTTTGCGCCATGTGAAGGCGCCCTAGCATGTCGTTAGAGCGACGTCAACGTGCACTAGGAATGCTGGTAGCAGGAATGCGAATAAAAGACGTTGCACATCGGTTTGGTGTAAATTCTAACACCATATCAAGATTGCGCAGCAGATACCAAGCTACTGGTGAAGTTCGGGACCGTCAACGCACTGGACGTCCCCGGAAAAACGACGTTACGTCAAGACCGATATTTGGTGCTAACGTCAAGACGGAATCGGTTCATGTCGGCACCAAAGCTAGCGTCACGTCATTACAACATGCTTAGGACCAGACTCAGTTCCCAGACAGTGCAGAATAGGCTGCGCGCTGCCTTATTGCGAGGACGTAAACCTTATGTCGGCGTTCCTCTGACGGCAGTACATCGACGTAACCGGTACAATTGGGCAGCAGCTCATCAATGATGGAGGAGACAGCAATGGAATAACATTTTGTTTACGGACGAATCAAGATTTACTCTATAATTTTCTGACGGTCGTGTTCGGGTATGGCGTCGTGATGGAGAACGATTTGACGCCCCTAACGTTGTCCAACGTGATCGATTCGGTGGGGGCAGTGTTATGGTATGGGGAGGGATTTCCAAGAATGCTCAGACTGACTTGGTAACTGTTGCTGGAACTTTGATAGCTGTGCGATACTGTCAGCAAATTGTGACCCCTCACATACTCCCCTTTATTCGACGTCATTATGCCACTCTTCAACAAGACAATGCGCGCTGTCATACTGCAAGGTACACTATGGACTTATTGCAGAGAAACAACGTCAATGTGCTTGATTGGCCAGCCCGATCACCAGATTTATCACCAATCGAGCACATGTGGGATATGCTAGGACGACGCGTTCATGAACGTCATGACGTCAATTCGCTGGCTAAATTTTGAAAGGGCGTTGCACCAGGAATGGAGGCGGATACCTGTGTATGACGTGAATAAACTTATGAACAGCATGAGAAGGAGATGTGATGCAGTTATGGCGGCAGGTGGCGGACACACTCGCTATTAATCATTCTTGTTATTTTTGAAAGGGTACCTAGGTGACGGAAAACGAGATTGTTTGTGTGTCAGAATAAAGATTTTGGATTAAATTTGTGATTTTTGTTGGAATAAATGGTTGTTCTTAAAGGTGTGTAAAGTTTGATATTGGCCTTTTTTTCCTTAATTAATGATACCCGAATGAAGTCAAAATTGCTAAACTTATTGTGCATAGTATATTTTGCTTAAAATTTCCACCCGCAATAATCCCCTACTCATTTTGAGCATGCACTGCACGTGCACGCCAAGTCCTTTTTCGACAAAATTAAACCATCAAGTAGCCTTTGAATTCTAGTTTCCAAAAATGGATTATTTGATAGCATTTTATCAACGCATTGTGGAGTTGTGATGCCATGCTAAGAACTTTCCAAATGATCCTCGTATATATGCTAGACTTAACAGGACGGACACAGATGAGCCGTGACACGTGCTTTCCAACAATGTGGTATTTGACAAGTGTAGACTCGGTTCCTTTTAGACTTAGAAACTCCAAATAATGTTGGGTCAGTAGCTAAACAGTCAAATAATGTTTAAGCGACGAACAAAGGCCCTGATCAGACTGCGCATATGCGCAGGCTGGTCTGAGCCTTTGCTGGTCGCACATACCACATTGTTGGAAATCTCATGTCGCGAGTCAGTAAGTGTTTAGTGTCTTCTAAAGATTGACAAAAAGTCTGGTCGCCAATTATTGTAAGCAGTACTATGGTTAAAAAGTATATTTTCTGCTTCAAAACTTGTACCAGTATGTTTCTTTCTCTATTCCAAACTTCTACCAACGTTTCTCAAGATATGTTTCATCAGGGCATACCCCAGAGGCTGAAAACTTTGGCTAAAATAGAATGGGCGTGAATTAATCTAGCTTACACTCGTTCTTCAGTAGGCTAAATACTGTTTGTTGTTGTCTTCAGTTTTGTTTTGTTTTTTTTTCTTGTTCAGTATAAACAACAGTAACACACATAATATAATTTGGTGTTCAATCCTCGTATATTTCAAATTTTGATATGTCAGAAAAAACTATATACACTATATACACTCTAATAAATATCCCAACGCTACCATTAAATAGCTCTGAACAGCTTGAATATGTGCAAAAAACGTTGGGGGAATTTAATCATTAATTTTACGAATCACGAAAGTTTCAAACTTTTCTGTTGCATAATGAGTGAAAGTAAAATCAAAAGTCGCAAGAATATTCAAAATGGTTATTGTTAATGATTGCAACGATGAAGAAATACCTTCTCAAATTTTCTTTCAAATAGAATTAGCTTTCTATATAACGCAATTCTGCTAGAGAACCACTGTACTTGAATGGTGGAGTCATTGCGGGTTTTCAATCAACGAGTGCATAAACTATAATAATTAAAGGGGGCGGTAACCCTGAAGATTACTATGTTTTATAAGAAAGATCTTTATAAACCATGATTTTTGATAACAGTTTCATATAAATCGATTGAAAAATGTGGAAGTGGTGGCCTTTTGAATATTTGCAAATGGACTGTAAAGGAAACGGCCATATTGTAGGCTTAGTGACGTCACTCAGCCTAATTAAATATGCGTAATCAAAATAAAAGACAAACCAATGGATTTTTGCATTAATTTTTAATGAAACATTTTCCTTATGTATAAAGCTGCATATCTGCTGAAACACAGATGATGTGATAGTAGTGTGATATCTAAAAATTAAGCAGTTAAAAAATTCTGAAAACTAATTAAATATTAAAAATGGCGGCTAAATGTTGGCCATATTGAATTCTTTAAATGCCCGAAACTTGCCCATTTTTCAACTGATATTGATGATACTTGTATCAAAATCCATGGTTCATAGAGCTCTTTCTGATTAAACATGCTTATAACTAGGGATGCTGTCCCCTTTAAGTGTATCTGGTTGTCTAAAAGGTAATATTGTCGTATTTTGACCCTGAAGTTCAAAGGTAGTGACCTGGCTAATTTTATCTCAGACCTATTATCGATAGTTTTAGGCAAATATACGGAAATAAATAAGGTTTTCTGAAACCAATGTATCATAACGGTTGTAATAAATATAAAGGGATGCACTTTAGCTTTAAGATTTGAATAGTAAAATTTGTGTTGGTAATTGAAAAAAAATCACATTTCTCGCTTTGAGACGAAGTTTCTCGACAGATAAATATAGCTTGATTATGAAGCACTGAGAATGGGGAAAATTTAGCTTACCCTTTTTCTCAAAGGATACGGTTTACGCAGGCGTTAAAATGATGGTGAAATCGAGATTATTGTAACGCGATATTCGTTCCCTTTCTTGTCGAAAAAATGGCCGCCGATCGTGCAGAAAATGTTAAATTCTTGTTTTTGTTGTTGTTGTTGTTTAACAACACTGTACAAATATGAACAAAATCTACACGCGCACAATTAAGCTATTGGGTTACTGTATAGGCGCCAACTTTTATATTCGGTCTGGCTATTTCATCTACTCATGAAATATGACAGGTGACACAATAGCTCATTAATACACCTGAATAACGAAATGTTGTAATGTTGAAGCGTTGTGAAAAAAATTGGGAAAAATTTACAGTTCGCAGTTGTATTACAATAAAAGGGCGCCATTTTCACTGTATAGTTTGCTGGCGCTTTATGGGTTTCTATATCGACCAATGTATTTTTTTTTTCAATACGTGTGTTATACAATGTACAGGTAAATTGCGATCAATTGTGAAATACATTGTAAATGAAGGACAGTTCTCCACTGTTTAAACCGAAACACTGTGTAGTTTCGAGGAGCTAAAGACTGTAAGTAAATGTGTTTTCTTCTTTCTTTTTTTCATTGTTAAGAGAGATTTTGCTTGATACTTTACTAAGTACTCAGTAAACAGAGGACAGAGCTACTGTCCTACCAGCCAAGAGTGACAGTGACGTCATGTTTTGTTTACAAAGTAATCATGGACTTATCATCGATAGATCACTTGTCTTGTGTATAAAGCCTATCCACAGGATAGGATTAATACATGTTCACAAGTGATCTGTCGATTAGCGATAGCTCAAGTGGAGTGTACAATTTAAATTTTACTTAACAATTGTAAACAAAATATTACGCCACTATTATTCTTGTTTGGCTTGACAGTATTTATGTTCAAATTTAAGTTATTATATTCCGATCATCTATTACAACAAAAGAGTGATATAAGAGACTGAATAACTGGTAGCCTAAATTCATTATCAAGGGAAATTTTCAGTGAAAACACACACAAAAACAACTAACCAGCTAATGAACATATTTTCTTCACTTTAGCAAAAAGTTAAGCACCATATAATTTTCTTTTTGCCTGTCTGCTTGCATTCATTCATGTTTGTCTGTTTGTTTTTCTTTCTTTCTTTCTTTAGATACTGGCTCGATCTCACTAAGCTGTGTGTCTAACGACATTTTAAAACCAATGTTTTATAGAACTTCCATAGATTTTGAGAGCGAGGTTGTGAAAAAATATATCAATTTTTCAGTAATGTCGGGATGGGTCTTCCTGTGTTTAATTTGTGCTAAGCAGAAGATAAAGTGTCCGGCTCAAGGACACAACACAGTCGAATCCGCAACTCATAGGTCACGAGTCTAGTCATCTATACTTCGTACGGGTAAGAGATGTTGGGCGGCATTTAGCTAAGTTCAACCCTTGGATGAAAACATTTTCTGGGCTTCGCCACCTATGTTTTGGCCAAAATGCTTTCCCATATTCACAGTAGATAATCACCTGACTTGCGGACAGTGGGCTTATCAGATGTTGCAAAGGATTTCGATGGAAAATCAATATATTTTGACATTTTCAAGGTGAGTGACCGCTTTTTTTTGTGTTTTCTGCATGCATGCGTATAATGAAATTTCCAAAACGACGAACGTTCTTTAAGAACGTGTGATATGAAAAATGTTTGTACCAAAGTGGAATGTGAGAATCTTACAGACGCTTCATAAAACATCAAAACGTAGCAGATTATCATCGGCAACTTGGTAAAATAACCCCAATCTGCATCAAACGTTTGTTGTTTATTTGCGAAATAATGCATAACCAATGGGTTATTTTCAGAAATAGGTGAAGAAAAACCATGTCCCTTTATATAAACATGAACTTTGGGGCCAAACCTTCCAAAAAGGGTGTTTTTTAATTCTATTACTGTTATGGACCTGTTGCCTCTTGACTGACCAAAATATCGATACTGTACTTTATCAAGTGCTGATAAGTGCTGATAAAGTAAATTTTTGACTGACTGCAATACTGCCCTGGGTGTGGGACTTGCTGGTCAGCTGTTTACCGATTCGAGTACAAAAAACGATGAGAAAGGGTACTTTTTAAAGCTGGGATGTGCGCATCGCTGTCATCGCTTAGGATAGAAAATAAACGCTATTATTTTAGTAGGAATATTGATTTTAATCATAAACTTGAGTACAGTTTCAAACTCAAAATATAGCGCAATGATTGGCTACTTGTGGACACGTGTCCGTAAGCAGCCAATCATTGCCTTTCATTTTGAGTTTGAGAAAGAACTCGTTTTAAAACCTCAGGGCATGGTTACTGCTTACTACTCTCCATCCTGCTAGGGAAGGGAGCCAGAAAAGCTATTCGAGCAGCAGTGCTTTTACCCACCGTTTATCTCTAGTATATACGTGACGTCGATATAGTAGCGACTTTAGATTTTCGAATCGAATTATAGTTACTATAGTAGGAACTAATGTTCGATTCAAAATGGGCCCTGGTAATTTTACAGGGTACTGGTTACCTGTTTTCAGTAATTGGCCATATGTGAATCGGGAACCAGCAATTTTTGTAGATATAGTGATGTAAATTTTCATTTTTTAAAGGTTGTCGTAGTCTTTACCAAACCAGAAAAATGGTGGACGAGCAAAAATTCAGAAACATGGTGACCAACCAATTTATGGAGAATGTGGAATATTCGCGGGAGAAATATTCGTTTCTTACTGTATTTAGTAGTAAGTCTGCCTCAACTCTGGCTTTAGGATCCACATATCGTTGTTGTAGCTGTGCGCATGATCATGAATATTTGGAGTACATCCTTGATACAGGTGAGGTGAATGAGAAGTTGTACGATAAAGTAGTGAAAAGTTTAGCTATAGGAAAGTGTCATCATGCAGATGCAGTTTCTAAAGACCAGCTAGTCTCCACGTCTATTACAGGACTACATATTGCAGCAGCAGTTGGAACAGAAAGGGCAGTTAAGGAAAACCTAGAGAGATGTTGTAGATATATGACTGATTTTGGAATTTTTAATCTTCATCCATTTGATACTGCAATGGTGAAAAAACAAACTAATATTTGTAGTTTATTTGTAAATTACTGGCTCAATCATGGCGCTGGATATTTATATTCTCCACATATGGCGACGGTAAATGATAAATCTGTGCATATTCAGGAAGTTAGTCGCCTTGAATTTTGTGTAAGACAAGCAAATAATCAGCTACTACAAACAATAACTACCAATTTGTCTAAAACCTCTGGCTTTGGAAAAAATGGTATTAGAAATATTCAATGTATACTAACTCCATCAACCCCTAATAGGGGCTTGGCGCATGCTTTACAGCTCACTATGAAATATCAATTAGTGCCACTACAACACACTCTAGTACAGTATATGCATCTCCTTAATAAATATTACATACTGACTAAGGAAATCAGAAATGACTGTCTTTTGTTAGCATTAATGTATAATAACCACAAGCTTCTTGAACAAATGATGAATTTTTTAGACTTAACCGGCTCGAATGAGAATACATTCATAAGCAAGTGTTGTACGGTACTGCAGAATAGAAAACAATGTACAAACTTACTCCGTCATCGCAGCGTCATTCGACTAGTAAGTATGTCAAAAGAGGAACATATTAAAACCATTTTTACCTTGTTTTGCATATTCTACAATGATTTCAAAAATGAGCTCAAAAGCTTGTTAGAATCTGCACCAGGCATTCAACATGGGTTCATAAAAGCATCCCTCCTTAACCAGATACCTTCTTTTAGGCTTTATGATCATGACATTTTTGTAGCCCAAATAGTACTGTCTATCATAGAACTAGGTAAAAGTGAAACTTTGATACATGATGCTAAGTTCATTGTCCCACAGCTCAGAGAAATGCTGTTAAACTATTCAAGGTATAGTTTGCGCCTCAGACACGCTGTAGAATTACTTATACACGAAAATGTTGAAATTGACACTGAGAAAGTCATTGAGCGTGACCGGAAGTTTTCTCTGGATCTGCGAATAGGAAGATTTTATCAGTACATTGCTGATGATAGAGAACATGGGAGGTATGGTCACAACGGTGAAGATTTGGTGTTGAACTATCTCTGTCCATTCCTGCTAGCATGTGGGTATGACGTTCCAAGGCGCTGTTTGTTTGATATTCTTATGAAAAAATCTGATAAGGAATCTAAATTAGCAGAACAAGCATATATCAACAACTATCTAGACACTCCAAGATCACTACTGGTATGCTGTCGAAACTCCTTACGAAAACATTTTAGAGGAAGATATATTCACAGATTTGTACAAGTTTCAGGATGCCCACAGAAAATCAAAGACATTATTCTTTTAAAATATTTGCTACGCTGCATCAGAGAATAATCTAAAACCTGTATTGAACAGCCACTTCAAAAAGTCCAAAAATTGGTTTCAATACCAACTATCACATCAGCTACCATCTGTGTTGAAGACCTTTGTTTTGTCTATTTTAAGTGGCACCATATGACAGGTACTACTGTAAGACAAAATTAACAAGCTATCAAGATTTTGATGCTATCACATATATGGGCAACAAATCTTTAAGCATTTGTGCCCGATCTATCTAGTAGTGCTAGTGTTCTGAATATAGGCTTGGCCCCCAGGTTATACTTTTATTTTCATTTTCATTCAACTGAGTGCATGTGCGGATCCAGAGAGGGACAGGGGGCCCGGACCCCCCCCCCCTGAAAAATCACACAAATTTTGGGTTTCTCTGGAAAATCACAAAGCTACTAAGCCAGCATTTAATGTTGGCCAACATCGGCACGTCAGCTAAACGCCATTTAAATGGCGTTTCGCTGGCGAGCCGATGATGGCCCGTTTATAGTTGTATATGGATCCTTCCCCCCTCATCAATTAAAAAACAAAAAAACAAAAAACGATGTCAAAATTGGACCCCCTCTGGCAAAACTGTCTGGATCCACGCATGGAGTGTGAATTTTGTCTTATCTTAAATGATAAATTGCCAACATTTTTTGGCATTTTAACATTTATCAGCATGATAAATACAACATCTAAGAGCTAAGGGGCGAGACACGTCTTTTTTTTCCAGCATTTTCTTTAGTTTTATGTAAAGTTAAAATTTCATGTTTAGTTGAGTCAAGATATAAATCAATATTCAAGAATATTGTTTGCCATTAATTACACCCACTGCTAAAGGACCTCGGACAGTCTTAATGAAGGATTGCCCATAAAAATGGCCAGAGAAAAGTTTCAAAGAAAATGATATTTTTTCTATGAAAAAGAGAGTAGGTTCAACCCTCGACTTATCCACAAAAGCCGTTTTCTCATTGGACAAGTACCAATGGAAATATATGGGTTGAAAACTCCGTTTTTGCTATTCAACATATAGAAAATAGAAAAAGTTTTTCTGAGGTGCTTTCCCCCCCGTGACCAAACTATTCCTTTTGCATACAGTTGTAGTTTTACATTTCACACATCATATAAAAACGGCATGTTTGGTCACGGGGGGGGGGGGGGGAACGCTGTCAAAATGCTCAAAAGCACTTTATTATAAAAACTTATTTGAAACTTATTTTGTAAAAACCTGTAGGTAAATATCAATTTGCAATGGCATATATCAGGGCTTTAGTTATGAGTGCTTACAAATAAATTAATTGTCTCATTTCTCAACCAAAACATTATGTTGTGGGTACTCAAAAGAACCGTTGCAATGAGACGGTTCTTTTAAGCACCAAAATTATAGGTTAAATCTGATGTTTAAGAAAATATTACGATTTACGCTAAAAAACTGTGTTTATCTAGACTATGATTTATACAGTATACAAATATGATACACCTCAGTGCACATTAGTCTTAAACATTACAGGTAATTGTCAAAAGTAATTGACAGCACACTTCTTTAGACGAAACACTGACATCTTCTCAACCCGAATTTTATGCAAACGCATCACTTTTATCTCATGTTTTATGCCGCAAACATTATATTAACATGTATTTAGGTGAATACTCGACGAAACTTTGACTTTTTGTGAAATAAAATTTGGTCACAAAAAATACCCCCATCCCTTAAACCCTAAAGTCCTGGCATAATTATGCAATATTTTCAAAATATTTTTATTTTGATAGATGCACTAAATATAAGGGTTTGATTTAAGCATAAAACTATAGTTGTCAATTAAGCATTATGCTAGCCACAGGCTGTCAACATTTGGGCAGATTGAATAGGAAACTGTCCGAGGTCCTTATTTCTTTCTCTTTTATTTGTCCACTTCAAAAGTGCAGTATGTGAAGAAGAAATGTGCATTTCAATATCAGCTGGATTAGATTAAAAGCCTGCATATCTTTATCTACACCAAGCATATATCTGCCAGCCTTAACAGGACGAACAAAGTTATATTTCAATGTCTCACAAAGATTTGCAAAGAGTCTGGTACCCAATAGTTACAACCAGTACTAATAGTTTATTTTCTGCTCCAAACGTGTACCAGTCTTTTTATTTCTCTACTCCAAACTTGTACCATGCTGTTTCATGGTAGATCTCACCAGGGCGTACCACAGAAGTTGGAAACCTTGGCTAAAATAGAAAATAAAATATTAATATACTTTGCATGAATTTCCTACTGCTTTGCAGATAGATTGGTTATATGTTCTATGAGATGATGCATTGATAAGTTAGGGGTCTTTCATGCAAACGAAATATCTATGTGTCTTCATCCACATCTGAATGAAGGGTGTGGTTGGTGCTGTGAAACTGGTTTAAGCCCTCCAGTAAAATATTTTACTGACCGTTCCAAGGCGGTACTTCTTTTGTGGATGTTTTGTGTTTTTGCTATCTTGTGTGTGTGTGTTATGCCTTTGTGTGCATCTGCGTGATTTGTGACGTTTGTGGTGTCTAACTGTGATTTGTCACTTTCCCATCGGTATCAGGCGTGGTACTTGATTGTATCGATTCCTGATCTTTGCACCCTTACTTATTTTTAATATCTAAAGGAATGAAATATGTCACTACTAAGATATGATATTTGCCAGAACTACAGTGACATATTTCGTTAGTGATGATATGATTTCATGTCAGCCTTTGTATAACAACGCATTTTCTTTCTTTGTTGCCTTTACTTATCTCTTCATGTCTCCTTTTTTATGGAAACACTAATATAATCGAGCCGTGGCATGAGATTTCTAACAATGTGGTATGTGTGACCAGCAAAGGCTCGGACCTGCCTGCGCATACGCGCAGTCTGGTCAGAGACTTTGCTAGTCGCTTGAGTATTCTATGACTATTACACGACTAGCTAAACAGCATTTGGAGTTTCTAAGCTTGAAAGGAGACTGCACATGTTCGTATGAGTCTACACTTGTCAAAATACCACATTGTTGGAAATCTCATGTCCTGACTCATATAATACTCAGGCTTGGCTGAATACACGTTAACAACTCATTCCTTATGTGTAGTCAGCCAAGTTTTCATGACAGAATTTTTATATCATGGAAACACAGTGCATAAGTATTATTCTCTATAAATGAGCTACGACATGTGATTTCAACAATGTGCCATTTTGTTAAGTGTAGACTCAGACGAGTCTGTGCAGCCTCCTTTTTAGCTTAAAAACTCCAAATGATGTTCAGTCAGTAGCTTAACACTCATAGAATATCTAAGCGAAAAGTAAAGGCTCTGATAAGACTGCGCGCATGTGCAGGCTGATCTGATGCTTTGCTGGTCGCACATACCACATTGTTGGAAATATCATGTCTCGGCTCATGTATAAGTATTATTCTCTATAATTGAGCCATGGCATGTGATTTTCTACAATGTGGCATTTTGACAAGTGTGGACTCAGGCGAGCCTGTGCAGCCTCCTTTTAAGTTTTGAAACTCCAAATGATGTTCAGTCACTAGTTTAACACTCATAGAATATGCAAGTAAATAGCAAAGGCTCTGACCAGACTGCGTGTATGCACAGGCTGGTCTGAACCTTTGTTAGTCTCATATACCACACTATTGGAAATATCGTGTCGCAGCTCAATATTATATATATTTGCTCTCGTGTTGTGTTCTTATTGTTTTATTCAGTATTAACCACAGTAATAAAGATAACAATACGTGTAGTCAACTGTGCAACTGTGCAAATCTGACACTCAAAATAGAAAAACAAAGATCTTAATGACAATTGGTAGCTTAATGAAGGTTGAAAGTATTGCAAAATGCTTCCTTTGGAAAATTCTGCAATTACTTATAATCTGCATTAAGCAATAATTGGAATCGAATCCCAATTTGTTGTCTTTTTGATAGTGACCGTTTTACACAGGTTTTACTCTACATGTTGTAAACTTCCTTGAGCAAGAACATTAATCCTAGCTTAGTACTGGTTCAACCCAGTAAGACCCGTCCCTTTATAACTGAAAGATTGTTGATGGGACGTAAAGAATCAAATCAAACAAACAAAAGATGTTTTAAACTGAAAAATACAGTTGGCTCATTAGCGCATCCATACTTGGTAACATTTCGTGTTTTTGTTGTTGTCTGTTAACTGTATTATTTTATTTTACAAAAAGAAATCAAGAACACACTAAGCAGACGACACATCGAAAACGTTAGAAATTTAAAGGCTATCCCATTTAGGTTAGTCAACATGAGTAAGATATTCGTCTTGAAAATAGAAGCTAAACAATCAAGTGATCCGCGCTTCATTTTATAGAAGTTATTAATTTGCAGCAGACGACAATTGTAAATTTTGCCGTTTTTTCAAAAATAATAAATAAGGCATGATATTTCATGAGAATCGTCTGCTGGCAGACAATTCTCATGTAATATCATACCTTTTTTCTGTCGAAAATTGGGAAAGGTGTCGCAAAATGTGTCGTCTGCTGCAGTCGTCATCGGCACTTTAAGGTTAAATATATTTTATCAGCCAAATCTCCGCCCTTGAATTCTGCTTTTCTTGAGCGCATAATTGGTTTGCTAACATGAACGCTTTCTGACTTACAACAAAACAATCGAATAAATTAACTGAATTTATGAAACAAAAAGGGCCTGTAACTAACAGACAATTCAACCTAAAGAAAACTAATAGTTGAGCCACGATGGGCCAAGCTAAAGACCAGCAACAGGCACCAACCAATCTGTTACGATGTCGAATTATAGGAACATCAGAATCAGAGATGGTTGCGTATACGCACAAATACGCAAAGGTTTAGGTATGCACCTGGTCATCTATATGAACTGTGATATGGTACCTTTTTTACTATTAGTCCATTATAAGGGCGGTTTGTCTGAGATAGGTTTCACTGTTACTTTATTTAGTAACGGGAGCATGGTTTACTTACCTTTCTCGCAGATTTAATGCATTTCTTCCTATATAAAGGGGGGAATTGTCCATTTTCATTAGGGGACATAAAAAAGTTACCAATGTCAGGTACGTCGTAGAGATGCTGTTCATTATTCTAGACAGGTACGTGAAGTTATATATATATGACCGTGTTAAAATTGTACATGTTAGGGCTATGGCGATTTAGTGTTATTGCATTGAATTGCAATGTCTCTGGCAGGTCGCATTTACTGAAATAATAAGTCACTCGTTTTCTATTTTGTCGTCAGTTGAATCAGCCAGCATTCCGTGTACGGGTTCTACCGGGAGTTACCAATAACATCCCGTTTTTTGGCAAAAATAGCGAATGTTACGCACTTGTGTATCAATCTACGCACATGCGTAGTGCCTAAAAACCCTTTGGGACCGTTGTTGCCGCTATAGTAGAGCTGTCCGGATGGACTCGAAGGGTTATTTTGGCCAAAGGTGGTCGCAGGCTATGTCGGGTCTGCACATAAAACCATAATTGCATGCTTGAGGATTTACCGGAGACCGATAGGTGAATAAACATTTCAGCAGCTAGGTTTTAGGTTGTTGTGATTTATATTGCGTGGTTTGGAAAGACAATTTGACTTCCAGAGATAGTTTGCTTTCTGTAGCGACATTGAGTTAAATCTAACACATATGCAAGTTAAGGGTTAGGTGCGTACACTAAACACACTCACATAAATAAGGTAATAGCTGACATGTACATTTAGAGATTAGGTGGTTTTCACCAAAATACATGTAAAATATTGTGCATTATTCAGGCGTAAAACAGCAGAAATAAATTTCGCAATATTGATGTAAATATAATGTTTGACGATAGGTCATAATTATCTGTTTACTACTGATACGATGTGCAAGTACAAAATTAGCACGCGGACAGGGTGATGTCTGACGTGACGTCCAAACGTTACGTTGGCACCGCGTTGTTCAACATTTTCCTGGAAATTTAAAGGGAATAAGTATCAGTATTTGTAAACTACGAAACTATCTAGATTACGTGACCTGAAAGGGAAAAAGGCCATGGGTTCTCAATGTTTCTGCTATGGTAGTGTACTGTAGATTTTTGTAATGCATGTGTTTGTTCGTTTTGGCATATGAGGTATTGTTTAGCGCTGACATAGGCCAGTCACTAAAAATACTTCTCTATTTCACATATTTTGAGTGTGGATGTTTAGAAGAGCGAATCCATCCTAACTGCATAGGAGCCGCTAGCCATACACCCACGGGTGAGGGCTAATCATGCGCTTATAGGGTTAGGCTGTAGTTTTTAAAAATGTGATCACTGAAATTGTTTTATTTTGTGAACTTGAAACGAACAACTCCATTTTGACACAAGAGAGAGATTCTGAGAAACCAAGATTCTATAAGTAGATTTGTTTTTTGGCAGAATTATCTCTGAATGTGTCCCCTCCTACGTTAGGAGTAGAGTCCTGTGGAGCCATTGAATCGAAACTTAAGGGCACATGATAGTTCGTCCCCTTAGGCCACTGAAAGTGTGGGATCAGGCTTCAGGATTCACTATCCCTGATCGTAGTTAGAGGTCAACTATATAACCAATGAGTTGACAAGCCAACAGGCTGGAATCGCGAATCAATAAAAAAATGACTTAAAGAGTCAAGATCGCAATCAAATACACCGGTTATAAAAGAAAGAACCCCATGAAAGTATAACTGACGTCATAGGCCGGTGTGACGTTGATATATTAACTCATCTCAGAGCCTATTGACTAAAAGTCAACATTGTGTAGCCAAGAAGATGGAGTTTTTCGCGAATTGCGTAAATTACTACAAAATATAGAATACCGCAGAACTAGAGATTAGAAGCGCCCAGTTTTTTTTAGATCTTAGATTTATATGTGAATTATATTCTTTACGTTTCTTATTTCTGACTAGTTGACGTACGTCTAGAACAGGACACTCTAAGATTGATTCTTATAGAAACTATCTTAGAGTGGCAACTTGCTCTAGTATAGGATAGTCAACTAGCCAGAAATAATAGCGTAGGTGGTGTCGTTGTTTCATTAGTGTGTTGTTGATGTTTTTAGTACATAAAGTACTGAAAGATTGTTACTAGTTGTATGCATTATTTTTCCCTGGTAGCATCGTCATCGCCTAAAGGAATTTTCCAATAAGATTTCCCCTCTTTCGTCCTGACCGGCTTTATGTTGTAACACCATTAGACTTTTAGGCTCAGTGTTGTCTTCAGTCTGAGGCCCAACCCTCCATCATGTAATAAGATATGAACATGGCTATGAATCCTTACTCGGTTTTTATCTGGGCATGCAGACGGTCCCATAATATCCATCTTATAACCGCTCTTTTATAATGTTTTTGAAGAACATTTTAACTGGCCAGGAAAAGACGGCTTTCCAATGATATTTTTAATTTCATAAATTAAATCAACATAAAATACTGTTACAGGCAAACCCTGTTGCAGAAATTTTTTCAAACCAACTATATTTTACAATTAACTCTGAGTATCTGTGGTATTATTTGGAAAGTGCCACTAAAAAAAGTAATGTCAGCGATAGGTTTGTCGTAGTAACAAAGCAGTCAACTTTTTAATCCTTTAAGCACCAAGAAAAAATGCATCTGAAAATGTCCTCTGCTGAAGTCGTCTGCCGCAAATATTTGCCTAACATTACTGACGAATTAAGTAAAGAGGTAAACAGCGTGGACCCAGAACAGACTGCTCCTATAGGAGCAGTCTGATCTAGGTCCACACTAATTGCCATAGAGGCTTCTTAAATATTTCAGCAGATGAGAAAAGCAGACGACTTTTGATGCGACTGGCGCTTTAAGGGTTAAAAAAAACAGAATGAGGATCATTTTTATCCAGAAAAACGGAAACAAATAATCTAAAAATTAAAATCATATAACGTATAGATTTTAAATGAAACTATGTCATTTGATGCTGGCAAGTACAAATTCAAAAATGGGCTTCAGTAAAAGATCCATGTTTGGATCAGAATTTCAATTTCATTTGTTTGAAGATCCAGATGAAATGCTGCTGGATTTCATCAGAGTCTGCAATGATGCTATGACAAAAGTAATCTTCAGAGAAAGACATACAATATGGTGTGGAAATAATAGCCTGTGATCATTCAATATATAGAATGGACCATCCTGACTTTATGGAAATTGAAGGGTCTATGTGTATGTCATCCTTGCTAACACGGGAAGGATACACAACAATTGAACTTTGAGGCGCCAATCACGACTGCAGCAGACGACAAATTTTGCGAGATCTTTCCTTATTTTCAAAAAAAATAAAGTATGATATTACATGAGAATTGTCTTGCAGCAGACGATTTTCATGAAATATCATGGCTCAATGTTATTTGTTCTTTTTTAAAAAGTGGAAAAGGATCATTGACGGTTTGGGCCTTATACGCCTATTTTTTTGATTCCCAGAACGCTGCTTTTGAGCTTCTAGTGTGGCGCATGTAGTATCAGTGCAATAGGTGAATCTAATATTTTCAAAATTCCTACGCACTCGAGAGCTATGGCGGGTAGAAAGGGGAGGGGGTCTGAAATTTCATGAAAAGTGATTTCTACACGTTTTCTTGATTTTTTTGGTCGCCATGGTGATATCTATTGAATATACCATATGCAGAGTATTAACGAATCACGATAATTGATGAAATTGTTTTAAAAAAAAAATATGTTTTGTAATAAAATGATTTTGGGGAGATAATTTAGAAGTTACCTGTACATTTTGACTACATGTACCGTAAATAATATAAAACGGAAAACTCAACAAAAGAAATAACTATGTTTAAAGGAATGAATGTGTCCCATTTAGCATTCGAAAGTAAAACTGATTCTAACTAGATCCTTTGAATATTAATTTGCTTTGTTTAAAGGACATAGCATGTTAAATGTATTTTAAGTGTCAGAATATTTATGGTAAACATATACATGTGTATCCCTATATGAGACAATATACACTATTTAACACTAAAGTATTTACCCGATATAACTCTTTGCATGCCAGTGGATAATTTTGTCATCTGCCAATCGCCTTTTGCAAAGTATGAACCCAGATGAAGACCAACAGAATGTCGGTCTTGATCTGGATCAAAACTGTTTGACACTCCAATGGTGGTCCTGAGTGGTTTATTTTTAAAAACTTAATTTTGAAGAAAGTCAGCAGACAAAAATAAAAACATGAACAATTCCCTAGCATGCAAATAAATAATTACAGGACGTTTGCAAAAGAATGTGTCATTTAAAAACAGTGAGAGTTTTTCTTTTGAATAAATGCATAAACCTTGCTAATTCTACTTTTAATCTTTAAGTACTTTATATTGAACTAGCGCAGAATACAAAGCAATTAGGAGGTTGGTTCTAGAGAACTTCATTACTGTCATCAATTTCTTATTTGGTAGAAAAGGCATTTTATGGGCTTGGGCCCTGGTTTTTGGAATGCTGAACATCTTCCTCCCCTCCCCCCTTGTGCCACCAAGCCACTTCCATACAATGTGTAAAATATGGTACACATATACATGTACATGCAAAAGCTTTTGCTGGCACACGGGGGGGGGGAATGATACAAGAGCACGAATGTTAGATTCTATTTATCATATGACATAAGATATCTTTTAAGTTTCATTGCTGACGGTAAAACGTTATAATATTGTCATTATGTACGCAACGTTGTTATGGACGTCATAACGTTTCCCGTAAACCGATAAACCACTAGTGGTTTACAGCTTTTATTGCATGGCGTTATTTCACTCCCAGAAGCGACGTCATATGATAAAAAATGTTTTCGGATTTCTATATATTTAATGTAAAACTGATTGTTCTACCCAAAAGTTTACATCTTTGAAGCATTTAATACCGAAAACGGATTTCACAGCCATAAAGTACTCAGGTCAGGGTAGCTTCAAGGTGAAGAAAGGGACTATTGACAAACTTTTATTTTTACTGAAAACCATAGGCATTCACCCATAGCAAGTGTCAATGATCCTTTTGAAAGTTTCGACTGCTGCAAATTGTAGGAGGCGCTTTATGGATTAAAGGAGTTTTAATAAGAGTGCTCAACCAAAAAAATTACTTCCTTATTTCACAATGAAAATATATTTTGTGGGTACTCAAAAGAACCTGCTCAAAAAGATGGTTCTTTTGAGCACCCAAAACATACGTTTAAACCGATGGGTAAGAAAATATTTACAGTTTACGCTCAGACCTTTGATGGCGTTTGGATACTCCATTGGCATCATAATTATGGCACCATATTAGTGTTCGTAGACCGCTCCATCATTATCAGGCATGTTCTTTAGTAAAGTCTCCATGATTTGGTTACAGGCGTTTAGATGAGAGCGCATAATAAAAAAAAATCAATTTTCCTATTTCTCAATAAAAACATATGGTGGGAGTACCCTAAAGAGCATCAAAAATATGTGTTAATTGATGGGTCAAAAAATATTCATAAATATACATTCAAATAATTGCAGGGGGTTCTACATCTATGCAACAAGTACGTACCATATTGATGGCGTTTGGATACCCCATAGGCATCATCTCTATGGCCCCATATTGCTCATAGACAGCTCCGTCCTTACATGGCATTTTCTTTAGTATAGTCTCCATGTAGTGGTTACTGTATACAAACACTAAAACGTTGGTGGAATACACCTCCATATACCTCCCCCTGTGGTTGTGTTCAACCCTAGAATTACAGAAAATTCTTTCATTCCTCCTTCTACTTTGATACTGCCCAGGGCCGAAGCATCACGGTTAAGTGTCACCAGCAATACGATTAAAACATCGTATATACAATGTGTAGATATGCAGACGTGTCTGAAACTCGTTTGCATCTACGGCGCGCAAAAGGTCCGGGAGTAGGGCATTCCATTCTATTTGTAAAACTGCGCTCGTGAGTGGATGTGAAAAGATAGTGGTGATTTTGTAGGCTGCTTATTCGTTGATTTCAAAAAAGCTTTCGACGTCGTTGATCACTCGATTCTGTTTAAGAAACTCATTAACTATAAATTTTAAGTATAAATCTATGGCCTAACTTACATCATATCTCAGTGATATGCAACAAGCAGTCGTCCACGGAAAGGGTCTCTCTGCATTCACGTATATGAAATCTGGTGTTCCACAAGACTCTATTCTAAACCGACAGAATTTGGATGAATTTTAGGAGGACCTGGAACTTGAGTTTTAACTTTTTTCTTTGTTGATTCTGGTAGTGCATATAGTGTCCTTGAAAAATCCGAGTGATGCCACTCTGGCATCATTGAGCATTTTGATATATTCAAGATGGCATCCAAGATGGAGGCCAATTAAAAGTTAAAAAATTGTGTGATATGAAAAGAAGTCTCAAACCCATTTTATTCCTAAAAATTGTTAGCTATGACGTTGGAATCTAGTTGAAGACACTTAGCTTATAACAAAAATATAAAAATAAGATAAGAATTTAGACAAAATGGCCGCCAAAATGGCAGTTAATTACAAAAAATATAAGAAAATTTTCCCTGAGACTGGCAAACCCCAGGGATTCGCTTGTAAAATGCTGGTTGTGCTGATTCTTGAGTTACATACATCATTCTTGTAACATTCCAGTGCTGCAGCTAATGCATCACTCAGAATTTGATATGCATGCATTCAAGATGGCGTCCAGGATGGTAGCTGATAAGTTTTACAAACCCATTGGAGCCGCACCTAACCTGTAGGCATGTCTGGTGGTTTTTGTAACATACCAGATTTCTTGCTTGATAGAGAAGCACTTTACAAACACATGTATCTGAATAAATGAACCCAGCATACATGTCTGATAGAGTTGCACTGTACAAGCAGGTATATCAGAGAGTGGCACCGGATCAGCATACATGTTTGATGTAATTGCACTTCTGTAAGAATAGCACCAGACTTGAAGCCATCCCTCTTCCGTCTGCACCAGCTAGATAAAATGTAAGTTGAAGTGTAAGCTGAGCAGCAGGTATGGCCTATAGTGAGGTACCACGCCAACAGGCATGGCCTATAGTGAGGCACCACACCAGAAAACATGACCTACATTGAGGCACCACACCAGAAGGCATGAACTATAGTGAGGCACCACACCAACAGGCATAGCTGATACTGAGGTACCAATCCAAAATGCATGATCTATAATGAAGCACCACAACAGCAGGCACCGCTGATAGTGAGATATTATACCAGCAGGTATACCAGATAGAGAAGCACAACGCCAGCAGACATGCAATATTGAGTGACAAAAGGTCAGCAGGCATGCTGAATGAGTGGCCACAGTCCAGCAAGCATCCACCTTGCAGCAGCACTCAACCAGTAGGCATGTTTGAACAGCAGTGGTGTTGGTGACAGTAACACTAGGCCAGCAGGCATATATGTTGCAGCTGCAGCGACATAACAACTCTCTACATGGCATGTATGTTGTATTGACAATGTAGCAGTCTTGGTTGATAAATATTCACATTGTAAGTTGGCATGTCTGATGGAGGGGCATTGGTCAAGTAACTCTCTTTGATTTCCAATGGACCAGGAGGCATGTTTGGTTGAATAGTACCAAGTCCGCAGGCATATCTGTTGAAGTTTCACTGAACAGCGGCCATGTAATGCCACCAGCTTATCAAATCCCACATCCTTAACATCACACGTGTAAAATAATGTGGTACTGAACCAGCACACATGGTGTTTAACGAGACTTTGCGACCAGCAGTCATTCGTGTTAGTTACATCTCACCAGCAATAATGTATGTTACAATTGAACCCAACTTACAGGAAGTCTGGGTACTGTTCTACTGGATCAGCGAGCATGCCTGTTCAAGTTACATCCGGCTTGTGTGCATGTCTGTTCTACTTTCTCCCGACCAGCTGCCCAGGCATCATTGCCACAGATCAACAGACATATTTACCATTACGCAAATTGGATTGTGTGGCACTGGACCCGCATACATGTCTGAAACCAAGCAGTTATGTCAGTAACAGACAGCTTCACAAGACTAGCAGTACCTATGTTTTAAACGTTGCTTTGAACCAACAGGCATGCTTGTTGCAATAGCACCCGACCACATTGCACGTCGGTTACAATTAAACTCAGCCAGCATGCATGTCTGTTAGAGTTGCATGTACCAGCAGACATGTTTGAATCAGTTGCAACTGAGCTACAAGCACATAGTTGTGTGGCTGAACCAGCAGATGTATGTGTTACAATTTCCTCAGACCTGCAGTTATGTGCTTATGCTCATACCCAACTAACCGGCTGGTAAGCACAATTGCACCAGATCAACATGCAAGTATTTTACAGTTGCACCTGACTAGCAGCCATGTCTTTATAAGTTCATACTATCAGCATGCATGTCTGTTACAGTTTCATCTTATCAGGACCCATGTATATTACATTTGCGCCCGACCAACAGCCATGTCTGTAACAATTGCATTCCAGCCATTTTCCATGTCTTTAACACCTGCATCTAACCAGCAGTCATATCTGTAAACTTGTGCCTACAAGCATGCATGTTTGATACTTGTGCACCAGACCAGCATTCATATTTGTTATAGCAATATCCAACCATCTGTTCTGTATATTGCACTTGCAACAGACCAGAGAAGTAGTAATGGTTTTTTACAATTGCACGGGGCAAGCAGGCCCGTACCAACCAGCAGTCAAGATGGTAACGAACATCTGCAGCATCCAGTTACCTTACTCAGGGGTTGTTTTTGTGTTGATACACTACAATCCATAAGTATTTTTTTTGTAAATTTTATCTCTTTTTTCCGCATATTGATTCAAAAAAGGTTTGTACTTTGACCAAACATTCTGTCACAAAGTGTTCAGTGATATCGTCCGTTCAGTATACCCTGTAATTTATCACTTCATTTTTTGAAGAAATGTTTTCCTAAAGTATGAATTTTTATGAGAATAATATGATATAATGGTATTATCAGATCCTGTATAAGTGGTCTGGAAAGTGCATGGTGCATAGTTTGCTGGATACGATTCCCAGAGCAAAGACAAAAACAATCACATTACGAAAAATAAGAGTCTGTTATTTTTTCCGTGCAGTGTATCATAGCAAAAACCATGTGATTCCCAACCCTGTTATTGCTGCCACCTTGGATATCATCTTAAATATTTTACAACGCTGAAAAACAACAATAACATCCAGTCAATTTTTTCAAACACAACCAAAAACTATCAGAAAATAGTAACTTACTGCGAATTTGATTTCAGGTTGAATTTTGCTTTAATAGCGGCCATCTTGGACACCATCTTCACTATTTTTAACCTTGTGAATCAAACCTGTGAAGGCTTCACTTTGATCTTTTGCATTATTAGGCCTCTAAACGTCATTAAAAAGTCCAAATTAAAATGCTTTATATCAAGTTTTTTAGTCAGATATGTCTTAGGAACCTAACTGAGGGCCATCTTGGACGCCATCTTTGAATTTCAACTTTCTGAATCAAAACCATGTTCTTATTTGATCGTTTGTACCATTAAGCCTCTAAACGTCCATAAAAAGTCAAAATTAAAGTGTTTGTATCGAGTATGCCGGTCTTATATGTCTTAGAAGCCTAACTGACGGCCATCTTGGACGCCATCTTTGATATTTCAACCTTCTGAATCAAAATAATGTTCCATTTTAATTGGTTGTAACATTTAGCCTCTGAAACATCCATGAAAAGTCAAAATCAAATGCTTTAGATCGAGTATATTGGTCATTTAGGTCTTAGGAGTCTAACTGAGGGCCACCTTGGACGCCATCTTAAATATTTCAAAACGCTCAATGATGCCAGAGTGGCATCAGTTGGATTCGTCAAGTACAAGGCCTCAACAACAAGAATCAACAATTTGAAAGAAAAAAACTTTAAAATCAAGTTCCAGGTCATTCTGGTTTTCTACCGGACTAATATTATCATTGTTTATCAATGATCTACCCCTCTTCATGAACTATTGCTACTCAGATTTCTTTGCAGATGACGCATCTCTCCACATCGTGATAACAAACGAGATAAAGTAGAAGAAAAATTACAATGTGGCGCAGATAATGCAAAGGAGTGGAGTCGACAAAATAATAGGCACATGAATCATGACAAAACGAATTATATGATTTTAGACAGAACAAATAAACAACGTATCTTAAGAGTTTGATATTAAAATAGACGACAAAAACATTAAAAAGACGCAAAACCATAAACTACTAGGCTTACATATTGATGATAAACTTTCTTGGCCTTCCCATATAGACCATTTATGTTCCTCAATTTCATCAAAGATATCTTTATTAAGACATATATTAGATATGTTTCAACTGATGTTCAAAAAAGTTTTATCAAGGATATATTTTTCTCTTAATTGATCATGGATCAGTGGTATGGGGGACTACTTCCTCATCAAACCTTGACAGAATATCTAAACTGTTTAACTCCAAAAACGTGCAGCACGAATAAAACATGCAGATTTCATTACTCCGTCAGCGGAATTAAGTTGGCTTCCAATAGTAACACAATTAAAATACAACAAGTCGTATTTACATACAAAGTCATGAACAATTTGACAGCCCAGTATACCACGGATTCACTGAAGCCAGTAGCTGAAACCCATAACCATTCACTGCGATTGTCGGTCAATGGTGCAATAGCTGTTCCAATTCTCGCTCTTCCTTGTTTGATAGGTCATATTTGTATACAGCACCCAAACTGTGGAATTCGATTACGATTCCAATTCGCAATGCATCATCTCAAACAAGTTTTAAAAACAGGACCAAATCCATATTATAAATATTTTGCTGTGATATTTCATGACTATATAAATAGTTCATTTAATTCTTAACTGAATAATATTTTGTCCAATGCATGATTTAAATATTTCAGTTTTATACACCCTTCCACTGTAAGTTGCCTTTTTACACAAAATGCACAGCTCAGGCTCGGGCCCAGGCGAGGGTTGGACATAAACTCGATGTTTTTTGCATCCATCTGCTGAATCTGGGCGATTAGCAGTGATTCTATGTGGCCTGAGTTCAATAGCTTGGCACTCCTCTATATGCATGTTGATCATTTCATAAAATGACTGTGCTTATGGTAATATTGGGTATGTCATGTGAATGTATTTTTTGCTTGGTAGATAGGTGTTCCAATCACAATGCATATAATTTCAAAATGCCAAAAATACATCCTCATGGTGTTTGATAGATCAAACTCATGCATTAATAATCAGGAAAAGCAGATCTTTCAGATATAGAGAACCTACAATATTAGAAAACAACAGACTCCGTTTTATTGATTTTATTACAGTTTTTAAGCAACGTCTTTCTGTAACGTTGTTTGTTACTGATTCTGGCCCCAAAGGACACTACTTAACCCTTAATGCGCCAATCACAACAAAAGTATCTGCTTTTCTCGTCTGCTGAAATGTTTAAGAAGCCTCTGTGGCAAACAGTGTGGACCCAGATCAGACTGCTCCTTGGAGCAGTCTGTTCTGGGTTCAGGCTGTTTGCTTCTATACTTAATTCGTCAGTAATGTTAGGCAATCATTTGCAGCAGACGACTTCAGCAGACGACATTTTCGGATACATTTTTTTCTTGACACTTTAAGGATTAAAGGTCGTCCCTCGTCAACTGGCGACAAATGACAATTTAAAACACTGTTTCTAGCGATATTTTATCCCCGTTTGTCGATTGTTAAGAGCGTTTTCGATTGCCGCCTTTCCGGTGTTGTTATACTCACCTGCCCATTAGCTTCTTCTGACCCCTCTCTGTTCGGTCACCTACACAATATCCGTGATGGAATGCCATATCTCCTGTCATCAGTTCTAGCACCTTTCCTGGTAGTAATCTTGGATGACGGAAGTCCATGCATGTGCCTCCCACGTGTATCAACTCACCTGGTATAACATCAAATCAACAACTATAATCCAACAGGTACCTTAACCCTTTGTATACTGGAAACCCATAAACGAGTACTTTGGCAAACAGCGTAGGTCCAGATGAAATACAGAACAAAGCTGCATTTATCTGGGACTTCACTGTTTGCTAAGAGTAAACCAATCCTCAGGGACAGAAATACATCATAATTAAGAAAATTTTAACCAATATAAGCATGATAAGCTTAGCGTCGTTTTGTGGGACATCGGCAAACAGTGCAAAACCAGATCACACGCCGCAAAACGCGGCGTCTGATCAAGTTCCTCACTGTTTTCTTACAGATTTGAATAAAATGAAAATACCACCCAACAACCCTTAAAACGGAAATGGATTGGTCCTATTGATAGGAATTTGGCTTAAATGGGTTAGAATGGCCAATGGGTAGTCACATACTTATTGTATCAAATTGGCCCTAATTCAAACTCATCCAAGGTTTAATAGTTGTCCTTGTTACTTGCAAGAATGATAAAGACCCCTCCAAAAATGAACGCACTTATGTGCTTACATTTCTCCCATTATAAGCCTATATATTTTTTCCGACTCGTTTAAGGGTCATTCAAGCTTTTTAAGTGTGTCCGTGTTACCTGCAAGACTAATGAAGATCCATCCAAAATGAACTCAACACTTCTCTCATTATAAGTCTATGGAGATTTTACCAAACGTTCAAGGGCAACTCACTCTGCAGACCCTGGTCCGACCCATCCAATTTTCATAGCTGTCCTAGTTACCTGCAAGAATGAAGAAGATTCAATTAAAAATGGAGGAGCTAGAGTGCTCACAAAATTTTACCCATTATAACACTATGGGAGCTATCTGTTGCCATGGAAACCAGAGTTCTGATCCAATCTTGCCCAAAACATTATGCAGCCTTTCCCCTACCACAATATTACTCCAGATGAAATTTGATTTAATTTGCCCAGCTGGTCTCAGAGATATTTCATGTTTGAAAGTGTGAACAGACGCACAGACGGACGCCGGCTCGAGTCCCATCCTATAAGCTTCCCCAGAGCCTTCGGCTTAGGTGAGCTAATAATCCTAACGATGCGAGAGGCTTCGACATCTTTAATACAAACTGTTAACAGATGGGCCATTTTCTTTTGGTTTTAGGTCATTATAATTTCTAAAGTCATAATATCGACCCGTTTGTGTTTTTACAATATGACGGTGAATTGTGAAATACATGTTAGGCAATATCTGTCTTTGTGTATTAACCATTTTGTGTGTAACGTGCTTTCAAGAAGCTTGGCAAAAAGTAAGTTATATTGCAATCTTGCGTTTTTACTCGTATTAATTAAATAATTCAAAACCCCACCCAGGTAGGCCATGATCTGCGCATCTTCATCTTGGCACGCAAGGATCGTCCCACAGACGCATATGGTGATATTCTGGTTTATATAAAAGATATTTTACATTTTCGAATAAGAAATAACCTTGAAAATTAAGTGTTTGTGGATTGAGGATGAAAATAAGTCAAAACACATCTTGTTTGGCGTTAATTCAGCTTTAATTCAGATAGCGTCTATTATGTCCATTCACTGAGCAGTCGACAAGAGAGTAAATGATCTTAACCCTTAAAGCGCCAATCACAACAAAAGTCGTCTGCTTTCTCGTCTGCCGAAATGTTTAAAAACCCTCTAAAGCAAACAGTGTGGACCCAGATCAGACTGCTCTTATAGGAGCAGTCTGTTCTGGGTTCACGCTGTTTGCTTCTCTACTTAATTCGTCAGTAATGATAGACAATTATTTGCAGCAGACGACTTCAGCAGACGACATTTTCAGATGCATTTTTTTTCTTGGCGCTTTAAGGGTTAATGTTCTATTATTATAAAACAATCCATCTTTACAAAAGGTTCAAACTCTGTGTAACGAGTTTGCTTCTCATCCTATTAACGAGCTTATTCAAACCTATGTCTTGTAAACCAGGGGTCGCAGGTACTATTCCCGGCTTCTCCATAAAAAACACTTTCGGCGATCCTTCGGATGCTACCGTCATATAATAAACACACATATCATAAATCCTCACGGCCCAGTACTGGTTACTACCCATGGAAAAGCCACAAAAAATTTACGAGCTGATTCACTTTTCTGAACACTCTATCTGTAACATTGATATAGCACTTGTTGACATATTAGATCATTTTGATAGTTCTTATTGGAGTAGGGGATCCATTTCTTAAAGCTGCATAGTCTGTAACTTTTCATCTTCTTATTTTGGAAATAAAGTTTCTATTTTTCAGGAGTACAGTAAAAAATACTCAAATTCAGGTAAGCATTTTACCATTTTCATAAATCTTAACACATTATCACTATCAAAACAACAGCATTTATGTTAAAAATCAACTGTCTAGAATTATTGGAGAGACGTAAATAATTCCTAACACGAGAAAAATCACCCGTTTTTATAAGATTAATCTCTTTTCCATGCAGTTTTCAGCTGTACTGGACATATTTATTGTGAAAACATAACTTAATTCTATTTTTACAAATGTTTTAAAAAGAAAAGAATTTTTTTGAAAAATGTTCATAGTTACAGACCTAGCCTCTTTAATCAATAGTTTCGATATCACAGTACCATTAACGGATAATTTAAGTTTTCTAACCCCAAACATAATACGTATACACGATATGCTTGGAGCTAGAATAGAAGCAGCTATGGACTTTTAAGACAAAAGCATATGGCAACAATTGGAAATCTTTACATGGCGCTAAGTAACATCTGTATTCACAAAACGTAACGATTGTATCCCCTACAAGACAATACTAATAAGGCCATCTTATCAGCCTTGAATAACTACAAATCTTAATCCTTAAAGCGCCAATCGCAACTTAAGTCGTCTGTTTTTCTCGTCTGCTGAAATGTTTAAGAAGCCTCTATGGCAAACAGTGTGGACCCAGATCAGACTGCTCCTATAGCAGTCTGTTCTGGGTCCACGCTGTTTGCTTCTATACTTAATTCATCAGTAATGTTAGGCAATTATTTGCAGCAGACGACATTTTCAAATGCATTTTTTTCTTGGCGCTTTAAGGGTTAAAGAATGCATCAGGAAACGTAAAAGAGCTTACGAGCAAGCCAAACGAACCAATAGCTTTTCTTCGCTACTCTAAACAAGAAATATCTTTAAAAATAAAGATAAGTGGCTGAGATAAAATGGATGGATACTTTTTCATAAGCTCAGTATTATCTTAAGTAAATAATCTAGTCAGCTTCGACTACCATAGCAACATAATCGTTGCAGCATTGGGATAAGAAGCTTAAATTTATTGCCCAGTGAAAGCTCATGGTAACAAAGGCAGCGAAACAAATGCAATCACAGTACAATGAAATTATTCAGTCGCAACAAAATCTACCCTTCATTGAAAGAAACATTATATATTGTTAAGTTTTGCCTTGAGGTTTGTACGTTTTATCTGTAAAACTGTACTGTCTTTTTTTCCTGCTTATCTAGTTCCAAATGAGATCTCCATGTATGTTTTATCTCAAGGAATCTGGTTTCATTATAAATTTACACCTTTAGCATGCTTCCTTGTAAAATATCGAGGGCATGAGTGTATTATGATTATAGGCCTGTTCCCCCGCCCTGTTGTCTGTGGGTGATGCGGTTATCCTGTCATCACTGCCGTTGGGTTGGACCCGGGTTGTCCTGGTGGGCCATTATCATCAGCCCCTGACCCTGGTGGGCCGTTGGCCCCTTCCTGTCCTGTTTGGCCCGGTGCTTGGTGATCCAGGCAGGCCATGTGTCCTGGGTCCTCTTGAGTATCCCTGTCCCACTGGGCAGCCCTGTTGAGGGGCTGGCTAGTTTCGTTGGATGTGATGTGCTTTGGGGCCATCATTTCCTAATTACCTATAACACTGTCTGAATTCATCCTGATCTGGAGTCCTTAGGTATTGTTCAAGTTAACTTAAGGAATCCATGCCCTTCACCTTTAATGCTTTTGTGCTTAATATAGTACACATTTTGCTCTGCTATTTTGGGAGGAATTATTTTTTTAGAGTATGAATCAGGCCTCTGGTCCATTGGACATTACTATATTTGGGATTCAGTCACTGTATCAGTGCTGTTGTAGAACTATAAAAACGCAAGGACTCCCTGCTTCGGGGGCTTTCATGGTTAAACTTCTGATCTGTTTCCACGTTGGGTTTTCCTGGACATTTGGGACTCAGCTATGATTTAGTCAAGTAGAAGAAATGATTTTGTTTGGGCCGATTATGGGGATATTTTCTAAGAAGATTATTATGGACATATTCCATGTTCATGTGTCTGTGTGCTTCGACTATATACATGACTAGATTTATATTTAACCTAATAAATCAGTTATATTATGTTGGACTTCGTAGTATTTTTGCTCGGTCACATGTGAATCCTCTCATGTGGAAATAGACTATTCTAAGAAGCAAGAGACGATTCGAATGAGTAGTTAATATAGTTAAATAAAGGAGAAAGCGTCAGCTTATTTTCTTTACACTGGTGACAAGCGGTGGGATAAAGACTTTGAATTATCCAGTTGCGCAGTCTTGTCATTTTGTCAACGTATTTCTTTACACTGGTGGCAGCCTATGGGATTTTTTATTGATTTTGAATTCTACCTTCAAGATTACGGACTTTAACATGCTTGCGAAGAGTATGGAGCCGTTTGTTTTAACACTTGTGCTGATAGGATTTATCATATTTACGGACAGACCTATGTTGGAGTACACAAGTTACTGTGCAGGTATGGAGTTCGAATCCCCTCTAGTTTATGAATTTATCGGTTCCAGCTATGTTTCTACTGAATTCGACTTTAACCAGGAATACGGCTAGCTATCTAATTTAGCTGGGAAATTTGTGAGAAAAAGGGCCTAGTTATATTATGGACTGTTTAACCCGATATTTGGCCCTTGAACTGGAAACGGACACTGCAGGTAAATGCTTTTGATTCAATGACTTTTTGAGTTGCCGACTTGATTATTTTATGCCGCATATTTCTGGTGAAACCTCACCCTATTCAGAGACAAAGTCTATGGAGTTACCTACATTTTTCTCTTGATAACTCAAAGCTCACGGGACTGGAGAGTTACTTTGAGTTAACAGTATTTTGAGAGAAACGGAGCTGATTGGTACAGGATATACGGATCGTACGATTAACAGCCTGGGGATGACGTTGGCGTCAGTACGGGTAAATAGTGCTGGCGGTTGCTGTTGGATTCGTCGATGTTAAATTACAGAGATATTGTTGCGGTTGGTGGTCTTGTGACGCAAGGCTTGGTGGATCGATTCCGTGGTCTAAGCTAGGAAGTGGGTTTACGTAGCTTATGGAGAGAATCGTTGTGAACACAAGAAGCGTCGTCGGGAGATTATTTGAGTTTCCAAAATGCAAAAGGCTTTTGGGATAGCATGTTATGTTGTATCACCCTGAGCGTGATATTCCATAATTTGGCTAGGTCAAATTGACAAGTAGCCCTTAGATGATTATTTGTCAAACTGGACCGCTAAAATCTCAGAATTAAGATCATGTGAGCAACATAGTTGGTTCCTGTGAGTTTATTCTGTATCATGAAGCAAATTGGATATAAAGTGCTAAGTGCTTAAAATAATGTTGAAAGGCCATAAAGTGTATTAGAATAAAGTGGGTAAATTATTTTCTGAAAATTAAGGATTTCCTCTTACTTGGCAGTGAAGCATATCTTGAAGTAATTAGTATTCTTAATTTTTGGTGATAAGCTAGCTTGAATCAAGATTGCCCAAGAAGCTTGTGTCAATGGCTGGATTATGTTTCATGATTTATTCTCTGCAGGTGCGGAAAAATTGTTTGGGAAAGTTAAGTTTTGTAAGCAATTTCATTGTTGAGGAAAGTTGCTGAGAAGTGATGCATTTAGAAAGAATTTTCTGAGAAAAAATAGAGCTTGGTTTTTCCTGTGAATTTTCTAGAAATGGCAATTAGTTCTTAAGTTTTACATGATTTAAGATTAAGTTAAGCCTAAGATTGATGAGAGGTGCAAAGTTTGTCTTTTCGCCCCAAATGCATATATTGTGGGGTACAACGGATTAATCTCTGTGTAAGGATCTGGTGCTATCAGGTTACGCAGTTCCTCTAGTGATGAGATAGCAGTAAATGAATATATTTAATTATGTGGTGATGTTTGGTTCAAATATTGTTCCATAGAATTTGTGGTAAGCTATTTTCATCCGACGTTGTTCTTCTTCCATACTTTGGATGGTACCCAGTCAGATTCTAATTTTTGGAGTATACGTCGATTAATCAGTGCCAGTATTTAGTATGAAAGTATGGTTAAATTCTTTCAAATGTTGTGCAAAGAGAAATATTTCTGTGCTTGCAATTTGGCTAAAATATCAACCCATTTTTGCATTTTACCAAGGGCAGATTCCCCTATAATGATGGATGGGCAAATTCATTATTTTTGGGAACATGCCTTTGTCCTATGGAATTTTGTGGATTTTTCCACTCAAATGTGAAATCTTTTGGGACCTTAGTTGGGCGACGTATATACTTGCGCCGTTTAGTTTGGTTCCAATGATTTTTCTAACCCATGTTTGGGTACGCTTTGTGTGAATGGATTAATAATTTTGATAACTAAGAAACAAGTGTTTAGTTTGTGTCAGGTTATTAAATTGGAGTACATTAGCAATGGATAAAATTATTTCTTACCTTGTGAATTCTGTCGGATTAATATTATAGATAGTGATGGTGAGAATATTCGCCCATTATGTCGTTTTTCAAAAGCATAAATTCCATATTGATGGATGGGTCAGTCTATTTATTGATATGAGATGTATGCTTTTGTTAGGAAAACTGTGGAACTTTCAACTCAAATTGGTAATCAGTGAAGTCCTTGTCGGGCGATGCAGTTATGTTGTTTGACAAGAATTCCACAGATTGCCATAGTTTTGAATGAAATGGGTTGGTAGTCTCGCCATGTCAATTGTGTTCATTGGAGTTATGATAGAAAATTATGTCAGAGCAATTAGTTATAATAATGCTTGAATATAATAGTGATGAATTCATAATTCACTGATTCTAATATTAACGGATTATTACGCGTGTTCAGTCTGAATTCTGTTGGAATCTACATGCGGAATCTGGAATCACGAGTACACAGCTCAGGGATTTACGATCAACGTTGGACACAAGCAGGATGATCGGCGACCACACCTGCTTGTCAGTATCCTCATGTCGATTACATTGGGCGTGGCCGGCGATGTTACCCCGCGGTCACAAAACTGCCAGGACCAGAAACAGGGGCATGAACCTATGCTCTTGTTACGATTGATCAGAAACGATATATCGGCGGTGCACTGTGTACAACCGTACAGTGCTGGTTATGGTGAATTTACGCACGCTGCTTACGTATACGAACAGTTTTGAACTTTATGTACACGGTAAAGTCACGAATACTGTCTAATAGACATTGACGCCATGGATAATCCTTGTGGTCGAAGAATATGAACTTTTTAGCCACATAGTCAAACCTAGAACCGTTTGGGAAAACGAGTTTGCATGAGTTCAACCAGGTTACGCTTCATGCACTTGTTCCGATCAGTTAGAACATTTTAGTTCCAGATTTATGTTAGCTGTACACTGTACAACCGTAAAGTGCTCTCGATTATGATGATACCGGATTATTTGTTTCGTACAGACGAACTGATTATTACGTTAACGGACAGAATTAGACTTTTCGTACACGATAAAAGCCATAAGTATCGTGTAACAGAGACTTATTACTACGATGTGACGGTGGTTTAGACGTTTCTGGACCTTTTGGCTATTATATCCTTAACTGAAACGTTGGTTGCTGTTCCAGTTATTAAATGCGGATACGATGTGACGTGTGAAAAGACCACAGACACTTTGGAAAAGACTTGCGCATATGACAGAAACATTCGGAGGAATGTGCAGTTTTGCGGATTAATGACAAAGAGACTGGTGTCCTTTTTTTTTTTATTTTTTACCATTTTTTTTAGATCTTAGCATTGTTCATTGTTAATATTTCATACAAGTATGTAAAGTCAAATTAATTTAACTTCATGGGCACCCTAAAAGACGGTTTTAGCCTGTTCATGAGTCTCAAGTGCATGTCGCTTGCACATGGTTAAATTTTGGGTAAATCATGCGCTCCTTTTGAGCAGTAAAATTAGCATTTTAGCTCTGTCGATGCGAACGGCTGTGACACTGACGAGACTGTGCGAATGCGCAGACTCGCCTGCGTCATAGATTATTCACTTTATGTGTAGTGCAATAATCTCATGAACTGGCCCATTTGTTTAATCCAGTGATTGCACAAAATTGCAACCGGGACCCTCTTTTCTATGACTGTTTCTGCCTTACATATTTTCATGTTGGGCTTAACCAACATATTTTCGTGTTGGATTTAATTCTGCTATTAACTGTAATCAAAATTCAAACTTTGGTTGGTACAGTTATGAAAGTACAACTGTCATTTTGGAATTTTACTGTTATATCGTATGTCAGATTAAAGAGGGTATGCTTGTTTGATTCAAGTCGCATCAACATTGATTCAACGTTGTTACGTTGGATGAAAATTGATTCAACTTTATTGTTAAAGTTGTGCGCTCACTGGAATCTTATGAAGTGTGTTTGTGATTCAAGACTATACAAAATACCATTTTAAGATGGACTAGTGGTGATTGTGACAATTGTAAACATGGAATATGTTATCTGGATTACATAAATTTATGGATTATTATTATAATCGGGACGATTACTTAAGCTTTGGAGGGGAGAGTGTTAAGTTTTGCCTTGAGGTTTGTACGTTTTATCTGTAAAACTGTACTGTCTTTTTTCCTGCATATCTAGTTCCAAATGAGATCTCCATGTATGTTTTATCTCAAGGAATTCTGGTTTCATTATAAATTTACACCTTTAGCATGCTTCCTTGTGAAATATCGAGGGCATGAGTGTATTATGATTATAGGCCTGTTCCCCCGCCCTGTTGTCTGTAGGTGATGCGGTTATCCTGTCATCACTGCCGTTGGGTTGGACCCGGGTTGTCCTGGTGGGCCATTATCATCAGCCCCTGACCCTGGTGGGCCGTTGGCCCCTTCCTGTCCTGTTTGGCCCGGTGCTTGGTGATCCAGGCAGGCCATGTGTCCTGGGTCCTCTTGAGTATCCCTGTCCCACTGGGCAGCCCTGTTGAGGGGCTGGCTAGTTTCGTTGGATGTGATGTGCTTTGGGGCCATCATTTCCTAATTACCTATAACACTGTCTGAATTCATCCTGATCTGGAGTCCTTAGGTATTGTTCAAGTTAACTTAAGGAATCCATGCCCTTCACCTTTAATGCTTTTGTGCTTAATATAGTACACATTTTGCTCTGATATTTTGGGAGGAATTATATTTTTAGAGTATGAATCAGGCCTCTGGTCCATTGGACATTACTATATTTGGGATTCAGTCACTGTATCAGTGCTGTTGTAGAACTATAAAAACGCAAGGACTCCCTGCTTCGGGGGCTTTCATGGTTAAACTTCTGATCTGTTTCCACGTTGGGTTTTCCTGGACATTTGGGACTCAGCTATGATTTAGTCAAGTAGAAGAAATGATTTTGTTTGGGCCGATTATGGGGATATTTTCTAAGAAGATTATTATGGACATATTCCATGTTCATGTGTCTGTGTGCTTCGACTATATACATGACTAGATTTATATTTAACCTAATAAATCAGTTATATTATGTTGGACTTCGTAGTATTTTTGCTCGGTCACATGTGAATCCTCTCATGTGGAAATAGACTATTCTAAGAAGCAAGAGACGATTCGAATGAGTAGTTAATATAGTTAAATAAAGGAGAAAGCGTCAGCTTATTTTCTTTACACTGGTGACAAGCGGTGGGATAAAGACTTTGAATTATCCAGTTGCGCAATCTTGTCATTTTGTCAACGTATTTCTTTACAATATAACTGAGGGTCTGGATGTGGGCCCCCAGGAGTTTTCTGGATGTGGGCCCCCAGGAGTTTTCTGGATGTGGGCCCCAATGAGTTTTGAGGATCTGGAGATAAGGTCTATTTGTTTTCAGGTACCTGGTGAGCATTGGTAATTATTTTCAGGGCTCTGGAGAGCAGCCTCATAGTTCGGGGGATTTAGAAAATCCTGCATGAAAAAAAAAAATGAATTAAAAAAATCTCACCTTAAAGAGACTAGGTCTGTAACTAATAACATTTTTTCGAAAAAAATTCTTTTC
This sequence comes from Loripinus fragilis, assembly GCA_964019695.1. Taxonomy (NCBI): domain Eukaryota; kingdom Metazoa; phylum Mollusca; class Bivalvia; order Lucinida; family Lucinidae; genus Loripinus; species Loripinus fragilis. The sequence continues at coordinate 105,865,634 of OZ026514.1, read as the reverse complement.
TTTTTAAAGTATTTGTAAAAGTAAAATTAAGTTATGTTTTCACAATTAACGTGTTTGGTACAGCTGAAAACTGCATGGAAAAGTAAATTATCTTATAAAAACAGATGTTTTTCTCTTATTTGTAATTATTTGTGTCCCTCCAATAATTCTAGACAGTTGATTTTTAACATAAATGCTGTTGTTTTGATAGTTAAGATATATACTAGAATGGTAAAATGTTTACCTGAATTTGAGTATTTTTACTGTATTCTTGAAAAATAGAAACTTTATTTCTAAAATTAGAAGATCAAAAGTTACAGACTGTGCAGCTTTAAAGGAATTGCCTATATTTCGTTTGACTTTTTTTAAAAAAAAAATCTTGTTAATATCGATGGTACTTATTGCTCAAAAACAATAATAAATACTGAACATCCCAGAACCCAAAATAGTAATTCACTTTAATTATCGGTACTTTTTCTTACTATTTGCATGTTTTACGTCTGTAATATACACTTTTCTAAAATATATGATTGTTTATTTGAACTGGACTGTACATTTATAAATCATCCTCGACATTGGCCTTTCAGATCGCTAAATAAAATATGCAAATTACTTATCCAATTTCATATAATAGTAATAATGATAGATTTTTAGATAAATAGGTCTTAACTTAAACTAGTTATGTCGGGCCTAAGGTCCGCCAAAAAAATGCATTTTCTGACAAACTCTCTGCAAAACTTAAATTTGAAACACTTTCCTCTCGAGCTTGGAAGGCAACACTGAAGCATATCATTAATCAGAACTCTAGATCTCAAATACTCCGCTGCAAAGTAATGGTCATATCTTCACTGATGATAAAGACAAGGTTGATCTATTAAACACTTTCTTCAAAAATCAAAGTATTTGAATGTCCAGCATGCAACACTTACTCCACTTATTAACCTTAGTGGCTCAAGAATTAGAAGTATCATACTCAGTCCAAAAGTTAGATCTGATTTAAAAACACTGGCTACTAGCAAAGCATCAGGACCAAACGGACTAAATAATCACATACTCAAAGAACTACCTACTGAAATATCTGTGTTCTACCGTTTATGGTAATCGGTTAGTTCTTGCTTAAATGAGAATAACTTCTTCTAATACTAAATATTTATTTTACAAGCTATAAGAAACTGAGCTGTAACACTGATGTTAAAAATACAACTGATCAATTAGATGGGCGTCTGGAGTTCCTCTTATAATTATAATTAGATTAAGATAAAACAAGCATGCACTATCATAACAACTCCCTTCTCAAAACAAATTGATAAAATTTGTCAAGAAACCCATTAGGTGGGATAATAATCATTATGTAGTCACTCCAATAACCATTAACTGGACTCTGTTTATTGTACTGCTGCAATAAGCGCGATTGCAGTCTGATTCAAAAGTAATGTACGCATAATCCATATGAACTTTAAAACGTCTATGCAACTTAAAGCATATGTATGGTAAATAATCCAATATTTTTGTATGAATATGAACTTATAATATGATTAATATTATGCGATAAAACACATTTAGTTGTACATTTTGAAAGTAAGTAATCCAAATATACTGATTACTGCACAGTATCTATTGACATAATGTAATCTTTGAATCTCGCAGGCTTATTTACTGTTCTACCGTATCATGTGACGTATGATTTAGTCTCAGAAGTAGATGGTTCCCGTTCGTCCGATTGTGTGCCATCATCCACGTTTGTCTCGTAATCGTCTTCTAGTCTGTCATCGCTTCTGATTGGCGTTTCGTTTGTTTTCATCAAACGTTTGCGATTTCTCCTGTATTCACCTCTCTCTGTGCGACATATATGAACGTGGTGTGTTCGCATGATCAGTAACTACACCTGGTTCCCATTTATTTTCACGATGCACACGTATCGTATCTCCTGGTTTTAACTGAGATAGGTCTCTACATCTTCTGTCATAGAAATATTTCTGTTTACGTTGTTTCTTTGACAGTTTTTCGTATACCCTTTTCCTATCAATAACCTTTGGTTTAAGAAGTGTTTGAGTTATGGGCAGTGAAGATCTTAATCTCCTGTTCATTAAGAGCTGTGCTGGTGATCCTAAATCATCAATAGGTGTGTTACGATAGTTCAAAATACTGAGATATGGATCTTTGTTCTCAGCTTTTGATTTTGTGAGAATCTGTTTCACAATCTTAACATAGATTTCTGCAAGACCATTCGAATTGCTCATGTACGGTGAAGATGTTGTATGTTTGAATCCCCAGTCTTTTGAAAACTTTTTAAATTCTGCTGATGAAAAGCATGGTCCATTATCTGATCTTACTTCTCTTGGTATGCCATGACGTGAGAATACGACCTCATGTGGTGAATTACCGTAGATGACGTACTGTTCTCCAGCTTTGCGACTTCGAAGAATCTTGACATATAGTCAACAACAAGTACATAGTTTGACCCCGACCATTGAAATGAACCAGTTCCTACTACTTGCTTGGTAGTTCTGATATTGAAGACGGTATCATGCTCTCTTTCTGGTAAGAGCTTCTGTTTTCAAGACATATTCCACATTTGGAAACATAATCTTCTATTTGTGCACTCATTCCTGGCCAGTACATGATATCTTTAGCCAAGTTTCGAGTTTTCTCTACACCAAAATGTGATTCATGTAGTTTTACGAGCATGTCCTTCCTCAAAACTCAAGGAATGACAATTTGAGTCCCTTTCATCAACAAACCTTCATTTATCGACAGTTCATCTCTATGTGTCCAATATTCACGAATTTCAATAGGTATTTCCCTTTTATGTTCAGGCCACCCTCTGTGCACTCTATCAATTACTGACGTCAATGTACTGTCATTTTTAGTTGCTAGTTTAATATAATTGGCAATCTGAATCGAAAAAAAGATGCATATTTTTGGTTTTGTTGGCATTTGTGAGTACATTTGTGATACCACTTTTAACATAATATTTAGCATGTATACAAAGCATTAGGGGTGGATGCCAGGTCTGAACTTTCATATGAAGGCCAGAAATTAGGTCAAAGGTCATTTAGTGCAAAAATGAGAAAATATGTACTACTGTAAAACAACTTTATCTTTTTTTATATATAAACATATTTCATTTCAAACAAAATTTGTATACTTATAGTTGTAAGTCTGTAAAACATTGAGAAAATGTTTTTTTTATAACTAAATGTTCATATGTCTGCTTTAAACTGGGGTCAAAGGTCACCAAGTGCAATAATCGGAGCTTTTTACAAACTGTGTTTCTTTTTTTTCTCTGGTCCAACAACAAGATGTTTTTTGAACTCAAAAAGGGTAGAAAGCTTTCAGAAGGCTTAAATTAACATGTTTATTATTAAGGGAAACCCTTTGGAAGCATCCTTTTATGAATTTTACAAAGACAAACATTGTAAGTTTTGTGCAATTATAACTGAAATTCTCCCTCATTTGGGCAAAACTGGGATATATGAGCTACTTTGAGAGTTTGCTGCACCTCGCAGAAAGTAGAACTATTTTCAGTTTGGGACATGTCTTGGGGCCTTAGAAACCTATAGCTTAATAACTTTTCTGTCGTCATTTTTCTATAAATCACAAGTAATCAACGTTACCATGCTGACATTGAAAATAACAGTACACACAATACAAGGCTAATGTTGATTTACTCTAATAGTATTAGTGAAACAGTTTAAGCATTAAATGTTTAAACTAGACTTAAAAATCAATTGCATACATCTGTGATATGTATTTCTGCTCGTCAGCGATACTTATGTTACGTTTTATACTAAATTGCAGATAATGACTTTACAAAATACATGTATTAGAATAAACCATGATACCTGACCTGAAATATACATGATTTGATCTATATTCTAATTGAAAATGTTCATTTTCATATATTGGAGTTGTTTATAACTTTGAACTTGCAATGAAGTAAAATCAAGTAAATATTTAAATATGCTAATTAGTATGTGATTTGTACCAGCTCGAGCATGTAATGCATAGCTGCTTACAGATTCATTTTTCTTTTTACATTGCATTGGAATTGGAAAACTATCTTTCATATGAAATCAAAATATAGCTATATAAACAATAATGGATCTAAAATTGCTGCACATATATTAATGAGGTAACGTATGTAACCAAAGGTGCCTTACATAAATGGATAAAGGGAGTAAATTGTTGTTATTATATTATTGAAGCTTTTAACTCAGCCTCCAGATATTTAGATGACTTACTTAATATTGATAATCCTTATTTTGAACAAATGGTAGGTCAGATATATCCCAGTGAACTTCAGTTAAATAAGGCGAATTCTTCTGATACTGAGGCTCCGTTTTTGGACTTGAACTTGTCAATAACAAATGGCATAGGTTCTTCTAAAATTTATGATAAACGGGATGATTTTAATTTTGAAATAGTAAATTTCCCCTTTCTTGATGGAGATGTTCCTCGCTCTCCTTCCTATGGTGTATATATTTCTCAGCTTATTCGTTTTGCTAGAGTGTGTTCTAATGTTGATGACTAAAACAACAGAAACTTATTTTTAACTGCTAAGTTATTAAAACAAGGTTATAGATATCATAAAATTCGAAAAGCATTTTCTAAATTCTACCACAGACACTCAGAGTTAAGTGTTAAATACAACATTGGGTTAAGAACTCTTCTGCAACAAGGCATATCAGAACCTATATTTTATGGTGATTTAGTTTATAAATTCAAACGAATTGTTGGAAAACCTAATTTTAGTGATCAATTCAAAAAGATAGTAAAACGATATATAAGGGTTGGATATAACTTGGATATCATGCGACAGTCTGCATGCCTAGTTTTAAACCCAATCACGGTTTATAGCTATGGTTTCCCCTTTAATTGCACGACGGTGGGTCAGGCCTCAGACTCTATGACGGCTCTGACGTAAAGCTTTAATCGGTGGGTTGGTGCCTGATGCTTAACTGTAGCTGGACCCACCGTGGCTCAACTTGAGGTTTTCTTTAGCTCTGACTATCTGTGAGTCATGAGCCCTTCTCTTTGTTTCATCATGGTGTGTTAATTTGATTAGATGTTTCTCCATGATGATACATTGCATTAGTTAGATGGCCTCCATGCGAGCTGAACATTTCTTGTACTTCAACAACTGCAGAATCTAGGGCGAAGATTTGGTACCAGTAAAATGCATTTAAGCCCCCCGGTGGCTTAGGCTGCTGTCCGTTCTAAGGCGGTGGTTCTGTTGTTGTTGACTTTTTGTTTATTGTTACTCCCATTGTGGGAGTCTGTGATTGTTCTATGTTTTGTTGTACGTTACTTTATGTCCATTCTAGTATTGCAATCATCTTGATGGGGAAGAGAGAGCTGGTTGCTTTGCTTAATTGTTCTTCCTGGTGTCTCGTGATGGTTGAGTGGCTCTTCCTCGCGGTGCCACGGGGTTGTCTGCGGTTTGTGATTGTGGTATATCCTGATCATACTCACTTACAAGTTTAGGCTTATATAAAATTTGGGTCTGCTATCCCCAATTCGCTTACATATACTACTCACATTTTATTCTATATCAGACTTAATTTAAAAGAGTGCCATGGGTTGGTCTGCAATATGTGACTGTGGCTTTTCCTGGCCTTACGCAATTACTTTTTGAAATTTGCTTGGCTCTTTTACATTCATATTGCAGTTTTCAGATTTCTACCAATGGTACATAACGATAAACATGCAATCTACATCATGATTTACATATTGACTTAATATCAATCATTTACTAAATATAGCGTAGCAATATTTCATACATCTATTTTAAAGGCAGGAATTAAGGCAGGGTAGTGCTGAGTGTCTTCTAGAGTAGGCATAGGTTTTTGAAGATTGCAAATATAACATCAGCCTAAGCTTTATGTCCAAATATAGGGAGTAACATAGATCTAGTATTAAAGATTTTCCTTGTATGCTGAATTCTTTTAATTTTCTTTTCATCTGTCCCCATTATAAATCTTCTATGTTTGGTGTAACTAGATTTCATATCATATTGTAATGATGATTATCTTATTATATTCTGCAGCAATTCTGATAGAAACTATTCTGCTTTCTAATTATCTCAGACTAAGGTTGGTTGAGGTAAGGTTACCTGAGCCATCTAGCAGTCTTGTAAAATATCTGAACATATTTTATGGTGGCATAAACAACAAATCATTCGAACGTTAGTGATACTTTATTTTAAAGATCAGTTGACTGTTTTTTCTGAAGCATAAAACAAAAACATGACAACCGAAATTCACTAGTATGGTTTGCATCTCTGAAACTCACAGATTAAACTTGAAAAAGTAGTGTCACACGCAGCTGATTTCTTTGCTTTTCTTATTCACAAGGTAGTTTGTTTTTAGTTTTGTTTATGCACTATTTGATTTTGTTGAGCTATTTGTAACCCTAGTACATGTTTTATATATGTCCTATGAAAAGTGAGTTATGGTCTGTTTGTTGGTTTTAAAAGGTTTAATACTAAGTTAGGCTTATAATGATAGTCTTAAATATATGCAAAACCATCGAAAATGTGAACAACATTGCTGACAACAGCTTGCAGAAAGCATTACGAGGGGTGATCAGAAAGTTCGCGGAAAAGTGCTATTAAATCACACTGCTTTTATCGATTGCAATGAAAATTCATCAATTTCAAACAACCATTCATAGCAAGTTGTCTGAAATTGAAATTTAGAAAATGTGACCTCTGACGTATGAGCACCAGGCGCTGCTGTGACGTCACTTAGCTGGAAGCGGCCAATATGTACCCCTGGGTTGCTTATTGGGGCTAAAACTCGTAGTTGTGTCTGAATTAATTGGTATTCTTAACGGAAATTAATGTTCCGTCATTCTTTGAACATAATATATGAATTATATGTTATTCCGCTGCGCTATGTATTCAAATTAATAGGTTTCAGTCCGAAGGGCAGGCCTAAAATGCGGCAATTTTTCGAGTTTTTGTAAGTTTTAAATAAAAAAACTTATTTTCTTGTCAGTGTTCATCACAATAGTTATAATATCGGGCTTAACTATCAATATTAGATCTACTGTCCTGAAAAAGGGTGTTTTTCGAAGTGTGTAAATAGTTTATTTTAAAAAAATGAGATGCCGAAACAGGCAATGGGTTCAATGAAGTAATGAAGTATTATGCTTTGCCTTTTGACAGCACTGTTATTCGTATTGATTTAGAACACCATACATGAGATACAAATCTTTGAAAGTTTGCATAGTAGAGGAGTAAATAGATCGTTAAATATGCATAGAACGCAATATGGGCTATCACAGCATAACAAAATTTTACAAACCGTTGAAGTTTAATTGGTTGTGTAGTAAAACGTCAAAATGCAGCGTAAAATGGGCCAGTTTGCGCTATATAGCGTTGCCTTGACGACAACTGTAACGCACGTATACGACTAACATCAAGCATATTGTAACCGATCAACTGCATATGTGTTGCAGTATTATGTGCGGTAATTCCAGCTCTATTGATCAAACGCTGAAGAAATAACACCTATTTTCCGCGAACTTTCTGATCATCCCTAGTATAAGCATGAACTTGCTCACTCTTGTATCTATATCCTTGTAGATATTTGTGAAGACTATAACTGTTTGAGGACTGTCTTGTATATAGTGTAAGGAAAGTAGTTCAGTTTTATTTCAAGAGTAATGTCATATAAAACTACACATTTCGAGTATGTTACCAGTTACAAGTGCTATCCAATCTGATATATTGCACGGGAGCGCAGTGGCTCAGTGGTAGAGTGCTTGACTCGAGACCGAGGGGCCGCGGGTTTGAGCCTAAACGGTGTCACTGCATTGTGTCCTTGAGCAAGACACATTTATCCCAGCTTAGTACTGGTCCGACCTAGGAAGACCTGTCCCTTTATAACTGAAAGATTGTTGATGGGACGTAAAGAATCGAATCAAACAAAGATATATTGCACTTGTATCTACGAGCAGTAGATGTATACATTAATGTAAGTCACCTACCCCATATGAAATCGATCCCTATCTGAGCAAATTTTCATGGTTAACAGATAGATTCTACACAAGAACAGGCAAGTTAACTACCTTAGGATCTTATATATATCAAGCAAATCGGAGATGTTAAACCAATTGATTTGCTGGTAAATGTACATATTAGATAACCATTTCAGGACACATTTACTCTAAATACTAAGAAATGACCCCAAACTGTTGGAAAACTATAAACACAATCAAATCATCAGGTGCTCCAATATGGTGAATGCCTGTGTTCCTAAGAAGACACCAGACATCTGTTTTGGGAAAATTTAATTTTGTATAAAACTTGTATTGGAATTTTACAGTTAAAAAGAATAACATATCGGAACACATGCCAATAACCTCATAGCATTTGATCTTTATCATCATAGCAAAAAATAATAAGCAAAATATGTTTAATAATGCCACTTAGAATTGAATTTATCGACACTGAAACAATTACAATGTATAAAAAGTTGCGCTGTGAAAGACATAGATATATATTTTATGGTATCTTAAAATTAGGGGTAACCTTTAATATCATATCTATACTGCTTCTATATATGTATGAGTACGTTTACACAAGCAACCTGGTTTCGAAGAAATGCTGCTTTTGAATCAACAACATTTCATTAATATGTGCAAATGAAAGGACACCCCTACAATTAAATGTTACAATTTTTATGGAGGATTGCCCTTAATGTCAGGGCTATTTCCATGACATACCGCACAAAAAGTTAACAATGTTTTCACTGGATCGTCATTATCAGAAATGTACCTGTATATTTGCTTTATGTTATATATGTTACCATCTGCTAACAGGCTGGTGTTAAGACCAATGTGAGGATATACTCCTTCCAGTATATGGTATTTACCATATGCTATCATAGTTTCAACACGCCTGATTTTTTATGAAAGGAGGTTTGGTCTTTGTGTTTTCATGAAGCTATGCTTAGTATATGCAATTGGCAGGTAGTGGCCTTGTAAGAAGCGTTTTACAAATACTCATAGATGGGAACAAACACAACAAATGTGTGAAATAAGAAAAGAAATACATTTTAGTCCCATAGGCATGAGATCATGGCCAAGTCTTTCATGAAAGCTGTAATTAGGAACATATACCTTTGAGAAATGACTCAATTTCAGATGGTAAAATGTAACGAAAGTAATAACTTAAACACATACCATGTTTAAAAGGATAGATAATTGCATAAAATGACGTATTCATACAAATCATTAAGCAAAAGAAATTATAAGTTTAAATTGAAATGGTTATTCTTAGTTGTATTACATTTTTTATTGATTTTATATAGTAACATAATTTACATGCCTATTATGAATATTTGACTGGGGGAAACTTAGTAAATCATTGCTTTCCAAACATGATAGACACACACCTAGCAGGATAGCAATAAAAAGTTCTTCCATTAGGGTAGAAGGGACCTTAGAATTTGAATTTTGCCCATATATACATAAAATATTGCTACAATTTTCACCGATTTTGCACTTAAATGACCTTTTATCCAAACACACATCATGCCTTGATGGTGCTGTTTGTTTATATAGCATGGCTGTATTATCCAAAAGAGATTTTGCATTACTTTTGATCATAATTTTGGATAGCAAATTGATAAAAACGCTAAATTCTGACGTATATTCAAGAATTTGCACTCAGTTGACCTTTGATCCAATTCTGGGACTTTGGGGCATTTCCTGACTTGGCATCCACCCCTATCCTTCTTAAAACACATCAAGATACACTTTGAGCATGGATGCCAAAATGTACTAAAAAATGCCAACAGATTTCTTTTTCATGCTCTGGATGGCCAACTAATATCTTCAAGTTTCTCATTTGATTATGGTAAGTTCTTAACAACTAAATGTACGTGGCACTGTATTTCCTCTTCAAATTGTTCATCCTGATTTTCATGAACATATGCTCTGGACAACATGTCAGATATGTACATCTGTGTTCCAGGTTTGTACTGTATGACAAAATCGTACTTCTGTAAGCGTAATAACATACGTTGAAGTCTTGGTGGCGCATTGGCTAATGGTTTCTTTACAATCGTCTCCAGTGGTTTGTGATCTGATTCGACCATTACCTGCTTCCCAAAAGTATACTGATTGAATCTTTCTAGGGCGAAGACTGCACTTAATAATTCCTTTTCGATTTGTGCAGATCTAGTCTCTGTGTCTGTCAGCGATCTTGATGCATAAGCTACTGGTTGGTTATCCTGGAGTAAAACAGCCCCTAAACCCGATTTGCTTGCATCACATTGTACTGTTACTGGTTTGCTAACAGCAAATTACTTCAAAACAGGATTACTTGTCAATATATCCTTGATCTGATTGAACGCAGTTTCTTGTTTATAGTTCCATTGAAACTCTATATCCTGTCTTAGTAACAGTCTGATTGGTTCAGTAACTTTTGACATGTTAGGTTTTAAACTTTGACAAATAATTCACAGTACCTAATAATCTCATGACTCCTTTTTAGTCAGTTGGAGCTGGCATCTCTGAAATAGCTTTCAGTTTCATTTTGTCCGGTTAAACTCCTTCTGAACTAAGTTCATGTCCAATATAAGTCAGAGAACTAGAGTTTATGACACATTTGTCCTTGTTTAAGGTTAATCCAATCTGCTCACAGCGATTTAGAGCGTTCTTCAAACGTGTGTCATGTTCTTCTTGTGATCTGCCCCACACTAAAATATCATCAATGCAAGTTTCTACACCTTCAAAGTCATCAAAAAATTGTGATATTCTCTTTTGGTATACCTCTTGTATGCTATTTAGTCCAAATGGTGCTCTTTAATAACAGTATCTACCAAAAGGTGTGTTAAACGTAGTAAACAGTTCACTCTTTGAATCTAATTTCAACTGCCAGTAACCATAATCGGCGTCCAACTTCGAAAATACTTTAGCTCCTGACATCCTACTAGTGATTTCTTCAATTGTAGGAAGTTGAAAATGTTCTCGTTTAACAGCTGTGTTCAGATTTCTTGGATCAAGACATATTCTCAATGTTTTGTTGGGTTTTTCAACTATTACAATGGAACTAACCCAGTCCGTAGGTTCATCAACCTTTCTTATGACTTCACTGTTTTCCATGTCAATCAACGCTTTTTTCACTCTTTTGCGTAATGTCGCAGGTATCTTCCTAGGTGGATTTATGACCGGCATGACTGAGTTATCAATCTTGATTTTTACGGTTTATCAAGACATCCCAATCCTGAGAATACTTTTGGATGTTCTCTTATCAGTCTATCCAACTCACGTGTATTGTTGCTGTTTACAGCTAAGACAACTTTAATGAGTCCTAGATCCTGTGACGCTTTAAATCCCAACAACTACATTTGTTTAGAATTGGTAACGTAGAAATCCAACTCATTACCCATACATGTTAATTTGGTTTTCCCAAGAACTTTGAGTCGATCTCCTGTGTAGCTTGTAAGACGCGAATTTGATTTTACTAGAACTGAATTTGAGGACTTAACTTTTTTGAACACTTAATTTGTAATTACATTTGCCTGTGAACCTGTATCAATTTTGAATTTCACTTGCATTCTGTTTACATCCATTGAAACAAAACACTCATTTTCACTTATTTCCGTTTTTTGCGCGAATAAACTTATAGATCCAACATATAGATTTTCATAATCACTTTCTGAAGAATTTTCATCCAAATTGTGAACATCTTTTCTTATTTTTGATTTACACATCTTAGCAAAATGATGAGGTAATTTGCATTTATGACATATTTTTCCATATGCAGGACACTTTTTTCTTTAAAGAATAATTCCACATTTATTACACTGAAATTTATATTCGTTTTGTTTCTTTAGGTCGCGCACCTCCTGTGAATCCTCTAGATTTGGTTTTCTTTTTGATGTACTACATTTCCGTGTTCTCCCTCATTCATCTTCTTAATTTGTCTCATTGATTCCTCATCTGCTCTGCAGACTGAATTTGCGTTGTCTAGTGTCAATTTGTCTTCTCTCAATAATCTTTCCTTCGCTCGCTCTGAAATAGTCTCGCATACTATTCTGTCCCTGATAAGGTCATCTTTGATAGCGCCAAATTCACAATTTATAGACCCGTAACAAATTGATCAATAAGCTCTGTACTGCCTTGTACTTGTGTGTTAAATTTGTGTCTTTCCATTGTCACATTTTTCTTTGGAATGCAGTAATTTTCAAATTTGGCTAACAAAGGTGTGTATTGTCCTTTTCTTCCTCTGGAAAACAAAAGTGTTAAATATTTCTCTCCCTTTTTTTCCAATCACGTACAAGAAGGCTTTGCATTTTTCTGGTTCAGGTTTCCTTGACATAGTGACATCCAGATATAACTCAACAGTTTGTTTCCACATTTTTCAACGTTCTGCAATATTCCCAGACGTTGAGAAGTCCATTTCTGGTGGCTGATTCAATTTATCCATTTTTCAAATGTTAATTCACTTCTTTATTGGCAAATGTCACATGAAAAATGTCCAAGTTAGTAATCTGCTAAGTCACTGCTGTTTCCTTCTGAAACCACTTCTGACACCATGTTTTACAGTTTATGGTAATCTGTTAGTTCTTTCTTAAATGAGAATAACTTCTTCTAATACTAAATATTTATTTTACAAGCTATAAGAAACTGAGCTGTAACCCTGATGTTAAAAATACAACTGATCTCTTAGATGGGTGTCTGTAGTTTCTCTTATAATTAGATTAAGATAAAACAAGCATGCACTCTCATAACAATCTGTACCTCTTTAATTGATCTCTTCAGGTTGGCATAGTATCTGACTCATACAAAGAAGGCAAGGTTTGTCCTATATTAAACAAAGATTCCCCTTTGCAACCAAGTAATTTATGATCAGTGACATTGCTAAATTCCCAAGATAAAAATTTTTGAAAGACTTTTCTTCAAATGCTTATACAATCACTTTATTGACAACTCATACTTACCTCACTTCTGTCTGGTTTTATGCCTTTGAGATTCGACTGTCAACCATTTAACATATCTTCACAATACTATCTTTTATATACTTGACCAAGTCAAAGAAGTCTGTGCTGTATTCTACGACATAAGCAAAGAACTTGACGATGCATTGCATGCTGGATTTATCCCTTAGCTATAGGCAACTGTAGATTGTGGCTCAGTTCTTAACAGGATCAAAATAATCTCTGAAACAGAAACAAAGAGTTACCCTTCCAGGCATAACATCAGATTGGGATTATATTCTTGCATAAGTTCCCCAAGAATCAGTTCTTGGCCCTTTATTTTTCCTTCTCTGCATCAACGACATAGTCAATGACAAAGGTGCTAATGTCAGACTCTTTGCTGATGACACTAGTCTCTTTATAATTGTTGAAAGCCTAGTAAGTGCTCCAGCCTGTCTAAATACTGATTTGTTGATGTGCTTGTGTTTAACGTCCCATCAGCAGCTTATGCAATATGGAGACAGGACCATGGCTTAAAGTCTCATCTGACAGACTGGTGAAGCCAGGAATCCAACCTGAGACCCCTGGTTTATAAGACGAGCAGTTTATCCACTACACAATGGCGGCTCCTAAATTCTGATGTACTTAAACTTTAACATTTGGGCTGCAACCGGGTTTGTACTGTTCAATCATTCAAAAACAGAAATACTAACATTCTCTCATAAACTAAACAAACCTTTATATCCTCTTTTTATTGAGAACAATCATATTATGAGCGATAGAATCTCACAAACACCTTGGTGTTATCTTATCAGCTGCATAAACATGTAAAATACATAACAGACAAAACATGGCGAAGAATTAATATAATGCGACGAATTAAATTCAATCTGGACCGAAAAATTCTGGAAATTATATACACTGCTTTCATTATACCTCTTTTGGAATACACTGATGTCATCTGGGGCAACTGCACTTGATATGAAAAACGATAACAACACAAAATACAAAACAAAGCAGCAAAAACAGCTACAGGTACTACAAAACATACATACCTTGAAAATCTTTTAGACGAAGTCAAGTGGCAGCTCTAACAAAAGTCCAGAGACTTACCCATTTATACAAAATGAATGACAATATAACTCCATCTTATCTCTTTGATCTAGAATCAAGAACAGCCAGTTGTACCACAATGTATATCTTAAGTAACTCTAATAATAGTATAACAATCCAAGGTAGAACAAATTCCTACCTTAGCGTTTTTCTGCCATCAACAGTAAAGGATTGAAATAACCTTCCTCCTACATGTAAGGTCACTCAATCTGAATCAGTTGCACCATTCAAGTTTAATCTAAACAGATACCGCACCAATGTTCCCAAATACTTTTACAGTAATCATAGACATGCATAAGCCCTTCCATCACGTTTAAGAACTCAGTGTAGTGCACTTAATCATGATCTTTTTATAAAGAATATTTGGCCTCTTGTATGATGCTTATCGTCTATCTGAACTTTTTCACTACTCTTAGGGGTTATCTTGTGTTTAACCAGTAATAAGCAGAGGTTAAAGTGTCATGCGGAAGGACACAGCACAGTGCCTCAGCTGAGGCTATAGTCATCCCAGGAATTCCTCGATCTAAAGGTGAACTTGCTACCACTTAGCCTCTACGCTCCCTTGCTATAAACAATATCTACATTTAATCGCTGGTTCCCAGTTCACATGTGGTCAATATTGGAAAAAGAGTAACCAGTACCCTGTACCAGACCAGAAAAAATGGTGGATGGGCATTCATTCAGAAACGTGGTGACTAACCAATTTATGGAGAGTGTGCTACCCAGGTAATGGCTACCTGTTTTTTTCCAACATTGACAAGAACAGGTAACCTGTACCCATGTATTGACCACCTGTGACACAGGAACCAAAAATCAATGTAGATATAGCAAATAGTAACATAAATATACAATTTTGTCAAGGTTGTTGTAGATGTTACCATACCAGAAAAAATGGTGGACGAGCATAAATTCAGAAGCATGGTGACCAACCAATTCATTGAGAATGTGAACTACTTGCAGGAGAAATACTCGTTTCTAACTGTGTTTAATAAGTCTGCCTCCATCCCGGCCTCAGGCTCTACATATTGTTGCTGTAGATGTGCGCATGATCATGAATATTTGGAGTACATCCTTGAAACAGGTGAGGTGGATGAAAAATTGTTTAATAAAATTGTGGAAAGTTTAAAAGCGGGAAAGTGCCATCATGCTGATACAGTATCTGAGGACCAACTACTTACCACGTCTATTACAGGAGTACATATTGCAGCAGCAGTTGGAACAGAAAGGGCAGTTAAGGAAAACCTAGAGAGATGTTGTAGATATATGAGTGATTGTGGAATTTTCAATCTGCATCCCTTTGATACTGCAATGGTGAAAAAACAAACAAATATTTGTAGTTTATTTGTAAATTACTGGCTCAATTATGGCAATGGTTTTATAGATTCTCCACATTTGTCGATAGTAAATGGTGTATCTTTACTTGGCCAGCAAGTAAGTCGTCTTGAATTTTGTGTTAGACAGGCAAATAATGAGTTACTGCAAACAATAACTACTAATCTTTCTGAAAATCCTGGCTTTGGAGAAAATGGCGTAAGAAATATTCAGTGGATACTAAATTCTGTTACCCCTTATATGGGTTTGGCGCAAGCTTCACGTCTCACTATGAAATATCAATTAGTGCCAATACAACACACTCTAGTACAGTATATACAGCTCCTTAGTAAATATAACATACTGACTAAGGAAATCAGAAATGACTGTATTTTGTCAGTATTAATGTATAATAACCACAAGCTTCTTGAACAAATGTTGATTTGTTTAGACTTAAACCACTCGAATGATTATATATTCTTAAGTAAGTGTTGCATGGTATTGCAAAGTAGAGAAAACTGTTCAAAATTGCTCCAACAGCACCGCATTATTCGACCAGTAAGTATGACAAGAGAGGAACATATTAACACTATTTTTACCCTGTTTGGCATGTTCTACAATGATTTCAATAGTGAGCTCAGTGGCTTGCTAGAATCTGCACCAGGTATTCACAAGGGATTCATAAAAGTATCACTCCTTAAACAGATACCATCTTTCAAATGTTATGATCATGACATTTGCATAGCCCATATAGTACAGTCTGTCATTGAACAAGGTAACGCTGATACTTTGATACGTGATGCTAAGATAATTGTCCCTCAGCTCCAAGAAATGTTGAATCAATATTCAAAATATAATTTGCGCCACAGAGAAGCTGTAGAAATACTGATAAATGAAAATGTTGATATTGACACTGAGAAAGTCATTGAGCGTGACCGGAAGTTTTCTCTGGATCTGCGAATAGGAAGATTTTATCAGTACATTGCTGATGGTAGAGAACATGGGCTGTATGGTCACAACGGTGATGATCTGGTGTTGAACTATCTCTGTCCATTCCTGCTAGAATGTGGGTATGAAGTTCCAAGGTGCTGTTTGTTTGATATTCTTGATAAAGCATCTGATAAGAAATCTAAATCTTCAGACCATGCATATATCAAAAACTATCCAGACACTCCAAGTTCTGCAGAAATTGCATTCATCAAAAACTATCTAGGCACTCCAAGATCTCTACTGGCATACTGTCGGAACTCCTTACGGAAACATTTTAGAGGGAGATATATATACAAATTTGTAAAAGTTTCAGGATGCCCACAGAAAATCAAAGACATTATTCTTTTGAAATATTTGCTACGCTGCATTAGAGAAATAAAGTAAAACCTGCTAGAGTAGCCACCTAAAAGAAGACCAAAATTGGTAAAACCTGCTCGAGTAGCAGCCTAAAAGAAGACTAAAATAAGTGTTTAAAATGGTTATTCCTTTAGAGAGGTCAAACATTGCAAAATGCTCTCTGCAAAAATAGTAAGTGAGTATGATCAGGAAATACCACAATCACAAACTGTAGACAAACCCATGACAACGCGAGGAAAAGCAACACAACAATCACAAGGCACAAGGAAGACAAACTAAGCAAAGCAACCAGCTCTCTTTTCCCCATCGAGATGATTGCAAAACTAGACTGGACATAAAGTAGTAACTAATCTTCGTCTTTGATTCTGCTGTTGTTGAAGTACAAGATATGTTCAGCTCCTATGAGGGCCTTCTATTGCAATGTATCATCGTGGAGAATCAAATTAACACACTATTATGAAACAAAGAAAATGGCTCACGACTCACAGATAGTCAGAGCTAAAAAAAACGTTGCGACCGTCAAACTAACGGCTGTCTTTAAGACCTTTGTTTTGTCTGTTTTTGAGTTGCCGTATACGACAGATACTATAGACTCATATCAGTCGAAGATGTTGTAGGACCTATGAATTAATTCATGCTGACTCAAACATCTACGATGAGAAAGCAGAAGAGAAAAAAGTATTTGAGAAGAATATGGATAGTTAGTGAAAAAGATCAATATGAGCGAAAATATATATGCAAAAAAGCCCATCTCATCAGACTTTATAAGTCTACAGATACTAGTGTAAGGCAAGATTTTGCTACTGATCACATACATATGCGTAGTCACTCTTTTTAAAGCATTCGAGCACATCTATCTAGTAGTGCTTGTGTCTGAAATGAGGCCAAGTCCCAAGGTTAAAATACTTTTTTCATTCTTCATTCAACTGAAGATGGAACTTATCATGCTCTTAAATGATAAATTGCCAACATTTTAGCATTTATTATCATGATAAATACAAAGCGGCACTTTTCAGAATTAGTTTTATGAGGATTTGAAATTTCATGTTCAATTGATTAAATAGTCAAGAATACTGTTTGTCATTAGTTACACCCACTGCTTAATTAGTTATGTCTCTTTTATTCATCTACTCTAAGCGTTCAATATTTGAGCTGTGACATAAGCTTTCCAACAATATGGAATGTACGACCAGCAAAAGCTCAAACCAGCCTGCGCATACGCGCAGTCTGATCAGAGCATTTGCTAGTTGCTTGAATATTCCATGACTGTTAAGCTACTGACTGAACATCATTTGGAGTTTCTAACCTTAAACGGAGGCTGCGAAGGCTCGTCCAGGTCTACACTTGTCAAAATGCCACATTGTTGGAAATCACATGTCACAGCTCATTTGTGGAAAAACTGTACAGATCAATGTCAACTGGTTTTAAGCGGCCAGCTTATGTTGATCTATACAGTTTAACAGCCAACACATATCTGCTAGGCTTAACAGGACGGACATAGTTGGGCCGTGACACGTGCTTTCCAACAATGTGGTATCTGACAAGTGTAGACTCAGCTCCTTTTATACTTAGAAACTCTAAATAATGTTGGGCCAGTAGCTTAACAGCCAAAGAATATTTAAGCGACTAGCAAAGGCTCTGATCAGACTGCGTATATGTGCAGGCTGGTCTGAGCCTTTGCTGGTCGCACATACCACATTGTTGGAAATCTCATGTCGCGGGTTACTTAGTGTTTAGTGTCCTCAAAAGATTGACAAAAAGTCTGGTCGCCAATTATTGCAACCAGTACTGTACTTAAAAGTTTATTTTCTGCTTCAAACTTGTACCAGTATGGTTTTTTCTCTATTCTGGCTCCGGTGATGCGTTCTGAATGAGTTGTTATGCCTGTCCCCGTTTGGGACGAAATCCAAAAAAATGTCCAAGCTTCCAAAGTGACAACAGCTGACCTATTAATCCAACAAGCTAAAGTTAGGCGGTATTCATTCATAACTTTACAATCAATTTCAACTACGTTATTTGTGAAATGATAATTACGAGATTAGCACCTATAGAGTGCATGTATTATATTACCTAACGGAAAACTTTGTGTATTTTGGGGGTAGAGAGTATAAATATAACGTCACTCTCACGAGAGCATATAACTCATGCATTGTATATATGTTATATGACGATGAGCTGTATATGCTTAAGTCTAATAAAGTTTATGCTATGTTAGGTTATGTTTCATCAAAACATACCACACAGGCTGAAAACTTTGGCTAAAATAGAATAGGCGTGTATTAATCTAGCTTACACTCGTTCTTTAGTAGGCTAAATGAAGTTTGTTGTTGTTTTCAGTTTTGATTCGTTATTTTTCTTGTTCAATATAAACAACAGTAACTCACATCATATAATTTGGTGTTCAATCCTCGGATATTTCAAATTTTGATATGCCAGAAAAAACTATATACACTTAATACACTCTAATAATCTCCAAACGCTACCATCAAATAGCTCTGAACGGCTTAAATATGTGCAAAAAACTTTGGTGGTAGTTTAATCATTAATTTTATAAATCACGAAAGTTTCAAACTTATCTGTTGCATAATGAGTGAAAGTAATATCAAAAGTCGCAAGAATATTCAAAATGGCTACTGTTAATGATTGCAACGGTGAAGAAATATCTTCTCAACTTTTCTCTCAAATAGAAGTAGCTTTCTATATAACGCAATTCTGCTAGAGAACCACTGTACTTGAATGGTGGAGTCATTGCTGGTTTGCAGTCAACGAGTGCATAAACTATAATAATTAAAGGGGACGGTAACTCTGATGATTACTATGTTTTATAAGAAAGATCTTTATAAACCATGATTTTTGATAACAGTTTCATCTCAATCGGTTGAAAAATGTGGAAGTGGTGGCCGTTTGAATATTTGCAAATGGACTTTATAGGAAGTGGCCATATTGTAGGCTTAGTGACGTCACTCAGCCTAATTAAATATGCGTAATTAAAATAAAAGACAAACCAATGGATTATTTGCATTAATTTTTAATGAAACTTTTTCCTTATGTATCAAGCTGCATATCTGCTGAAACACAGATGATGTGATATGAGTGATAACTAAAAATTAAGCAGTTAAAAAATTCTGAAAACTAATTAAATATTAAAAATGGCGGCTAAATGTTGGCTATATTGAATTCTTTAAATGCCCATAACTTGCCCATTTTTCAACCGATTTTGATGATACTTGTATCAAAATTCATGGTTCATAAAGCTCTTTCTGATAAAACATACTTATAATTAGGGGAGCTTTCCCCTTTAAGTGTATCTGGTTGTTTAAAAGGTAATATTTTCGTATTTTTGACCCTGAAGTTCAAAGGTAGTGACCTGGCTTATTTTATCTCAGGCCTATTATCGATAGTTTTCGGCAAATATACGGGAATGAATTAGGTTTTCTGAAATCAATGTATCATAACGGTTGTAATAAATATAAAGGGATGTACTTCAGCTATAAAGTAAAATACCTGAATCAGTGGTTACCAGTGGCAGTATTGTGAGTTTCAAAACCAGTCTGGATAAATACTGGAGTTACAAGAAGTTTGACGTTGATGCCATCTATATATATATATATATATATATATATATATATATATATATATATATATATATATATATATATATATATATATATACCATTGCCTGATATATTATGAACTTTAATTAATAAAACCGGAACCGGATAAATGTAAACCCTCTAGGAGAAGCTCTACAAGCCAGTAATGGCTTCCACCGCTTCGAAGAATCAAGTATCAAGTATCAAGATTTGAAAAGTAAAATTTGTGTTGGTTTATGAAAAAGAATCACATTTCTCGCTTTGAGGCGAAGTTTCTCGACAGATATACCTCTACCATATTAACCTGATCCTGACCTTTATGCATGAATAAATTATTACAGTACTCATAGTGAATATATAGTTTTTCGTGATGGATCGCGTGCAATCGGTATGTTTCGAGCAATTACGGAAATAAACGTCTATGTACAATTGGGATGAGATCCATTGATAACTCAATGTAGTTGTACTTTCCACGGTAGTCTTGTGGTTAGTCAGCATAGCTACAGATACGTAAATTATGGGTTCGAATCCTGGTCGACGCAACTTTTTTTTATTACATTTTTCTTTGTTTTCATGTCAAAGAAATGCACATAAACACAAAAATGTAAGTTCACGCTTTCTTTGAAAATGTAATGACTAACAACTTCTTGATGGCCGGAATTAGAATTTAGTTTGTGAATAGGTCTACACCCGTGCTCTTGCCTCCAAAGCAAAATAAATAAGTTATTGCAGATCGTAGCATTTCTCTAAAGAACAGCAAGGAGGTCCAAATATGAGCCACGACATGAGATTTCCAACAATGTGGTGTGTGCGACAAGCAAAGGCGCAGACCACCATGCGCATGCGCACAGTCTGACTAGAGCCTTTCCCAGTCACTTGAATATTCTATGCCTCGTAAGCTAATGAATTAACAGCATTTAGTTTCAATTCTTAAAAGGAGGGTAAACAGACTCACCTGCGCCTATTCGTGTCAAAACGCCACATTGTTGGAAATATCATGTCGCAGCTCATATCCTAAAAACTGAAGAGGCGACAGGCGATAGTTGAAGTACAGTGTTACGGATCCTACGAGTGAATGTTATTGTCACCAAAGAGATCAAATTAATTAAAATGGAGAAACAATTTTGCAAAAGGAGAAAAATTAATAAAAATAAAACAAAAGTCTTTAAAGTAGTTACAAAAATAAATGCCGCGTGCAGGATTCGAACTAACAACGCAGAGCTTAAAAATATAGGTATGCAATATTCACGTGTTCTACCCACTGAGCCACCCAAGCAACTGATAGCCAATTGAGCTTTATAGCGGTATATACATATATTGTGTTTAAAAGTACCACGTGCATTTCCGTATTAGTCGTATGATGAACGCCGAAGATATATTTAGATGCTCGATCGGCTGTGAAATTATGTTAATGATAAAGGCCAGGACCAGGTTAATATTTTCAAGGTATAAATGTAGCTTGATTATGAAGCACTGAGAGTGGGGAAAATTAAGCTTTCTCAAGGGAAACGGTTTACGCAGGCGTTTTGAGGTGAAATCGAGATTATCGAAACGCGACATTTGTTCCCTTTCTTGGCGAAAAAATGGCCGCCAATCGTGAAGAAAATGTTAAATTGTTGTTGTTGTTGGTTATTAACACTGTACAAATATGATCAAAATCTACACGCGCACAATTAAGCTATTGGGTCACTGTATAGGCGCCAACTTTAATATTCGGTCTGGCTATTTCATCTACTCATGAAATATGACAGGTGACCCAATAGCTCATTAAAGTAAGTAAGGGTGCAAAGATCAGGAGTCGATACAATCAAGTATCACACCTTACCAAGGATACCAATGGGAAAGTTACAAACTCACAGTTAGACACCACAAACGAGAGCCAAGAGGTCAGCCCTTTCCCAGCAGGTGACCACAAAGCACATATAAACAGAAGCGACCAAAGACATAGCAAACATAAGAACAGAACAAAAACATAAAAGATCCACAAAAGAAGTACCGCCTTGGAACGGTCAGTAAAATATTTTACTGGAGGGCTTAAACCGGTTTAACGGCGCGCCAACCTCACCCTTAATTCAGAGGTGGATCAAGACACATAGATATTTGGTTTGCATGAAAGACCCCTAACTTATCAATGCATCATCTCCTAAAACATATAAATCAAGATATAACAAGGAGATAAAGCAAAGACAAGGACTTCTAAACCTTTCGCGTGATTATTGGACAACAAAATGTTGTAATGGTGAAGCGTTTTTAAAAAACTGGGAAAATTGCTTAAAACATGTCGCAGTTGTAATACAATGAACAGGCGCCATTTTCACAACATTTTTTGCTGGCGCTTTATGGGGTTTCTATCGACCAATGTATTAATT
Source organism: Loripinus fragilis (assembly GCA_964019695.1). NCBI lineage: Eukaryota > Metazoa > Mollusca > Bivalvia > Lucinida > Lucinidae > Loripinus > Loripinus fragilis. The sequence goes on along the minus strand of OZ026514.1, from coordinate 105,842,987 downwards.
TCAATACGTGTGTTATACAGTGTACATACTTCTTACCACAAACTACAACTAGCAAATTTTAGACAAAATCCCCTGGTATTAAAGGCATGAAATTAATTATTTACACAGATTGTGATAATGATCTCTGTGGTTTTAAATAGCCTCTTGGAGAGCCATGAGTAACAGGTTGAGGTCATAAACTCTCAGAGATAAATTTCTCTACCACAGAGCCTGTATACATAAGCACTTTGCTCTTGTCTCATCTACGGAAAACATCTACAAGACGTTTGAACCCAGATTGGGCCCGACAAAATGTAGGACCTGATCTGGATCCAAAACACTTGACCCTCTTAAGGTGATCCTTCTAAAACAAACTTTTCCGGGGTGGGGGGGGGGGGGAGAGAAGTCAGTAGACGACAAAAAAGAATGAAAACTTACCTGGTATGCACAAAAAAAACAATACTAGTACATCCACATGTCCATGCAGTTTAAATCCCCATTTAAGTCATGGGATTCGGGGGGAGAGAAAAATCAGCAGACGACAAAAAAGAATGAAAAATTACCTGGTATGCAAAAAAAATAACAATACTAGTACATCCACATGTCCATGCAGTTTAAATCCCCATTTAAGTCATGGGATTGGTGATTCTTTTTCTTTAAAGACATATGCGGCTATTTCCAATGCGCACCTTTCCCGCGTCTGCAAACGGGGAAAGTTGTCTGGGTCCTGTCTTTCGACCATTAACGGATTCGGATCAACACAGCTTCCGATATTCTTATGTCATATCGGTGTTCCGACATTTTCTTGACAAAATAAAGTAATGAAAGTGTGTCCAAAATATCTATTGACATCTTTTCAGAACTGATCGTCTCAGCACTAAAGACAGATAAATGTAGCTCAGTCGAAATCAAACGACGTAACAATTACCCTGGTTACGAATACGATAGTGGCCAAGTCTCTACTATTTGTAGGATTATTTAGAGCGGCGCATGACCTGACCTGGTTAGCGTGTCTGGCTACAAGGCCAGTAAACCAGGATCGATTCCCGGACGTGCACATATTTTCAGTGTGTTTTTTCTTTCTTTTTTAACATTTTAATGCTAAATTACTTCATACACTAGTAAAATGGCATCATCAAAACGACCGAAATGGTCATCCCTGAACTTTTTATATTGAATTATGCATGAAACCTATGGGGTAGGGTTAAATTTGGCCCTCTAGAAAGAGAATGAGTTCGGTGACCCCAGATTTTATTCTTTTTTCTGAAAGGTATTATAATAGTCCATGAATTAAAAATATTTTTTTAAGATTTTCAACATCAGATTTTTTTAATACATGATTTATTCTAAAAACAAATTCCAATTTTCGACGAATTGCCAAAATATATCATGCTGTATTTTGTCACAGCATGGGATAAAAAGTAAGCTTGCACATTTTCTTAAAAGTTTGAGGTCATGGGCAGTAATTTAAGTTAAAAGAAAGAAGCTGGCTGAAGATTACAACCGTTTTAGCTCGATAATTAGGACTATAGTGTTATTATGTTATATTTTTAGAAAATTGGTCAAATGCTGAAAACTTCAATATGAGATTCTGAAAAAATAAGCACGGTGACATATCCTTTTTATTTCATAAATGGATAGCCCATGCATAAAACAAACTGTATGCAAAGTATTGAAAATATTTCAACATGGGAAGTATTTAGTAGCATATGTCCTTAAAAGACAGTTTTTGTAGGTACATCAGGACCGGGCATCAGGACCGCCTAACTGAGGTGGTATTTACAGGCTTCAATAACGAATCTATGTTAAGATCAGCAACAAGAAAAATCTCGACATTTGATTTCGAGACAATGCAACAGTGCCAACATGATTTCAATTCACGAAAAGAGGTTCATCATACAAAGGAGCAGTGTGATCAATTTCTATGATTTTTTTAATTCTTCATTCGAACCCTTTAATTATTCTTTTTATACTAGACACTAATAAACAGGCAGTTTGGCAAACCGTGTAGACCCATATGAAAAGCCAGATAGGAGGCATTTCATCGGGGTCTTCACTGTTTGCATGCGCGGATCCATGATTTTGTCAGGAAAAGATGCCGTGTTCAGCCCAAATGACAGAAGCTCTGACAAAGTGTTTTTAAGTCCTCAACTTAAGTTCAGTGCTGTTTCGGGCATTTTTATGTTGTTTTTTGTGCTGATATTTTTCAAAATCAACACCTTTGAAATATTCTTGCAGGAATACCAGCAATTTCAAAAAGTGTCAAACAGTTTGATTCCAGATGAGGCCGGTGTTCTGTCGAACCAAAAAATTTGCAAAGGTTATCAGCAGACGGAACCAGATGGCAAAGATTTAACATATATTTTGTTATAGAAAGTTATCCATACATTATTATCAACTCGTTGCAGCATGCTGGGATTTTTTTTCATTAATTTTTTGTCGTCTGTTGATTTTTATAAAAATTAACTTTTTCAAAAAAATCTTTCAGGAAAATATTTAGAGCGTCAAAAAGTTTGAATCCATATCAGGCCAGAGGTTTTGCTGATCCTGATCTGTGTCTAAACTGTTTGCAGACGGCACCGGGCGCTAGTAGGGAAAGAGTTAACATATATTTTGCTATGTGATGGGTGCACATAAGAAGTGCCTCAGTGAGGTTCTTCTAATAAATCCCTTAACATATAGACATAAAGGTATTGCATGCAGGGATTTTTTCAGGATCTACTGGGGTTTTATTTCAAAATTTACTTTAAAAAAAACTTCCAGGAACACATTCAGTGTCAAACAATTTGGATCCAAATCAGGCCTGATGTCCATGTATCTGGCAAAGATCAGCAGCAGACGACATAATTCGCCGTTGGAAGGTAAAGAGTTAAATACTACTTTCCCTTTTTACTTAGTGATTTCTATCCATAAAATTGTAATTGTCACTGTTTTTGGAACAATTTTTTATTGTAAATTTTAATTTTTGATCTGTTGTGATATTGAAAATGAATGAGATATTTCTCAATGATATTCTAATGAACAGCACAATATTATCTGTATCTATAAAGGTAAAGACCTCGCCTTTCTCACAGCTGGTATTTATTAAACTAACGGTCTATGAAATTATATAGCTGTTAAGGGGCCATTAAGCGATTAGCACCAGTATCTGGCAGCTCCCTAGACTGAAGTGAGTTTTGTTAGCTTGTGGAATATAGTATACAGGTAAATTGCTATCAATTATGAAATACATTGTAAATGCAGTGTTTAACCCGAAACCGTGTGTAGTTTCGAGGAGCTGAAAACTGTAAGTAAATGTGTTTTCTTCTTTCTTTTTTTCAGAGTTTTTGCTTGATTATTTACTCAGTAAACAGAGGACAGAGCTACTGTCCTGCCAGCCAAGAGTGACAGTGGCGCCATGTTTTGTTTACAAAGTTATCATGGACTTATCATTGATAGATCACTTGTCTTGTGTATTAATCCTATCCGCAGGATAGGATTAATACACAAATGATCTTTCGATTAGCATTGGCTCAAGTGGAGTGTACAAGTTAAATTTTACTGAACAAGTGTAAACAAAATGTTACGCCACTGTCACTCTTGGTTGGCTCGACAGTATATATGTTAAAATTTTAGTGTTAAAATTAGACATTATATTGCTAACATCTATTACAACAAAAGATAGGAGTGCTTTAGGAGACTGGATAACCAAATCAATATATTTTTTACATTTTCAAGGTGAGTGAACGCTTTATTTTTCTGTTTTCTGCATGAATGCGTAATGAAATTTCCAAAACGATGAACGTCCATGAAAAATGTTTGTACCAAAGTGGAGATGTGAGCATCATAACGTCGGTAACTTGGTAATATAATCCTAATCTGCATCAAACGTTTGTTGTTTATTTGCGATATATTGCAAAACGAATGGGTTATTATTAGAAATGAGTGAAGAAAAATCAATGTACCTTTATATAAACACAAACTTTTGGGCCAAATCTTCCAAAAAGGGTGTTTTAACTCTAATACCGTTGTTGACCCGTTGCCTTTTGACTGACCGCAATATCGATACTGTATCCTATCAAAACCTGCAAAGTAAATGTTTTGGCTGACCACAATACTGCCCCAGGTGTGGGACTTGCTGGTCAGCTGTTTACCGATTCGTGTACAAAAAAAAGATGAGAAAGGGTACTTTTTCAAGCTGGGCTGTGCGCATCGCTGCCATCGTTTAAGATAGAAAATTAAAGTAATTTAAGTAGGAAAATGTTTGTTTTTTTAATAAATTTACTCGTACATGTATGCTGTGATTAGGAAGTTATATCACAAATCCATCACTATTTTTTGATATCACAAAATAGATTTTATGTTATCATTAAATCGTTTTGGCATTTTATTTCTTAAGAAAAAAGATAGATCCCGCAATATTCATACTCACGTGCGCTTTCATTCTTATGGGCGGGAAAAGCTAATCGCCAGAGCTTTCGCTGCTCGCTTAAATGGCCCACAAATCATCATGTGAGCCAGCACATGAGATTTAGATACTGTTGCGGAGGCTCAGACTGTGCAACTGGGACTCGCTAGGTGTATTCGCTGTCCGCATATACGGCACTCAAATCGCCATTTGAGCCAGCACTTGGGATTGTGGTACGTATCGTATTGTCGATGTCGAGTACCGAAGGCTCAGGTGAGCCTGCGCAAATATGCAGACACGACAGAGCCTTCGCTGTTCGCATGAATGGCACGCACATTGCTAGCACGAGATTTTGGTAACGTTATTACATTGTCGAGTGACGAAGGCTCAGACGTTAGAGAAATAAAGTAAAACCTGCCAGAGTAGCCACCTAAAAGAAGACCAAAATTGGTAAAACCTGCTTGAGTAGCCGCCTAAAACAAGACTAAAATTGGTGTTCAATATGGTCATTCCTTTAGAGAGGTTAAAAACATTGCAAATTGCTCCCTTCATGCATTCTGCAAAATAGTAAGTGAGTATGATCAGGAAATACCATAATCACAAACTGTAGATAAAAACATGGCATCGCGAGGAAGAGCTACACAACAATCACAAGGCACGAGCAAGACAAACTAAGCAAAGCAACCAGCTCTCTCTTCCCCATCAAGATGATTGTAAAACTAGATTTGACATAAAGTAGTAACTAATTTTCGTCTTTGATTCTGCTGTTGTTGAAGTACAAGAAATGTTCAGCTCCCATGAGGGTCTACTAACTATTGCAACGCATCATCGTGGAGAATCAAATTCACACACTATAATGAAACAAAGAAAAGGGCTTACGACTCACAGATCAATTATGCAAATATGATACGTTGCATATTTGACCATGGAATGAAAGTCCAATGTCTTAGCTTTATTATAGTACATATTTTAGTCATCTACTACTAAAAGCAGCTGAGATATCATTGATCTTGTATGTATACCCCCATCCGGAAACCACATTTTTAATGTTTTCATTAATGTTTATGAATATGCAAATTAGATAATTTGCATATGCAACAAGGGGATAATAGGCATATGTCTAAGCTTTAATTTGGTATTAAGTTTAGTAGTTTAGGATATAACAGCTGAGATATGAGTAATTTTGTAGGCAGAACCCCCTTCTAAAATTCGCTATGGGTTGCCATAGAAACCATGCATTTACACATAGCCCCAAACCAAATTTTCTTTTAGGACACCTTCGTTTCGCATTCAGGAGGTCCCAATGAACAATTTGGCACCCATGAAAAATTGTCCTTGGGGGTGCAAGGTAACCTAAATTGGATGCCGGGGTACCAGGTTAAAATTCTTTTTTCATTATTAATTCTACTCAGGATGGAATTTATCATGCTCATAAATGATAATTGCCAACAGTTGTATAATTTTAGCATTTATTACTGTAAATACGGAAAATTTGGCGAGTTTTTTTATTCGCGAATAGTGTTAAAAGACATATTTGCGACGTTCAATATTCGCGACTAAGCCATGATTTATCTATGTCAATAAACGACAGAGTGAATTGTTATTACGCGAGGGTTAAATTTTCACGAAACTTCGCATATGCAAAGTTTCGCGAAAGTATAAGCCTCACGAAAAGTTCCGAGTTTACAGTATCGTTATAAATACATAACCTGAGAGCTAAGTAGTCCGATAGAAAACCAGAATGACCTGGAACTTGATTTTATTTTTTATTTTGCTTTATTGGTTCTTGTTGTTGAGGCATTGAACTTGATGAATCCAACTGATGCAACTCTGACATCATTGAGCGTTTTGAAATATATTCAAGATGGCGTCCAAGATGGCCGCCAGTTAGGCTCCTAGGACCTATATGACCAACATACTCGACCAAAAGCATTTTATCTTTGACTTTACATGGACGTTTCAGAGGCTAATTGATTCAATCAATTAAATGGAACATTATTTTGATTCAGAAGGTTTAAATATTAAAGAAGGCGTCCAAGAAGGCCGTCAGTTAGACTTCCAAGACCTATATGACCGACATACTCGATTAAAAACACTTAAATGTTAACTTTTTATGGATGTTTAGAGGCTAAATGATACAAAGGATCAAATAAGAACATGGTTTTGATTCAGAAGTTTGAAATTTAAAGATGGCGTCGAAGATGGCCGTCAGTTAGGTTCCTAAGACATATCTGACTAAAACACTTGATATAAAGCATTTCAATTTTGACTTTTTATCGATGTTAAAGGCCTAATAATACAAACAATTAAAATAAAGCATTCCCAGGTTTGATTCACAAGGTTGAAATATTAAAGATAGTGTCCAAGATGGCCGCCATTTAAAGCAAAATTCGACCTGAAATCGAATTCGCAGTTAGTAACTATTTTCTGATAGTTTTCAGTTGTATTTGGAAAATGAGACTAGCATGTTATTGTTGTTTTTCAGCGTTGTAAAATATTTAAGATGATGTCAAAGATGGCACCAATAACATGGCGGGGAATCACATGTTTTTTTTGCTATGATACACTGCACGGAAAAAATAACAGACTCTTATTTTTCGTAATGGTAATTTTTTGTCTTTGTTCAGAGAATCATATCCGTCAATCCATGCGCCATGCACTTTCTAAACCACTTTTAGCCAGATCTGATTATACCATAATATCATATTATTCTTATAAAAATTCCTACTTCGGGAAAACAGTTCTTCGAAAATTAAGTGATAAATTACAGGGTACTTTGATCAAACACTCTGTCAAAAAGTTTTCAGTGATATCGCCCATATCACTGAAAACTTTGTGACAGAGTGTTTGATCAAAGTAAAAATCTTTTTTGGATCAATATGCAGAAAAAAGTCAGCTGGATGGATGGATAAAATTTACAAAAATACTTATGGAGTGCAGTGTATCAACACAAAAAACAACCAGTGGGTAAGGTATCTGCATGCTGCAGATGTTCGTTACTATCTTGACTGCTCATTGGTATGGGCCTGCTTGCTCGGTGCAATTGTAACAACCATTACAACTTCTCTGGTCTGTTGCAAGTGCAACAGACAGCACAGATGGTTGGATATTGCTATAACAAATATAAATGCTGGTCCGGTGCAATTGTTTCAGACATGCATGCTTGTATGCACATGTTTACAGCTGCAATTGTTACAGACATGGCTGATGGTCGGGTGCAAATGTACATGGATCCTGATAAGATGAAACTGTAGCAGACACGCATAATGATAGTATGCAACCATTTAAGGCATGGCTGCTAGTCAGATGCAACTGTAAAATACATGCATGATGGTCTGGTGCAATTGTGATTACCAGCCCGTTAGTTGGGTACTAGTATAGAGACATAACTGCGGGTCTGAGGCAAGTGATACATATATACATGCTGTTTCAGCCACACAACTACAGATGTGCTTGTAAGTCAGTTGCAACTGATTCAAACATATCTGATGGTAGATGCAACTCCAACACACATGCATGCTAGTTGAGTCGTGCCAGGTGGTCGGGTGCAACTGCAACAAACATGCCTGTTGGTTCAAAACAACGTTTAAAACATGGTACTGCAACATGCCTGCTAGTCTCGTGAAGCTGTTACAGACATAACTGCTTGGATTCAGACATGTATGCTGGTCCAGTGCCACATAATCAAACATGCGTAATGGTAAATATGTCTGCTGACCTTGTAGCAATTATGCCTGAGCAGCTGGTTGGGAGAAAGTAGAACAGACATGCCCACTGGCCGGATGTAACTTGAACAGACATTCCCGTTGATCTAGTGCAACAGTATCGAGCATTCTTGTTAGTTGCGTTCAATTGTAACATACATTATTGCTGGTGCGATGTGACTAACATGCATGACTCCTGGCCCCAAGTCTCAATAAACGGCATGTGTGCTGGTTCAGTACCACATTATTAAACACGCTTGATGTTCAGGATGTCCGATATGGTGAGCTGGTGGCATTACATGGTAGCTGTTCAGTGAAACTTCAACAGATATACCTGCGGGCTTGGTACTAATTAATTTAACATGCCTCCTGGTCCATTGGCAAATCAAAGAGAAAAGCTACTTGACTGATGCCCCTCCATCAGACATGCCAACTAACACTGTGAAACTTTATTAGCCAAGACTGCTACATTGTCAATACAACATACATGCTGTGTAGAGAGTTGTTATGTTGCTGCAGCTGCAGCTGCAACATATATGCCTTTTGGCCTAGTGTTACTGTCACAGACACCGCTGCTGTTCAAACATGCCTACTGGTTGAATACTGCTGCAAGATTGATGCTTGCTGGACTGTGGCCACTCAATCAGCATGCCTGCTGACATTTTGTCACTCAATATTACATGTCTGCTGGCGCTGTGCTTCTCTATCTGCTATACCTGCTGTTGTGGTGGCTCACTATCAGCCGTGTCTGCTGATATAGTATCTCACTATCAGCCGTGCCTGCTGGTGTGGTGATCCATTATAGGTCATGCCTTTTGGTTTGGTACACCACTATCAGCCATGCCTGTTGGTGTGGTGCCTCACTATAGGTCGTGTCTTCTGGTGTGGTGCCTCACTATAGGCCATGCCTGTTGGCGTGGTACCTCACTATAGGCCCTGCCTGCTGGTCCGTTTTGCAACCGACATTTTGACTAGTTGAGTGTAGTCGGAAGAGAGATGGCTACAAGTCTGGTGCTACTCTTACAAAGGTGCCATTACATCAGACATGTTTGCTGATCTGGTGCTTATCTCAGATATGCCTGCTTGTACAGTGCAACTCTATCAGACATGCATGCTGGGTTCATTTATTCAGATACACGTGTTTGTAAAGTGCTTCTCTATCAGGCGAGAATTCTGGTGTGATACAAATCCACCAGACATGTCTACAGGTTAGGTGTGGCTCCAACGGGTTCGTAAAACTTGTCAGCTACCATCCTGGACGCCATCTTGAACATGTCAAATTCTGAGTGATGCATTAGCTGCACCACTGGGATGTTACAAGGATGATGTCTGTAACTCAAGAATCAGTAAAATCAGCACTTTACTTGCAAATTCCTGGAGTTTGTCAGCCCAGGGAAAACATTCTTATATTTTTTTTTGAAATAAACTACCATTTTGGCGACCAATTGGCCTAAATTCTTATTTTATTTCTAATTTTTTTATTATGAGCTAAGTGTCTTCATCTAGATTCCAACGTCATAGCTAGCAATTTAAGGGAAAAATGGGTTTGAGACATATTTCCATATCCCACAATTTTAACTTATAATTGGCCTCCATCTTGGACGCCAACTTGAATATATCAAATTGCTCAATGATGACAGAGTGGCATCACTTGGATTTTTCAAGGACAATATATGCACTACCAGAATCCATAAAGAAAAAAAAGTTTAAAATCAAGTTCCAGGACCTCCTAAAATTCGCACAAATTCTGTCTGACTAAAGTGGCAAGAAGGGTCTTCACTTTTCAGGAGTTGAAATTTCATGTGCACTTGAGTTAAGACGATTAATTAAATAGTCCAGTACTTTGTTTGCCATTAATTACACCCCAGGCACTGTTAAATTAGTTCTGTCTCTTTCGTTCATCTACTCTAAGCCTGCAGTATTTTAGTCTATGCATAAGATTTCCAACAATGTGGTATGTACGTCAAGCAAAGGCTCAGACCAGCCTGCGCCAACGCGCAGTCTGATCAGAGCCTATACAAGTCGCTTGAATATTCTATGACAGTTAAGCCACTGACTGAACATCATTTGGAGCATCTAAGCTTAAAAGGGAGCTGCCTAGGCTCGTCCGAGTCTACAGTTGTCAAAATTCACATTGTTGAAAATCACATGTCACAGCTCATTTGTGGAAAAACTGTACAGATTAATATCAACTGGTTTTAAGCGGCCAGCTTATGTTGATCTATACAGTTTAACAGCCAACACATATCTGCTAGGCTTAACAGGACGGACATAGTTGAGCCATGACATGTGATTTCCAACAACGTGGTATTTTGACAAGTATAGACTTAGACGAGCTTCCATTTAGACTTAGAAACTCCAAATGATGTTGTGCCAGTAGCTTAACTGTCAAATAATATTCAAGCGACTAGCAAAGGCTCTGATCAGACTGCGCATATGCGCAGGCTGGTCTGAGCCTTTGCTGGTCGCACATACCACATTGTTGGAAATCTCATGTCGCGGGTTAGTTAGTGTTTAGTGTCCTCCAAAGATTGACAAAAAGTCTGGTCGCCAATTATTGCAACCAGTACTGTACTTTAAAGTTTATTTTCTGCATCAAACTTGTACCAGTATGTTTCTTTCTCTATTCTGTCTCCGGTGATGCGTTCTGAATGAGTTGTTATGCCTGTCCCAGTTTGGGACGAAATCCAAAAAAATGTCCAAGCTTCCAAAGTGACAACAGCTGACCTATTAATCCAACAAGCTAAAGTTAGGCGGAATTCATTCATAACTTTACAATCAATTTCAACTACGTTATTTGTGGAATGATAATTACGAGATTAGCACCTATAGAGTGCATGTATTATATTACCTAACGGAAACCTTTGTGTATTTTTGGGATAGAGAGTATAAATATAACGTCACTCTCACGAGAGCATATAACTCATGCAATGTATATATGTTATATGACGATGAGCTGTATATGCTTAAGTCTAATACAGTTTATGCTATGTTAGGTAATGATTCACCAAAACATACCACACAGGCTGAAAACTTTGGCTAAAATAGAATAGGCGTGTATTAATCTAGCTTACACTCGTTCTTTAGTAGGCTAAATGAAGTTTGTTGTTGTTTTCAGTTTTGATTCGTTATTTTTCTTGTTCAATATAAACAACAGTAACTCACATCATATAATTTGGTGTTCAATCCTCGGATATTTCAAATTTTGATATGCCAGAAAAAACTATATACACTTAATACACTCTAATAATCTCCAAACGCTACCATCAAATAGCTCTGAACGGCTTAAATATGTGCAAAAAACGTTGGTGGTAGTTTAGTCATTAATTTTATAAATCACGAAAGTTTCAAACTTATCTGTTGCATAATGAGTGAAAGTAATATCAAAAGTCGCAAGAATATTCAAAATGGCTACTGTTAATGATTGCAACGGTGAAGAAATACCTTCTCAACTTTTCTTTCAAATAGAATTTGCTTTCTATATAACGCAATTCTGCTAGAGAACCACTGTACTTGAATGGTGGAGTCATTGCTGGTTTGCAGTCAACGAGTGCATAAACTATAATAACTAAAGGGGACGGTAACTCTGATGATTACTATGTTTTATAAGAAAGATCTTTATAAACCATGATTTTTGATAACAGTTTCATCTCAATCGGTTGAAAAATGTGGAAGTGGTGGCCGTTTGAATATTTGCAAATGGACTTTAAAGGAAGCGGCCATATTGTAGGCTTAGTGACGTCACTCAGCCTGATTAAATATGCGTAATTAAAATAAAAGACAAACCAATGGATTATTTGCATTAATTTTTAATGAAACTTTTTCCTTATGTATCAAGCTGCATATCTGCTGAAACACAGATGATGTGATAGTAGTGATAACTAAAAATTAAGCAGTTAAAAAATTCTGAAAACTAATTAAATATTAAAAATGGCGGCTAAATGTAGGCTATATTGAATTCTTTAAATGCCCATAACTTGCCCATTTTTCAACCGATTTTGATGATACTTGTATCAAAATTCATGGTTTATAAAGCTCTTTCTGATAAAACATACTTATAATTAGGGGAGTTTTCCCCTTTAAGTGTATCTGGTTGTTTAAAAGGTAATATTTTCGCATTTTTGACCCTGAAGTTCAAAGGTAGTGACCTGGCTAATTTTATCTCAGGCCTTTTATCAATAGTTTTTGGCAAATATACGGGAATGAATTAGGTTTTCTGAAATCAATGTATCATAACGGTTTAAATAAATATAAAGGGATGTACTTCAGCTATATAGATTTGAAAAGTAAAATTTGTGTTGGTTTATGAAAAAAAATCACATTTCTCGCTTTGAGGCGAAGTTTCTCGACAGATAAATGTAGCTTGTTTATGAAGCACTGAGAGTGGGGGAAATTAAGCTTTCTCAAGGGAAACGGTTTACGCAGGCGTTTTGAGGTGAAATCGAGATTATGGAAACGCGACATTTGTTCCCTTTCTTGGCGAAAAAATGGCCACCAATCGTGAAGAAAATGTTAAATTGTTGTTGTTGTTGTTTATTAACACTGTACAAATATGATCAAAATCTACACGCGCACAATTAAGCTATTGGGTCACTGTATAGGCGCCAACTTTAATATTCGGACTGGCTATTTCATCTGCTCATGAAATATGACAGGTGACCCAATAGCTCATTAAAGTAAGTAAGGGTGCAAAGATCAGGAGTCGATACAATCAAGTACCACACCTGACCCAGGATATCAATTGGAAAGTTACAAACTCACAGTTAGACACCAGAAACGAGAGCCAAGAGGTCAGCCCTTTCCCAGCAGGTGACCACAAAGCACATATAAACAGACGCGACCAAAGACATAGCAAACATAAAAGATCCATAAAAGAAGTACCGCCTTGGAACGGTCAGTAAAATATTTTACTGGAGGGCTTAAACCGGTTTAACGGCGCGCCAACCTCACCCTTAATTCAGATGTAGATCAAGACACATAGATATTTGGTTTGCATGAAAGACCCCTAACTTGTCAATGCATCATCTCCTAAAACATATAAATCAAGATATAACAAGGAGATAAAGCAAAGACAAGGACTCCTACACCTTTCGCGTGATTATTGGACAACAAAATGTTGTAATGTTGAAGTGTTTTAAAAAAAACTGGGAAAAATTACTAAAAACATGTCGCAGTTGTAATACAATAAACACAACATTTTTTGCTGGCGCTTTATGGGGTTTCTTTCGACCAATGTATTAATTTCAATACGTGTGTTATACAGTGTACAGGTAAATTGCGATCAATTGTGAAATACATTGTAAATGGAGTGTTTAACCCGAGAGCGTGTGTAGTTTCGAGGAGCTGAAAACTGTAAGTAAATGTGTTTTCTTCTTTCTTTTTTTCAGAGTTTTTGCTTGATTATTTACTCAGTAAACAGAGGACAGAGCTACTGTCCTGCCAGCCAAGAGTGACAGTGGCGTCATGTTTTTTTTACAAAGTTATCATGGACTTATCATTGATAGATCACTTGTCTTGTGTATTAATCCTATCCACAGGATAGGATTAATACACAAATGATCTTTCGATTAGCGTTGGCTCAAGTGGAGTGTACAAGTTAAATTTTACTGAACAAGTGTAAACAAAATGTTACGCCACTGTCACTCTTGGTTGGCTCGACAGTATATATGTTCAAATTTTAGTGTTAAAATTAGACATTATATTGCTAACATCTATTACAACAAAAGAGTGCTTTAGGAGACTGGATAACCAAATCAATATATTTTTTGACATTTTCAAGGTGAGTGACCGCTTTATTTTTCTGTTTTCTGCATGAATGCGTAATGAAATTTCCAAAACGATGAACGTTCATGAAAAATGTTTGTACCAAAGTGGAGATGTGAGCATCAAAACGTCGGTAACTTGGTAATATAATCCTAATCTGCATCAAACGTTTGTTGTTTATTTGCGATATAATGCAAAACGAATGGGTTATTATTAGAAATGTGTGAGGAAAAAATCAATGTACCTTTATATAAACGCAAATTTTTGGGCCAAATCTTCCAAAAAGGGTGTTTTAACTCTAATACTGTTGTTGACCCGTTGCCTTTTGACTGACCGCAATATCGATACTGTATCCTATCAAAACCTGCAAAGTAAATGTTTTGGCTGACCACAATACTGCCCCAGGTGTGGGACTCGCTGGTCAGCTGTTTACCGATTCGTGTACAAAAAAAAAAAAGATGAGAAAGGGTACTTTTTCCAGCTGTGCTGTGCGCATCGCTGCCATCGTTTAAGATACAAAAAAAAGTAATTTAAGTAGGAAAATGTTTGTTTTTTTAATAAATCTACTCGTACATGTATGCTGTGATTAGGAAGTTATATCACAAATCCATCACTATTTTTTGATATCACAAAATAGATTTTATGTTGTCATTATATCGTTTCGGCATTTAAGTTCTTAAGCAAAATGATAGATCCCGCAATATTCGTACTCACGAGCCCTTTTATTCATATGGGCGGGAAAAGATAATCACCAGAGCTTTCGTTGCTCGCTTAAATGGCCCGAAAATCACCATGTGAGCCAGCACATGAGATTTAGATACTGTTGCGGAGGCTCAGACTGTGCAACTGGGACTCGCCAGGTGTAAACACTGTCCAAATACGTTGCACTCTAATCGCCATTTGAGCCAGCACATGGGATTGTGGTACTTATTGTATTTTCGATGTCGAGTACCGAAGGCTCAGGTGAGCCTGTGCAAATATGCAGACACGACAGAGCCTTCGCTGCTCGCATAAATGGCACGCACATTGCTAGCACGAGATTTTGGTTACGTTATTACATTGTCGAGTGACGAAGGCTCAGGCGTTAGAGAAATAAAGTAAAACCTGCTAGAGTAGCCACCTAAAAGAAGACCAAAATTGGTAAAACCTGCTTGAGTAGCCGCCTAAAACAAGACTAAAATTGGTGTTCAATATGGTCATTCCTTTAGAGAGGTTAAAAACGTTGCAATTTGCTCCCTTCATGCATTCTGCAAAATAGTAAGTGAGTATGATCAGGAACTACCACGATCACAAACTGTAGATAAAAACATGGCATCGCGAGGAAGAGCTACACAACAACCACATGGCACAAGGAAGACAAACTAAGCAAAGCAACCAGCTCTCTCTTCCCCATCAAGATGATTGTAAAACTAGATTTGACATAAAGTAGTAACTAATTTTCGTCTTTGATTCTGCTGTTGTTGAAGTACAAGAAATGTTCAGCTCCCATGAGGGTCTACTAACTATTGCAACGCATCATCGTGGAGAATCAAATTCACACACTATAATGAAACAAAGAAAAGGTCTTACGACTCACAGATCAATTATGCAAATATGATACGTTGCATATTTGACCATGGAATGAAAGTCCAATGTCTTAGCTTTATTATAGTACATATTTTAGTCATCTACTACTAAAAGCAGCTGAGATATCATTGATCTTGTATGTATACCCCCATCCGGAAATCACATTTTTAATGTTTTCATAAATGTTTATGAATATGCAAATTAGATAATTTGCATATGCAACAAGGGGATAATAGGCATATGTCTAAGCTTTAATTTGGTATTAAGTTTAGTAGTCTAGGATAAGTAACAGCTGAGATATGAGTAATTTTGTAGGCAGAACCCCCTTCTAAAATTCGCTATGGGTTGCCATAGAAACCATGCATTTTCACAAAGCCCCAAACCAAATTTTCTTTTAGGACACCTTCGTTTCGCATTCAGGGGGTCCCAATGAACAATTTGGCACCCATGAAAAATTGTCCTGGGGGGTGCAAGGTAACCTAAATTGGATGCCGGGGTACCAGGTTAAAATTCTTTTTTCATTATTAATTCTACTCAGGATGGAATTTATCATGCTCATAAATGATAATTGCCAACAGTTGTTTTATTTTAGCATTTATTACTGTAAATACGGAAAATTTGGCGAGTTTTTTTATTCGCGAATAGTGTTAAAAGACATATTTGCGACGTTCAGTATTCGCGACTAAGCCATGATTTACCTATGTCAATAAACGACAGAGTGAATTGTTATTTCGCGAGGGTTAAAATTTCACGAAACTATAAGCCTCACGAAAAGTTCCGAATTTACAGTATCGTTATAAATACATAACCTGAGAGCTAAGTAGTCCAATAGAAAACCAGAATGACCTGGAATTTGATTTTATTTTTTTTTGCTTTGTTGGTTCTTGTTGTTGAGGCATTGTACTTGATGAATCCAACTGATGCAACTCTGACATCATTGAGCGTTTTGAAATATATTCAAGATGGCGTCCAAGATGGCCGCCAGTTAGGCTCCTAGGACCTATATGACCAACATACTCGACCAAAAGCATTTTATTTTTGACTTTACATGGACGTTTCAGAGGCTAATTGATTCAATCAATTAAATGGAACATTATTTTGATTCAGAAGGTTTAAATATTAAAGAAGGCGTCCAAGAAGGTCGTCAGTAAGACTTCTAAGACCTATATGACCGACATACTCGATTAAAAACACTGAAATGTTAACTTTTTATGGATGTTTAGAGGCTAAATGATACAAAGGATCAAATAAGAACATGGTTTTGATTCAGAAGTTTGAAATTTAAAGATGGCGTCGAAGATGGCCGTCAGTTAGGTTCCTAAGACATATCTGACTAAAACACTTGATATAAAGCATTTCATTTTTGACTTTTTATCGATGTTAAAGGCCTAATAATACAAACAATTAAAATAAAGCATTCCCAGGTTTGATTCACAAGGTTGAAATATTAAAGATAGTGTCCAAGATGGCCGCCATTTAAAGCAAAATTCGACCTGAAATCGAATTCGCAGTTAGTAACTATTTTCTGATAGTTTTCAGTTGTATTTGGAAAATAAGACTAGCATGTTATTGTTGTTTTTCAGCGTTGTAAAATATTTAAGATGATGTCGAAGATGGCACCAATAACATGGCGGGGAATCACACGTTTTTTTGCTATGATACACTGCACGGAAAAAATAACAGACTCTTATTCTTTGTAATGGTAATTTTTTGTCTTTGTTCGGAGAATCATATCCGTCAATCCATGCGCCATGCACTTTCCAGACCACTTTTAGCCAGATCTGATTATACCATACTATC
The DNA here is from genome assembly GCA_964019695.1 of Loripinus fragilis. Taxonomy (NCBI): domain Eukaryota; kingdom Metazoa; phylum Mollusca; class Bivalvia; order Lucinida; family Lucinidae; genus Loripinus; species Loripinus fragilis. Next base: position 105,825,788 of record OZ026514.1, on the reverse strand, counting down.
ATATTATTCTTATAAAAATTCCTACTTTGGGAAAACAGTTCTTTGATAATTAAGTGATAAATTACAGGGTACTTTGATCAAACACTCTGTCAAAAGGTTTTCAGTGATATCGCCCATATCACTGAAAACTTTGTGACAGAGTGTTTGATCAAAGTAAAAATCTTTTTTGGATCAATATGCGGAAAAAAGTCAGCTGGATGGATGGATAAAATTTACAAAAATACTTATGGAGTGCAGTGTATCAACACAAAAAAAAAACAACCAGTGGGTAAGGTATCTGCATGCTGCAGATGTTCGTTACTATCTTGACTGCTGATTGGTATGGGCCTGCTTGCCCGGTGCAATTGTAACAACCATTACAACTTCTCTGGTCTGTTGCAAGTGCAACAGACATCACAGATGGTTGGATATTGCTATAACAAATATAAATGCTGGTCCGGTGCAATTGTTTCAGACATGCATGCTTGTATGCACATGTTTACAGCTGCAATTGTTACAGACATGGCTGATGGTCAGGTGCAAATGTACATGGATCCTGATAAGATGAAACTGTAGCAGACACGCATAATGATACGAGGGTCATCCAATAAAGAATGAGACTTTCTTCATAGTATGAAAACCTGTGCGTGCATTTAGTTAAAATTCACCATAGTGATAGTATGACATCTTAGCAATTCAGGAATATAAACAATAAGTTTGTGATTGATTAGTTGCCATAGTAACGGGATGTTTTGTGGAAGGACTTGAAGACGCATGGCCACGTTTACATTATTTTTTGAATACCCACGGTTATTGAAAGTCTTTTATTTTCACTCATAGATAGAATATAACTTCTTGTTATAATTTCTTCTACTAAACAATATTAGTGTTACATAAAATACTATAAAAGATGAACCAAGTATGCATATCCTTTATTTTGGTTGCCTAGCTACCGATTTACTTGATTTTTTATAAGCACACTACTTTGTGTTGCCATGGTAACTATGTAGGTGAAGGATATCCAACAAAATGTTTCATTATCTGCAGCTTATTGTTATTAAGTATGAATGAACAGAAATATGTTAACTTTAATCACATTCGACTATCTGATATTAACTTTTAAAGTCAAGAGGTCAGGGAAAATACCAGATGTTTCTTGAAAAACTTGATTTTTTAAGCTTTGTTTCCATGGTAACTGCTCAAGAATCTAAAATATTTTTTTCCCCAATAGGCTATAGACAGATTGCCTGAGCATATATAAGAACTAGTAGAAAAATATACTATACATCTTAATCTGTTGCTATGGTAGCCACCTATAGTGAGCCGTCCACGCATGTTTGCCCAGTCTTCTAATGTTGCCTAGCAACAAAAGTTGGAACTATGTAAAACGTCGAATATGGTACATGTGAACAGCCAAAAAGACGAGCAAGCTTCGAAAGAAATTTCATAAGCCTAGCATGTAAATTCGCTGCGCTATAGAAAAAGTCTCATTCATTATTGGATGACCCTCGTAGTATGCAACTATTTAAGGCATGGCTGCTAGTCAGATGCAACTGTAAAATACATGCATGATGGTCTGGTGCAATTGTGATTACCAGCCCGTTAGTTGGGTACTAGTATAGAGACATAACTGCGGGTCTGAGGCAAGTGATACATATATACATGCTGTTTCAGCCACACAACTACAGATGTGCTTGTAAGTCAGTTGCAACTGATTCAAACATATCTGATGGTAGATGCAACTCCAACAGACATGCATGCTAGTTGAGTCGTGCCAGGTGGTCGGGTGCAACTGCAACAAACATGCCTGTTGGTTCAAAACAACGTTTAAAACATGGTACTGCAACATGCCTGCTAGTCTCGTGAAGCTGTTACAGACATAACTGCTTGGTTTCAGACATGTATGCTGGTCCAGTGCCACATAATCAAACATGGTAAATATGTCTGCTGACCTTGTAGCAATGATGCCTGAGCAGCTGGTCGGGAGAAAGTAGAACAGACATGCCCACTGGCCGGATGTAACTTGAACAGACATTCCCGTTGATCTAGTGCAACAGTATCGAGCATTCTTGTTAGTTGCGTTCAATTGTAACATACATTATTGCTGGTGCGATGTGACTAACATGCATGACTGCTGGCCCCAAGTCTCAATAAACGGCATGTGTGCTGGTTCAGTACCACATTATTAAACACGCTTGATGTTCAGGATGTCCGATATGATGAGCTGGTGGCATTACATGGTAGCTGTTCAGTGAAACTTCAACAGATATACCTGCGGGCTTGGTACTATTTAGTCTAACATGCCTCCTGGTCCATTGGCAAATCAAAGAGAAAAGCTACTTGACTGATGCCCCTCCATCAGACATGCCAACTAACACTGTGAAACTTTATTAGCCAAGACTGCTGCATTGTCAATACAACATACATGCGGTGTAGAGAGTTGTTATGTTGCTGCAGCTGCAGCTGCAACATATATGCCTGTTGGCCTAGTGTTACTGTCACAGACACCGCTGCTGTTCAAACATGCCTACTGGTTGAATACTGCTGCAAGATGAATGCTTGCTGGACTGTGGCCACTCAATCAGCATGCCTGCTGACATTTTGTCACTCAATATTACATGTCTGCTGGCGTTGTGCTTCTCTATCTTCTATACCTGCTGGTGTGGTGTCTCACTATCAGCCGTGTCTGCTGATATAGTATCTCACTATCAGCCGTGCCTGCTAATGTGGTGATCCATTATAGGTCATGCCTTTTGGTTTGGTACACCACTATCAGCCATGCCTGTTGGTGTGGTACCTCACTATAGGTCATGTCTTCTGGTGTGGTGCCTCACTGATGGTCATGTCTTCTGGTGTGGTGCCTCACTATAGGCCATGCCTGTTGGCGTGGTACCTCACTATTGGCCTGCCTGCTGGTCCGTTTTGCAACCGACATTTTGACTAGTTTGGTGCAGACGAAAGAGGGATGGCTACAAGTCTGGTGCTACTCTTACAGAAGTACCATTACATCAGACATGTTTGCTGATCCGGTGCCAATCTCAGATATGCCTGCTTGTACAGTGCAACTCTATCAGACATGCATGCTGGGTTCATTTATTCAGATACATGTGTTTGAAATGTGCTTCTCCATCAGGCGAGAATTCTGGTATGTTACAAATCCACCAGACATGTCTAATGGTTAAGTGTGGCTCCAATGGGTTCATTAAACTTGTCAGCTACCATCCTGGACGCCATCTTGAACATGTCAAATTCTGAGTGATGCATTAGCTGCATCACTGGGATGTTACAAGGATGATGTCTGTAACTCAAGAATCAGTAAAATCAGCATTTTAAATGCAAATCCCTGGAGTTTGTCGGCCAAGGGAAAATGTTCTTATATTTTTTGTAATAAACTGCCATTTTGGCGGCCAATTGGCCTAAACTCTTATTTTATTTCTAAATTTTATTATGAGCTAAGTGTCTTCAACTAGATTCCAGCGTCATAGCTAGCAATTTAAGGGAAAAATGGGTTTAAGACATTTTTCCATATCACACAATTTTTTAACTTATAATTGGCCTTCATCTTGAATATATCAAATTGCTCAATGATGCAAGAGTGGCATCACTTGGATTTTTCAAGGACAATATATGCACTACCAGAATCCATAAAGAAAAAAGTTTAAAATCAAGTTCCAGGTCCTCCTAGAATTCGCCCAAATTCTGCCGGACTAAAGTGGCAAGAAAGGTCTTCACTTTTAAGGGTGCACTTGAGTTAAGACGATTAATTAAATAGTCCAGTATTTTTGTTTGCCATTAATTACACCCCGGGCACTGCTAAATTAGTTCTGTCTCTTTCGTTCATCTACTCTAAGCCTGCAGTATTTTAGTCTTGACATAAGATTTCCAACAATGTAGTATGTACGTCAAGCAAAGGCTCAGACCAGCCTGTGCCAACGCGCAGTCTGATCAGAGCCTATGCTATTCGCTTGAATATTCTTTGACAGTTAAGCTACTGACTGAACATCATTTGGAGCATCTAAGCTTAAAAGGGAGCTGCCTAGGCTCGTCCGAGTCTACAGTTGTCAAAATTCATGTTGTTGAAAATCACATGTCGAAGCTCATTTTAAGAAAAAACTGTGCACATCAATATCAACTGGCTTTAAACGGCCAGATTATGTTGATCTAAACAGTTTAACAGCCAACATACGAGGGGCGTTTGGAAAGTTCTTAGCATGGTCTTTTATCTCAGTAACCGATTTACAAACAATATCATGTTTGGTATCATTTTAAAGAACTATAATTCCAACTCAATGCTTTTATCGTTTTTTCGGAGATTTTGATTGGTCCGTTAGCAAAATTAAATTGTTTTTACACTTCGATAAAAGCCCATGCGTAGGAATATTTGATAACTGCCTTGATATCACAGTGGTAGATTGTGTTGGTAATGACGAACTGTACATCAAACTATATAACTTTCACCAGATTAAATATAGTTAAGCGTGTTCTTAAGCTTATTTAAAAGCCCTTACGCTGAACATGGTTGTGCACCTTCAAAGCATTGGGGGAACTCTAAGAAATGAACAGGATGGGGAGTTATGTGACGTCACTTAACAAACGGTCAAGTCATTGAAGAGAATCGTCATCAAAACAATGTCAAGGCTCACATCTCAAACTTGAATGCATGTATCTCTGAGCTCGGACCCAGTAATGTTATTTTGGGTACGAGCTCTGCCTCGGAGACAGCTGGCCATTCGAAATCAAATGAATATTCGATATACCTCCGCTTGATCACCGGTTCTTTGGACAAATGATCCCTTGTTTTGTTTTGTTTTATTTTTCTTCTTGTGTTGGTTGAGGGTGATCATAAAAGCAAGTGAGTATGATCAGGAAATACCACACTCCCAAGCCGCAGATAAACACACGGCACCGCAAAGAAGGGGCACAGAACACTGATTGTTATCTCTATCTCTTAAAAACTATCTGACGCCATCAGCAGAATGAACTTTGTGTACACTCGGGGTTGCATGATGAAAGCCAACAAGTACAGAAATAACCATATGTAAATCACCGTAGGTCCTTTTCCTTGCTCAAGGGACATCCAGTTAATGCACCAGCCATTTGTATTACCCGCCCCCTCGGGGCCGGGGAATAGCGGGCCCTTTATCTTTTCAATTTTCAAAGCCCTGCTAAAAGCCCCGCAATGCGGGGCCAAAGTAGTGGTTAAAACACTAGATGTAAAAAGTAAGTAAAGGACGACTAATGCACCAGTCATTTGTATCCACTGCTCCCCCACCTACGGTGCTCCCCCACCTACGGGGAAGGGTGAGGATAATGACTTTTCAGAGCACTGGTATAAGTCCCGCCTTGTGGGGACAAGCTGATGATAACAACCCTTCTCTTAGTCCCGCCCTGCACAATAGAAAATCTCACTTGGTTAAGTTTCTCAATGTAATAACCCCGGCACTTCGCCAGGCCCCGCGGGGACAATAAAAAAGTAATTACCCTGCACCTTAGCCCGGCTATTCAACAGCTATCTACGTAGGTTGGGGGGGGGGGCGTGGATACAAATGACTGGTGCATAAAACGTCAGTCAGGCTTGGACCCCCATACGATAGTTTCTGTATCCGCCCTTGCCCGAGAAAATGCGATTTGACCACCAAAACAGTCAAGTTGCACCCCTTTTGGTATTGGTTTGAGTGTGCTAATAAGACGACATTTCGGACAAGTTATGTCAGTATAGTGTCCTATTTGAGCGGGATATTTATATAAAAACCCGGCACATGGGTGCACATCGTAGGTCAATTCTCGATAAGCCACACTACGTCCCCGGTTTACCCGGCCTCAAGGGGGGGGGCAAACAAATGACTCGTGCATAACGAATACATGGGCACGCAGTGACTCAGTGGTATAGTGCGATTCGAGACCGAGGGGTTGAGGGTTCGGGCCTTACTGCACATGTCCTTGAGCAATACACATCTACTAACTAACTAGGTACCACGCTTTCTCAGTCCCTTCTTGATGATTGCAAAACAAGGAGGACACATAGTTCTGAATAACAAAACAATGACCAAACACAAATGAGACCCCACACACATTTGAGCAACAATAAATCAACAACAACAGACAGAACAATGCACAGCCTTATAACGGACAGCAGCCCAAGCAACCGATTATATCTAAAAAGCTATAAATACGCCAGCCACCGTCATTGAGTTTAAATCCTGACCCACCGTCTCTATAAACTTTGATTGGGTGCAGGCTGTCGCCCCAGGGGGGGGGGGGGGTACTCTAATTTTTCCTCCATACGTAGGCTAGGGCCAAGCATCTACCGCTAACCACAAAAAAAGTATCAGGAATTTCAAGCACCCCAAAAAATATTTAAAATTTTAGCAACCCCAAAAAAATGCCCCCCTTCTATACCTTGACCTTAAAAAAAGACCCTAAAATGCATAGAAATGACCCGGACCCTTAATATAGTCCAATTTTGTGATGACGCCAAAGAAATATCCACAAAATCTTCATACCCAAAAAATATTCATTTTTCTGAAACCCCCAAAAAATATTGAAATTCAAAATTTGGAACCCCCCCCCCCCCCCCCCCCCCAAAAAAAAAAAAAAAAAAATGACCCGAGCCTACATATGTATGAAAATATCAGAGTACCGCCCTGGGGCTGTCGCATCATACGTCTTGGTTCCAAAACTCTCATAAACTGGCTGATTTACTAGTGTAGTGGGGTGGGGGCTGGGCAAGTGTAGAAAAGTGCTAAGGGGGGGGGGGGCTGGGTAGAGAACATTTAGTTTGTTGTGTTTTTTCTGTTGCTGTTTTATTTTTGTTTTGTTTTTGTTAGTTATCGGTTAGAAAAAAAGCTCTAAGGAATAGAGGTAGGCCTACATATGTAGCCCCCCCCCCTCCCTTAAAAACATATTACTAGTATTTTGCGAACATTGTGTTGGGGCTGAGTAGGGATATAGGGGATCGACTCCCGGGTGTGCACATGTAACGGACGTTGGTTCCGGGTTACAATACATCTACATATTGTCTACGGGGTTGGGGAGGGAGACACAGACAGAGAGAGAGAGAGGTGTTAGAAATGAACTGTAGTCTACCGGGGACAAGGACAATCTCCCATGTACGTTGACCCCGGGGTAGATGTATGTGAAAGAAATGAATCATAGCTCATTCTCTGGTCTAGACCGACACTTAGCAAGATCTACATTTGATAAATATTCAGTTTGCGACGCATGCTTGATGCCCGGCATACTTGCCAATTGTGGGGCGGGTGCTCTTTGGCGGTGCTTTCACTTTAACCGTCTATGGAACAAAATATTCTAACCAATTAATTATTCCAAGGGACCACGTGCAGAATTTAATTTAGCAGTTTCAGTGAAAAATACGTTTCTATCATTTTCTCCGGCTGTCTAAGTGAGTTTTAAATGTATAAACACTGAGGCTGACTTTATTAATAAGGCGTTGACGTCATGATTCTTATTGATTTTGTCCACGTCATTTATGATATCATCGATGAGTATTAGCCTATGCTATAGTTTGTTTACACAGCGTGGATAAACAATTCTTAAAATGTATTTATTGTGTTGTGTGGTAGAAAACAGAACATTTATTGCAGAAAATATGGTATTCTGGATATTTATTACATGAGTAACTCACAACAGAAATGGAGAGGTAAACCGAGTACGGTAGGAATTTGTTATTTTTTGGTTGCTATGCTGTTGGCAAATTCGTTTATCGGCCATTTTCATCACGGAGAAGAACACATTTTGAACCGGAAGTCGGTTAGTTTTTTGTGGAATACTTTTTGGCACCTATCACAGATTTTGGAATAAATTTGAGAGAAGTTAGAAAAATCATTTGTGCATGTCGTGATATATGTGCTTAATTTCCAGTTTATTCGTAAAATGGTGTATTTTTCGTTTTTCTGACGGTACTGTCAAGCACTAAAAATCGACCAATTTAAACGCGTTCTTACAGCGATTTTGCAGATGCAACAACATGATAATTGTTATTTTTTAACAGTTTCATACATGCAGATTTCATTTAGAAATCTTAAAAGTGTCCGTTTCAAATCAGTATGGCATGAGATGACGCTGAAATCACCAGGTGAAATCGGGGAGGAAAATTTTGATGTAGTCCCAAAGAACCGACGCACGTGAATTTTGTTTTTAAAAACCTACGCCAGGCCCATCATGATCTCCTACTGTCAACAACGAAATGTTTCAACGCAGTTTGAACTTGTCAAATCGCACTTTTAAAATTGACGCTAAGATCTTAGATCTACTTTGGAGATTTAAGGCAGGACTCGTGAAGGTAAGTGCTTCGATCCGAGGCCCCATCCATGCCGTGGTTCAATGAGCCCAGCAAGCTGTACGTATATTTGACATAGGAAAACATTTCCAAACTAAATGGAGTTGTTTTGAGCCCAATCAACTCATACTCACATATTCGCCCCAAATAGGGTGCAATTTTAATCATTATATAGCAAAACAAAGTTTGAACTGACAGAATTTTCAAGATGAAATGTCAGAAAAAACTAACTACACTATATACACCTAAGGAATCTTCTAACGCATACACTTTTGTTTTGGCATTTTCTTGAAAACTAGAATTTCGAATTAAAAACTATTTCAGAATAAATTAGAACAATGTTTTCCGGTAATGCATGACTATTTTCAGAGAAAACTGACTAAGAGTATTTAAAATATTAAGGTTTGAAGTGAAAACCTAAAAAAACCAAAGTCGCAAATTTATCATTTTTCAAACAAATTAATACGGAAATTTAAACAGAATAGCGATTTGTCGGTTGTATTACATTTCGTAACACGGATTAATGAGACTTGAATCATTTTCAAAAGTAAGTCAGTCTGTATTCTTTTATTCATAAAATAAAAACCCATCCAACTTCTATCTATTACATCTATAAAAGTGAAAGGACAATCCCGCTGACAATGCACACACCTAAGTAATTAAATTATATCTGACAATCTCAACGCATATGTGCTCGACTGGAGCAGGATAGCCATTGTCAATCATTTATTCTGCTAGCTAGCAGCAGAACCCTGCTGATGTTACTTACAGAGTGGACTTTTTATATTTAAACTGTTCAAAATCGCATGACAAAAGTAAGTGGAGTATGGCTGGGAAATACCACAAACACACACTGCAGACCGACACATTGCACCGTGAGGAAGAAACACAGAGCACTAACAGTCACATGACATTTAAAGCAATTTTTAAGCAACCAAGTCTCTCTTCCCCAACGAGATGATTGCAAAACTATAAATGACACTAAGTACTGAACAAAACAAGGACCAAATACAAAAAAACCCACAAACAATAGGAGCAAAAACAAACAATGAATCAACAACAACATACACATCGCCTTAGAACGCTCAGTCGAAGTTACTGGGGGCTTAAATTAATTTTACTGGCCAAATCTTCGCCCTAGATTATGCTGCTGTCAAAACCAAAAAAAAAGTTAATCTCGCGTGGGGGCTTCCTTATCCAATGTATCCTCACGGGAAACCATTCAAATTATTACTGTGATGAAACAAGGAAATCGGCTCTTAACTCACAGACAGTCAGAGCTAAAATAAACCCTCTTCCAGTTGAGCCACGGTGGGCCCATCCAAAGACAAACACCAGGCAATGACCCACCAATGACAGCCAAGATCGTCATTGTGTCTGAATCCTAACCCACCGTGAATTTCATGCACTTCTTATTATTATAAGATGAAGTTTTTCGCTGTTCAGCATGACAAATGCAATTAAAATTGCCTCACTGAAATGCAGGCTTGAGCCTAAATTCCAGTTTTTGTGACTTCCGACTTTGACCCTTTCAAATTTAATAAGCTGTATTTTGCATAATACCTAAGGTATTGTTTTGAAACTTTCACACATGATGTAAATAATATTGAATTTTTGTTTAACAACAAAATATTAATTACTTTTAACAGTATTAAGCATTTGTAGTAAATTGTTTACTGTATGCGTTAGAAGATTCCTTAAGTATACACTCTAATAAATATCCCAACGCTACCATTAAATAGCTCTGAACAGCTTGAATATGTGCAAAAAACGTTGGGGGGGGGGATTTAATCATTAATTTTATGAATCACGAAAGTTTCAAACTTATCTGTTGCATAATGAGTGAAAGTAAAATCAAAAGTCGCAAGAATATTCAAAATGGTTACTGTTAATGATTGCAACGATGAAGAAATACCTTCTCAACTCATCTTTCAAATAGAATTAGCTTTCTATATAACGCAATTCTGCTAGAGAACCACTGTACTTGAATGGTGGAGTCATTGCGGGTTTTCAGTCAACGAGTGCATAAACTATAATAATTAAAGGGGGCGGTAACCCTGATGATTACTATGTTTTATAAGAAAGATCTTTATAAACCATGATTTTTGATAACAGTTTCATATAAATCGGTTGAAAAATGTGGAAGTGGTGGCCTTTTGAATATTTGCAAATGGACTGTAAAGGAAGCGGCCATATTGTAGGCTTAGTGACGTCACTCAGCCTAATTAAATATGCGTAATCAAAATAAAAGACAAACCAATGGATTTTTTGCATTAATTTTTAATGAAACATTTTCCTTATGTATAAAGCTGCATATCTGCTGAAACAAAGATGATGTGATAGTAGTGATAACTAAAAATTAAGCAGTTAAAAATTCTGAAAACTAATTAAATATTAAAAATGGCAGCTAAATGTTGGCCATATTGAATTCTTAAAATGCCCGTAACTTGCCCATTTTTCAACCGATTTTGATTATACTCGTATCAAAATTCATGGTTCATAGAGCTCTTTCTGATAAAACATACTTATATTTAGGGGTGTTGTACCCTTTAAGTGTATTTGGTTGTTTAAAAGGTAATATTGTCGTATTTTTGACCCTGAAGTTCAAAGGTAGTGACCTGGCTAATTTTATCTCAGACCTATTATCGATTGTTTTCGGCAAATATACGAGAATAAATTAGGTTTTCTGAAATCAATGTTTCATAACGATTGTTATAATATAAAGGGATGCACTTTAGCTTTAAAGCTGCATAGTCTGTAACTTTTGATCTTTTCATTTTAGAAATAATGTTTCTATTTTTCAAGAACACAGTAAAAATACTAAAATTCAGGTATTCATTTTACCTTTTTCGTAATAATTAACAAATTATTAGTGCCAAAACAACAGCATTTATGTTAAAAATTAATTGTCTAGAATTATTGGAGGGACGCAAATAATTACAAACAAGAGAAAAAACACCTGTTTTTTAAGATAATTCACTTTTCCATGCAGTTTTCAGCTGTAGAAATTAGATTTATTGTGACAACATAACTTTATTCTACTTTTACAAATGATTTAAAAAGAAAATCTTTTTTTTTTTTCGAAAAATGTTCATAGTTACAGAGTATGCAGCTTTAAAGATTTGAAAAGTAAAATTTGTGTTGATAAATGAAAAAAATCACATTTCTCGCTTCGAGGCGAAGTTTCTCGACAGACAAATGTAGCTTGATTATGAAGCACTGAGAATAGGGAAAATTTAGCTAACCCTTTTTCTCAAGGGAAACGGTTTACGCAGGCGTTTTGAGGTGAAATCGAGATTATTGAAACGCGACATTCGTTCCCTTTCTTGGCGAAAAAATGGCCGCTGATCGTGAAGAAAATGTTAAATTGTTGTTGTTGTTGTTTAACAACACTGTACAAATATGATCAAAATCTACACGCGCACAATTAAGCTATTGGGTTACTGTAAATGCGCCAACTTTAATATTCGGTCTTGCAATTTCATCTGCCCATGAAATATGACAGGTGACCCAATAGCTCATTAATACACCTTTCGCATGATTATTGGACAACAAAATGTTGTAATGTTGAAGCGTTGTAAAAAAATGGGAAAAATTTACAGTTCGCAGTTGTATTACAATAAAAGGGCGCCATTTTCACTGTATAGTTTGCTGGCGCTTTATGGGTTGCTATATCGACCAATGTATTTTTTTTCGATACGTGTGTTATACAATGTACAGGTAAATTGCGATCAATTGTGAAATACATTGTAAATGAAGGACAGTTCTCCATTGTTTAACCCGAAACTGTGTGTAGTTTCGAGGAGCTATACACTGTAAGTAAATGTGTTTTCTTCTTTCTTTTTTTCATTGTTAAGAGAGATTTTGCTTGATACTTTACTAAGTACTCAGTAAACAGAGGACAGAGCTACTGTCCTACCAGCCAAGAGTGACAGTGACGTCACGTTTTGTTTACAAAATTATCATGGACTTATCATCGATAGATCACTTGTCTTGTGTATTAATTCTATCCGCAGGATAGAATTAATACACAAGTGATCTGTCGATTAGCGCTAGCTCAAGTGGAGTGTACATAACAAGTGTAAACAATATATTACGGTATATTTACCGTAAGATTTACAGGAATTTTGCAAGTAGTAATGTTGATAATGAAACGTTTTGTACCGTCCTACTGACTAGTCAAGGGGTCATGATACAGAGTTTACAACCAAAAGGTTCTGAGTTCGAGTCCACGTGCATTCTTTTTTTTTACCTTTATTCGATTAGTTTAATTTCATTTATAATAGATGTACCACGACCTTTCAGGAATGAATTTTTGGATCCTTCTATTTCAGTATTTCTATGCGTAACGAGTAAAATGAGCCAGTCTGTCCGAATCATCTTCAGAGAATCACGTAAAAATATTTTTCCATATTATAGCCAAAACATATGGTTGAAAATTCATCTATACATGTTGTTTGAACTTAAGTTCAGAGGAGAAACGTCTGAAGAAAAGTATGCAGCAAGTCTTGGCACTAAGGCAAAGCTGATATTTTTTAAATATCTGTGATTACTTTAAAAAAAATATTTAAAAAGCACAGAGATTCAATTTTACATATCGAGCGTACGGTAAACGTTCTCGGTGAGGATCCTACAAAAATTACAATAACAAATGCAAGTATAGATAAACAAATAAAATTGTAGCGAGTCTATATTTACAAAATTGAAAATACGGATCTAGAAATTGGGGTTTCAGGCGTTTTATTACGTATACTATTTTATTTTGAAGCACGTAAATGTTCCAGACAGACTGGCTCAGTGTATGCGTTACGCGTCAACCTTTTGAATATAATAACCCAAAGGACACTACTCAGAGGTCGTGGTACATCTATAATAAATGAAGTTAAACGAATCGAATAAAGTAAAAATACAAAAAAAAGAACATACGTAGACTCGAACTCACGACCTTTTGGTTGTAAACTCTCTACCATGACCACTTGACTAGTCAGTAGGACAGTGCAAAACGTTTCATTATCTGATTAGTACTTGAAAAAATCCTGTTAAACTTACGGTAAATACCGAAAGTCGACGGAAGGTAAAAATATCTTGTGCACTAACCGTGAAATTATGCACCTGTGTCAGGTTAATAAAATCGAACAATATATATGTTCAAATTTTAGTGTTAAAATTTGACATTATATTCCTATCATCTATTACAACAAAAGAGTGCTATAAGGGAATGAATAACCGGTAGCCTAAATTCATTATCAATGGTCATTTTCAGGGAAAACACACACAAAACAAGCAACCAGCTGATGAACACATTTTCTTCACTTCAGCAAAAAGTTCATACAATTTTCTTTTTGTCTGTCTGCTTGCATTCATTCATGCTTGTCTGTGTGTCTAACGACATTTTAAACCCCATGTTTTATAGAACTTCCATTGATTTTGGGAGTGAGTTTGTGAAAAAAGCTATCAGTTTTTCAGTCATGTCGGGATGGGTCTTCCTGGGTTTAATAAGTGCTAAGCGGAAGATAAAGTGTCCTGCTCAAGGACACAACACAATCGAATCCACAATGAATAGGTCACGAGTCTAGCCATCTATACTTCGTACAGGCAAGAGATGTTGGATGGCATTTAGCTAAGTTCAACCCTTGGATGAAAACAATTTCTGTACCAGCCACCTTTATTTGGGCCAAAATATACTTAAGGACTTTGAAAACGCATCACCCAGATTAGTTCCTTTATTTCACAAACCCTGAGAATGTCAGCGCGATAATTGTTATTGCATTTCATAGTCTGACCAGCTAGTAGTGTGTCCTAGAAAATCCATGGTTGTACATTTACGTTAAGGTATTGAAAAAGAATCCGTTTTAAGACAGGGGTGGTCGATTTTGAAGGACACAAATTCAGCTGCAAGTTAACACGCGTTAGTTTTGATTCCTGACTCAATATATTTGCGTCCTTTGCTTCTTTCACGATTGCATATTCATCATTGAACGATAAGAAATGAATTGACAGTTCAGCATGCTCAAAATGACACCCCTTTAAAAATACCGACATACTCAACCCACCTTGATTACTATAGTCTAGTAATAAAATTCAACGTCTTGGGCCTTTCAAAGTTTCGATTTTTTACGTCCGGTTTTATTGGAAGAGGCTGAGGGCGTACACAAATGAAAGATGATGCATATATAACGCTTGTATCACGCGTCTTTTGTGTTGTGCAAGTGACGTCAATGTAATTTTTAAGACCTTCTCGATCACATGTCAGCAGATCTCCTGCCATGATTTACATCAAAACGTCCTCCCCACATGACTGCCAGTGTATGTAGTCAATATTAGTTATGAAAGCGTGCATAAAGGTAACTTATGGAGATTTTTTTCTAAAAAGGAGCTGTAAATTGATGTTTAATTTTGACGTTTATTTTCGAAATATTGAAGTTATCAATTACTTTCCATTAGAAAACTCTTTTGGTGATTTGGTATCATACACGCCACAGTTAAAACATAAAAATAATCAAAAAGCTTCATGTTACTGTGCAGAAAGATGTTGGGTGCTGTATGTACCCATGTGACGTCATCAGTAGCGTCGCGTGATAGTGCAGTCAAATAAACGACTGATTCATATCTATGATTCATACCAATTCTGGGTTGCACATTAAAACCTGCGAGTAAATTTTCAATCGCATATACGGTTTGCAAGAAAAGTGCAAAAATATGGTGATGTGTTTCAAAGTCCTCTAGTATACTTTACATATTCACAGTAGATAATCACCTGACTTGCGGACAGTGGGCTCATCAGATGTTGCAAAGGATTTTGATGGAAAATCAATATATTTTGACATTTTCAAGGCGAGTGACCGCTATATTTTTGTGTTTTCTGCATGCATGCGTATAATGAAATTTCCAAAACGTTCTTTAAGAACGTGTGATATGAAAAATGTTTGTACCAAAGTGGAGATGTGAGAATCTTACAGACGCTTCATAAAACATCAAAACGTAGCAGATTATCATCGGCAACTTGGTAAAATAACCCCAATCTGCATCAAAGGGGCCCCCAGGGGTTTTGGGGATCTGGGTAGAATAGCTTTTTATTTTCAGGGATCTAGGGAGCACTGGTAATTATTTTAGGGGATATGGGGAGCAAGCTCATAGTTTTGGGGATCTAGGGAGCCCTGCCAAAAAGCAAAAGAATAAAGGAAAAGCCTCCATTTTGTTTGATTTTTTAAAATTTCTTCTACTTCTGGGGGGATAGCCCCCCAGACCCCCCTTTATAATTCTAAAAGTATGTATTTTCGTTTAACATGTACATCTAGATTGAGCTCAGGGGAAAAATGTGGCAATTAACTTTTGTTGTTGTTGTTTTATTAACCTTAAAATTGCTGATTTTTAGCTTGGTAATAGCATACTTTGAAACACCCAGATTGCACCATTTTTATCAAAATTTTCCCCCGGGGGAGCATGCCCCCAGACCCCCGAGTCTAGCTGTGTATTGTTACAGTCTTCCTATGCACCTGCTAAGTATTTCTCTTTTTAGATAATAAGCTCATTATTATGAGAAAAACTTAAGAATGCTGATCAGGTATATACTTATTTGGTGAAACTGAAGTTTAACAAGTGTATAGGCAATTGTTAACAATTGTATTACACAAAAAATACTTTCACGTTGTCTATAAAAAATTCTAGTTTAAGCTGTTGGAAAAAATCAGCCCCTCCCCTCCCCCAACCAGAAAAAATGGTCTGTCTCTAATTAAAAAAAAAAATCTAGATAGCATTCCGCCATGCCCACTCTACCAGGTACAGCAACAGCATTTTAAGGAATGGCCCCATACTTGGAGCCATATACCATGCATTTCAATGAAATAATTATATGTCATGTATTCCATGACTAAGCCCTGGCTTTACATGTATAAGGCAATATATTAAGTTATCATTAAGTCATGCGCTCTTGTATAGCTTCATAGTTTTTAAGTATGTGATTTTAATCCTACGAAAAGAAAAATACATTTTAGGGAGAATTGACTTATATTTTTGGGGATCTGGGGAGAAGCTGGTCTATTTTTAGCTCACCTGAGCCGAAGGCTCCGAGGTGAGCTATTAGTATAACAGTGACTCCGGCGTCCGTCGTTCGTCCGTCCGTCGTCCGTCAACATTTTCAAACATCTTCTCCTCTGAAACCACTGGGCCAATTGAACTCAAATTTCATATAGAGACTCCTTAGGATGGGGGGACAAAAATTTGTTCAAATGTTCGTGGTCATGTGACCAAGATGGCCGCCTTGCCCATATATGGTAAAAACCCTTCAAAAATCTTCTTCTCCAGAGCCAGAAGGCCGATGACCTTGGGACTTGGTATGTAGCATCAGGGATGTGGGGCCTACCAAGTTTGTTCAAATAATGATCCTAGGTTGACCTTGACCTACTTAACGTCAAGGTCAAATTTGCTTTCTAATAGATTTAAATGGGAATATTTAGAAAAGTTGATTTTTTGAATACTGTTAAAGCCAAAGTGATAATTCATACTTGATATGTTGAAACTAATGAGACAATGGCTATAGATAAGTTTCAAAGGTCAAGGTTGACCTTTGCCCTTTCAGCCAAGGTCACTCATATTGTGGGCCAATCTATATATTAAAACTTAGTTTTCTCACAAACCATTGGCCCAATTGAGCTCAAATTTCATATGAAGACTCCTTATTATAAGTCAGCCAAAATGTATACAAAATTTTTTGGTCACATGACAAAGATGGCCGCCACGCCCATATATGGTAAAAACCTTTTAAAAGTCTTCTTCTCCAGAACCAGAAGGCCAGTGACCTTGAGACTTGGTATGTAGTATTGGGGATGTGGGGCCTACCAAGTTTGTTCAAATGATGATCCTAGGGTGAACTTGACCTACTTAACGTCAAGGTCAAGTTTGCTTCCTAATGCATTTGAATGGGAAATTTTTTGTAAAGTTGATTTTTTGAATACTGTGGAAGCCAAAATCATTCTCACTTGATATGTTCAGTCTATTGTCTATAAATAAGTTTCAAAGGTCAAGGTTGACCTTTGACCTTTCAGCCAAGGTTGCTTATATTGGAGTCCCATCAACATATTAAAACATAGTTTTCTCAGACAATTGTTGGCCAATTGAAACCAAATTTCATATGACAACTCCTTATGACTGGTTAGCCAAAACTTATACAAATTGTTATGGTCACATGACTAACATGGCCACCATGCCCATATATGGTAAAAACTCTTTTAATCTCTTCTTCTGTGGAACCAAAAGGCCATTGGCTTTGGAACTTGGTATGTAGGATCGGGGATGTGGACCCTACCAGGTTAGCACAAATGATGAATCTAGGTTGACCTTGACCTACTTTATGGCAAGGTCAAATTTGATTCCTGATGCATTTATATGGAGAAAATCTTAAAATGTTCATTTTCTATAACTGAGCCGAATTCATAATACTAGTTAAACCTATTGAGACAATGGTTTATCAAGTACCAAATGTCAAGCTGACCTGTGACCTTTTATCCATGGCCACTCATTTGGACTGCCACATACCTATCTAAACATCTTTTTCTCAGAAATCACTGGGCTGTTTGGTGGATTATTCATTAGATTGTTTAGGTCACTTGACCAAAATGTATATTTTAAAAACCAAATTTGTTCCATTATAAGCTGTAGTTGACCTTGACCTATTTTAACATTATTAAGGAGATCAGGTGAGCGCCTCAGGACCTTCAGGTCCTCTAGTTAGGGATTTGGGGAGCAAAGCCAAAATACTTTATAGGGAGCTAAGCCAATTATTTTCAGGGATCTGGGGAGATCAATGCATTATTTTCAGGGATCAAGGGAGCACAGACCCCCCTGGGGGGGCCTCATCAAACATTTGCTGTTTATTTACGAAATAATGCAAAACCAATGAGTTATTTTCAAAAATATGTGAAGAAAAATCAATGTCCTTTTATATAAACACGAACTTTTGGGCCAAACCTTCCAAAAAGGTTGTTTTTAACTCTATTACTGTTATGGACCCGTTGCCTCTTGACTGACCGAAATATCGATACTGTACTTTATCAAGTGCTGATAAGTGCTGATAAAGTAAATTTTTTGACTGACCCCAATACTGCCCTGGGTGTGGGACTTGCTGGTCAGCTGTTTACCGATTCGAGTACAAAAAACGATGAGAAAGGGTACTTTTTAAAGCTGGGATGTGCGCATCGCTGTCATCGCTTAGGATAGAAAATAAACGCTATAATTTTAGTAGGAATATTGATTTTAATCATAAACTTGAGTACAGATTCAAACTCAAAATATAGCGCAATGATTGGCTACTTGTGGACACGTGTCAATTGCCTTTCATTTTGAGTTTGAGAAAGAACTCGTTTTAAAACCTCAGGGCATGGTTACTGCTTACTACTCTCCATCCTGCGAGGGAAGGGAGCCAGAAAAGCTATTCGAGCAACAGTGCTTTTACCCATCGTTTATCTCTAGTATATACGTGACGTCGATATAGTAGCAACTTTCGATTTTCGAAACGAATTATAGTTACTATAGTAGGAACTAATGTTCAATTCAAAATGGGCCCTTGTTAATTTACAGGGTACTGGTTACCTGTTTTCAGTAATTGGCCATATGTGAATCGGGAACCAGCAATTTTTGTAGATATAGTGATGTAAATTTTCATTTTTTAAAGGTTGTCGTAGTCTTTACCAAACCAGAAAAATGGTGGACGAGCAAAAATTCAGAAACATGGTGACCAACCAATTTATGGAGAATGTGGAATATTCGCGGGAGAAATATTCGTTTCTTACTGTATTTAGTAAGTCTGCCTCAACCCTGGCTTTAGGATCCACATACCGTTGTTGTAGCTGTGCGCATGATCATGAATATTTGGAGTACATCCTTGATACAGGTGAGGTGAATGAGAAGTTGTACGATAAAATAGTGAAAAGTTTAGCTATAGGAAAGTGTCATCATGCGGATGCAGTTTCTAAAGACCAGCTAGTCTCCACGTCTATTACAGGACTACATATTGCAGCAGCAGTTGGAACAGAAAGGGCAGTTAAGGAAAACCTAGAGAGATGTTGTAGATATATGAGTGATTATGGAATTTTCAATCTGCATCCCTTTGATACTGCAATGGTGAAAAAACAAACTAATATTTGTAATTTATTTGTAAATTACTGGCTCAATCATGGCGCTGGATATTTATATTCTCCACATATGGCGACGGTAAATGATAAATCTTTACATATTCAGGAAGTTAGTCGCCTTGAATTTTGTGTAAGACAAGCAAATAATCAGCTACTACAAACAATAACTACCAATTTGTCTAAAACCTCTGGCTTTGGAGAAAAGGGTATTAGAAATATTCAATGTATACTAACTCCATCAACCCCTAATAGGGGCTTGGCGCATGCTTTACAGCTCACTATGAAATATCAATTAGTGCCACTACAACACACTCTAGTACAGTATATGCAGCTCCTTAATAAATATGTCATACTGACTAAGGAAATCAGAAATGACTGTCTTTTGTTAGCATTAATGTATAATAACCACAAGCTTCTTGAACAAATGTTGAAATTTTTAGACTTAAACGGCTCGAATGAGAATACATTCATAAGCAAGTGTTGTACGGTACTGCAGAATAGAAAACAATGTACAAACTTACTCCATCATCGCCGCGTCATTCGACCAGTAAGTATGTCAAAAGAGGAACATATTAAAACCATTTTTACCTTGTTTTGCATATTCTACAATGATTTCAAAAATGAGCTCAAAAGCTTGTTAGAATCTGCACCAGGCATTCAACATGGGTTCATAAAAGCATCCCTCCTTAACCAGATACCTTCTTTTAGGCTTTATGATCATGACATTTTTGTAGCCCAAATAGTACTGTCTATCATAGAACTAGGTAAAAGTGAAACTTTGATACATGATGCTAAGTTCATTGTCCCACAGCTCAGAGAAATGCTGTTAAACTATTCAATGTATAATTTGCGATTCAGACACGCTGTAGAATTACTTATACACGAAAATGTTGAAATTGACACTGAGAAAGTCATTGAGCGTGACCGGAAGTTTTCTCTGGATCTGCGAATAGGAAGATTTTATCAGTACATTGCTGATGATAGAGAACATGGGATGTATGGTCACAACGGTGAAGATTTGGTGTTGAACTATCTCTGTCCATTCCTGCTAGAATGTGGGTATGACGTTCCAAGGCGCTGTTTGTTTGATATTCTTATGAAAAAATCTGATAAGGAATCTAAATTAGCAGAACAAGCATATATCAACAACTATCTAGACACTCCAAGATCACTATTGGTATGCTGTCGGAACTCCCTACGAAAACATTTCAGAGGAAGATATATTCACAGATTTGTACAAGTTTCAGAATGCCCACAGAAAATCAAAGACATTATTCTTCTGAAATCTTTGCTACGCTGCATCAGGGAATAATCTAAAACCTGTATTGAACAGCCACTTCAAAAAGGTCAAGGTTGGTTTCAATACCAATTATCACATTAGCTACCATCTGTGTTGAAGACCTTTGTTTTGTCTATTTTAAGTAGCAACATATGACAGGTACTACTGTAAGGCAAAATTAACACGCTATTAAGATGTTGACACAAATCACATATATGGGTAGCAAATCTTAAAGCTGCATACTCTGTAACTATGAACATTTTTCAAAAAAAAATATTTTCTTTTTAAATCATTTGTAAAAGTAGAATTAAGCTATGTTTTCACAATAAAAATGTTCAGTACAGCTGAAAACTGCATGGAAAAGTGAATTATCTTATCAAATAGGTGTATTTTTCTCTTGTTGGTAATTATTTGCGTCCCTCCAATAATTCTAGACCCTTGAATTTTTACATAAATGCAGTTGTTTTGATAGTGATAACTTGTTAAGATTTACGAAAATGGTAAAATGTTTACCTGAATTTGAGTATTTTTACTGTGTTCTTTAAAAATAAAAACATTATTTTTAAAATTAGTAGATCAAAAGTTACAGACTATGCAGCTTTAAAGCATTTGTGCGCATCTGTCTAGTAGTGCTAGTGTTCTGAATATAGGCTAGGCCCCCAGGTTATTCTTTTATTTTCATTTTCATTCAACTGAGTGCATGTGCGGATCCAGAGAGGGACAGGGGGCCCGGACCCCCCCCCCCCTGAAAAATCACAAAAATATAGGGTTTTTCTGGAAAATCACAAAGCTACTAAGCCAGCATTCTATGTTGGCCAACATGGGCACGCCATTTAAATGGCGTTTTGCTGGCGAGCCAATGATGGCCCGTTTATAGTGGTATATGGATCCTTCCTCCCCTCATCAATTAAAAAAAACGATGTCAAAATTGGACCCCCTCTGGCAAAACTGTCTGAATCCACACATGGACTGTGAATTTTGTCTTATCATAAATGATAAATTGCTAACAATTTTTGGCATTTTAACATTTATCAGCATGATAAATACATCATCCAAGAGCTAAGAGGCAAGACACGCCTTCATTTCCAGCATTTTAGTCTATTGTTAAGATGAAATTTCATGTACAGTTGAGTCAATACTTTAATCAATATTCCAGAATATTGTTTGCCATTAATTACACCCACTGCTAAATTATTTCTGTCTCTTTTATTTGTCCACTTCAAGAGTGCAGTATATGAAGAAGAAATGTGCATTTCAATATCAGCTGGATTAGATTAAAAGCCTGCATATCTTTATCTACACCAAGCATATATCTGCCAGCCTTAACAGGACAAACGAAGTTAAATTTCAATGTCTCACAAAGATTTGCAAAGAGTCTGGTACCCAATAATTACAACCAGTACTTAAAGTTTATTTTCTGCTCCAAACGTGTACTTGTCTTTTTTTATTTCTCTACTCCAAACTTGTACCATGCTGTTTCATGGTAGGTCTCACCAGGGCGTACCACAGAAGTTGGAAACCTTGGCTAAAATAGAAAATAAAATATTAATATACTTTGCATGAATTTCCTATTGCTTTGCAGATAGATGGTTTAATATCTAAAGGAATGAAATATTTCACTACTACGATATGATATTTGCCAGAACTACTTCTTGTAACAGCTAATGAATCTTAAGCATCGACATATTTCGTTAGTGATGATATGATTTCATGTCAGCCTTTGTATAACACCGCATTTTCTTTCTTTGTTGCCTTTACTTATCTTTTCATGTCTCCTTTTTTAAGGAAACACAAAAATATTTGAGCCGTGGCATGAGATTTCCAACAATGTGGTATGTGTGACAAGCAAAGGCTCAAACCAGCCTTTGCTAGTCACTTGAGTATTCTATGACTATTACGCTACTTACTAAACAGTATTTGGCGTTTCTAAGCTTGAAAGAAAGCTGCACATGCTCGTATGAGTCTACACTTGTCAAAATGCCACATTGTTGGAAATCTCACGTTGTGGCTCATATAATACTCAGGCTTGGCTGAATGCACATTAACATCTCGTCCTGACAGATTCATTCTTTATGTGTAGTCAGCCAAGCTTTCATGACAGAATTTTCATATCATGGAAAGTATTATTCTGTATATAATTGAGCCTGGACATGTGATTTCCAACAATGTGGCATTTTGACAAGTGTGGACTCAGACGAACCTGTGCAGCCTCCTTCTAAGCTTTGGTACTCCCAATGATGTTCAGTCAGTAGTTTGACACTCATAGAATATGCAAGTGACTAGCAAAGGCTCTGATCAGACTGCGCGTATGCGCAGCCTGGTCTGAGCGTTTTTTAGTCGCATATATTACCTAATTGGAAATATCATGTCGCGGCTCAATATAATGTATATTCGCTCTCGTGTATAGCTAAATTATGTGTTGTTGTTGTTTTATTCAGTATTAACAACAGTAATAAGGAATATATGTGTTGTCAACCGTGCAAAACTGCCACTCAAAATAGAAAATAAAACAAATTGGTAACTTAATGAAGGTCAAAAGTATTACGCGTATTACTATTTCGTACGCATGCACAGAAGGAATATGGTAAGGTTTGGGAAATGAAGAGCACTCCTATTCTTAACACATTTTTAAAACTAGTAATGCATTTACTCAAAGTCTGGTCTAAACGGCACCCAGTATAAAGACGTATAATGATGGGTGGGAGTAGAAAGTGCACGTTTTTACGGTGTTGTAAGTGGTAAATCGCCTTGAAACTTATTTGTTGCCTACTATGCATATTTTACTGCCAAACTACTCCAATTTTAATAACATTAGGGCAATTTGAAAATATGGTGTTTGTAATCATGTCAACTAGGGAAACTATACGCCTTATCGCTAGAACTCCTTGATACTTTAGCAAAATGTAAAGATCCAGATGAAAAGCTGCTGGATTTGCAATGTTGCTATGAGTAATCATACAATATGGTGTGGAAAAATAGCCTGTGGTCCTCCAATATTATACAATTATTGACAAAAGGATTTATCTATCCGAAAAAGTGATAATTCGCCGAGGCGGCTAGGCCGAGGTGAATATCACTTTTAAGGGTAGATAAATACTTATGTCTACCGAAATTGAAGTCAATAACTGTTTTGTTATATGACTTTTCATTTAAGAATGAAAATTTTGCTACTTTTACTTTTGTTGTTTAAGACATTTAAGACATTTAAGGACTTTCTCACAAGTTTTAGCAGTTTTTATTTAAATATTATTATTTAGTATTTTGCTTTTTCAAATGTATATTAATTCTCTTAATGGGGAATATAAAATGTTA
The DNA here is from genome assembly GCA_964019695.1 of Loripinus fragilis. NCBI lineage: Eukaryota > Metazoa > Mollusca > Bivalvia > Lucinida > Lucinidae > Loripinus > Loripinus fragilis. The sequence goes on along the minus strand of OZ026514.1, from coordinate 105,801,790 downwards.
TCATAAAACTGTTTTTACAGTTTGTTAATTCAAACAAAGATAAATAAGCAAACAAAACAAAACAAAACTGTTGTAAAAAATCATGAAAATCTTTATTTACCTGTTGGGAGGTGAAACAGTAAATCATGTCAATTGCATGCAGCACATGCTTGCTTCACACTCATCATGCAATATTTTAGCTCTCTAGAGGGTAATATTGCAGAAGTATCAAAAATATTAACTTCTGGAAACTAGTTAAAGCTGGTTTTCTTGCAATATTAACTTGTGGACCAGTTGAGGCCAGTTTCCAGGTAGACATAGAGATTTATGAAGAAAAATTAAGCCAATCAGGAGACAGGATTCTCTCCAGTCATATAACAATATATTATATCGAATGGGCCATCCGTACTTTATGGAAAGCTTCATTGGTCTTAAAAGGGTCTATGTGTATGTCTTTCTTGCTAACACGGGAAAGATACACAACAATTGACCCTTGAAGCGCCTATCATGCAGCAGACGACAAATTTTGCGACATCTCTCCTAAGTTTTGGAAAAATAAGGTATGATAATACAGGATAATTGTCAGACGTTTCTCATGAAATATCATGCTCGCAATTGCGGGGAAATACTTCATGCATTAAGATCTTTTAAATTATTTGTATACAGTTTGTTTTATGTTTGGACTGTCGATTTATGAAATAAAAAGGATATGTCACCCACGCTCGATTTTTCATAATCTGACATGGAAGTTTTCAGCATTTTACGAGGGCTGTTCAAATATGAATGCAAGTAGCTTCATAACTTTCTTCAAATATATGCTACATAGAGGATCTTACATGAGTGCTCATGTTTTATTGAATTTATTAAACGAGTTTGGGAAAAGAGATAAAATGTGAGGCCTGCCGAGCATTTTATCTCTTTTTTGCAACGAGTTTAATAAATTCAATAATACAAGAGCACGAATGTTAGATTCTATTTATCATATGACAAATACTTTGAAATCTGATTTCTGGCGTAAGAACGTTATAATTTTGTCATTATTTACGCAACGTTGTTATGGACGTCATAACGTTTCCCGAAAATTGATAAACCACTAGTGGTTTACAGATTTTATTGCATGGCGTTATTTCACTCCCAGACGCGACGTCATATGATAAATCAAAATGGTAAACGTTTCCATAAAGGATTTTATGTCACCTTTGAATTGGTACCAAACCAAAAGAAAAATACAGTATACTTATCGAGCTATAGCCCTTTGAATGAGGGTCACGTTAGTATACTAACAAACTCCAATATTTGCCATATACCAGTGATATAGACGAGCGTATAACTCTTCGATAAACAGGTGAAATTTTTTGAATTTTTATGGAAGTATCCCCATATTCTTATAAAATGATTCTGTAAAAGTTGCGAAAATTCGACATGCTTTTGTAAAATTACAACGAATAGTTTTTACTAAAGTCTCCTTATGTTTGCAAATAAATGGTATGCAAAACACCACCTTTCAGTTTTCAGTTAAACTTATCTCTAACAGAATGCACAAAGCAACATTTAAACTAGTTTTAACTCAAAGATATTATGTTGATGGCGCATACTGAGTTGTTGCTACAAATTATTGAGAGCTCTCGAAAAAAATAAATAAAAATGTGTTTCAAATGCGGTTTTCGAATAAAAAATGGACCTAAAGAACAATGAAATGTATGCCTAGATGTCTGATAAGGATTGTGTGGGAAATTTGAACAGTGGTGGCAAAAAGAGACAAAGAAAGAAGAGACAGGCGAGTTCAACATTGAACGATAACTTCTACAGTGTATTGGATTTGAGCGGGAAGGAAAGCGTGAACAACGTGAACACAGGTGAGAGAAAGAAAGTAAAGACAATTAAGAAGAAAAAGGACAATACACAAAGTAACCAAAGTAAGAACAAAAGTAATAGTAAAAGTAGCGGTCAAGATGATGATAATGATAATTCTCAGCCAAGTCAGCAGATTCCTGTGACACTTGTGCCACCTGTGTCACCTGTGACCAATTTCCCTGTAGACGTTATACCTGATCATAGCTTTTATTACAACATGTATTCACAAGGACAGGGGCTGCCACAGACCCCATTTATGCAGGGTTCCCCACCAGTCGCATTCCCAAATGCATTTGGTCTCCAGGCTTCAACACCACCTTGGGCAGCAAAGCTTCTGGACGATGTAGAACAAATTAAACAAAAGATCCAGAGCATAGATAAGATAGAAAAAACAGTAAACATAATAAACTCGAAGGTATCAGTCCTTGAAACCAAAATGGCTGACCTAGATACACGACTGACCCAAAATGAAACTTCATGTGAATTCATATCTAGCATAAATGACGAAAATACGAAGGAGCTGAAAAGCACAAAAGAAGATCTATCAAAGCTGCAAAAGAGCTGCAAAGGACTGCAAACTGATGCTAAAACACTTAGACAGAAACATGAGGAAATAGATTCTAAACTGACAGACCTAGAGGCCCGATCAATGCGAGATAACCTCATGTTTTATGGTATCCGCGAGGGAGGGACCCCTGAAAACTGTGAGATGCTAGTGAAAGAGCTCTGCGACAAAACACTTGGAATGCATACAGCCCACGAGTTAAAATTTGACAGAGTGCACAGGGTGGGACCCAAATCAGCGACAAAAACACGACCAATAGTAGCTAAATTCCACTATTATGAGCAACGATAACAGGTACGAAAATTATCGTTCGATGCCTCAGATACCTTGAAGGCTGCTAATCTAGGTGTAGGAGCACAGATTCCAAAAGAAATCAGGGATGCAAGAAAACCCCTCTATCCTGCAATGAAACAAGCGAAGGGTGCAGGAAAAAAACGTCAAATTTGTCGGAAAATAGCTACTCATCGATGGTGCCGAGTATAAATTGCCAGCTGGAGCTTCAACGTCTCAGTCTGAAACTGGAGGACACAACGGCATGGAACACTAAGGGTGTCACGAAGAGTATTCCCTGAAAACAGTCTTCTGGAATGTAAATGGGCTTAAACGGAAAATTGCAGATTGTGATTTTTTGAACAGTTTGTCCGAATATGACTTGATCTTTCTCAATGAAACATGGATCTCAAATAAAGATACCACAAACTTAGACATACAGGGCTTCACAGCCGAACATATTCCTGGTAACAAATCTAAAAATACTACAAGAGGCCGCTTCAGTGGTGGCATTTCATTCTATTTCAAAAACAATCTTAAGAAGCATATACAAGTGGTCGAAAAAAAGCAGACTATGATCTGGATAAAAATTGACAGAAATCTATTTGAATTTAACGATGATGTTTTTATCTGCCATGTGTATATGCCGCCAAGTAACTCAAAGGTGTTCAATACAGCTGAAGTCGACATTTATGAACAGTTAGAAGTTAGCATTGAAAAGTACAATAGTCTGGGGAAAATCTACATAACCGGTGACTTTAATAGCCAAACAGCAAGCTCTGTTGATTATATTGAATTTGATAAATATATAGATCAAGACCTGTCTATGGTATTAGATACTTGTAATATCCCAGAGCGCACCAATAAAGATCGTGTGCTTGATTATAATGGACTTCGTCTGATAGATCTTTGTCACACGACCGGTATGCTAATAGCAAACGGGCGTTTATTGAATGATAAATACATTGGTAAATTTACATTTTGTTCGCACATAGGACAAAGTACAGTCGACTATTTGTTAATGAATTTCACTGACTTTAACACACTATCTTACTTTGACATTCTGGAATTCAATGAACATTCAGACCATGCACCAGTATCGTTTCATCTGCTACTCAAACCAAAAAATGCAGAACATAGCCAAGAAATAAAAACAGAAAGTATAACCAGGAAAATCGTTTGGGATAAAAGCAAGGTTGAACATTTTAAATTGCAACTTCAAAACAAGCAGGACTCATTTAACCAGCTGATTACAGAACATACCGATTCAATCGACAATACGGTCCACTCTTTCACAAGATTATTACATGACATAGCCTTTGATACTTTTGGCAGGACTTTTCAAACAAAGGCCAGCCACATAGAACACACCAAAACACACAATGCATGGTTTGATATAGACTGCAATACGGCCAGACGAGATTTTAATACCGCGCGAAATAATTTCAACCGAGTAAAAAATGATGAAGCACGCCGCAACTTCACCCGGGCACGCACTCGTTACAATAAAGTAAAGAAGAAAGCAAAACAAAAATTCAAAATTCAGGAAGGTCAACGCATAAGTAAACTCGCAAAACGCGATACGCGTAAATTTTGGAAATCTCTGCGGAAAACGTTTAAGAAAAAACAAGACGAGGCCGATTCACTTACAGTACATGATCTACACGAGCACTTTAAATCAGTATTCGGCGAATCAGGCAAAAACGGCGATGACAATATTAACCCAAACACTTATAACACAAACGAGCATATGACCGAAAACCATGTCGAAGGGGAGTTAAACGCGGAATTTACCGAATCTGAGTTGCGCAAGGCCGTCTTCAAACAAAAAGATAACAAAGCTCCCGGAATCGATAGCATATCCAGCGAAATACTAAAAGCATCGTACGATACTATTTCACCTTATCTTCTTAGTCTCTATAACAGAATGTTTATGACAGCTGAATACCCGCGGTCATGGGGCGAGGGCATTATAGCACCAATTTTTAAAAAGGGAGATGTCAACGACGCTGGCAATTACCGAGGTATAACCTTAATAAATATCATGGCCAAAATATACTCTCAGCTTCTTCTAAATCGCCTGACCGAATGGGCAGATATTCATGATAAAATAACTCACAACCAATTCGGTTTCCAGAAAGGGAAGTCTATTGCAGACTGCATATTCATTCTACACTCAGTCATCTCAAAAGTTCTCGGCTCAGGACAAAAACTATACTGCGTTTTCATCGACTACGAAAAATGTTTTGACAAAATCAATCGCTTGTTTTTATGGCAAAAACTTATAACAGAGAACGTCAGCTGTAAACTGGTTAAAGCTATCAAATCCATGTACCTAACAGTAAAATCATGCGTGAGATACAAGTCCTATTTCTCTGAGTTCTTTAGTTCGAGCATTGGCCTAAAACAGGGAGATCCCAGTTCACCTCTATTATTCATGCTATTTGTTAATAACATCATTGAAAATATTAACTCCGACCTAAAAGATATTTTTACGCTAAATGAGATAAAACTATTCCTGATCTTGTACGCGGATGACCAAGTAGCTTTTGCGAAATCGCCTGAAACACTGCAAAAAATATTAACCGACATAGAAAATTATTGCAATATGTGGGGTCTAAAAATCAACACACAAAAAACAAAAGCTATGAATTTCGAAAAAGGCAGACGCACTAATCACGACTTTTATATTTACAACACAGCACTTGAGGTAGTAGAATCATTCAAATACCTGGGCGTGACACTATTTAAAAACGGCAACTGGAATAGGAGCCAAAAATGTATAGCAAAACACGCATCATTCGCTCTATACAATGTATTCACTATTCTAAATAGCGTCGAACTGCCCATATCGCAACAATGCTCACTATTTGATACACTAGTTGGTTCAATCTTAAACTTCGGATCAGAAATATGGGGATTCCATGAAGCAACAGATATAGAATTAATTCACACAAAATTTCTTCGTAGAATTCTGGGTGTAAAAAAGTCCACCAATCTAGCAGCACTCTACGGTGAAGTTGGCAGAGTCCCAATGTCAATTATGCGTAAGCTTAATATTATAAAATACTGGATAAAAATATTAAATCAAAATAACACATCTCTTGTAAAACAAGTATACATCATGCTAAAGGAAGATGCAAACAACCAACTTCACTACAACGGTAACAACTGGGCATATCAAATCAAAAACATGCTTCAGCAACACGGTCTGGGCTATGTGTGGGAGGAGCAATCTGTTACTGAAATCCCATTCTTAGCTGTAAAACAAAGAATAATAGACAACTACCTCCAAAAATGGTATGCAGAAATAAACAACTCATCACGCCTACAGAGCTACAGCATCTATAAACACAATTTCGAGCTTGAACCTTACCTCAGCATCATTCATGACAAAAAATTCAAAGTTGCACTTTCTAGATTCAGAACCTCATCACACAGTCTCCGAATAGAAACCGGTCGATATGAAAACATTCACAGGGATCAGAGGCTTTGTCAATCTTGTAATATGAACATGACAGAAACGGAATTCCATTTCTTGCTAGTATGCCCGCACTATCGAGAATTAAGAATTAAATATCTTAAACAGTATTATTGCCGATGGCCTTCAATTCGGAAATTCGAAGAACTGCTATCATCTACATCTAAAGGCACTATTTGCAAACTAGCTAAATATATATACTTTGCCAACAAAGTACGAATTTCATAAGTGAAATTTATGCTAATCTCAATCTCCACTTGCGAAAAAACAGCTGGGCCGCCGTGCGCAGTCTCATCCGGGTCAGAACTGTTAACATTTATTTCTACTCACCTCCCAATGCAGCATGACCCAATAATCCATATCAAAATTAGAACTCCACAACACGTGCACACTCAAATATTTTCCATGAATAATATGCACGCCTTATCTTTGGATCAAGATTTGCATTGTTTTCAGATAAACATAATAAAACCTTTACTCGCCACCGCAAACTATATGGACACGGATCGGACATCGCATTCTGTGCCGTCTAGTCTGGGTCTATAGTGTTTGCAAATATTTGCCAATTACTCCACAGAATGGATTATTCGACTGCTGCTCTTCATGACCTATAGAGTACTATATGGACACGGGTCGGACATCGCATTCAGTGCCGTCTAGTCTAGGTCTATAGTGTCTGCAAATAGTTGCCAATTACTACACAGAATGGATTATTCGATTGCTGCTCTTCATGATTAATAGACCTATTATGAGAAAAAATCTTTATAAAACACACGTTTTGGTGCGTAAAGGAGACGTCTCCCCTGAGACATTTCCTTTACACATCTAAACGTGAGTGTGTTTTCACAGAGTGTGAGGTGTTGGTATAAAATATGTGAGGTACTGGTGGCAACTTTTCATTGGTACCAATTCTTCACAGCGTGGATTTCAGTTTCTGTACTAAACAAACACTGTAGTTCGAATTGTTTAAAATTAGATAGTACACCCCAATTTTGTTTCTGAATTTATGAAATAATTTTTTGGAAACCTGTATATACATTTATAGTGAAAATGATGCAGGGACCAAAAATCATAAATAATTAATGTCTATAGGAAAAAAAAAGTTTGGGCTCTGCAGGAGTTCTCAACTTGAACCACTCCATCTTGGCCAGAACTTTTTTTTTATATATGTATCCCATTGACGTTCTATATGTTTCACTCTTCAGAAAAGTATCCTATTTCTCTATCTTTTGTTCACACTGTATATGTTGTTTAAATGGCTATAAACATTGTACTGATGTTTAATGCTGAATAAATTATTTGTATTTGTATTTGATGGAGAGCGGGTATTTTTTTAAACGCTGAAAAGCATTTTTATTTTGTAAAGAATGCCTTAAGTGAAGGGATTATAGAATGTATACTTGATATTTTTGTCATAACATTGCGGCTTTATTATAAATTTGAACGTGAACTTTAAGTTTGACCACTAAAGGCATTGTTTACAATTAAACTACTCATTTGGTCTTGAGAAATAGACTGATTGAACTTATTTTAATTAATGTAAACAAGTCATTAAGAAGCAGACAAATGCATGAAAAATGATATAAAATGTGATTACTCTGTAAATAGGGGATGGTGCGTTTGGAAAACTTCCTTATGACATATTTAGCATGTTTTCAGCAAAACGCAAAGAAAGCGATGTTCATTATTACATCACCAATGGATAACTCAAAATGACGTTTATCATAAAATTGATGACGTCACAAACGTGCCTGTTTACTCGAGATTAAAACAGGATTATATAAACTTTTTTCCTGCAAGCAACTTTTGGATTGTTACTTAAACTTGCATCTAAAATTTGGTGCCATTTTGTCGAAGACTTACAAAGATATGACACTATATCCGCACATGTACCATAACGTGCATTGCAAATTGCTTCAGAAAAACTTCAGTATACAGGAATGGAATTTATATAAGGGTCTGTAACTCGAGAAATATAGTGAGTGTTTCTTTATGTTTGATGTCATTTTAAAGGCAACAAATAGTTCTTTCCAGAAAGGTATGACATTTTGTCGTAGCATATATGTGAAGAAAGTTATGAAGCTACTTGCATTCATATTTGAACAGCCCTCGTACCAATTTTGTGAAAAAACCCAAGTCCTTAATATTAAGTTAAAATAGTTGTAATCGCCATCCAGCTTCTTCATTTTCGTTTTAATTATTACTCTCGACATCAAGCTTTATAGGAAAAGTGAAAATTTATTGGTTTTCCCAAGCCCTGACAAAATACATAATGATATACTTTGGTAATTCCCCCAAAATAGGAATACGATTTTTAGATTAAATTGTATATTAAAAAATCTGGCATTAAAAATCTCAAAGTTTTGTTTTCATTTCATAGACTTTTATATAACCTTTTAGAAAAAAGAATAAAAAATGGGGGTCGCCAGACTAATTTTCTTTCAAGAGAGCAAAATTTACCCCTACCCCCACATATTTTGTGGATAATTCAATATAAAACGTTATAGTGTACTTTTAAAATCTGGCATTAACAATCTCAAAGTTTTGTTTTTATTCCATTGACTTTTATATAACCTTTTAGAAAAACGAATAAAAAATGGGGGTCACTGGACTAATTTTACGTTTAGGAGAGCAAAATTTACCCCTACCCCCACATATTTTGAGGATAATTAAATATAAAACGTTATGGAGCGTACATTTTGTCATTTATATCAATTTATTTTACTGGTAGGAAGTAAATCATTATTATAAAGCTGAAAAAGAAGAAGAAAAAAATCAATGTTTGATAGGTGCCCACCCAGGAATCGATCCTGGTCCGCTGGTTTAAGAGTCCGACGCGCTAGCCACTAGGCTACAAGGTCAGATCGTGCGCCACCCATAATTAACCCTATATATTATACACACAATCCCAGTACCGGCCATATTCGTATTGGCATACACAGTATAAACTTGATAATATCATTGTATATTGTATGAATTCGCCAGATCTATTTTTATCAGTGATTGGTACTGAGACGATCATTTATAATAACGGGTCAATAGATATTTTCGACACATTTCAGTTACTTTATTTTGTCCAGAAAAAGCAGAAATATCCACCAGACGTAAACGTATCTGAAACCTGTATTGATGCGAATTTGAAAATGGTCGAAAGACAGGACCCAGACAACTATCGCCGTTTCCCGCCGCAGGAATGATGCGCGTGGACAATACCTGAAATTGCCCTTAACGTTCTTTGTTATTTTTTAAAAATTGGAAGATTTGAAATTGTGGTCTGCTGAAATTGTAGATGGCGCTTCATGGATTAAAGGAGTTTAGATAAGAGTGCTCAATCAAAAATTACTTTCTTATTTCACAATTAACACAGTATGTAAACTGAAATAAACATCCTGTACCCTTTCCTCCTAGCTCATGCTATATAAACATGAATTTCAGCGCTCGTGCGTAACCAGTCGTCGGTAATTGTGCCGATTTGAGGTTTTATGCCAACTTTTTGCACCAGCTATCATGATTTAGCGACTGTTGCATCTGTGGAATAAGTTAATTGTGTATTCTCTTGTTTTTATCCCCATTTTAACCTTGTATAACGAAATCCTCCTTCCTATGTTTTGAAATCGCATTCAATCTAGCTTATTAAATCACGTCAAAGAAAACGCAGGCTGCTGCCCATCCTTGTTTGATTGTGTCCTATCTCTAACCGTAACAATGGAAATTGAAACGTGTACAGCGCTATAAATGAACGAAGTTTCCGACTACTGCTGGTTATGCGCGACCGCTGAAATTCATGCTTATATGGCGTGAGCTAGGAGGAATGGGTACAGGATGTAGATTTCAGTTTACATACTGTGATTAAAACATATTTTGTGAGTTCTCAAAAGAACCTTCTCAAAGAGATGGTTCTTTTGAGCACCCAAAACATATGTTTAAACCGATGGGTATGAAAATATTCACAGTTTTACGCTCAAACTTTTTATCTAGACCTATGCAATAAGTACATGTCATTTTGATGGCGTTTGGATACTCCATTGACATCATAATTATAGCACCATATTAGTGTTCATAGACAACTCCGTCCTTATTAGGTATGTTCTCTAGTAAAGTCTCCATCATTTGGTCACTGGTGTTTAGATGAGAGCGCATAATACAAAAAAATCAATTTTCCTATTTCTCAATAAAAACATATGGTGGGAGTACTCTAAAGAGCATAAAAAATATGTGTTAATTGATGGGTCAGAAATATTCATAAATTTACATTCAAATAATTTCAGGGGGTTTCTAGATCTATGCAATAAGCACATACCATATTGATGGCGTTTGGATACCCCATAGGCATCATCTCTATGGCCCCATATTGCTCATAGACAGCACCGTCCTTACATGGCATTTTCTTTAGTATAGTCTCCATGTAGTGGTTACTGTATACAAACACTAAAACGTTGGTAGAATACACCTCCATATACCTCCCGCTGTGGTTGTGTTCAACCCTAGAATTACAGAAAATTCTTACATTCCTCCTTCTACTTTGATACTGCCCGGGGCCGAAGCATCACGGTTAAGTGTCACCAGCAATACGATTAAAACATCGTATATACAATGTGTAGATATGCAGACGTGTCTGAAACTCGTCTGCATCTACGGCGCGCAAAAGGTCCGGGAGTAGGGCATTCCATTCTATTTGTAAAACTGCGCTCATGAGTGGATGTGAAAAGATAATGGTGATTTTGTAGGCTGCTTATTCGTTGATTTCAAAAAAACTTTCGACGTCGTTGATCACTCGATTCTGTTTAAGAAACGCATTAACTATAAATTTTAAGTACAAATCTATGGCCTAAATTACATCATATCTCAGTGATATGCAACAAGCAGTCGTCCACGGAAAGGGTCTCTCTGCATTCACGTATATGAAATCTGGTGTTCCACAAGGCCCTATTCTAAAACCACCCATATTATCATTATTTGTTAATGATCTACCCCTCTTCATGAACTATTGCTACTCAGATTTCTTTGCAGATGACGCATCTCTCCACATCGTGATAACAAACGAGATAAAGTAGAAGAAAAATTACAATGTGACGCAGTTAATGCAAAGGAGTGGAGTCGACAAAATAATAGGCACATGAATCATGACAAAACGAATTATATGATTTTAGACAGAACAAATAAACAACGTATCTTAAGAGTTTGATATTAAAATAGACGACAAAAACATTAAAAAGACGCAAAACCATAAACTACTAGGCTTACATATTGATGATAAACTTTCTTGGTCTTCCCATATAGACCATTTATGTTCCTCAATTTCATCAAAGATATCTTTATTAAGACATATATTAGATATGTTTCAACTGATGTTAAAAAAAGTTTTATCAAGGATATATTTTTTCTTAATTGATCATGGATCAGTGGTATGGGGGACTACTTCCACATCAAACCTTGACAGAATATCTAAACTGTTTAACTCCAAAAACGTGCAGCACGAATAAAACATGCAGATTTCAATACTCCGTCAGCGGAATTAAGTTGGCTACCAATAGTAACACAATTAAAATACAACAAGTCGTATTTACATACAAAGTCATGAACAATTTGACAGCCCAGTATACCACGGATTCACTGAAGCCAGTAGCTGAAACCCATAACCATACACTGCGATCGTCGGTCAATGGTGCATTTGCTGTTCCAATTCTCGCTCTTCCTTGTTTGATAGGTCATATTTGTATACAGCACCCAAACTGTGGAATTCGATTACGATTCCAATTCGCAATGCATCATCTCAAACAAGTTTTAAGAAACAGGACCAAATCCATATTATAAATAGTTTGCTGTGATATTTCATGACTGTATAAATAGTCCATTTAATTCTTAACTGAATAATATTTTGTCCAATGCATGATTTAAATATTTCAGTTTTATACGCCCTTCCACTGTAAGTTGCCTTTTTACACAAAATGCACAGCTTAGGCTCGGGCCCAGGCGAGGGTTGGACATAAACTCGATGTCTTTTGCATCCATCTGCTGAATCTAGGCGACTTAGCAGTGATTCTATGTCGCCTGAGTTCAATAGCTTGGCACTCCTCTATATGCATGTTGATCATTTCATAAAATGACTGTGCTTATGGTAGTATTGGGTATGTCATGTGAATGTATTTTTTGCTTGGTAGATGGGTGTTCCAATCACAATGCATATAATTTCAAAATGCCAAAAATACATCCTCAGGGTGTTTGATAGATCATACTCATGCATTAATAATCTGGAAAAGCAGATCTTTCAGATATAGAGAACCTACAATATTAGAAAACAACAGACTCCAGTTTATTGATTTTATTACAGTTTTTTAAGCAACGTCTTTCTGTGAAGTTGTTTGTTACTGGTTCTAAACCCAAAGGACACTACTTAACCCTTAATGCGCCAATCGCAACAAAAGTCGTCTGCTTTTCTCGTCTGCTGAAACGTTTAAGAAGCCTCTATGGCAAACAATGTGGACCCAGATCAGACTGCTCCTTGGAGCAGTCTGTTCTGGGTTCAGGCTGTTTGCTTCTATACTTAATTCGTCAGTAATGTTAGGCAATTATTTGCAGCAGACGACTTCAGCAGACGACATTTTCGGATGCATTTTTTTCTTGACGCTTTAAGGATTAAAGGTCGTCCCTCGTCAACTGGCGACAAATGACAATCTAAAACACTGTTTCTAGCGATATTTAATCCCCATTTGTCAATTGTTAAGAGCATCAACGACTGCCGCCTGTCCAGTGTGGTCATACTCACCTGCCCATTAGCTTCTTCTGACCCCTCTCTGTTCGGTCACCTACACAATATCCGTGATGGAATGCCATATCTCCTGTCATCAGTTCTAGCACCTTTCCTGGTAGTAATCTTGGATGACGGAAGTCCATGCACGTGTCTCCCACGTGTATCACCTCACCTGGTATAACAACAAATCAACAACTATACTTAAGGAATCTTCTAACGCATACAGTAAATTATTTACTACAAAAGCTTAATTATGTTATTTTTGTTAAATATTCTGTAGTTAAGCTTAAATTCAATATTATTCACATCATGTGTGAAAATATCAGAGCAATACCTTGGGTTTTACGCAAAATACAGTTTATTTAATTTGAAAGGGTCAAAATCGAAAGTCACAAAAATTGGAATTTAGGCTCAAGTCTGCGTTTCAGTGAGGCAATTTTAATTTCATTTGTCGCGAGGCAATTTTAATTTCATTTGTCATGCTGAACTATGAAAAATGTCATTTTATAAATTAGTGAATGATGCACAAATCATGGTGGGCCAGACTTCAGACTCCATGACGACACTGGCATAAAACTTTTCATCGGTGGGTCAGTGCTTGATGTTTGTCTTTGGCTGAGCTCACCATGGATCAACTGGGTTTTTTCTTCAGCTCTGACTGTCTGTGAGTTGATGCTGCATTTAATCTGGGTATGCACTGTGTGCTAAGATTAAACCAACCCTCAGGGACATACATCATAATTTAGAAAATTCTACCTATGACCTTTAACCCATATAAGTCAATATAAGCCTAGCGTCCTTTTTCTGGGACATCGGCAAACAGTGCAAAACCAGATATGACGCCGCAAAACCCGGCGTCTGATCAAGTTCCCCACTGTTTGCTTATAGAAGGTTCTTTTAAAATTTGAATAAAATAAAAAAATACCACCCGACAACCCTTAAAACGGAAACGGAATGGTCCTATTGATAGGAATTTGCCTTAAATGGGTTAGAATGACCAATGGGTAGTCACATACTTATTGTATCAAATTGGCCCAAATTCAAACTCATCCAAGCTTTAATGGTTGTCCTTGTTACCTGCAAGAATGATAAAGATCCCTCTAAAATGAACGCACTTATGTGCTTACAACATTTCTCCCATTATAAGCCTATAGATTTTTTTCCGAATCGTTTAAGGGTCATTCAAGCTTTTTAAAGTTTGTCTGTGTTACCTGCAAGACTGATGAAGATCCATCCAAAATGAAGGCACTAGAGTGCTCTCAACACTTCTCTCATTATAAGTCTATAGAGATTTTACCAAACGTTCAAAGGCAACTCACTCTGCAGACCCTGGTCTGACCCATTCAATATTTATAACTGTCCTAGTTACCTGCAAGAATGAAGAAGATCCAGTTAAAAATGGAGGAGCTAGAGTGCTCACAAAATTTTACCCATTATAACACTATGGGAGCTATCTGTTGCCATGGAAACCAGAGTTCTGATCCAATCTGGCCCAAAACATTATGCAGCCTTTCCCCTACCACAATATTGCTCCAGATGAAATTTGATTTAAATTGGCCGGCTGGTCTCAGAGATATTTCATGTTTGAAAGTGTGAACAGACGCACAGACGGACGCCGGCTCGAATCTCATCCTATAAGCTTCCCCAGAGCCTTCGGCTTAGGTAAGCTAATAATCCTAACGATCCGAGAAGATTCGACATCTTTTATACAAACTGTTAACAGATGGGCCTTTTTTTTGGTTTTAGGTTATTATAATTTCTAAAGGCATAATATCGACCCATTTGTGTTTTTACAATATGACGGTGAATTGTGAAATACATGTTGGGCAATATCTCTCTTTGTGTATTAACCATTTTGTGTGTATCGTGCTTTCAAGAAGCTTGGCAAAAAGTAAGTTATATCGCAATCTTGCGTTTTTACTCGTATTAATTAAATAATTCAAAACCCCACCCGGGTAGGCCACGTGCAACTTATTTAATATATTTCGTGAAAGCGACGAATTCCTTGTAACCTTTGCAAACAGTTTGGACCCATATCAGTAAACAAAAAAGAACGTCGATCAATTCTCAGTTTTAACTTTTTTTCTGTTTTGTGTACTCAGTCACTTTAACTTACTTGTTTCATGAAAGGTCATATGTTAAAACCATTACGTGGCGGGGAATATTAATTCTCTGAATTTGCTTGTTATTTCATTAATTGACTGTCTATGTATGAAATCATACTGTAAAGTATTGAACATATTTTAATGTGGGGAGTATTTAGTAGCATATCCTTAAACAGATGATTTTAAAGTCGGGTATATTCGGAAAGACAGCTAAATTCAGACAGCAACATTGTTTGTTTCATATTTCAAATATTGGTATAAAAATACATTAACTAAGCAAACAGTGAAAATCCTGATGAAGAGCCGTCTCATCTGAATTTACACTGTTTGCAAATGTTTGTCCGAATTTACCTGATGTCCGAATTATCCCGACTTTGTGAGAAAAATGATTATTATTATTTTACTAATACTGGCCATATCGGCCCGCTAACGCTACGCAGGTCAACCTTATTGGCTTTTGAAAACGCATTACAAAGGCCAAAACCTTTCAGGTAAAATCGCCTTTACTATCAAATTAACATTCTGCCTTTATCTGTTTGTTCTGAGTGAATGATTGCTTGTATTATTGATGTCATCTGGAGATATTCACCCTAATCCAGGACTTATGTCCTCTGTTTCGTCATTTAGTTCAGCTACTTTATCTTCATGCATATCAACCTCAGTCTTTGATTCTGAAAATCTTTCTCACTATCTCTCATTTGTACATTATAACGTCCAGAGTATAGTATCCAAACTGGACATTCTTCATACGAAGCTTATTGACATCGACATACTAGCGTTCACAGAGACTTGGTTAAGTCAGTCACCACAGATGACATGGGCGGATCCAGAGGGGGGGGGGGAGGGAACAGGGGGTCCAGATCCCCAGAAAATTCACAAAATATAGGGTGTCTGAGCAATACTGGTCCGGATCCCCTGAAAAATCACAAAACTATTAAGCCAGCATTCAATGTTGGGGCATCATCGGCCCGCCAGCGAACCGCCATTTAAATGGCGTTTCACTGGCGGGCCGATGATGGCCCTTTTAAAGTGATACATGGATTCTCTCCCCTCATCAACAAAAAAAAAAAACATTGCCCCCCCCCCCCCTCTGTTAAAACTTTCTGGATTCGCGCATGGGTGATCTTCATCCTTGCATTTACAGTAGACTGGGACGCAAAGATCGTCCCACAGACGCATATGGTGATATTCTGGTTTATATAAAAGATACTATACATTTTCGAATAAGTTACAACCTTGAAAATTAAGTGTTTGAGGATTGAGGATGAAAATAAGTCAAAACACATCTTGTTTGGCGTTAATTCAGCTTTAATTCAGATAGCGTCTATTATGTCCATTCACTGAGCAGTCGACAAGAGAGTAAATGATCTTAACCCTTAAAGCGCCAATCACAACAAAAATCGTCTGCTTTCTCGTCTGCCGAAATGTTTAAAAACCCTCTAAAGCAAACAGTGTGGACCCAGATCAGACTGCTCTTATAGGAGCAGTCTGTTCTGGGTTCACGCTGTTTGCTTCTCTACTTAATTCGTCAGTAATGATAGACAATTATTTGCAGCGGACGACTTCAGCAGACGACATTTTCAGATGCATTTTTTTCTTGGCGCTTTAAGGGTTAATGTTCTATTATTATAAAACAATCCATCTTTACAAAAGGTTCAAACTCTGTGTAACGAGTTTGCTTCTCATCCTATTAACGGGCTGATTCAAACCTATGTCTTGTAAACCAGGGGTTGCAGGTTCTATTCCCGGCTTCTCCATAAAAAACACTTTCGGCGATCCTTCGGGTGCTACCGTCATATAATAAACACACATATCATAAACCCTCCCGGCCCAGTACTGGTTACTACCCATGGAAAAACCACAAAACATTAACGAGCTGATTCACTTTTCTGAACACTCTATCTGTAACATTGATATAGCACTTGTTGACATGTTAGATCATTCTGATAGTTCTTATTGGAGTAGGGGATCCATGTCTTAAAGCTGCATAGTCTGTAACTTTTGATCTTCTTATTTTGGAAATAAAGTTTCTATTTTTCAGAAGTACAGTAAAAATACTCAAATTCAGGTAAATATTTTACCATTTTTATAAATCTTAACACATTATCACTATCAAAACAACAGCATTTATGTTAAAAATCAACTGTCTAGAATTATTGGAGGGACGTAAATAATTCCTAACAAGAGAAAAATCACCCGATTTTATAAGATAAATCACTTTTCCATGCAGTTTTTAGCTGTACTGGACATATTTATTGTGAAAACATAACTTATTTCTATTTTTACAAATGTTTTAAAAAGAAAAGAATTTTTTTGAAAAATGTTCATAGTTCCTCTTTAATCAATAGTTTCGCTATCACTGTACCATTAACGGATAATTTAAGTTTTCTAACCCCAAACATAATACATATACACGATATGTTTGGAGCTAGAATAGAAGCAGCTATGAACTTTTAAGACAAAAGCATATGGCAACATTTGGAATTCTTTACATGGCGCTAAGGCCAGAACTTTTTTATTAGTTGATTTTACGAACCCTCCTACTGTAATTTCTGGAAAGAAGGAAAAAAATAAAAATTAATTTCTATTTTTTTTTTTATTTTATCCTCCGACTCTAAATATTTTTTGTTTCGTTGAAAAAAAGTAATATTTTTTTGAGATTCTGTCTGTGTATTTTTGAGAGTGACACAGTCAAAGTGATTGATCTATCCAGATGTTTAGGAAAATGATAAAACATCTAATAATTTAATACAGACTGTTGGTTTGCCTTACTAGTTTTACTGTTTTTTTTCTGGAGATATAAAAAAAGCAGCAGAGCTTTTTTATTTATTATTTTTCGCCCCCCCCCCCCCCGACCCTAAATCTGAAAAGAAATTCCCGTAAATCAACTAATAAAAAAATTCTGGCCTAAGTTACATATGTATTCACAAAACGTAACGATTGTATCCCCTACAAGACAATACTAATAAGGCCATCTTACCAGCCTTGAATATCTTACCAGCCTTGAATAACTACAAATCTTAAAGAATGCACCAGGAAACGCAAAAGAGCTTACGAGCAAGCCAAACGAACCAACAGCTTTTCTTCGCTACTCTAAACAAGAAATTTCTTTTTAAAAAGATAAGTTGCTGAGATAAAATGAATTGATACTTTTTCATAAGCTCGGTATTATCTTAAGTAAATAATCTAGTCAGCTTCGACCACCATAGCAACATAATCGTTGCAGCATTGGGATAAGAAGCTTTATTGCCCAGTGAGAACTCATGGTAACAAAGGCAGCGCAATAAACGCAATCGCAGTACAATGAAATTATTCAGGCGCAACAAATCTACCCTTCATTGAAAGAAACATTGTATATAACTGAGGGTCTGGATGTGGCCCCCAGGAGTTTTCTAGATGTGGGCCCTCGGGAGTTTTGGGGATCTGGAGATAAGGACAATTTGTTTTCAGGTAGCTGGGAAGCATTGGTAAATATTTAGGGCTCTGGAGAGCAACCTCCTAGTTGGGGGATTTAGGAAGCCCTGCAGAAGGTAAAAATGAATTTTAAAAATCTCACGTTAAAAGAAAAGCCCATATTTCGTTTGACTTTTTAAAAAAATAATGTTTATATCGATGGTAGTTATTGCTCAAACACAATAGTAAATACTGAATATCCCAGAGCCAAAAATAGTATTTCACTCTAATTATGGGTACTTTCTTCAATATTTACATGTTTAACGTCCGTATTGCCATAATATACTTTTTTCTAAAATATATGATTGTTTATTTGAACTGGACTGTACATTTATATATCACTCTTGACTTTGGCCTTTCAGATCGCTAAATAAAATATGCAAATTACTTATCCAATGAACATTGATGAGCTGGTCAGATAATTTATATTGCCCAATAGAATTTTAGATAGATATGACTTAACTTAAACTAGTTGTGTCGGACCTACAGTCCGCCACAAAAAAGGCATTTCTGACAATGTTTCTGCAAAATTAAATTTGAAACACTTTCCTCTCGAGGTTGGCAGGCTACACTGAAGCATATCATTAATCAGAACTCTAGATCTCAAATACCCCCGCTGAAAAATAACGGTCATATCTTCACTGATGATAAAGACTAGGCTGATCTATTAAACACTTTCTTCAAAAAGTAAAGTATTTCAATGACCAGCATGCAACCCTTCCTCCACTTATTAACCTTACTGACTCAAGAATTAGAAGTAATGTACTCAGTTCCAAAGTTAGTTCTGATTTAAAATCACTGGCTACTAGCAAAACATCAGGACCAAACGGACTCAATAAAAGCATACTCAAAGAACTACCTACTGAAATTTCTGTACCTCTTTGCAACCTCTTCAATTTATCTCTTCAGGTTGGCATAGTATCCTACTACTACAAAGAAGGCAACGTTTGTTCTATATTATGAAACATTCCTCTTTGCAACCAAGTAAATTACAATCAGTGACATTGCTAAATTCCCAAGATAAAGTTTTTGAAAGACTTGTCTTCAAATGCTATTGACAACAACATACGTACTTACCTCACTTCTGTCTGGTCTTATGCCTTTTAGATTCGACTGTCAACCTCCTAACATATCTTTTATACTATTTTTTATACACTTGATCAAGGCATAGAATCTGTGCTGTATTCTACGGCATAAACAAAGAACTCGACCATGTATTGCATACTGGATTTATCCCTTAGCCATAGGCAACTGTATTTTGTGGCTCAGTTCTTAACTGGATCAAAATAATCTCAGAAACAAAGAGTTGTCCTTCCTGGCATACCATCAGATTTGGTTTATATTCCTGCAGAAGTTCCCCAAGGATCAGTTCTTGGCCCTTTATTTTTCTTTCTCGGCATCAACGACGTTGTCAATGACATAGGTGCTTATGTCAGACTTTTTGCTGATGACACTAGTCTCTCTATAATTGTTGAAAACCTAGTAATTGCTGCAGCCTGTCTTAATATTGATTTGTTGTTGAGTTTGTGTTTAACGTCCCACCAACAGCTTATGTAATATGGAGACTGGACCACAGCTTAAAGTCTTATTGGACAGACTGGTGAAGCTAAGAATTCAACCTGTCCAACCTGCGATCCCTTGTTTATAAGGCAAGCTGTTTATCCACTACACCACAGCGGCTCCTAAATACTGATTTACTTAAACTTTCACACTTGGGTTGTAACCGGGTTGGTACTGTTCAATCCTTCAAAAACAGAATTACTAACATTCTCTCATAAAGTTAACAAACCTTAACATCCTCTTTTTATGATGAACTATCATATTATGAGCGACATAATCTCCAAAACACCTTGGTGTTATCTTATCAGCTGCATAAACATGTAAAATACATAACAGACAAAGCATGGGGAAGAATTAATATAATGCGACGAAATAAACTCAATCTGGACAGAAAATATCTAGAAGTTATATACACTGATTTCATTATACCTCTTTTGGAATACACTGATGTCATCTTGTTCAACTGCACTTGATATGAAAAACAATCAATAACTACACAAAATACAAAACAAAACAGCAAAAATAGCTACAGGTACTCCAAAACATACATATCTTGAAAATCTTTAAGACAATGTCAAGTCGCAGCTCTTACAAAAGTCCAGAGACTTACCCATTTATACAAAATGAATGACAATATAACACCATCCAATCTCTTCGACCTAGAACCAGGAACAGCCAGTTGTGCCACAATATATATCTTAATAATAGTATAACAATTCAAGGTAGAAAAAATTCCTACATAAGCTCATTTCTGCCATCAACAGTGATGTATTGGAATAACCTTCCCCCTAAGATCACTCAATGTGAATCAGTTGCATCATTCAAGTTTAATCTAAACAGATACCATACCAATGTTCCCAAACACTTTTACAGTAGCCATAGACATGCATAAGTCCTTCCATCATGTTTAAGAACTCAATGTAGTGCACTTAATCATGATTTTTTATGAAGAATATTTGGCCTCTTGTATGATGCTTATCGTCTATCTGAACTTTTTCACTACTCTTAATGTTTATCTTGGGTGTAACATGTAACAAGCAGAGGTTAAAGTGTCATGTGGAAGGACACAGTACAGTACCTCAGCTGAGGCTATTGTCAGCCGAGGGATTCCTCGATCTAAAGGTGAACCTGCTACCACTTTGCCTCTACGCTCCTTTGCTATTAACAATATCTACATTTAATAGCTGGTTCCCAGTTCACATGTGGTCAATATTGGTAAAAGGGTAACCAGTACCCTGTACCAGACCAAAAAAAATGGTGGATGGGAATTAATTCAGGAACGTTGTGACTAACTAATTTATTGAGAATGTGCTACCCAGGTACTTGCTACCTGTTTTTCCTACATTGACAAGAACAGGTAACCTGTACCCAGATATAGACTACCTGTGACCCAGGAACCAAAAATCAATGAAGATATAGTAAATAGTAACATAAATATACTATTTTGTCAAGGTTGTCGTAGACGTTACCATACAAGAAAAAATGGTGGACGAGCAGAAATTCAGAAGCATGGTGAACAACCAATTTATTGAGAATGTGAACTACTTGCAGGAGAAATACTCGTTTCTAACTGTGTTTAATAAGTCTGCTTCCATCCCGGCCTCAGGCTCTACATATTGTTGCTGTAGATGTGCGCATGATCATGAATATTTGGAGTACATCCTTGAAACAGGAGAGGTGGATGAGAAATTGTTTGATAAAATTGTAAAAAGTTTAAAAGCGGGAAAGTGTCATCATGCTGATACAGTATCTGAGGACCAACTACTTACCACGTCTATTACAGTTCTACATATTGCAGCAGCAGTTGGCACAGAAAGGGCAGTTAAGGAAAACCTAGAGAAATGTTGTAGATATATGAGTGATTGTGGAATCTTCAATCTGCATCCCTTTGATACTGCAATGGTGAAAAAACAAACAAATATTTGTAGTTTATTTGTAAATTACTGGCTCAATTATGGCACTGGATTTATAGATTCTCCCTATTTGTCGATAGTAAATGGTGTATCTTTACTTGGCCAGCAAGTAAGTCGTCTTGAGTTTTGTGTTAGACAGGCAAATAATGAGTTACTGCAAACAATAACTACTAATCTTTCTGTAAATCCTGGCTTTAGAGAAAATGGCATAAGAAATATTCAGTGGATACTAACTCCTGTTACCCCTTATATGGGTTTGGCGCATGCTTTATGTCTCACTATGAAATATCAATTAGTGCCACTACAACACACTCTAGTACAGTATATACAGCTCCTTAGTAAATATAACATACTGACTAAGGAAATCAGAAATGACTGTATTTTGTCAGTATTAATGTATAATAACCACAAGCTTCTTGAACAAATGTTGATTTGTTTAGACTTTAACCACTCGAATGATTATATATTCTTAAGTAAGTGTTGCATGGTATTGCAAAGTAGAGAAAACTGTTCAAAATTGCTCCAACAGTACCGCATTATTCGACCAGTCAGTATGACAACAGAGGAACATATTAACACTATTTTTACCCTGTTTGGCATGTTCTACAATGATTTCAAGAGTGAGCTCAATGGCTTGCTAGAATCTGCACCAGATATTCACAAGGGATTCATAAAAGTATCACTCCTTAAACAGATACCATCTTTCAAATGTTATGATCATGACATTTGCATAGCCCATATAGTACAGTCTATCATTGAACAAGGTAACGCTGATACTTTGATACGTGATGCTAAGATAATTGTCCCTTAGCTCCAAGAAATGTTGAATCAATATTCAAAATATAATTTGCGCCTCAGAGAAGCTGTTGAAATACTTATAAATGAAAATGTTGATATTGACACTGAGAAAGCCATTGAGCGTGACCGGAAGTTTTCTCTGGATCTGCGAATTGGAAGATTTTATCAGTACATTGCTGACGCTAGAGAGCATGGGCTGTATGGTCACGACGGTGAAGATCTGGTGTTGAACTATCTCTGTCCATTCCTGCTAGAATGTGGGTATGACGTTCCAAGGTGCTGTTTGCTTGATATTCTCGATAAAGCATCTGATAAGAAATCTAAATCTTCAGACCATGCATATATCAAAAACTATCCAGACACTCCAAATTCCACAGAAATTGCATTTATCAAAAACTATCTAGACACTCCAAGATCTCTACTGGCATACTGTCGGAACTCCTTACGGAAACATTTTAGATGGAGATATATATACAAATTTGTGGAAGTTTCAGGATGCCCACAGAAAATCAAAGACATTATTCTTTTGAAATATTTGCTACGCAGCATTAGAGAAATAAAGTAAAACCTGCTAGAGTAGCCACCTAAAAGAAGACCAAAATTGGTAAAACCTGCTTGAGTAGCCGCGTAAAAGAGACTAAAATTGGTGTTTAATATGGTTATTCCTTTAGAGAGGTTAAAACTATGCAAAATGCTCTCTGCAAAAATAGTAAGTGAGTATGATCAGGAAATACCACAATCACAAACTGTAGACAAACCCATAGCACCGCAAGGAAAAGCTACACAACAATCACAAGGCACAAGGAAGACAAACTAAGCAGAGCAACCAGCTCTCTTTTCCCCATCAAGATGATTGCAAAACTAGACTGGACATAAAGTAGTAACTTATCTTCGTCTTTGATTCTGGTGTTGTTGAAGTACAAGAAATGTTCAGCTCCTATGAGGGCCTTCTATTGCAATGTATCATCGTGGAGAATCAAATTAACACACTATAATGAAACAAAGAAAATGGCTCACGACTCACAGATAGTCAGAGCTAAAAAAAAACGTTGCGAACGTCAAACTAACGGCTGTCTTTAAGACCTTTGTTTTGTCTGTTTTTGAGTTGCCCTATACGACAGATACTATAGACTTATATCAGTCGTAGATGTTGTAGGACCTATGAATTAATTTATGCTGGCTCAAACATCTATGATGAGAAAGCAGAAGAGAAAAAAGTATTTGAGAGGAATATGGATAGTTAGTGAAAAAGATCAATATGAGCGAAAATATATATGCAAAAAAGCCCATCTCATCAGACTTTATAAGTCTACAGATACTATTGTAAGGCAAGATTTTGCTACTGATCACATACATATGCGGAGTCAATCTTTTTAAAGCATTCGAGCACATCTATCCAGTAGTGCTTTTGTCTGAAATGAGGCCAAGTCCCAAGGTTAAAATGCTTTTTTCATTCTTCATTCAACTGAAGATGGAACTTATCATGCTCATAAATGATAAATTGCCAACATTTTAGCATTTATTATCATGATAAATACATTACCTGAGAGCTAAGCGGCACTTTTCAGAATTAGTGTTATGAGGATTTAAAATTTCATGTTCAATTGATTAAATAGTCAAGAATACTGTTTGCCATTAATTACACCCACTGCTAAATTAGTTATGTCTCTTTCATTCATCTACTCTAAGCGTGCAGTATTTGAGCTGTAACATAAGCTTTCCAACAATATGGAATGTACGACAAGCAAAGGCTTAAACCAGCCTGCGCATACGCGCAGTCTGATCAGAGCATTTGCTAGTTGCTTGAATATTCCATGACTGTTAAGCTACTGACTGAACATCTTTTGGAGTTTCTAACCTTAAACGGAGGCTGCTTAGGCTCGTCCGGGTCAACAATTGTCAAAATACCACATTGTTGAAAATCACATGTCGCAGCTCATTTGTGGAAAAACTGTGCAGATCAATATCAACTGGTTTTAAGCGGACAGATTATGTTGATCTATACAGTTTAACAGCCAACACAAATCTGCTAGGCTTAACAGGACGGACATAGTTGAGCCGTGACACGTGATTTCCAACAACGTGGTATTTAGACAAGTGTAGACTCAGACGAGCTTCCATTTAGACTTAGAAACTCCAAATGATGTTGGGCCAGTAGCTTAACTGTCAAATAATATTCAAGCGACTAGCAAAGGCTCTGATCAGACTGCGCATATGCGCAGGCTGGTCTGAGCCTTTTGCTGGTCGCACATATCACATTGTTGGAAATCTCATGTCGCGGGTCATGAAGTGTTTAGTGTCTTCCAAAGATTGACAAAAAGTCTGGTCGGCAATAAATGCAACCAGTACTGTACTTAAAAGTTTATTTTCTGCTTCAAACCTGTACCAGTATGTTTCGTTCTCTATTCTGTCTCCGATGAGGCGTTCTGAATGAGTTGTTATGCCTGTCCCCGTTGGGGACAAAATCCAAAAAAATGTCCAAGCTTCCAAAGTGACAACAGCTGACCTATGAATCATACAAGCTAAATTTAGGCGAAATCCATTCATAACTTTACAACCAATTTCAACTACGTTATTTGTGAAATGATAATTACGAGATTAGCACCTATAGAGTGCATATATTATATTACCTAACGGAAACCTTTGTGTATTTTTTGGGTAGAGAGTATAAATATAACGTCATTCTCACGAGAGCATGTAACTCACGCATTGTATATATGTTATATGCCGATGAGCTGTATATGCTTAAGTCTAATAAAATTAATGTTATGTTATGTTATGTTTCATCATGACATTTCACAGAGGCTGAAAACTTTGGCTAAAATAGAATAGGCGTGTATTAATCTAGCTTACACTCGTTCTTTAGTAGGCTCAATGAAGTTTGTTGTTGTTTTCAGTTTTGATTCGTTATTTTTCTTGTTCAATATAAACAACAGTAACACACATCATATAATTTGGTGTTCAATCCTCAGATATTTCAAATTTTGATATGTCAGAAAAAACTATATACACTAAATACACTCTAATAATCTCCCAACGCTACCATCAAATAGCTCTGAACAAGTTAAATATATAAAATAGAATAGGCGTGTATTAATCCAGTACTACACACTGTGCAGAAAAACTTGCAAGTCGTGGACGTAAACAAATACAGATACATACAGGCTCCCATTGGATAATTGATTTTTTGAGGTTATAGGTCATGTTTACACTGTACAATGTGAGGCACTGAATCTAGCTTACACTCGTTCTTTAGTAGAAGTTTGTTGTTGTTTACAGTTTTGATTCGTTATTTTTCTTGTTCAATATAAACAACAGTAACACACATCATATAATTTGGTGTTCAATCCTCCGATATTTCAAATTTTGATATGTCAGAAAAAATTATATACACTAACTACACTCTAATAAATCTCCAAACGCTACCATCAAATAGCTCTGCTAAAATATGTGCAAAAAAACGTTGGATGGAAGTTTAAACATTAATTTTGTAAATCACGAAAGTTTCAAACTTATCTGTTGCATAATGAGTGAAAGTAAAATCAAAAGTCGCAAGAATATTCAAAATGGTTAATGTTAATGATTGAAGTGATGAAGAAATACCTTCTCAACTTTTCTTTCAAATAGAATTAGCTTTCTATATAACGCAATTCTGCTAGAGAACCACTGTAATTGAATGGTGGAGTCATTGCGGGTTTTCAGTCAACGAGTGCACAAACAATAATAATTAAGATTATCTGGTTGTTTTATGCTAATTTTATCTCAGACCTATTATCGATAATTTTCGGCAAATATACGGGAATAAATTAGGTTTTCTGAAAACAATGTATCATAACGGTTGTAATAAATATAAAAGGATGCACTTTAGCTTTAAAGATTTGAAAAGAAAAAAGTGTGTTGGTAAATGAAAAAAAATCACATTTCTCGCTTCTAGGCTCGGACCCAGTAATTGGTCTGAGCTTCTAGGCGAAGTTTCTCGCCAGATAAATTCAGCTTGGTTATGAAGCACTGAAAATGGGGAAAATTTAGCTTACCCTTTTTCTCAAAGGAAACGTTTTTCACAGCGAAATTTTATGCAGGCGTTTTGAGGTGAAATCAAGATTATTGAAACGGATATTCTTTGCCTTTCTCGGCGAAAAAATGGCCGCCGATCGTGAAGAAAATGTTAAATTGTTGTTGTTGTTTTTTACCAACACTGTACAGATATGATCAAAATCTACACGCGCACAATTCAGCTATTGGGTCACTGTATACACAGTATTATCGATTCACTTTGCGCTTGAAATGAGTGAAATCGACTGAATCAGTAGAATCGAGAGTTGTGAGGGGGTGGTAAGTATTTTCGCATGTTTTCTTAAAGTTAGTATTGTTCTTCCGCCGTGGATGTCATTATATTTATTTGATATATGCATACATGTCATAATATCGTGCAAAAACAACGACAGTGTATCCAGTACCTCACATTGTACAGTGTAAGCATGACCTATAACCTTAAAAAATCAATAATCCAATGGGAGTCTGTATGTATCTGTATTTGTTTACGTCCACGGCGTGGAAGTTTTTCTGCACAGTGAGTAGTACTGTATCGTGGAAGCGTAAGAAATGCATTCTTTTAGAGGAATAGTTGTAAAAGAGCAAAAATCCACAGCTTTTTATCTTCCCTTTTCAAATTCAAACAACTTAGCTAAAAATTATTTCCATCATAAGTTCGAGAGGCTTATGATCCTACAATACCAGAAATCTCAGATTGATCTGTTTTTTTGATTTCGAGATATTCAGCTATATATGACTGAACCACCTAGTAGCAGTGAACTAGAATCTGTAGCAGTAGAATCGACGGCTATTTGTTTAATGTACGAAGTAAAAACTACCGACTGCACGAAGTGAAAGCAAATGTTGGTCATAAAATCTTCGAATTTAGAGCAGAAAGTAGGTTAATTTTTTCACCCTGTGTATACCATTGACTTCTAAATGTGCACTTTTGCAGACAGTGAAGACCCAAATATAATGCCCCATCATGCGGCATTCCATCTGGGTATTTACTGTTTATTTTTACAAATATGATGTTCAGAGAAAGAAATGCAACTGTGACCAGCAATATATATACTGTACCACCCTAGGTTTATTGTATATAACCAGTAGGCAGAATTCAATTAGTTCATTAAGGGTTAGCAGTAGCAGTTCATTAAAATAATTTCCCATTATAAAAAGATTGGCTATAACATTAATGTATTGCAACAGACTGCATGCTTGGTAGTCAACCCAATCACAGTTGGCAACTTTGCTTTCCTCTTTAATTGCACGCCGGTGGGTCGGACTTCAGACTCTATGATGGTTCCGACTTAAAGACTTATCTATTGATGAGATGGTAGGGGCCTGATGCTTTGGCTGTTTGTCGGGCCCACCGGGGTTTACCTGTTGGATTTCTTTTGCTCCGGTATTCAGTTTAATTTACTGTTGAGTCCTTATCCTTGCTTTATCTCCTTGTTAGATCTTGATTTATATGTTTTAGGAGATGATGCATTGATAAGTTAGGGGTCTTTCATGCAAACCAAATATCTATGTGTCTTGATCCACATCTGAATTAAGGGTGAGGTTGGCGCCGTTAAACCGGTTTAAGCCCTCCAGTAAAATATTTTACTGACCGTTCCAAGGCGGTACTTCTTTTGTGGATCTTTTATGTTTTTGTTCTGTCTTGTGTTTGCTATGTTTTGTGCGCGTCTGTTTATATGTGCTTTGTGGTCACCTGCTGGGAAAGGGCTGACCTCTTGGCTCTCGTTTGTGGTGTCTTCTGTGAGTTTGTCACTTTCCCATTGGTATCCTGGGTCAGGTGTGGTACTTGATTGTATCGATTCCTGATCTTTGCACCATTACTTACTTTTTACAATACGTCAAATTGTATCGCTTTTTTCAGTCTGTTAGAGACTTCGGCATCTGTTGTCTGTGTGTAGGTTTGTAGGCTTACATTTTGATAATTTCATCCTGCTTTAAACAGCTGTATGGTAAGATGAAATGACAGTGGAAAGTACATTTCATAAGATCCACTGTGGCAAAACCTACAATAAGGCTTCTGCACCCAGCGAGCAATCAGATTACATTGAGTGGTCAATTTTTCTTATGATATAATTTATACATCTTCCCCTATGCGGCTCACTTCCAGTTTTGAATTTGTTGCATAGACGTTTACATGTGCAGGTAACATACTACTGTAAACATAGTATTTGTAAACCACTAGTTTCTAGTTGCATTGTGTTATGCTCCACTGGATGGGTAGTATAATATACAGGTAGGTTCACCTCATGCTACATATATCATTTTGTTACATGAATGTTTTAGAAGGTTGGATGTTTACAAAAATAGGTGTGTGAATTTTCTGTTACAACATCCTTACAATAACACACACACAAACGCACGCACACACGTACGCACACGCGAGCGTACACACCACACGCACGTGCGTGTGCCACCATCGCAAAACATTAACTGACAAGCCTATAAACAAACTAGCGAACAAAATATTATCTCTATTGTTTTTGGCTTGTCCGTCCGTTGTCGTGGTCACTCTAACCTAGTCATTTTTATTGGAGTTTTTTCTAAATTTCATATATGGATTGCTTCCATCAAACTCTCGTTCAAGTTTGAATACATTTTTTGGTCGAACGATAAGCAAGACGGTCGTAAAAATGGCCGCCATGACAGGTCTCTCTAACTTAGTCATTTTAATTGGTTTTCTTCCATATTTTATATATGGATTGCTTCCATCAAACTCTCGTTCAATATGTTCTTAAAAAGGTTTAACTTTGGAAGCAAAGAATGCACCAAAGAACTACAACTAGAGTGTGCAATCTTTCTTGGCCAGACTAGCTAATTTCAGCCATTTAGGCCTCATCAGTGACCCTCAAATAGTTTCAATGTTCCACAATGAAACTCATGATCCCAAGGACAAGAAAATAAAAAAAAACTATAGTGAAGGACAGGGAGTCGTTCTTCCGCCGCCACACAGTCCCAATCACCAGTTCTAGTGAAGCGAAATATGTTCTTAAAAAAAGTTATTCTTTGGAAGCAAAGAATGCACCAAAGAACTGAAACTAGAGTGTGCAAATTATCTTGGCTAGGCTAGCTAGTTTCGACCATTTAGGCCTCATCAGTGACCCCCTAATAGTTTTTAAGGCCCACAATAAAACCCATGGTCCCAAAGGACAAGAAAATAAAATCTACACTATAGTGAAGGGCAGGGAGACGTTCTTTCACTACCACATAGTCCCAATCACCAGCTGTAGTGAAGTCAAATATGTTCTTAAAAAGGCTATCCTTTGGAAGCAAAGAAAGCACCAAAGAACTGAAACTAGAGTGTGCAAATTTTCTGGGCCAGACTAGCTAGTTTCGGCCATTTAGGGCTAATCAGTGACCCTCTTATAGTTTCAAATTTACACAATGAAACCCAGGATCCCAAAAAACAAGAAAATAAAAGTTTGAATACGTTTTTATCTGTCGAATGATAAGCAAGATGGCTGAAAAAATGGCCAACGCCTATCAGTGTCCACTACTTAATCATTTTTAATCAGAGTTTTTTTCCAAATTTCATATATGGATTGCTCCCATAAAACTCTCGTTCAAGTTTGAATACGAGTTTTGTCCGACGAAAGTTAAACAAGGTGGCCGACGAAATGGCCGCCACCTATTAGTTTGCACTTGTGGACACTCTACTTAAGTCATGTTTTACCTGATCGCTTCCAAATTTCATATACAACCGAAGTTATAAGTAGCCACCATACAATTTTTGCTCCCTTCAGAAAGTAAAAATCGCTCTTACAAAATTAAAATTCTATAAAAAGGTCCAAGGCTTTGTCAAGACTTCAAATTATGTCATTTCAAAATGACTGGTAGACCTTGCACATACGAGGTCCGAGTAAAGGTACCCTCATTTCAAAAAGTCACACTTTTTAGTCCAAGGCTTTGTCAAGACTCTGCAAATTATGTCCCATAAAAAGGTCCAAGGCTTTGTCAAGACTCTGCAAATTATGTCATTTCAAAATGACGGGTAGACATTGCACATACGAGGTCCAAGTAAAGGTACCCTCATTTCAAAAAGTCACACTCTTGAGTGTGATATAAAATATTCCTCAGATACGTTATCCATTTATATTTTAATTAGTTTGAAGATGTTTATAACAGCTGTGATATTAGATGAAAAGGATCCAAAGTTTTTTGACAATTGAACACTCCATTTCTCTTCTACGTTAACATGAAGACAGCCAAGGTCAACAACTTAATCAAAGGGTTTTTGGCTTTACCATGCAGTTTGCACAGTCACTTTGCATTGCTCTATACGCTTTATTATATGTGGCACAACAGTGCAATTTTCAGGGGTTCTTCATTATGAATTGGCGTCACTGTTCTGTTTAAAGATAAAAACAAATCTTTAACAAATGCCATTTAAATGACCTTTAAAATCTCACGTTAAAATCGGGAGTGGATACCAAATTAGTAACAAATGGCCGCCACCTGTCAGTTTACACTTGTGAACTCTACTTGGATGTATGAGCTTTTCTATATTGGAGGGGTGGGGGTAAAGCCAGCGATGCCAACTTTAATACTTGTGGAGTGGTATTGCAAAAAATGTACATATACGCATGCATGCACACACACATGAATGTACATGTGAAAACACATGTACATGCTCCTAAATGTTCATACGCCCATGCATGCATGCATGTAAACACATAAGTATGCATGCATGCACATGCAAATACACTAAAACATTTATATATACTAGTCAAAAGTTCTAACCGGCCACGTGTGTTTTTACCGATTTTCTGAAAAGCTGTAAGCACTATATCAATTTTATTTGCACTACCAAATAGGCCGGCCTATCAGTAAAAGGTACCAGAAAACGGCTAAGTAAAATTCATTTAATTGTATCTGGAGGCTTTGCCGAATACACGTACCCTTAATTTCAAAATTCACAAGAATTTGCATAAGATGGTGGGGTAATTTTTGACACTTTGGCCAATACCGACAAATCTCATGCAGATGAAGTGTTCATTTCTGTATTTTGGTGTTCAATATGAGTTTGGCTTTTGAAATGAAAAAAATTTGCGCATGAAAGGGGGTTAGGTGTGGTACTTGATTGTATCGATTTCTGATCTTTGCAACCTTATTACTTTTATTTCAAAAAGTCATGATTCACAAATTGTGCCAAAATGCGAATTTTGAAAATGGGGGTACCACTATTCAAATTTGCATCCTGCATGTACTATTGAACATTTTGTCAATATCTTTACTGTCTATGGTACTTGACACGTCTGGCTTTTTCGAGATGCAAAAAGAAAAGTCATGTCATTTTACGTTTTGAAGAAAATTGATAAAATGTAGGTGGCCGGTTAGAACTTTTGGCTAGTATATTTACAATATTACATGAAAATCATTAAAATCAAAGCAAGCGAATTTTATGAAATAGAATTCTGAGAATCGGATGTGTCGCCTGGCAAAACAGAAGTCAAACAAGGAAAATTTGTCGGACATATATTCCCGGGGAAGGGTTATTTTAGAGAAACTAATCAATCACAAAACATAAATCCCATTTTTCCAGCCCCTAGGTTCACCTTTGGTATCATACAGATCAAGGTTAAAAGCCTAGTTTTCAGTGGTTAGTTCAATACAAAATATACTTATCTGTACAAATTTCAATATATGACTTCGACCTGACCTAGAGGTCAGGGGTGTGTGTAAGGTCAAAGTGTTTGCTTCTATGTAAGTCTATACTTCTTTTCCCTTAATTGCATATACAACACGATCACATTCAGAATTTATTTTATGTTATAATGCAACCCACAGTTGAGGGTGTGTGTAAGGAGAGAATATGTGTTTGCA
This sequence comes from Loripinus fragilis, assembly GCA_964019695.1. Taxonomy (NCBI): domain Eukaryota; kingdom Metazoa; phylum Mollusca; class Bivalvia; order Lucinida; family Lucinidae; genus Loripinus; species Loripinus fragilis. The sequence goes on along the minus strand of OZ026514.1, from coordinate 105,769,188 downwards.
AGGCGCTCTATGCTCCATTCCCTTTAATTTGATATGCAACATGACCATGGGGAGTCTGCGGGTAAAATATTTGCTAAAACGCTGTTGCATTTGTGATTCCCTTTAATTTGATATGCAACACGACCATGTTCTGTACAAGTTGATTTTTAAACACAGGGTCGGAGGGCCGGGGAAGAGGAATCTGTGGCCAAAATATTTGCATGTTGCTGCTTTCGCAATTCCTTTTAATTTCATATGCAACATAACCATGTTCTCAATAAGTTGAATTTTGACCTTTTCACCCCACACCCAAGGTCGAATGGGGTGGGAGAAGGTATATGGGCAGAATATTTGCTGCTACATTTCTGAATTCGTGAATCTATTTAATTTGATATGATAATGTTCTGTACAAATTGAATTTTGACCTTTTGATCCATGTTGCTGCATCTGTGATTCCCTTTAATTTGATATGTAACATGACCATGTTCTAAAAAAATGAATTTTGACATTTTTTATCCCACTCCCTAAGTCCACCCAGGGGGTGGGCACAGACCTTGGATCAAAAATCACGTTTGATATGTTTCATATTTATTGTACCTCTGTCTGCAGTTGCTACCATGTTGCTGCATTCGCTATTCCCTTTGGTGTGCAACATGACCATGTTCTGAAAAAGTTGAATTTTGACCTTCTGAGGGGAGAGGGGGGCTCCCATGCTACCATGTTGCTGCATTCGCGATTCCCTTTATTTTTATATGAAACATGATCATGATCTAAAAAATTGAATTGCAACCTTCTGACCCCCAGGGTTGAGGGGAGAGGCGGGGCTGCGGGCAAAGTATTTGTAACCATATTGCTGCATTCGCAATTCCCTTTAATTTGATATGCAACATGACCATGTTCTGCAAAATTTTAATTTGACCTTTTGACCCAAGGGCCAGGGAGAGGGGGGACTGCGTACAAAATATTTGTTACCATGTTACTGCATTCACAATTGCCTTTAATTTGATATGCAATATGACCATGTTCTGAAAAAGTTGAATTTTAACCTTTTGACCCCCAAGGTTGGGGGGGGGGGGTCTGCAGGCATAATATTTGCTACCATGTTGCTGCACCCGTGATTCCCTTTTAACTTGATATGCACATGACCATGTTCTGAAAAAGTTTACTTTTGACCGTTGACCCCACCCCCTTACTTCACCCAGGGTTCGGGCACAAGCCTTCGATCAAAAGTCAGCTGATATGTTTCTTATTTATTGTAACTCTGCCTGCATGCGAATTTCAGTAAAAATATTGACAACTGACTGAGTTATTGCGAAATTTACATATTTGACCTTTGATCCTACCAGGGGGAGGGGGGGGGGGCAAATTTTTAAGCACTGTTATGCATATCTACAGGCACTGGGTAACCCTGGCCTATAGTGAGAAGTTGTAAGATATAATAGTTTTGGAGAAATGTGATGTTTATTCTTCAAAAAAAAAAAAACAATATCGCTTTTGCATTTTCCTAAACCTGAGTCAAAAAAGAGCCAAAACTTAGTCAAAAGTTGGCGAGTTACCTCCAAATTCAAACTTGGCCTGTATTTTATAAAGCTTTATCAGTTATTAATTTGAATGAAATTGTTGCATCCCTCAAAAAGTAATTAATCAGAAACCACAATTTAGCCAAAATCTAAGTCAAAAAAGGGCAATAACTTATAATAAGTTTGTGGATAACCGCCACTTTCAAACTTAACCTGTATTTTTGATGTTTTACCCTTCTGCAAAGTTTGATACTGATTAAATTGATGAATCCCTTCAAATATTATTGATCCCAAATCAAAAGTGTGACAACGCGGAATACCACACTGACACCACCGCCGACGCCTACGCTGATAGACACATGATCCCTATGTGTAAATTATGCTTCGCCGGCGACTCAAAAAGTAGGTACGTTTATTTGACGAAGGGGCAACAATGCAACGAATATATACATGGGGTCTTCGCAACTATATTTAAAGAATTATCTATTGTCGTTATAGTACTGTGTTAGGGCTTTAAAGCCCTTCTGAATTTCTCACATCAAACTTGGGCCTCTGTCGCAAGAGAACCTTACTCTGTCGCATGTGAACAACAAAGGCATAGACCAGTCTGCGCTTCCAGCCAGTCTGATGCGTGCTTTTGTAATCTGCTCCCTGAAAAGTATGATAGCTAAGCAGCTAAACTTGGCCCATTCAAAGCTTCAAGCTTCTAACTAGTCTCTGTTATTGAGCAGGTTGATTTTAGCAAGATCTGGTTAGAAACCCTGAAGAAATGTGACACAGCACATATTGAGCCCGCTCATTATCCTTACCAAACTGTTACTATTTAAGCTGATTGAAGGCACTTTCATGCTACATGTATATAATTGTTAATATTTTGCCATTTCCTTTTTAAATCAATTGAATTGGAAGAATGGCCAAAAGCATTTTCATGGAGGATGCACAGTGGCTTTGTCGTACAATGCTTAACTCGAGACCAAGGAGTCACTGGTCTATCCTCATTGGCGTCACTGCGGTATGTCTTTGAGCAAAACACATTAATACTTGCTTACTACTGGTTCAACCCATGAAGAACCATCCCACCATAACTGAAAACGTGTAGACTGGGACGTAAAGAATCAAATCAAGCAAACCAACAAGTATTTTCGTCCAAAAAATTCTAAGAATGTGCCAAGCGTGTATTTGTTTACAAACTGAAGTTTTTGACAAGCTTTTATTATATTTTTATTACACAAAAGCGGTGGGTTTGATGCGCAAAGTTTACGTATATTTTAGGCAATCTTGCGATTGAAATTGGCCCAGAATAGACGAAACTGTCTTCATTGTTCCCTTTCACTGGGCATAGTACCTCTTTGTAGTATCAGTATTACTTCGTTCAGTGCGTCGATTCTACTGTTACAGTTTCTAGTTCACTGCTATTAGGGGGTTCAGTCATATATAGCTGAATATCTCGAAATCAAAAAGAACAGATCAGTCTGAGATTTCTGGTATTGTAGGTCATAAGCCTCTCGAACTTCTAGTTGAAATCATGTTAAGCTTAGTTGTTTGAATTTGAAACGGGAAGATAAAAAGCTGTGGATTTTCGCTTTTTACAACTATCCCTCTTAAAGAATGCGTTTCTTACGTTTTCACGATACACTGTCGTTGTTTTTGCACGATATTATGGCATGTATACATATAAATGAAATATAATGACATCCACGGCGGAAGAAGAAAACGTGCGAAAATACTTACGACCCCCTCAAAAATTTAGGCTAAAACTCTCAATTCTACTGATGCAGTCGGTTTCACTCATTTCAAGCGCACAGTGAATCGATACTGTGGTATAGGCGCCAACTTTAATATTCGGATTGGCCATTTCATCTGCTCATGAAATATGACAGGTGACACAATAGCTCATATAAACACCTTTCGCGTGATTATTGAATAACAAAATGTTGTAATGTTGAAGCATTGTAAAAAAAAAAAACTGGGGAAATTTCTTAAAACATGTCACAGTTGTATTACAATAAACAGGCGCCATTTTCACTGTATAGTTTGCTGGCGCTTTATGGGTTGCTATCAACCAATATATTATTTTCAATACGTGTGTTATACAATATACAGGTAAAATGCGATCAATTGTGAAATGCATTGTAAATGCAGTGTTTTACCCGAAACCGTGTGTAGTTTGTGTAGTTTCGAGGAGCTGAAAACTGTAAGTAAATGTGTTTTCTTCTTTCTTTTTTCAGAGTTTTTGTTTGATTATTTACTCAGTAAACAGAGGACAGTTCTACTGTCCTGCCAGCCAAGAGTGACAGTGGCGTCATGTATTGTTAACAGAGTTATCATGGACTTATCATCGATAGATCACTTGTCTTGTGTATTAATCCTATCCACGGGATAGGATTAATACACAAGTGATCTGTCGATTAGCGTTGGCTCAAGTGGAGTGTACAAGTTAAATTTTACTGAACAAGTGTAAACAAAATGTTACGTCACTGTCACTCTTGGTTGGCTCGACAGTATATATGTTCAAGTTTTAGTGTTAAAATTTGACATTATATTCCTATCATCTATTACAACAAAAGAGTGCTATAGGAGACTGGAGAACCAAATCAATATATTTTTTGACATTTTCAAGGTGAGTGACCGCTTTATTTTTCTGTTTTCTGCATGAATGCGTAATGAAATTTCCAAAACGACGAACGTTCATGAAAAAATGTTTGTACCAAAGTGGAGATGTGAGCATCAGAACGTCGGTAACTTGGTAATATAATCCTAATCTGCATCAAACGTTTGTTGTTTATTTGCGATTCAATGCAAAACGAATGGGTTATTATTAGAAATGTGTGAAGAAAAATCAATGTACCTTTATATAAACACGAACTTTTGGGCCAAATCTTCCAAAAAGGGTGTTTTAACTCTAATACCGTTGTTGACCCGTTGCCTCTTGACTGACCGCAATATCGATACTGTATCCTATCAAAACCTGCTAAAGTAAATGTTTTGACTGACCGCAATACTGCCCCAGATGTGGGACTTGGTATCCTGGGTCAGGTGTGGTACTTGATTGTATCGATTCCTGATCTTTGCACCCTAACTTACTTTGCTGGTCATGAGGTAGTTCGATCATTCAACTGCAGGTACTGCGGTTAGACTAAAGTTGATCAAACTCACTCTGGTTTAGTGTCACCTGATCACTTATCTATCTTCCTGTTCCTGTTTAGCCCTTGTCTGCGCATGTCCAGTTCCTGCTGGTCAACCATACCTTTTACTTTGGTCGATACTGGTTCTCCGCATTTGCCAAACTCTTAAAAAAGGAGAAACCAGTATTTTGTTTCGATGGCAGTGATTGGCTGCCGATTAAATTTTTAACATGTGACGGGAACCAGACTTACCCGGACTAAAGTTCAGTTGAATGATCGAACTACCTCCATATGTTTACCGATTCGTGTACAAAACAAGTTGGCTGCTTTTAAAAAAATGATTGCAATACTAGAACGGACACAAAGCAACGTACAACAAAACATAGAACAATAACAGACTCCCACAATGGGAGTAACAATAAACAAAAAGTCAACAACAACAGAACCACCGCCTTAGAACGGACAGCAGCCTAAGCCACAAGGGGGATTAAATGCATTTTACTGGTACCATATCTTTGCCCTAGATTCTTCTGTTGTGAAGTACAAGAAATGTTCAGCTCGCATGGTGGTCATCTAACTAATGCAATGTATCATCATGGAGAAACATTCTAATCAAATTTACACATCATGATGAAACAAAGAAAAGGGCTCATGACTCACAGATAGTAAGAGCTAAAGAAAACCTCAAGTTGAGCCACGGTGGGTCCAGCTACAGATAAGCATCAGGCACCAAACCACCGATTAAAGCTTTGCGTCAGAGCCGTCATAGAGTCTAGGGCCTGACCCACCGTGACGGTCGTGCAATTAAAGAGGAAACCATAGCTATAAACCGTGAATGGATTTAAAACTAGGCATGCAGACTGTCTCGTGATATCCAAGTTATATCCAACCCTTATATAACGTTTACTATCTTTTTGGATTGATCACTAAAATTAGGTTTTCCAACAATTCGTTTGAATTTAAAAACTTAATCACCATAAAATATAGGTTCTGATATGCCTTGTTGCAGAAGAGTTTTAACCCAATGTTGTATTTAACAATTAACTCTGAGTGTCTATGGTAGAATTTAGAAAACGCTTTTCGAATTTTAGAGTCAGCAGAATAGGTGTTTCAAAAGATTATTTGATATTTGGTCAGATTGCATTATCAAGCATGAGCTTTTGCGAATGAACCTCTGCTACTAGATAAAATATCTGACCAAAATCTAGACCTATAAGACGCTATTTAGGTCTTTATAGGGTTTTACCAAACAATAAAGTACCAAAATTTTGTGTGCTCCCTAAAAATATTGATGTTTTTTTTTCTCAATAAACCACAAAGCCGACTGACATGCCTATGGTAGAGAAGATTCAGCCTCTCACGTTAGCTAAAGACTAATAAACTATCTCTTATTTCAAAGACAAATATGGAATAATATAGGATTCGTGCTTTTTTCCAACCTGCACTGGGCAGTTCTGTTTCAATGTGTGTTTCTTGAAGTTTGGGTGAAAACTTAACACAGAAAAATGTAGCTACCATTTGACACATTTTATAAAGCCATAATGAAATATGCACATTTGGCACAGTGCAGATCAAACTTATTTTCAAAAAGGTCCATTCGTAAGTTTCCAGTGAGAACTTTGTTTAGTTTTCCTATTATATACAGACCAAATACTCTGGCGGTAAAGTTTTCAATGGACTAATATGCTTTGAAGAATCTTGGCCAAGGATCATCAAATAAAATATAGTATAATATATAATGCCAAAATATTTTTAAATCGCCCCAGTATAGCTTACTACCATGTTTAGTTTTGATGAGGGCACAGTATGGCCCCTCGCCATGAGATATATGCAGGACACGCACTGAGGCCAATTTCGTGAAATAAGCCAATTATTGATATGCTTTTGTCAAGGAGATATCAAAAAGTTTTTTTCTTTTTTTTTGTCATGGCAACCAGCATCATGGTGGGAATAGAAATATTTGAAGAACTTATAAGACCACACTAGGATCTCCACTGTAAAGTATGGTGAAATTCGGAGGATATGTAAACTGACTGACAAAAGAAACGCTTCATAATTCTGATTTGAAGCACTTATGAAAAGCCAGAAACATGCTATATTTATAAATGAAGTTTGAAGTCTTGAGTTCAGGTATCGTTTAGCATTGTTATAACAGTTTATGCCTGACGTTTGACGTAATGATGACATTTGCTATAAAGAGGCTTTCCAGTCACACCACATACATTAAACAGGTTACCAAACAGATGCATAAATTTATAAATATTTGCTACCTTGGAATCGAAATGAAGACAATGCAAAAGTATTATTGTTCTATTCAGGAATATCTTACCACATAAATGTCGTTTTAAATTCTTAACAAAACTAAGAAAAAAAGCCACAAATTTTCCATGTTTTGATTTTACCCATTGAATTTTCTCGGACGGTACATTTTGAGGCACAACATTAACATGCCTTTAAAAGTAAAAATAATCCAAATTTACATTTATTACCAATGTATAAACATTGATGTGATATGGCTTTGAATTTTAATGTAGCGTTTCTTTTGTCAGTCAGTATATATTGATGACACTGATGATGAACAGACGCATAACGGAAGTCCTAACCTAAAGCGTATTGCTAAGGTTAGCTAAAAGAGGATTATCTTTGGTTTTAAAATAAGTTCACAAAAATATATTATGATTCTCATAATGCTGGTTACCAAAATTATTCAAAATGTTCCATTCCACTGAACAAATTAGTCATTATAATTGTATCTATTAGCACACTTAAAAGTTTGCAGTCATTTAGTAAGAGTGCTTAAATTTGAAAATTGTGATTTTTCTGTCTTGACTGATGCCGGTCTAATGCCTCCAACTGAAAATAAAAGATACTCTTATTTTTTCTGGTGTATCAATTATTATTTTTTCAGGATTGAGGCCAGTCTAGACTTAAAGTACCATCCAATACCATCAGTATGTCGAACAGTTTGAATTGTGACAACCAACATTTTGCTAGTCTGATTAGGGTCTGAAAGGTTATCAGTAAGACTAGCATGGAAAGGGTTCATACATTTCATCTGGTACATGACCTTAGTAAATGGACCTTTTCTCTAAATCAAAGGAGATGTTAGACTTTATGCATTTATGCATTCTCAAATCATCTCTGGGTAAGGCACCACATAAAGAATTTACTTGACTATTTGCCTCTTCAAAGTCCATGCATCGTGTAACTTGTATAATTTCATGTGATCTGTGTTTAAATAAGCTCCCTTTTTACTTTGGATTTCTGACTAACCAACTGAGAGACTAAATCTGTTTATTCCATATTAGTCTTATGTCCTTTTGTGAGACGGTATAGACAAACAACACAGACCCAGATGAGATGCCGCACAATGCTGCATCTGATCAGGGTCTCCACTGTTTGCTGGACAGAATGGTCTATTAACAAAAAATACCACCACCCCTAAAATTGGAAATATGTTAATCCTCCTGATAGGTCTGCTTAAATGGAAATATATATGCATATTGGGTCCGTTTATATGACATGAAGTGCGCGTGTAGTAGTGCCAATAACTAAGTATTGAAATTATGTAAGTGTGAATATCACTTAACAATAAATAGCATTCCACTGAAAAAAGTCATTGTTTTTCGGGGAGATGGCACTTGGCAAAGTCATCATTATTGCTAGTTTGCTCTGAGTATTATTCTCGTCAGCAGAATAGTGGCTAAATGTCATACCAGGTCAGCCTAGGTCAATCTTTGAAGAGCATGATGCAATCAGAACTTCACCAATAGACTGGGAAACCAGAAATCTATATTTACAAATGGCAAATCTATATTAAAAAATGACATCAGTTTAATTTTAGACAGAGGTCCCACGATTGGTTACATTTGGTCACATGCTCCTCCATGTTACAGCTCTAATTCTCACCTTATATATTGTGATAAAAAAACGATGAGAAAGGGTACTTTTTCAAGCTGGGCTTTGCGCATCACTGTCATCGTTTAAGATAGAAAATAAAAGTAATAATTTAAGTAGGAAAATGTTTGTTTTTTAATAAATTTACTCGTACATGTATGCTGTGATTAGGATGTTATATCACAAATCCATCACTATTTTTTGATATCACAAAATAGATTTTATGTTATCATTATATCGTTTCGGCATTTAAGTTCGTAAGAAAAATGATAGATCCCGCAATATTCGTACTCACGAGCCCTTTTATTCTTATGGGCGGGAAAAGATAATCACCAGAGCTTTCGTTGCTCGCTTAAATGGCCCGAAAATCACCATGTGAGCCAGCACATGAGATTTAGATACTGTTGCGGAGGCTCAGATTGTGCAACTGTGACTCAGTAGGTGTAAACATTGTCCAAATACGTTGTACTCTAATCGCCATTTGAGCCAGCACATGGGATTGTGGTACTTATCGTATTTTCGATGTCGAGTACCGAAGGCTCAGGCGAGCCTGCGCAAATATGCAGACACGACAGAGCCTTCGCTGCTCGCATAAATGGCACGTAAATTGCCAGCACGAGATTTTTGTAACGTTATTACATTGTCGAGTGACGAAGGCTCAGGTGTTAGAGAAATAAAGTAAAACCTGCTAGAGTAGTCACCTAAAAGAAGACCAAAATTGGTAAAACCTGCTTGAGTAGCCGCCTAAAAAAAAGACTAAAATTGGTGTTCAATATGATCATTCCTTTAGAGAGGTTAAAAACGTTGCAATTTGCTCCCTTCATGCATTCTGCAAAATAGTAAGTGAGTATGATCAGGAACTACCACGATCACAAACTGTAGATAAAAACATGGCATCGCGAGGAAGAGCTACACAACAATCACAAGGCACAAGGAAGACAAACTAAGCAAAGCAACCAGCTCTCTCTTCCCCATCAAGATGATTGTAAAACTAGATTTGACATAAAGTAGTAACTAATTTTCGTCTTTGATTCTGCTGTTGTTGAAGTACAAGAAATGTTCAGCTCCCATGAGGGTCTACTAACTATTGCAACGCATCATCGTGGAGAATCAAATTCACACACTATAATGAAACAAAGAAAAGGTCTTACGACTCACAGATCAATTATGCAAATATGATACGTTGCATATTTGACCATGGAATGAAAGTCCAATGTCTTAGCTTTATTATAGTACATATTTTAGTCATCTACTACTAAAAGCAGCTGAGATATCATTGATCTTGTATGTATACCCCCATCCGGAAATCACATTTTTAATGTTTTCATAAATGTTTATGAATATGCAAATTAGATAATTTGCATATGCAACAAGGGGATAATAGGCATATGTCTAAGCTTTAATTTGGTATTAAGTTTAGTAGTCTAGGATAAGTAACAGCTGAGATATGAGTAATTTTGTAGGCAGAACCCCCTTCTAAAATTCGCTATGGGTTGCCATAGAAACCATGCATTTTCACAAAGCCCCAAACCAAATTTTCTTTTAGGACACCTTCGTTTCGCATTCAGGGGGTCCCAATGAACAATTTGGCACCCATGAAAAATTGTCCTGGGGGGTGCAAGGTAACCTAAATTGGATGCCGGGGTACCAGGTTAAAATTCTTTTTTCATTATTAATTCTACTCAGGATGGAATTTATCATGCTCATAAATGATAATTGCCAACAGTTGTTTTATTTTAGCATTTATTACTGTAAATACGGAAAATTTGGCGAGTTTTTTTATTCGCGAATAGTGTTAAAAGACATATTTGCGATGTTCAGTATTCGCGACTAAGCCATGATTTACCTATGTCAATAAACGACAGAGTGAATTGTTATTTCGCGAGGGTTAAAATTTCACGAAACTATAAGCCTCACGAAAAGTTCCGAATATACAGTATCGTTATAAATACATAACCTGAGAGCTATGTAGTCCAATAGAAAACCAGAATGACCTGGAACTTGATTTTATTTTTTTTGCTTTGTTGGTTCTTGTTGTTGAGGCATTGTACTTGATGAATCCAACTGATGCAACTCTGACATCATTGAGCGTTTTGAAATATATTCAAGATGGCGTCCAAGATGGCCGCCAGTTAGGCTCCTAGGACCTATATGACCAACATACTCGACCAAAAGCATTTTATTTTTGACTTTACATGGACGTTTCAGAGGCTAATTGATTCAATCAATTAAATGGAACATTATTTTGATTCAGAAGGTTTAAATATTAAAGAAGGCGTCCAAGAAGGCCGTCAGTAAGACTTCTAAGACCTATATGACCGACATACTCGATTAAAAACACTGAAATGTTAACTTTTTATGGATGTTTAGAGGCTAAATGATACAAAGGATCAAATAAGAACATGGTTTTGATTCAGAAGTTTGAAATTTAAAGATGGCGTCGAAGATGGCCGTCAGTTAGGTTCCTAAGACATATCTGACTAAAACACTTGATATAAAGCATTTCATTTTTGACTTTTTATCGATGTTAAAGGCCTAATAATACAAACAATTAAAATAAAGCATTCCCAGGTTTGATTCACAAGGTTGAAATATTAAAGATAGTGTCCAAGATGGCCGCCATTTAAAGAAAAATTCGACCTGAAATCGAATTCGCAGTTAGTAACTATTTTCTGATAGTTTTTAGTTGTATTTGGAAAATGAGACTAGCATGTTATTGTTGTTTTTCAGCGTTGTAAAATATTTAAGATGATGTCGAAGATGGCACCAATAACATGGCGGGGAATCACACGTTTTTTTTGCTATGATACACTGCACAGAAAAAATAACAGACTCTTATTTTTTGTAATGGTAATTTTTTGTCTTTGTTCGGAGAATCATATCCGTCAATCCATGCGCCATGCACTTTCCAGACCACTTTTAGCCAGATCTGATTATACCATACTATCATATTATTCTTATAAAAATTCCTACTTTGGGAAAACAGTTCTTTGATAATTAAGTGATAAATTACAGGGTACTTTGATCAAACACTCTGTCAAAAGGTTTTCAGTGATATCGCCCATATCACTGAAAACTTTGTGACAGAGTGTTTGATCAAAGTAAAAATCTTTTTTGGATCAATATGCGGAAAAAAGTCAGCTGGATGGATGGATAAAATTTACAAAAATACTTATGGAGTGCAGTGTATCTACACAAAAAAAACAACCAGTGGGTAAGGTATCTGCATGCTGCAGATGTTCGTTACTATCTTGACTGCTGATTGGTATGGGCCTGCTTGCCCGGTGCAATTGTAACAACCATTACAACTTCTCTGGTCTGTTGCAAGTGCAACAGACATCACAGATGGTTGGATATTGCTATAACAAATATAAATGCTGGTCCGGTGCAATTGTTTCAGACATGCATGCTTGTATGCACATGTTTACAGCTGCAATTGTTACAGACATGGCTGATGGTCAGGTGCAAATGTACATGGATCCTGATAAGATGAAACTGTAGCAGACACGCATAATGATACGAGGGTCATCCAATAAAGAATGAGACTTTCTTCATAGTATGAAAACCTGTGCGTGCATTTAGTTAAAATTCACCATAGTGATAGTATGACATCTTAGCAATTCAGGAATATAAACAATAAGTTTGTGATTGATTAGTTGCCATAGTAACGGGATGTTTTGTGGAAGGACTTGAAGACGCATGGCCACGTTTACATTATTTTTTGAATACCCACGGTTATTGAAAGTCTTTTATTTTCACTCATAGATAGAATATAACTTCTTGTTATAATTTCTTCTACTAAACAATCTTAGTGTTACATAAAATACTATAAAAGATGAACCAAGTATGCATATCCTTTATTTTGGTTGCCTAGCAACCGATTTACTTGATTTTTTATAAGCACACTACTTTGTGTTGCCATGGTAACTATGTAGGTGAAGGATATCCAACAAAATGTTTCATTATCTGCAGCTTATTGTTATTAAGTATGAATGAACAGAAATATGTTAACTTAAATCACATTCGACTATTTGATATTAACTTTTAAAGTCAAGAGGTCAGGGAAAATACCAGATGTTTCTTGAAAAACTTGATTTATTAAGCTTTGTTTCCATGGTAACTGCTCAAGAATCTAAAATATTTTTTCCCCAATAGGCTATAGACAGATTGCCTGAGCATATATAAGAACTAGTAGAAAAATATACTATACATCTTAATCTGTTGCTATGGTAGCCACCTATAGTGAGCCGTCCACGCATGTTTGCCCAGTCTTCTAATGTTGCCTAGCAACAAAAGTTGGAACTATGTAAAACGTCGAATATGGTACATGTGAACAGCCAAAAAGACGAGCAAGCTTCGAAAGAAATTTCATAAGCCTAGCATGTAAATTCGCTGCGCTATAGAAAAAGTCTCATTCTTTATTGGATGACCCTCGTAGTATGCAACTATTTAAGGCATGGCTGCTAGTCAGATGCAACTGTAAAATACATGCATGATGGTCTGGTGCAATTGTGATTACCAGCCTGTTAGTTGGGTACTAGTATAGAGACATAACTGCGGGTCTGAGGCAAGTGATACATATATACATGCTGTTTCAGCCACACAACTACAGATGTGCTTGTAAGTCAGTTGCAACTGATTCAAACATATCTGATGGTAGATGCAACTCCAACAGACATGCATGCTAGTTGAGTCGTGCCAGGTGGTTGGGTGCAACTGCAACAAACATGCCTGTTGGTTCAAAACAACGTTTAAAACATGGTACTGCAACATGCCTGCTAGTCTCGTGAAGCTGTTACAGACATAACTGCTTGGTTTCAGACATGTATGCTGGTCCAGTGCCACATAATCAAACATGCGTAATGGTAAATATGTCTGCTGACCTTGTAGCACTGATGCCTGAGCAGCTGGTCGGGAGAAAGTAGAACAGACATGCCCACTGGCCGGATGTAACTTGAACAGACATTCCCGTTGATCTAGTGCAACAGCATCGAGCATTCTTGTTAGTTGATTTCAATTGTAACATACATTATTGCTGGTGCGATGTGACTAACATGCATGACTGCTGGCCCCAAGTCTCAATAAACGGCATGTGTGCTGGTTCAGTACCACATTATTAAACATGCTTGATGTTCAGGATGTCCGATATGATGAGCTGGTGGCATTACATGGTAGCTGTTCAGTGAAACTTCAACAGATATACCTGCGGGCTTGGTACTATTTAATCTAACATGCCTCCTGGTCCATTGGCAAATCAAAGAGAAAAGCTACTTGACTGACGCCCTCAATCTGACATGTCAAATAACACTGTGAAACTTTATTAGCAGAGACTGCTTCATTGTCAATACAACATACATGCCGTGTAGAGAGTTATGTCGCTGCAGCTGCAGCTGCAACATATATGCCTGCTGGCCTAGTGTTACTGTCACAGACACCGCTGCTGTTCAAACATGCCTACTGGTTGAATACTGCTGCAAGATGGATGCTTGCTGGACTGTGGCCACTCAATCAGCATGCCTGCTGACATTTTGTCACTCAATATTACATGTCTGCTGGCGTTGTGCTTCTCCATCTGCTATACCTGCTGGTGTGGTGTCTCACTCTCAGCCGTTTCTGCTGATATAGTATCTCACTATCAGCCGTGCCTGCTGGTGTGGTGATCCATTATAGGTCATGCCTTTTGGTTTGGTACACCACTATCAGCCATGCCTGTTGGTGTGGTACCTCACTATAGGTCATGTCTTCTGGTGTGGTGCCTCACTGATGGTCATGTCTTCTAGTGTGGTGCCTCACTATAGGCCATGCCTGTTGGCGTGGTACCTCACTATAGGCCTGCCTGCTGGTCCGTTTTGCAACCGACATTTTGACTAGTTTGGCGCAGACGAAAGAGGGATGGCTACAAGTCTGGTGCTACTCTTACAGAAGTACCATTACATCAGACATGTTTGCTTATCCGGTGCCAATCTCAGATATGCCTGCTTGTACAGTGCAACTCTATCAGACATGCATGCTGGGTTCATTTATTCAGATACATGTGTTTGTAATGTGCTTCTCCATCAGGCGAGAATTCTGGTATGTTACAAATCCACCAGACATGTCTAAAGGTTAAGTGTGGCTCCAATGGGTTCATTAAACTTGTCAGCTACCATCCTGGACGCCATCTTGAACATGTCAAATTCTGAGTGATGCATTAGCTGCATCACTGGGATGTTACAAGGATGATGTCTGTAACTCAACAATCAGTAAAATCAGCATTTTAAATGCAAATCCCTAGAGTTTGTCGGCCAAGGGAAAATGTTCTTATATTTTTTGTAATAAACTGCCATTTTGGCGGCCAATTGGCCTTAATTCTTATTTTATTTCTAAATTTTAGTATGAGCTAAGTGTCTTCAACTAGATTCCAACGTCATAGCTAGCAATTTAAGGGAAAAATGGGTTTAAGACATTTTTCCATATCACACAATTTTTTAACTTATAATTGGCCTTCATCTTGAATATATCAAATTGCTCAATGATGCAAGAGTGGCATCACTTGGATTTTTCAAGGACAATATATGCACTACCAGAATCCATAAAGAAAAAAGTTAAAAATCAAGTTCCAGGTCCTCCTAGAATTCGCCCAAATTCTGCCGGACTAAAGTGGCAAGAAAGGTCTTCACTTTTCAGGGTGCACTTGAGTTAAGACGATTAATTAAATAGTCCAGTATTTTTGTTTGCCATTAATTACACCCCGGGCACTGCTAAATTAGTTCTGTCTCTTTCGTTCATCTACTCTAAGCCTGCAGTATTTTAGTCTTGACATAAGATTTCCAACAATGTAGTATGTACGTCAAGCAAAGGCTCAGACCAGCCTGTGCCAACGCGCAGTCTGATCAGAGCCAATGCTATTCGCTTGAATATTCTTTGACAGTTAAGCTACTGACTGAACATCATTTGGAGCATCTAAGCTTAAAAGGGAGCTGCCTAGGCTCGTCCGAGCCTACAGTTGTCAAAATTCATGTTGTTGAAAATCACATGTCGAAGCTCATTTGTAGAAAAAACTGTGCTGATAAATATCAACTGGCTTTAAACGGCCAGATTATGTTGATCTATACAGTTTAACAGCCAACATACGAGGGGCGTTTGGAAAGTTCTTAGCATGGTCTTTTATCTCAGTAACCGATTTACAAACAATATCATGTTTGGTATCATTTTAAAGAACTATAATCCCTCAATGTTATGGCACAAATTTCATGAGGATATTATCATGCAGACACGAAAAATATTATTGTGAATATATGTACTGTTTGTATACTGGAAAACGCAAAGTTTCAGTGGAAAATATAACATTTTACCTTTTGAAAAGTGTGCAGAACATTAACAATAGTTCATGAAATTAGCTACTTTTGTACCATTTGGTAGGCCACAATCTGGTACAGTTATTATACAATTGATGACCGAGTTGGATGTTTCTAATAACCAAATACCGGAACAGCAATACCAAAACCGTCTAGAAAGAAAAGCAATGCGCTAATTTTTTCGACTAAAATCGCATGTCACATGCACATATTTTGAAAATATATAACCGACAGTAGTTTAAAAATGTCTTGCGTTGGTATTTTTGTCAAGTACACTTTATGTGCTTTGTATTGAAACCAAAATAAATTTTGTAAACCAGAGCAAATGGAAGATAACTCTTATAACCTTACCATGGGGCAGAGTAAGTTTAGCTATGAGCTGAAGTTTTTGTTCATTTCAATTGAAAATAGTGGCAAACAAAAAAGTAAATATACCTTGAGAGTAGAAATCAATCAATTTTGTGATAGTTAATACGATACCATGAGAAGTTCTTATGCCATCAACAAAATGTGAGAGGTTAAGTCACCCCTCCCACTTCTTGAAAAGTAGGGGTAGTGTTATAAGGAATAGTTTTCTTGAATACAGAACTAAACAAGCTACACTTTTTGCGCGACGAAATTATTTTCATTCATTGTTCGCTACAAATAAATCAAAACGTATACTCAATAGGCATTTTTGGTGCTCCTGTAGTGACACAATTTATAGCAAAAGTATAAAGAAAAATCGAAAAAAATCCCATTTTTGAAAGTTTACCATTTCTCTATTAGTCAAAATTTTCCGAATGTAAAGGTGGTAGTTATGCAAGCAGTGATCGCATAATATAGTTTAATAAAAAATAAGTTGGCACCAAATCGTTAATTTGTCAAAGCAAGATCTCGAATATGGTTCCCAATTTTCCTTCGCTTTTTTCCAAGTATTTTGCTTAAAATTTCCGCCCGCAATAATCCCCTACTCATTTTGAGCATGCACTGCACGTGCACGCCAAGTCCTTTTTCGACAAAATTAAACCATCAAGTAGCCTTTGAATTCAAGTTTCCAAAAATGTATTATTTGATAGCATTTTATCAACGCATTGTGGAGTTATGATGCCATGCTAAGAACTTTCCAAATGATCCTCGTATATATGCTAGACTTAACAGGACGGACACAGTTGAGCCGTGACACGTGCTTTCCAACAATGTGGTATTTGACAAGTGTAGACTCGGTTCCTTTTAGACTTAGAAACTCCAAATAATGTTGGGTCAGTAGCTAAACAGTCAAAGAATGTTTAAGCGACGAACAAAAGCCCTGATCAGACTGCGCATATGCGCAGGCTGGTCTGAGCCTTTGCTGGTCGCACATACCACATTGTTGTAAATCTCATGTCGCGAGTCAGTAAGTGTTTAGTGTCTTCTAAAGATTGACAAAAAGTCTGGTCGCCAATTATTGTAAGCAGTACTATGGTTAAAAAGTATATTTTCTGCTTCAAAACTTGTACCAGTATGTTTCTTTCTCTATTCCAAACTTCTACCAACGTTTCTCAAGATATGTTTCATCAGGGCATACCCCAGAGGCTGAAAACTTTGGCTAAAATAGAATAGGCGTGAATTAATCTAGCTTACACTCGTTCTTCAGTAGGCTAAATACTGTTCGTTGTTGTTTTCAGTTTTGTTTCGTTTTTTTTCTTGTTCAGTATAAACAACAGTAACACACATAATATAATTTGGTGTTCAATCCTCGTATATTTCAAATTTTGATATGTCAGAAAAAACTATATACACTATATACACTCTAATAAATATCCCAACGCTACCATTAAATAGCTCTGAACAGCTTAATCATGTGCAAAAAAAACGTTGGGGGAAATTAATCATTAATTTTATGAATCACGAAAGTTTCAAACTTATCTGTTGCATAATGAGTGAAAGTAAAATCAAAAGTCGCAAGAATATTCAAAATGGTTATTGTTAATAATTGCAACGATGAAGAAATACCTTCTCAACTTTTCTTTCAAATAGAATTAGCTTTCTATATAACGCAATTCTGCTAGAGAACCACTGTATTTGAATGGTGGAGTCATTGCAGGTTTTCAGTCAACGAGTGCATAAACTATAATAATTAGAGGGGACGGTAACCCTGATGATTACTATGATTTATAAGAAAGATCTTTATAAACCTTGATTTTTGATAACAGTTTCATCTAAATCGGTTGAAAAATGTGGAAGTGGTGGCCGTTTGAATATTTGCAAATGGACTGTAAAGGAAGCGGCCATATTGTAGGCTTAGTGACGTCACTCAGCCTAATTAAATATGCGTAATCAAAATAAAAGACAAACCAGTGGATTATTTGCATTAATTTTTAATGAAACATTTTCCTTATGTATAAAGCTGCATATCTGCTGAAACACAGATGATGTGATAGTAGTGATAACTAAAAATTAAGCTGTTAAAACATTCTGAAAAAAACTAATTAAATATTAAAAATGGCGGCTAAATGTTGGCTATATTGAATTCTTTAAATGCCCAGTAACTTGCCCATTTTTCAACCGATTTTGATGATACTTGTATCAAAGTTCATTGTTCATAGAGCTCTTTTTGATAAAACATACTTATAATTAGGGGAGCTGTCCCCTTTAAGTTTATTTTATCTCAGACCTATTATCGATAGTTTTCGGCAAATATACAGGAATAAATTAGGTTTTCTGAAATCAATGTATCATAACGGTTGTAATAAATATAAAGGGATGTACTTTAGCTTGAAAGATTTGAAAAGTAAAATTTGTGTTGGTAAATGAAAAAAAATAACATTTCTTGCTTCGAGGCGAAGTTCCTCGACAGATAAATGTAGCTTGATTATGAAGCACTGAGAATCGGGAAAACTTAGCTTACCCTTTTTCTCACGGGAAACGGTTTACGCAGGCGTTTTGAGGTGAAATCCAGATTATTGAAACGCGATATTCGTTCCCTTTCTCGGCTAAAATTGGCCGCCAATCGTGGAGAAAATGTTTAATTATTGTTGTTGTTTTTACCAATACTGTACAACATTTGATCAAAACCTACACGTGCACAATTAAGCTATTTGGTTAATGTATAGGCGCCAACTTTAATATTCGGTCTGGCTAGCTGACCCATTAGCTCATTAATACATATTTAGTGGGAATATTCAGAATAACAAAATGTTGTAATGTTGAAGCGTTTTAAAAAAACTGGGAAAATTACTTAAAACATGTCGCAGTTGTATTACAATAAACAGGCGCCATTTTCACTGTATAGTTTGCTGGCGCTTTATGGGTTGCTATATCGACCAATGTATTTTTTTCAATACGTGTGTTATACAATGTACAGGTGAATTGCGATCAATTGTGAAATACATTGTAAATGAAGGACAGTTCTCCACTGTTTAACCCGAAACACTGTGTAGTTTCGATGAGCTGAAAACTGTAAGAACATATTGTGTTTTCTTCTTTCTTTTTTTCATTCTTAAAAGGATTTTTTGTTCGATTCTTTACTACTCAGTAAACAGAGGACAGAGCTACTTTCCTGCCAGCCACGATTGACAGTGGTGTCATGTTTTGTTTACAAAGTTATCATGGACTTATCATCGATAGATCACTTGTCTTGTGTATAAAGCCTATCCGCAGGATAGGATTAATACATGTTCACAAGTGATCTGTCGATTAGCGTTAGCTCAAGTGGAGTGTACAATTTAAATTTTACTTAACAATTGTAAACAAAATATTACGCCACTGTTATTCTTGTTTGGCTTGACAGTATTTATGTTCAAATTTTAGTGATTATATTCCGATCATCTATTACAACAAAAGAGTGATATAAGAGACTGAATAACTGGTAGCCTAAATTCATTATCAAGGGAAATTTTCAGTGAAAACACACACAAAAACAACTAACCAGCTAATGAACATATTTTCTTCACTTTAGCAAAAAGTTAAGCACCATATAATTTTCTTTTTGCCTGTCTGCTTGCATTCATTCATGTTTGTCTGTTTGTTTTTCTTTCTTTCTTTCTTTAGATACTGGCTCGATCTCACTAAGCTGTGTGTCTAACGACATTTTAAAACCAATGTTTGATAGAACTTCCATAGATTTTGAGAGCGAGGTTGTGAAAAAATATATCAATTTTTCAGTAATGTCGGGATGGGTCTTCCTGTGTTTAATTTGTGCTAAGCAGAAGATAAAGTGTCCGGCTCAAGGACACAACACAGTCGAATCCGCAACTCATAGGTCACGAGTCTAGTCATCTATACTTCGTACGGGTAAGAGATGTTGGGCGGCATTTAGCTAAGTTCAACCCTTGGATGAAAACATTTTCTGGGCTTCGCCACCTATGTTTTGGCCAAAATGCTTTCCCATATTCACAGTAGATAATCACCTGACTTGCGGACAGTGGGCTTATCAGATGTTGCAAAGGATTTCGATGGAAAATCAATATATTTTGACATTTTCAAGGTGAGTGACCGCTTTTTTTTTGTGTTTTCTGCATGCATGCGTATAATGAAATTTCCAAAACGACGAACGTTCTTTAAGAACGTGTGATATGAAAAATGTTTGTACCAAAGTGGAGATGTGAGAATCTTACAGACGCTTCATAAAACATCAAAACGTAGCAGATTATCATCGGCAACTTGGTAAAATAACCCCAATCTGCATCAAACGTTTGTTGTTTATTTGCGAAATAATGCATAACCAATGGGTTATTTTCAGAAATAGGTGAAGAAAAACCATTTCCCTTTATATAAACATGAACTCTGGGGCCAAACCTTCCAAAAAGGGTGTTTTTTAATTCTATTACTGTTATGGACCTGTTGCCTCTTGACTGACCAAAATATCGATACTGTACTTTATCAAGTGCTGATAAAGTAAATTTTTGACTGACTGCAATACTGCCCTGAGTGTGGGACTTGCTGGTCAGCTGTTTACCGATTCGAGTACAAAAAACGATGAGAAAGGGTACTTTTTAAAGCTGGGATGTGCGCATCGCTGTCATCGCTTAGGATAGAAAATAAACGCTATTATTTTAGTAGGAATATTGATTTAAATCATAAACTTGAGTACAGTTTCAAACTCAAAATATAGCGCAATGATTGGCTACTTGTGGACACGTGTCCGTAAGCAGCCAATCATTGCCTTTCATTTTGAGTTTGAGAAAGAACTCGTTTTAAAACCTCAGGGCATGGTTACTGCTAACTACTCTCCATCCTGCTAGGGAAGGGAGCCAGAAAAGCTATTCGAGCAACAGTGCTTTTACCCACCGTTTATCTCTAGTATATACGTGACGTCGATATAGTAGCGACTTTAGATTTTCGAATCGAATTATAGTTACTATAGTAGGAACTAATGTTCGATTCAAAATGGGCCCTGGTAATTTTACAGGGTACTGGTTACCTGTTTTCAGTAATTGGCCATATGTGAATCGGAAACCAGCAATTTTTGTAGATATAGTGATGTAAATTTTCATTTTTAAAGGTTGTCGTAGTCTTTACCAAACCAGAAAAATGGTGGACGAGCAAAAATTCAGAAACATGGTGACCAACCAATTTATGGAGAATGTGGAATATTCGTGGGAGAAATATTCGTTTCTTACTGTATTTAGTAGTAAGTCTGCCTCAACTCTGGCTTTAGGATCCACATATCGTTGTTGTAGCTGTGCGCATGATCATGAATATTTGGAGTACATCCTTGATACAGGTGAGGTGAATGAGAAGTTGTACGATAAAGTAGTGAAAAGTTTAGCTATAGGAAAGTGTCATCATGCGGATGCAGTTTCTAAAGACCAGCTAGTCTCCACGACTATTACAGGACTACATATTGCAGCAGCAGTTGGAACAGAAAGGGCAGTTAAGGAAAACCTAGAGAGATGTTGTAGATATATGAGTGATTATGGAATTTTCAATCTGCATCCCTTTGATACTGCGATGTTGAAAAAACAAACTAATATTTGTAATTTATTTGTAAATTACTGGCTCAATCATGGCGCTGGATATTTATATTCTCCACATATGGCGACGGTAAATGATAAATCTTTGCATATTCAGGAAGTTAGTCGCCTTGAATTTTGTGTAAGACAAGCAAATAATCAGCTACTACAAACAATAACTACCAATTTGTCTAAAACCTCAAAGGGTATTAGAAATATTCAATGTATACTAACTCCATCAACCCCTAATAGGGGCTTGGCGCATGCTTTACAGCTCACTTTGAAATATCAATTAGTGCCACTACAACACACTCTAGTACAGTATATGCTCCTTAATAAATATGTCATACTGACTAAGGAAATCAGAAATGACTGTCTTTTGTTAGCATTAATGTATAATAACCACAAGCTTCTTGAACAAATGTTGAAATTTTTAGACTTCAACGGCTCGAATGAGAATACATTTATAAGCAAGTGTTGTACCGTACTGCAGAATAGAAAACAATGTACAAACTTACTCCATGATCGCCGCGTCATTCGACGAGTAAGTATGTCAAAAGAGGAACATATTAAAACCATTTTTACCTTGTTTTGCATATTCTACAATGATTTCAAAAATGAGCTCAAAAGCTTGTTAGAATCTGCACCAGGCATTCAACATGGGTTCATAAAAGCATCCCTCCTTAACCAGATACCTTCTTTTAGGCTTTATGATCATGACATTTTTGTAGCCCAAATAGTACTGTCTATCATAGAACTAGGTAAAAGTGAAACTTTGATACATGATGCTAAGTTCATTGTCCCACAGCTCAGAGAAATGCTGTTAAACTATTCAAGGTATAGTTTGCGCATCAGACACGCTGTAGAATTACTTATACACGAAAATGTTGAAATTGACACTGAGAAAGTCATTGAGCGTGACCGGAAGTTTTCTCTGGATCTGCGAATAGGAAGATTTTATCAGTACATTGCTGATGATAGAGAACATGGGATGTATGGTCACAACGGTGAAGATTTGGTGTTGAACTATCTCTGTCCATTCCTGCTAGAATGTGGGTATGACGTTCCAAGGCGCTGTTTGTTTGATATTCTTATGAAAAAATCTGATAAGGAATCTAAATTAGCAGAACAAGCATATATCAACAACTATCTAGACACTCCAAGATCACTACTGGTATGCTGTCGGAACTCCTTACGAAAACATTTTAGAGGAAGATATATTCACAGATTTGTACAAGTTTCAGGATGCCCACAGAAAATCAAAGACATTATTCTTTTGAAATATTTGCTACGCTGCATCAGAGAATAATCTAAAACCTGTATTTAGCAGCCACTTCAAGAAGGCCAAGGTTGGTTTCAATACCAACTATCACATCAGCTACCATCTGTGCTGAAGAACTTTGTTTTGTCTATTTTAATTGGCAACACATGACAGGTACTACTGTAAGGCAAAATTACCAAGCTATTAAGATGATGACACAAATCACATATATGGGTAGCAAATCTTTAAGCATTTGTGCGCATCTATCTAGTAGTGCTAGTGTTCTGAATATAGGCTAGACCCCCCCGGTTATACTTTTATTTTCATTTTCTTTCAACTGAGTGCATGTGCGGATCCAGAGAGGGGACAGGGGTCCGATACCCCCCCCCCTGAAAAATCACACAAATTTTGTGTTTCTCTGGAAAATCACAAAGCTACTAAGCCAGCATTCAATGTTGGCCAACATTGGCACGTCAGCGAAACGCCATTTAAATGGCGTTTCGCTGGCGAGCCGATGATGGCCCGTTTATAGTGGTATATGGATCCTCCCCCCCCCCCTCATCAATTAAAAAACTAAAAAAAAAAAAAAACGATGTCAGAATTGGACCCCCTCTGGCAAAACTGTCTGGATCCACGCATGGAGTGTGAATTTTGTCTTATCTTAAATAATAAATTGCCAATATTTTTGGCATTTTAACATTTATCAGCATGATAAATACAACATCTAAGAGCTAAGGGGCGAGACACGTCTTTATTTTCCAGCATTTTCTTTTGTTTTATGTAAAGTTGAAATTTCATGTTCAGTTGAGTCAAGATATAAATCAATATTCAAGAATATTGTTTGCCATTAATTACACCCACTGCTAAATTATTTCTTACTCTTTTATTTGTCCACTTCAAGAGCGCAGTATATGAAGAAGAAATGTGCATTTCAATATCAGCTGGATTAGATTAAAAGCCTGCATATCTTTATCTACACCAAGCATATATCTGCCAGCCTTAACAGGACGAACGAAGTTAAAGGATCATTGACGGTTTGGGCCTTATACGCCTATTTTTCTGATTCCCAGAACGCTGCTTTTGAGCTTCTGGTGGGGTGCATGTAGTATCAGCGAAATAGGTGAATCTGATGGCAAGAGCCAGCTAGCAAAATATTTTCAAAATTCCTACGCATTCGAGAGTTATGGCGGGTAGAAAGGGGAGGGGGTCTGAAATTTCATGGAAAATAAAAAGTGCTTTAAAAAGTGATTTCTACACGTTTTCTTGTTTTTTTTAATAGGCATGGTGATATCTATTGAACATACCATATGCAGAGTATTAACGAATCACGATAATTGATGAAATTGTTTAAAAAACAAAATATGTTTTGTAATAAAATGATTTTGGGAAGATAATTTAGAAGTTACCTGTACATTTTTGACTACATGTACTACATGTATACAAAACTGAAAGCTCAACAAAAGAAATAAATATTTTTGAAGGAATGAAAGTGTCCGATTTAGCATTGGAAAGTTAAACTGATTCTAACTAGATCCTTTGAATATTACTTTTGCTTTGTTTAAAGAGCATAGCATGTTGAAAGTATTTTAAGTGTCCGAAATTTTATGGTATACATATGCATGTATATCACTATATGAGACGATATATTGAACACTAACGTATTTACCTGTTATAACTCTTTGCATGCCAGTGGATAATTTTGTCGTCTGCCAATAGTCTTTTGCAAACAGTTTGAACCCAGATGAAGACCAGAATGTCGGTCTTGATCTTGGCTAGTAAACTCCAAATGATGTTCAGTCAGTAGCTTAACACTCATAGAATATCAAAGCGAAAAGTAAAGGCTCTGATAAGACTGCGCGCATGTGCAGGCTGATCTGGGGCTTTGCTGGTCACACATACCACGTTGTTGGAAATATCATGTCTCGGCTCATGTATAAGTATTATTCTCTATAATTGAGCCATGACATGTGATTTCCCACAATGTGGCATTTTGACAAGTGTGGACTCAGGCGAGCCTGTGCAGCCTCCTCTTAAGCTTTGAAACTCCAAATGATGTTCAGTAACTAGTTTAACACTCATAGAATATGCAAGTAAATAGCAAAGGCTCTGACCAGACTGCGCGTATACACAGGCTGGTCTGAACCTTTGTTAGTCTCATATACCACACAATTGGAAATATCATATCGCAGCTCAATATTATGTATATTTGCTCTCGTGTTGTGTTCTTATTGTTTTATTCAGTATTAACCACAGTAATAAAGATTACAATACGTGTAGTCAACTGTGTAACTGTGCAAAACTGACACTCAAAATAGAAAAACAAAGATCTTAATGACAATTGGTAGCTTAATGAAGGTTGAAAGTATTGCAAAATGCTCCCTTTGGAAAATTCTGCAATACTTGTAATCTGCATTAAGCAATAATTGGAATTGAATCCCAATTTGTTGTCTTTTTGATAGTGACCATTTTACACAGGTTTTACTCTACATGTTGTAAACTTCCTTGAGCAAGAAAATTAATCCTAGCTTAGTACTGGTTCAACCCGGTAAGACCCATCCCTTTATAACTGAAAGATTGTTGATGGGACGTAAAGAATCAAATCAAACAAACAAAAGATGTTTTAAACTGAAAAATACAGTTGGCTCATTAGCGCATCCATACTTGGTTACATTTCGTGTTTTTGTTGTTGTCTGTTAACTGTAACATTTTATTTTACAAAAAAGAAATCAAGAACACACTAAGCAGACGACACATCGAAAACGCTTGAAATTTAAAATACTATCCCATTTAGGTTAGTCAACATGAGTAAGATATTCGTCTTGAAAATAGAAGCTAAACAATCAAGTGATCTGCGCTTCATTTTATAGAAGTTATTAATTTGCAGCAGACGACAATTGTCAATTGTGCCGTTTTTTCAAAAATAATAAATAAGGCATGATATTTCATGAGAATCGTCAGCTGGCAGACAATTCTCATGTAATATCATACCTTTTTTCTGTCGAAAATTGGGAAAGATGTCGCAAAATGTGTCGCCTGCTGCAGTCGTCATCGGCACTTTAAGGTTAAATATATTTTATCAGCCAACTCTCCGCCCTTGAATTCTGCCTTTGTTGAGCCCATTATTGGTTTGCTACCATGAACGCTTCCTGACTTACAACAAAACAATCGAATAAATTTAACTGAATTTATGAAACAAAAAGGGCCTATAACTAACAGACAATTCAACCTAAAGAAAACTAATAGTTGAGCCACGATTGGCCAAGCTAAAGACCTGCAACAGGCACCAGCCCATCTGTTACGATGTCGAATTATAGGAACATCAGAATCAGTGATGGTTGCGTATACGCACAAATACGCAAGGGTTTAGGTATGCACCTGGTCATCTATATGAACTGTGATATGATACCTTTTCTACTATTAGTCCAATATAAGGGCGGTTTTTCTGAGATAGGTTTCACTGTTACTTTATTTATTAACGGGAGCATTACCTTTCTCGCAGATTTTATGCATTTCTTCCTATATAAAGGGGGGAATTGTCCATTTTCATTAGGGGACATAGAAAAGGTACCAGTGTCAGGTACGTCGTAGAGACGCTGTTCATTATTCTAGACAGGTACGTGAAGTTATATATATATGACCGTGTTAAAATTGTACATGTTAGAGCTATGGCGATTTAGTGTTATTGCATTGAATCGCGATGTCTCTGGCAGGTCGCATTTACTGAAATAATAAGTCACTCGTTTTCTATTTTGTCGTCAGTTGAATCGGCCAGCATTCCGTGTATGGGTTCTATCGGGCGTTACCAATAACGTCCCGTTTTTTTGGCAAAAATAGCGAATGTTACGCACTTGTGTATCAATCTACGCACATGCGTAGTGCCTAAAAATCCTTTGGGACCCTTGTTGCTGCTATAGTAGAGCTGTCCAGATGGACTTGAAGGGTTATTTTGGCCATATGTGGTTGCAGGCTATGTCGGGTCTGCACATAAAACCATAATTGCATGCTGGAGGATTTACCGGAGACACTAGGTGGATAAACATTTTAGCAGCTAGGTTTTAGGTTGTTGTGATTTATATTGCATGGTTTGGAAAGACGATTTGACTTCCAGAGATAGTTTGCTTTCTGTAGCGACATCGAGTTATATCTAACACATATGCAAGTTAAGGGTTAGGTGCGTACACTAAACACACTCACATAAATAAGGTGCTAGCTGACATGTACATTTAGAGATTAGGTGGTGTTCACCAAAATACATGTAAAATATTGTGCATTATTCACGCGTAAAACAGCAGAAATAAATTTCGCAATATTGATTTAAATAATATGTTTGACGATAGGTCATAATTATCTGTTTACTACTGATACGATGTGCAAGTACAAAATTAGCAAGTGGACAGGGTGATGTCGGACGTGACGTCCAAACGTTACGTTTGCACCGCGTTGTTCAACGTTTTCCTGGAATTTCAAAGGGAATAAGTATCAGTATTTGTAAACTACGAAACTATCTAGATTACGTGACCTGAAAGGGAAAAAGGCCATGGGTTCTCAATGTTTCTGCTACGGAAGCGTACTGTAGATTTTTGTAATACATTTGTTTGTTCGTTTTGGCATATGAGGTATCGTTAGCGCTGACATAGGCCAGTCACTAAAAATACTCCTCTATCTCACATATTTTGAGTGTGGATGTTTAGAAGAGCGGATCCATCCTAACTGCGTAGGAGCCGCTAGCCATACACCCACGGGTGAGGGCTAATCACGCGCATATAGGGTTAGGCTGTAGTTTTTTAAAAAGGGGTCACAGAAATTGTTTTATTTTGTGAACTTGAAACGAGCAACTCCATTTTGACACAAGAGAGAGATTCTGAGTAACCAAGATTCTATAGGTAGATTTGTTTTTTGGCAGAATTATCTCTGAATGTGTCCCCTCCTAAGTTAGGGGTGTTAGGGGTAGAGTGCTGTGGAGCCATTTAATCAAAACCTAAGGGCACATGATAGTTCGTCCCCTTAGGCCACTGAAAGTGTGGGGTCAGGCTTCAGGATTCACTATCCCTGATCGTAGTTAGAGGTCAACTATATAACCAATGAGTTGACAAGCCAACAGGCTGGAATCGCGAATCAATAAAAAAATGACTTAAAGAGTCAAGATCGCAATCAAATACACCGGTTATAAAAGAAAGAACCCCATGAAAGTATAACTGACGTCATAGGCCGGTGTGACGTTGATATATTAACTCATCTCAGAGCCTATTGACTAAAAGTCAACATTGTGTAGCCAAGAAGATGGAGTTTTTCGCGAATTGCATAAATTACTACAAAATATAGAATACCGCAGAACTAGAGATTAGAAGCGCCCAGTTTTTTTAGATCTTTGATTTATATGTGAATTATATTCTTTACGTTTCTTATTTCTGACTAGTTGACGTACGTCTAGAGCAGGACACTCTAAGATTAATTCTTATAGAAGCTATCTTAGAATGGCAACTTGCCCTAGTATAGGATGGTCAACTAGCCAGAAATAATAGCGAATGTGGTGTCGTTGTTTCATTAATGTGTTGTCGATGTTTTTAGTACATAAAGTACTGACTGAAAGGTTATTACTAGTTGTGTGCATTATTTTTCCCTGGTAGCATCGTCACCGCCTAAAGGAATTTTCCAATAAGATTTCCCCTCTTTCGTCCTAACCGGCTTTATGTCATAACACCATCAGACTTTTAGGCTCAGTGTTGTCTTCAGTCTGAGGCCCAACCCACCATCATGTAATAAGATATGAACATGGCTATGAATCCTTACTCAGTTTTTATCTAGGCATGCAGACGGTCCCATAATATCCATCTCATAACCGCTCTTTTATAATGTTTTTGAAGAACATTTTAACTGGCCAGGAAAAGAAGGCTTTCCAATGATATTTTTAATTTCATAAACTAAATCAACCTAAAATACTGGTACAGGCAAACCCTGTTAAAGAATTTTTTTCAAACCAACTATATTTTACAATTAACTCTGAGTATCTGTGGTATAATTTGGAAAGTGCCACACAAAAGTAATGTCAGCGATAGGCTTGTCTTAGTAACAAAGCAGTCAACTTTTTAATCCTTTAAGCACCAAGAAAAAATGCATCTGAAAATATCCTCTGCTGAAGTCGTCTGCTACAAATATTTGCCTAACATTACTGACGAATTAAGTATAGAGGTAAACAGTGTGGACCCAGAACAGACTGCTCCTATAGGAGCAGTTTGATCTAGGTCCACAATAATTGCCATAGAGGCTTCTTAAATATTTCAGCAGACGAGAAAAGCAGACGACTTTTGTTGCGATTGGCGCTTTAAGGGTTAAAAGATACAGAATGAGGATCTCTTCTATCCAGAAAAACGGAAACAAATAATCTAAAAACTAAAATCATATAACATTTAAATTTTAAATGAAACTATGCCATTTGATGCTGGCAAGTACAAATTCAAAAATGGGCTTCAGTAAAAGATCCATGTTTGGATCAGAATTTCAAGCATTTGATGTTTAGAAATAAATCGGTAATTTAGCAAAACGTGAAGATCCTGATGAAATGCTGCTGGATTTTATCAGAGTCTGCAATGATGCTATGACAAAAGCAATCTTCAGAGAAAGACATACAATATGGTGTGGAAATAATATCCTGTGATCATTCAATATATCGAATGGACCATCCTGACTTTATGGAAATTTAAGGGTCTATGTGTATGTCATCCTTGCTAACACGGGAAGGATACACAACAATTGACCTTTGAGGCGCCAATCACGACTGCAGCAGACGACAAATTTTGCGAGATCTTTCCTAATTTTCGAAAAAAATAAAGTATGATATTACATGAGAATTGTCTTGCAGCAGACGATTTTCATAAAATATCATGGCTCAATGTTATTTGTTCTTTTTTAAAAGTGGAAAAGGATCATTGACGGTTTGGGCCTTATACGCCTATTTTTCTGATTCCCAGAACGCTGCTTTTGAGCTTCTAAAGTGGCGCATGTAGTATCAGTGCAATAGGTGAATCTAATGGCAAGAGCCAGCGAGCAATATTTTCAAAATTGCTACGCACTCGAGAGCTATGGCGGGTAGAAAGGGGAGGGGGTCTGAAATTTCATGAAAAATAAAAAGTGCTTTAAAAAGTGATTTCTACACGTTTTCTTGATTTTTTTTGGTCGCCATGGTGATATCTATTGAACATACCATATGCAGAGTATTAACGAATCACGATAATTGATGAAATTGTTTTAAAAACATAATATGTTTTGTAATAAAATGATTTGGGGAAGATAATTTAGAAGTTACCTGTACATTTTGACTACATGTACCGTAAATAATATAAAACGGAAAACTCAACAAAAGAAATAACTATGTTTGAAGGAATGAAAGTGTCCCATTTAGCATTGGAAAGTAAAACTGATTCTAACTAGATCCTTTGAATATTACTTTGCTTTGTTTAAAGGACATAGCATGTTAAATGTATTTCAAGTGTCCGAATATTTATAGTAAACATATACATGTGTATCCCTATATGAGATAACACTAAAGTATTTACCTGATATAACTCTTTGCATGCCAGTGGATAACTTTGTCGTCTGCCAATAGCCTTTTGCAAAGTATGGACCCAGATGAAGACCAACAGAATGTTGGTCTTTATCTGGATCCAAACTGTTTGACACTCCGATGGTGGTCCTGAGTGGTTTATTTTTAAAAACTTAATTTTGAAGAAAGTCAGCAGACGAAAATAAAAACATGAACAATTCCCTAGCATGCAAATAGATAAGTACAGGACGTTTGCAAAAGAATGTGTCATTTAAAAACAGTGAGAGTTTTTCTTTTGAATAAATGCATAAAACCTTGCTAATTCTACTTTAATCTTTAAGTACTTTATATTAAACTAGCACAGAATACAAAGCAATTAGGAGGTTGGTTCTAGAGAACTTCATTACTGTCATTAATTTCTTATTTGGTAGAAAAGGCATTTTATGGGCTTGGGCCCTTGTTTTCGGAATGCTGAACATCTTCCTCCCCTCCCCCCTTGTGCCACCATATAATGTGTAAAATATTGTACACATATACATGCAAAAGCTTTTGCTGGCACACGGGGGGGGGGGAATGATACAACAGCATGAATGTTAGATTCTATTTATCATATGACATTAAGATATCTTTGAAGTTTCATTGCTGACGGTAAAACATTATAATATTGTCATTATGTACGCAACGTTGTTATGGACGTCATAACGTTTCCCGTAAATCGATAAACCACTAGTGGTTTACAGATTTTATTGCATGGCGTTATTTCACTCCCAGAAGCGACGTCATATGATAAAAAATGTTTTCGGATTTCTATATATTTTAATGTAAAACTGATTGTTCTACCCAAAAGTTTACATCTTTGAAGCATTTAATACCGAAAAACGGATTTCACAGCCATAAAGTACTCAGGTCAGGGTCACGCTTAGGGATGTCAGTTACAACGCAAGGTGGTTCTGGACGACAATTCGTTACGGGCCAATGACGACTGCTTACCTGTGCTGGACGACAGGGAACGGGTTTTAGATGACAGATTTAGGGTTTTGGACGACAGTTGAGAGGGGCACCACACACAGACGTCGTAGAAAATGATAATATAGTGTGTTTTGCTATTTTAAATAATTCCAGTCATATTAGTGTTTGTAAGTTTGACATTAGAAGTACAAACACCATAGATATTTGTAGTTAAATTGTAAAACTCTGGTCTGGAAAAGAAACTTCAGAAATGTGTAATTTGTGATTAATTACTTGCGTTCTCGTCATGAAATAAGCATAAACGGTCAGACAATAGATCCCACATGATTTTCAGTCAATTGTAACATGTCCTTCTTAAAAGAAAACTGAAAACCTCAAAAATTTCATTTTTCTAATGTTACTGGTTAGAGACGACTGTGTAACAGGCAATAGACGACGTCAGTTTTTCTGTAACAGATGTGAGACGACATTTTCTTTTTTTTCACGAACGCTCGAGTAGATGTAAATACTGCTCCGAAGCCTATTCAAGTCCTGAAGAAGTACAGCATTGTGCGACCTCCCTTTGAATGTTAAAGGTTAATACCATATATGGGATTGGTGGCATTTCAGTCCTCTGGTTCCAGAGAATATTTAAAAGGGGTTTTACCTTATTTGAGCATGGCGGCATATTAGTCACAAGACCAAGAAGTTAGTTAGTATGATCAGGAAATACAACAATCATAAACTCCAGACCAACCCACTACATCATGAGGAAAAGCCACTGAACCTTTACAGTAACAAGATATCCGCAAGACAATAAAAGCAAAGCCACCAGCTCTCTCTTTCTCTTCAAGATGATTGCAAAACTAGGAAGGGTGCAAAATAATGCATACCAAAACAAAGACAAACACAGAACCCCCATAATAAAAAGTAAATTAAACAATAGATCAACAACAAGAGAATCACCGCCTTAGAAGGGACAGCAGCCTAAGCAAAGGGGGTGGGGGCTTAAATGCATTTTAAGATCATTCAAATAACTATCGTCCCTCCATCTTAAAGAGTCTCCATATGAAATTCGATTGACATTGTGGTTTCAAAGGAGATGTTTGATAATGTTGACGAACAGACAGACGAATGGAGGCTGGAGTCATTTGTATACTATTAGCTCACCTCGGAGCCTTCAGCTTTGGTACGCTTAAAACGTTCTTTTATTCAACCATGTATGATATGTGACTTACACTTTGTCAGACCTGGAGCTTATTAAGGACAATTGCGGGTAATACTTCCCACATTAACATCTTTTTAATTGTTTGCATACAGTTTGCTTTATGTATGGACTGTCAATTTATGAAATAAAAAAAGGATATGTCACTACACTCGATTTTTCATAATCTCACATGGAAGTTTTCAGCAATTTACAAATTTTCTGAAAAAACCCAAGTCCTTAATATTAAGCTAATATGCACTGCTAAAATATTTAAAGGAACACCTTGTTAATCCCTGCCATATAGACAAGCCATACATTTCACTAGACCATAAGATAGAAACCCAGTTTCTTTTGATATCTTAGCAAAGAGAGTAAAAGTATTGGACCAAAAAAAAGCATTAGACTAAACAATCACTGCTCAAGTCCATGGCTTAGATTTTGTAATTTTTAATTTTTTGAAAATGGCGATTTTTTCTGGAACTCTGTCGAATCCTTGGAATTTTCAATAGCATAACCTAATGATTTCTGTAACATTTAAAGGCTATTGAGTGTACAAAAATGATGGTGTTGTGATGTTTGATCGAGGAAATTGTCTTTGAATTTGGTTTTGAAAAAAGGGGTATTTTTAAAAAAAATCCATTTTAACATAAAGCGTTCCATGGAGATTTCTGGAAAGGGCTTACCTCATTTTTATTAAGAAACATCACCCTTGATTGGTAGCCAAACTATTCACAGGACAAACATGTTTTCGCCTTATTAATCCAACTCTTGCAATGAGTCGGAATATGGGTGCATTTGTATTGTGATCAATGCCAAAACTCGCAGTGTTCCTTTAATTATTTTGAGCAGTGTATTTGTAATCGCCATCCAGCTTCCTTATTTTAATTTTAATTATTGGTCATGACCTCAAGCTTTCAGAAAATGTGAAAATGTATTTGTTTTCCCAAGCCATGTCAAGATACAGCATGATATATTTTGGTTATTCCCCCGTAAAAGGATTTCGATTTTTGGAGTAAATTATATATAAAAAATCTGACGTAAAAAATCTTATTTATTGTTATTTTTTCATGGACTATCATTTGACATTTAAGAAAAAAGGAAAAAATGGGGTCACCAGACTTATTATATTGTGGGAGGGCCAAAGTTATCCCCACCCCCACAAATTTCGAGGATAACTCAATTTAAAAATTTAAGGAGTGTAATTTTTGTCATTTATATAATTCCATATTTCTTGTATGAAGTAATTTTGCATTACATGGGGAAAAAGAAAAAAAAATGGAAAAAAATGTGTAATAATGTAAATAAGTGCCCACCCTGGAATCGACCATGGTCCTCTGGTTCAAAAGTCTGACACGCTAAGCACAAGGTCACGATATCAAGTCATGAGCGTCTTGAAATAACAGTACATAATCCGAGTATTGGCCATATTTGTATTCTCATACAGGGTAAATGACATTTCACCCTCGGTCAAAAACAGAAGATTCTTTGGTGTAAGATATATTTAATAAATCCATCACTGTCGTCTCCACCTGCTACGCTGTCGACAACAACCTGTAAAAAAATATTTGCAGTCGTTACACATCTGTAACATGGAAAAATGACTGCAGTACATTTGTTTTGGTTTTAAAAACGCGTTCGTCTAAAGTAAGCAGATTTATAAGAAAGTTCTTTCTTGGTCTATGTGATGGACAATGCGATGTTTAATCACATCAAGTCATAAAATGTTCAAAGAAAACGAAAGTGAAAGTACTAAATAAGGATATGAGGACATGTGTAGTAGTAAAATACAGTTTCAAGAATAATAATGTATCATATACGAGTTAACTGGATACAGTTGCCATGCTCTACATGATTGATCAAGTTTAGATAAGTGTCGTGGACAAATATACAAAGACAAAATAAGATGCTTGCGTTTTATTGTATCTTAAGTCTCCCGAAAACGATACACTATCAATAGCACAAACCTGTATTTAGAAATATTTCGTCTGGAACCCGTAACGTACTGTCGTCCAGAACCACCTTGCGTTGTAACAGACATCCCTAAGCGTGAGGGTAGCTTCAAGGTGAAGAAAGGGACTATTGACAAACTTTTATTTTTACTGAAAACCATAGGCATTTACCCATAGCAAGTGTCAATGATCCTTTTGAAAGTGTCGTCTGCTGCAAATTGTAGGAGGCGCTTTATGGATTAAAGGAGTTTTAATAAGAGTTCTCAACCAAAAAATTACTTCCTTATTTCACAATGAAAACATATTTTGTGGGTACTCAAAAGAACCTGCTCAAAAAGATGGTTCTTTTGAGCACCCAAAACATATGTTTAAACCGATGGGTAAGAAAATATTTACAGTTTACGCTCAGACCTTTGATGGCGTTTGGATACTCCATTGGCATCATAATTATGGCACCATATTGGTGTTCGTAGACCGCTCCATCATTATAAGGCATGTTCTTTAGTAAAGTCTCCATGATTTGGTTACAGGCGTTAAGATGAGAGCGCATAATACAAAAATCAATTTTCATAATTCTCAATAAAAACATATGGTGTGGGTACTGAAAAGAGCATCAAAAATATGTGTTAATTGATGGGTCAGAAAATATTTATAAATTTACATTTAAATAATTTCAGGGGGTTCTAGATCTATGCAACAAGTACGTACTATATTGATGGCGTTTGGCTACCCCATAGGCATCATCTCTATGGCCCCATATTGCTCATAGACAGCTCCGTCCTTACATGGCATTTTCTTTAGTATAGTCTCCATGTAGTGGTTACTGTATACAAACACTAAAACGTTGGTAGAATACACCTCCATATACCTCCCGCTGTGGTTGTGTTCAACCCTAGAATTACAGAAAAGTCTTACATTTCTACTTCTACTTTGATACTGCCCAGGGCCGAAGCATCATGCTTAAGTGTCGTCAGCAACAAGGTTAACACATCATTTATACAATTAAATACAATGTGTAGGTATGCAGGCGTGTCTGGAACTGGTCTGCATCAACGGCGTGCACAAGGTCTGTGAGTAGAGCATTTTGTTCTTGTAGTCAAACTGCGCTTGCGAAGTTGATTGATCAGTGGATGTGCATAGATAACGAAGATTTTGTAGACTGCTTATTCGTTGATTTCAAAAAAGCTTTCGACGTCGTTGATCACTTGATTCTGTTTTAAGAAACTCATTAACTATAGATTTAAAGTACAAATCTATGGCCTGGCTTACATCTTATCTTAGTGATAGGCAACAAGCATTCGTCCATGGAAAGGGGTTCTCTGCATTCGCGTTTATTATATCTGGTGTTCCACAAGGCCCTATTCTAAGACCAGCCCTATTCTTATTATTTATGAATGGTCTACCCCTCTTCATGAACTATTGCTTCTCAGATTTCTTTGCAGATGACGCAGCTCTCCACATCCATGATAACAAACCCGATAAGGTAGAAGAGAAATTGCAATGTGGCGGAGATAATGCAAAGGATTGGAGTCAACAAAATAATATGCACATCAATTATGACAAAACGAATTATATGATTTTAGGCAGAACAAATAAACAGAACGTATCTCATGAGTTTGATATTAGAATAGATGACAAACACATTAAAAAGACGCAGAACAATAAGCTACTAGGGATACATATTGATGATAAACTTTCTTGGTCTTCCCATATACGCCATATATGTTCCTCAATTTCATCAAAGATATCTTTATTAAGACAGTGATCAAATATGTTTCAACTGATGTTCAAAAAAGTTTTAGCAAGGATATATTTTGCCCTTAATTGATCATGGATCAGTGGTATAGGGGACTACTTTCTCATCAAACCTTGACAAAATATCTAAACTCCAAAAACGTGCAGCACGAATAATATTACATGCAGATTTCAATACTCCGTCAGCGGAAATGTTTAAAGAATTAAGTTGGCTACCAATAGTAACACGATTAAAATACAACAAGGCGTCTTTACATACAAAGTCATGTACAATTTGACAGCCCAGTATATCACGGATTTACTGAAGCCAGTAGCTGAAACTCATAATCATACACTGCGATCGTCGGTCCATGGTGCATTAGCTATTCCAATCCTCGCTCTAACTTGTTTGATAGGTCATATTCGTATACAGCACCCAAACTGTGGAATTCGATTACAATTCCAATTCGCAATGTATAATCTTTAACAAGTTTTAAAAACAGGACCAAATCCGTATTATGAATAGTTTGTTGTGATATTTCGTGACTATATCAATAGTCCATTCAATTCTTAACTGAATAATCTGAATAACTCTGTTCGGTCACCAACACAATATCCGTGATGGAATGCCATATCTCCTGTCATCTGTTCTAGCACCTTTCCTGGTAGTAATCTTGGATGACGGAAGTCCATACATGTGCCTCCCACGTGTATCACCTCACCTGGTATAACAACAAATCAACAACTATACTTAAGGAATCTTCTAACGCATAAAGTAAATTATTTACTACAAAAGCTTAATTATGTTATTTTTGTTAAATATTCTGTTGTTAAGCAAAAATTCAATAATATTCACATCACGTGTGAAAATATCAGAACAATACCTTGGGTTTTACGCAAAATACAGTTTATTTAATTTGAAAGGGTCAAAATCGAAAGTCAGAAAAATTGGAATTTAGGCTCAAGTCTGCGTTTCAGCGAGGCAATTTTAATTTCATTTGTCGCGAGGCAATTTTAATTTCATTTGTCATGCTGAACTATGAAAAATGTCATTTTATAAATTAGTGAATGATGCACAAATCATGGTGGGCCAGACTTCAGACTCCATGACGACACTGGCATAAAACTTTTCATTGGTGGGTCAGTGCTTGATGTTTGTCTTTGGCTGAGCTCACCATGGATCAACTGGGTTTTTTCTTCAGCTCTGACTGTCTGTGAGTTGATGCTGCATTTCATCTGGGTATGCACTGTGTGCTAAGATTAAACCAACCCTCAGGGACAGAAATACATCATAATTTAGAAAATTCTACCTATGACCTTTAACCCATATAAGTCAATATAAGCCTAGCGTCCTTTTTCTGGGACATCGGCAAACAGTGCAAAACCAGATATGACGCCGCAAAACCCGGCGTCTGATCAAGTTGCCCACTGTTTGCTTATAGAAGGTTCTTTTAAAATTTGAATAAAATAAAAAAAAATACCACCGGACAACCCTTAAAACGGAAACGGAATGGTCCTATTGATAGGAATTTGCCTTAAATGGGTTAGAATGACCAATGGGTAGTATCATACTTATTGTATCAAATTGGCCCAAATTCAAACTCATCCAAGCTTTAATGGTTGTCCTTGTTACCTGCAAGAATGATAAAGATCCCTCCAAAAATGAACGCACTTATGTGCTTACAACATTTCTCTCATTATATTCCTATGAATGTTTTCCCAATCGTTTTAAGGGCAGCTAAGGAGAAGAATAACATAAGCTTTAAGCTTTCGTTCTAATCCTTTTACATTCTGTAACTTGTATATATTTGTATTTGTATCTTACCAAGTTGAAATACAATATGTTTAAACTAAGGGCAGCTAACTCCGTGGACCCTGTTCCGATCTTGCCGAATTTCGAACCCATCCAAGCTTTTATAGCTGTCCTTGTAACCTGCAAGCATAAAGATGATCCAATTAAAAATGAAGGTGCTAGAGTGCTCACACCATTATACATTCAGTTTCAGACGGTCAAGGGCAGCTAACTCAGTAGTCGGTGATGGGATCTTTCAGAAATTCAAACTCATTCACGCCTTTTTTAAAGTTTGTCCGTGTTACCTGCAAGAATGATGAAGATCCATCCAAAATGAAGACACTAGAGTGCTCTCAACACTTTTCACATTATAAGTCTATGGAGATTTTACCAGACGTTCAAGGGCAACTCACTCTGCAGACCCTGGTCCGATCTTGCCGAATTTCGAACCCTAGCTGCCCTAGTTACCTGCAAGAATGAAGACGATCCAGTTAAAATGGAGGAGCAAGAGTGCTCACAAAATTTTCCCCATTATAACACTGTGGGAGCTTAAGGTGCCATGGAAACAAGAGTTCTGATCCAATCTGGCCCAAAACATTATGCAGCCTTTCCCTCACCCCAATGATGCTCCAGATAAAATTTGATTTAAATTGACCTGCTGGTCTCAGAGATATTTCCTGTTTGAAAGTTTGAACAGACGCACGGACAGACCCAGGCTCAAGTCCCATCCTATAAGCTTCCCCGGAGCCTTCGCCTCAGGTGAGATTATAATCCTAACGATCCGAGAAGCTTAGACATCTTTATTACAAACTGTTAACAGGTGAGCCATTTTTTGCTAATGCTTTGTTTTAGGCTATTATTGCTATGGGCAGAATATCGACCCGTTTATGTTTTTACAACATGACGGTGAATTGTGAAATACATGTTGGGCAATATCTCTCTTTGTGTATTTACCATTTTGTGTGTAACGTGCTTTCAAGAAGCTTGGCAAAAAGTAAGTTTTACCGCAATCGTGCGTTTTTACTCGTTTTTAAATCAATAATTCAAAACCCCCACCCTGGTAGGCCACGTGCAACGATTTTAATATATTTTGTGTAAGCGGCGAATTCCTTATAACCTTTGCAAACAGTTTGGACCCCTATCAGGACCGACAGAACGTTAAAAAAGAACGTCGATCAATGCTCAGTTCAACTTTTTTCTAGTTTGTGTACTAAGTCACTTTAACTTACTGTAGCCTATAGATAAGTTAAAAGTGACGTAAAAGAGCATACCAACACTTGAAGGTAATACAGGTTATACCGTTATTAACGGTAAAAAATTATATTAATACCTGACAAAGGTTTTCAAAATAAGGAAATATTATACCAAGCCGTCATAGCTCAGTCGGTTGAGCCGAGGCAAATACTTGTATCTATATCTATTAACGAGAGATTTAAAACAGGGGAGGGTTCGAATCCCACACGATTGATTTTTTTTTTCATGAAGGAGATATTTTAAAATATCATTATTGCTTAAACAAGACGTTTTATCATATTTTTGTTATATTTTAAATGTTTTTACTATAGTATTCTTTGAGTGTTTTTTGTGTGTGTTTTTGTGAGTTTTTTCTAGTTTTTTTTACATTCTTCACATATTCATTTCATTACAATACAATACCAAACAATGCAAAAGAGGTCAGCACAAATATTCTTCGTCTGCTGATTCTGTGTCGGAATAGTCTGAGCACTCTGTTGCGGTGTCTGTGTCTTCGTCACTGGAGGGCACCTGAATAACTATCTTCTCCATCTTCGCTTCCACTATGATTAATAGAAAACCAACTGCTGCAAAGCTCAAATTTGTAAGTGGGTGGTAAACGACAAGGCTTTTTGTAAAACAGCTGTTTCTAAAAAATATGAAAGGAGAGTAGACTTACATGTATGACAAAACATGTCATCAGGTCATTGCCTTCTTTCTGCTTTTTGTTTTCTGTCATATCCGATAAAAATAATAATTGTCATCATTCACAAACATAAAATATCAAAAAACAAAGATAAAAAAATATGCCGTGATTGGGGTTCGAACCTTCAATTGCAAAACTTCGGCACAGTGGTCTACGATCTTACCACCGCGCCAGCCCAACTTTGACAATTATTAATGATAAAAGAATATAATGTACAAAGTTGGCGAAACCGTTTTACCTATTTATATCAATGGACAATGTCCAATTATCAAAACATGCTCTGACGTCACTTTGAACTTATCTAGTAAGGACAATACTTGTTTCATGAAAGGTCATAAATTAAAAGGGGAACATAAATTCTCTTAATTTGCTTGTTATTTCATAAATTGACTGTCTTTGCATGAAAGAAACTGTAAAGTATTGAACAGATTTTAATGTGGGGAAAATTTAGTAGCAAAATTTTTGTTTAACAGATGATTTATAATTGTACAAGTATCTTGCTGAAAAAAATGTTTATTATAATTAATCTAATACTGGGCCATATCAGCCCGCAACGATACGCAGGTCAGCCTTTTAACTTGTGAAGATGTATTACAAAGGCCAAAACCTTTCAGGTAATATTCAGATAATATCGCCTTAACTATCAAATTTACAATCTGCCTTTCTCAGCTTGTTCTGAGTGAATGATTGCCTGTATTATTGATATCATCTGGAGATATTCACTCTAATCCAGGACCAATGTCCTCTGTTTCGTCATTTAGTTCAGCTACTTTATCTACATGCATATCAGTCTCAGTCTTTAATTCTGAAAATCGCCCCACCATCCCTTATTTGTACTTTAAAATGTCCAGACTGTATCCAAACTGGACATTCTTCATACGGAGCTTATTGACATTGACATACTAGCGTTCACAGAGACTTGGCTAAGTCAGTCACCACATATGACATGGACGGACCCAGAATGGAGGGGGGGGGGGGCGGGAAAGGGGTCCAGACCCCAGAAAATTCACCAAAATATAGGGTTTCTGATCAATACTGGTCCGGATCCCCTGAAAAATCACAAAGCTACCAAGCCAGCATTCAATGTTGGGACAACATCGGCCCGTCAGAGAAACGCCATTTAAATGGCGTTTCACTGGCGGGCCGATGATGGCCCTTTTATCGTGATATTTAGATTCTCTCCCCTCATCAACAAAAAAACATTGCCCCACTCCCCTCTGATAAAACTTTCTGGATCTGCGCATAGGTGATCTTCATCCTGGCACTTACAGTAGACTGGGACGCAAAGATCGTCCCACAGACGCATATGGTGATTTTCTGGTTTATATAAAGGATACTATATATTTTCGAATAAGTTACAACCTTGAACATTAAGTGTTTGAGGATTGAGGTTGAAAATAAGTCAAAACACATCTTGTTTGGCGTTACAGATAGCGTCTATTATGTCTATTCACTAAGCAGTCGACAAGAGAGTTATTATTATAAAACAATCCATCTTTACAAAAGGTTCAAACTCTGTGTAACGAGTTTGCTTCTCATCCTATTAAAGAGCTGATTCAAACCAAGATAAACCAGGGGTCGCAGGTTCTATTCCCGGCTTCTCCATAAAAAACACTTTCGGCGATCCTTCGGGTGCTACCGTCATATAATAAACACACATATCATAAACCCTCCCGGCCCAAGACTGGTTACTACCCATGGAAAAGCCACAAAAAATTAACGAGCTGATTCACTTTTCTGAACACTCTATCTGTAACATTGATATAGCACTTGTTGACATGTTAGATCATTTTGATAGTTCTTATTGGAGTAGGGGATCCATTTATTAAAGCTGTATAGTCTGTAACTTTTGATCTTCTTATTTTGGAAATAAAGTTTCTATTTTTCAGGAGTAGTTTAAACATATTTTATTTCAACTTCATGACATACATACATATATATATATATATACACACATTACAAAAGGATTAGAACGGAAGCTTAAAGCTTATCTAGTTCATCTCCTGACAATATTCAGCTGCAAAAATGTAATGGCGCTCATTCAATATCAGATGTAAAAAGCGCAAAATGGCAAACATGACAGAAATATAGTCAATATAATACAAATTGTGATAACTCCACCT
Organism: Loripinus fragilis; assembly: GCA_964019695.1. Taxonomy (NCBI): domain Eukaryota; kingdom Metazoa; phylum Mollusca; class Bivalvia; order Lucinida; family Lucinidae; genus Loripinus; species Loripinus fragilis. The sequence continues at coordinate 105,726,922 of OZ026514.1, read as the reverse complement.
TGTAACTTTTACTCTTTTGTTCAACTAAATTATAAATTCTGTAAAAGAATATCACCGTTTATTAATGAGAAAAGTAATAATTTTTTGTAGTGTTATTAAGTTCAAGATCATTTCTTCATTGTTTTTGGACATTATTACAAAGGCGTGTTATCAAATTGAGATATTTTGACGAGAAAAAAATGTATGGTAATTAGAACGTTAACAATGATTAATACAATGTATAACATGTACAAGAGAGAGAGAGAGAGAGAGAGAGAGAGAGAGAGAGAGAGAGAGAGAGAGATCATTGAGCAGGCTTGAGGCTGAACTTGGCGGTATACACTAGTAGTTAATTTATCAAACACTCATAACTTATCTGAACAGGGTATACTTTAAGGATCAGTATTAGAAACGCTTCGTATCAGAGATATATTTATGGACTGCTTCAAAAATGAGTGTATTTGTGGGCAAAGACAGTAGGGGATTTCCAAATAAGAGAATTTGAAGAGTAACTGATGAGTGTTGAGAGATTTTTTGATTAAGCTCTGCTCTCTGTTCGCGATAGCGTGGACAACGCATAAAGTAGTGATCAGTATTCTCCACATTTCCACAGAGACAGAGAGGTGAATCTGTGATGCGTTTCTGAAAGAGATCATCGTTAAGCGAGCTACACTTTGTACGTAATCTGGTGTGAAGTACCTGAGCACGCCTATTACCTGCATAGAAATGCCTAGGGATGGCTTTAATGTCAGAGTTCAACTTACGTTTAAAAATGATAACAGAATCACTATTTCTTACATCCAGTGGCAAGTTATTCCATTCCCTAATAGAAGACGGTAAAAACGAATTGAAATACTGAGTAGTGCGAGAGTTTACTGTCTGAATATTTTGTGCATTACGCAGATTGTATTGAGATAGAGTGTTGACAGTAGGGGGAATCAGAGAAGAAAGATATTCTGGAGAGAGATTATTAAACATTTTATTTAGAAGTAAAAGTCTATGTTTCCTGCGCCTAGTTTCCAATGGGTCCCAGTTTACTTCCTCATAAAGCGCATGTAATGACACAAGTTTAGTTGCTCCCGTCACAATCCTAGCTGCCTCTGTCTGTATTTTATCAAGTTCTTGTTTCTCATAATTTGTACAATTTCCCCATACGACATCGGCATATTCTAGTACAGGTCTTATGAAGGTGAGATAAATAGTTTCAAGAGATTTTCTATCAAGGGAAAACTTCAACCTCCTCATGACATTTATTCTACCCCAGGCTTTTTCCTTGATATAATCGATATGTTTATGCCAAGAACAATCATTGGAAAGAAATACACCAAGATGTTTATGAGATTCTACTTCAGAAATAACTTGATTTTCCATAAAGAGAGGTGGGTGTAAAGCTTTATTTAGTTTGCGAGAGATAAGGAGAGACTCTGTTTTTTTGGGATTAAAAGAGACAAGCCAAGTTTTCGCCCAGGTCATAATTTTTTCAAGATCCAGATTGATAAATTCAGCAGCGGTATCTGGGTTTTCAACAATTATAAACAAGCTGGTATCATCAGCAAAAAGACGAATATTGGATCCAATATCCCTTACAATGTCGTTAATAAAAAGAAGAAAAAGAAGAGGACCAAGAATAGAACCCTGAGGAACACCAGCTTGTATAAATTTCCATGCTGACTCTGCACCAGGAATAACAACTCTCTGACGTCTATCAGTCAAATAAGAACGAAACCATATAAGAAGATCTCCAGCTATACCAGCAGCTTCAAGCTTTTTTAAAAGACCTTCATGCCAAACACGATCAAACGCCTTGCTTATGTCACAAAAGACGACACGTTTTCAGGAGTACAGTAAAAATACTCAAATTCAGGTAAACATTTTACCATTTTCATAAATTTTAACACATTATCACTATCAAAACAACAGCATTTATGTTAAAAATCAACTGTCTAGAATTATTAGAGGGACGTAAATAATTCCTAACAAGAGAAAAATCACCCGTTTTTATAAGACAAATCTCTTTTCCATGCAGTTTTCAGCTGTACTGGACATATTTATTGTGAAAACATAACTTAATTCTATTTTTACAAATGTTTTAAAAAGAAAAGAAAATTTTTGAAAAATGTTCATAGTTACAGACCTAGCCTCTTTAATCAATAGTTTCGATATCACTGTACCATTAACGGATAATTTAAGTTTTCTAACCCCAAACATAATACGTATACACGATATGCTTGGAGCTAGAATAGAAGCAGCTATGAACTTTTAAGACAAAAGCATATGGCAACAATTGGAAATCTTTACATGGCGCTAAGTAACATCTGTATTCACAAAACGTAACGATTGTATCCCCTACAAGACAATACTAATAAGGCCATCTTACCAGCCTTGAATAACTACAAATCTTAATCCTTAAAGCGCCAATCGCAACTGAAGTCGTCTGTTTTTCTCGTCTGCTGAAATGTTTAAGAAGCCTCTATTGCAAACAGTGTGGACCCAGATCAGACTGCTCCTATAGGAGCAGTCTGTTCTGGGTCCACGCTGTTTGCTTCTATACTTAATTCATCAGTAAAGTTAGGCAATTATTTGCAGCAGACGACTTTAGCAGACGACATTTTCAAATGCATTTTTTTCTTGGCGCTTTAAGGGTTAAAGAATGCACCAGGAAACGTAAAAGAGCTTACGAGCAAGCCAAACGAAACAATAGCTTTTCTTCGCTACTCTAAACCTCTAAACAAAAAATATCTTTGAAAAAAAAGAAAAGTGGCTGAGATAAAATGGATGGATACTTTTTCATAAGCTCAGTATTATCTTAAGTAAATAATCTAGTCAGCTTTGACTACCATAGCAACATAATCGTTGCAGCATTGGGATAAGAAGCTTAAATTTATTGCCCAGTGAAAGCTCATGGTAACAAAGGCAGCGAAACAAACGCAATCACAGTACAATGAAATTATTCAGTCGCAACAAAATGTACCCTTCATTGAAAGAAACATTATATATAACTGAGGGTCTGGATGTGGGCCCCCAGGAGTTTTCTGGATGTGGGCCCCCAGGAGTTTTCTGGATGTGGCTCCAATGAGTTTTGAGGATCTGGAGATAAGGTCTATTTGTTTTCAGGTACCTGGGAAGCATTGGTAATTATTTTCAGGGCTCTGGAGAGCAGCCTCATAGTTCGGGGGATTAAGATAATCCTGCATGAAAAAAAAATTAATTAAAAAAATCTCACCTTAAAGAGACTAGGTCTGTAACTAATAACATTTTTTCGAAAAAATTCTTTTCTTTTTAAATCATTTGTAAAAGTAGAATTAAGTTATGTTTTCACAGTTAACATGTTTGGTACAGCTGAAAACTGCACGGAAAAGTAAATTATCTTATAAAAACAGATGTTTTTCTCTTATTTGTAATTATTTGTGTCCCTCCAATAATTCTAGACAGTTGATTTTTTACATAAATGCTGTTGTTTTGATAGTTAAGATATATACTAGAATGGTAAAATGTTTACCTGAATTTGAGTATTTTTACTGTACTCTTGAAAAATAGAAACTTTATTTCTAAAATTAGAAGATCAAAAGTTACAGACTGTGCAGCTTTAAAGGAATTGCCTATATTTCGTTTGACTTTTTTTTTTTAAAAAATCTTGTTAATATCGATGGTACTTATTGCTCAAAAACAATAGTAAATACTGAACATCCCAGAACCCAAAATAGTAGTTCACTTTAATTATCAGTACTTTTTCTTACTATTTGCATGTTTTACGTCTGTAATATACACTTTTCTAAAATATATGATTATTTATTTGAACTGGACTGTACATTTATAAATCATCCTCGACATTGGCCTTTCAGATCGCTAAATAAAATATGCAAATTACTTATCCAATTTCATATAATAGTAATAATGATAGATTTTTAGATAAATAGGTGTTAACTTAAACTAGTTGTGTCGGACCTAAGGTCCGCCAAAAAATTGCATTTTCTGACAAACTCTCTGCAAAACTTAAATTTGAAACACTTTCCTCTCGAGCTTGGAAGGCAACACTGAAGCATATCATTAATCAGAACTCTAGATCTCAAATACTCCGCTGCAAAGTAATGGTCATATCTTCACTGATGATATAGACAAGGTTGATCTATTAAACACTTTCTTCAAAAATCAAAGTATTTGAATGTCCAGCATGCAACACTTACTCCACTTATTAACCTTAGTGGCTCAAGAATTAGAAGTATCATACTCAGTCCAAAAGTAAGATCTGATTTAAAAAAAACTGGCTACTAGCAAAGCATCAGGACCAAACGGACTAAATAATCACATACTCAAAGAACTACCTACTGAAATATCTGTGTTTTACCGTTTATGCTAATCGGTTAGTTCTTGCTTAAATGAGAATAACTTCTTCTAATACTAAATATTTATTTTACAAGCTATAAGAAACTGAGCTGTAACACTGATGTTAAAAATACAACTGATCAATTAGATGGGCGTCTGGAGTTCCTCTTATAATTATAACTAGATTATGATAAAACAAGCATGCACTATCATAACAACTCCCTTCTCAAAACAAATTGATAAAATTTGTCAAGAAACCCATTAGGTGGGATAATAATCATTATGTAGTTACTCCAATAACCATTAACTGGACTCTGTTTATTGTACTGCTGCAATAAGCGCGATAGCAGTCTGATTTTATGAATGAAATTCCAATGATAAAATGAGAAAATTTCAGAGAATTTCTACCTTGCAACTAAAAGTATACTGTTCATCAAAAGTAATGTACGCATAATCCATATGAACTATAAAACGTCTAGCATATGTATGGTAAATAATCCAATATATTTGTATGAATATGAACTTATAATATGATTAATATTATGCGATAAAACACATTTAGTTGTACATTTTGAAAGTAAGTAATCCAAATATACTGATTACTGCACAGTATCTATTGACATAACGTAATCTTTGAATCTCGCAGGCGTTTTCACTGTTCTACCGTATCATGTGACGTATGGTTTAGTCTCAGAAGTAGATGGTTCCCGTTCGTCCGATTGTGTGCCATCATCCACGTTTGTCTCGTAATCGTCTTCTAGTCTGTCATCGCTTCTGATTGGCGTTTCGTTTGATTTCATCAAATGTTTGCGATTTCTCCTGTATTCACCTCTCTCTGTGCGAACATGTTATGAACGTGGTGTGTTCGTATGATCAGTAACTACACCTGGTTCCCATTTATTTTCACGTTGCACACGTATCGTATCTCCTGGTTTTAACTGAGATAGGTCTCTACATCTTCTGTCATAGAAATATATCTGTTTACGTTGTTTCTTTGACAGTTTTTCGTATACCCTTTTCCTATCAATAATTTTTGGTTTAAAAAGTGTTTGAGTTATGGGCAGTGAAGATCTTAATCTCCTGTTCATTAAGAGCTGTGCTGGTGATCCTAAATCATCAATAGGTGTGTTACGATAGTTCAAAATACTGAGATATGGATCGTTGTTCTCAGCTTTTGATTTTGTGAGAATCTGTTTCACAATCTTAACATAGATTTCTGCAAGTCCATTTGAATTGCTCATGTACGGTGAAGATGTTGTATGTTTGAATCCCCAGTCTTTTGAAAACTTTTTAAATTCTGCTGATGAAAAGCATGGTCCATTATCTGATCTTACTTCTCTTGGTATGCCATGACGTGAGAAAAACGACTTCATGTGGTGAATTACCGTAGATGACGTACTGTTCTCCAGCTTTGCGACTTCGAAGAATCTTGACATATAGTCAACAACAAGTACATAGTTTGATCCCGACCATTGAAATGAATCAGTTCCTACTACTTGCCATGGTAGTTCTGATATTGAAGACGGTATCATGCTCTCTTTCTGGTAAGAGCTTCTGTTTTCAAGACATATTCCACATTTGGAAACATTATCTTCTATTTGTGCACTCATTCCTGGCCAGTACATGATATCTTTAGCCAAGTTTCGAGTTTTCTCTACACCAAAATGTGATTCATGTAGTTTTACGAGCATGTCCTTCCTCAAAACTCAAGGAATGACAATTTGAGTCCCTTTCATCAACAAACCTTCATTTATCGACAGTTCATCTCTATGTGTCCAATATTCACGAATTTCAATAGGTATTTCCCTTTTATGTTCAGGCCATCCTCTGTGTACTCTATCAATTACCGACGTCAATGTACTGTCATTCTTAGTTGCTAGTTTAATATAGTTGGCAATCCGAATCGAAAAAAGATGCATATTTTTGGTTGTGTTGGCATTTGTGAGTACATTTGTTAGACCACTTTTAACATAATATTTAGCATGTATACAAAGCCTTAGGGGTGGATGCCAGGTCTGAATTTTCATATGAAGGCCAGAAATTAGGTCAAAGGTCATTTAGTGCAAAAATGTGAAAATATGTACTACTGTAAAACAACTTTATCTTTTTTATATATAAACATATTTCATTTCAAACAAAATTTGTATACTTATAGTTGTAAGTCTGTAAAACATTGAGAAAATGTTTTTTTTTTTATAACTAAATGTTCATATGTCTGCTTTAAACTGGGGTCAAAGGTCACCAAGTGCAATAATCGGAGCATTTTTACAAACTGTGTTTCTTTTTTTTTCTCTGGTCCAACAACAAGATGTTTTTTGAACTCAAAAAGGGTAGAAAGCTTTCAGAAGGCTTAAATTAACATGTTTATTATTAAGGGAAACCCTTTGGAAGCATCCTTTCATGAATTTTACAAAGACAAACATTGTACGTTTTGTGCAATTATAACTGAAATTCTCCCTCATTTGGGCAAAACTGGGATATATGAGCTACTTTGAGAGTTTGCTGCACCTCGCAGAAAGTAAAACTATTTTCAGTTTGGGACATGTCTTGGGGCCTTAGAAACCTATAATTTAATAATTTTTCTGTCGTCATTTTTCTATAAATCACAAGTAATCAACGTTACCATGCTGACATTGAAAATAACAGTACACACAATACAAGGCTAATGTTGATTTACTCTAATAGTATTAGTGAAACAGTTTAAGCATTAAATGTTTAAACTAGACTTAAAATCAATTGCATACATCTGTGATATGTATTTCTGCTCGTCAGCGATACTTATGCTACGTTTTATACTAAATTGCAGATAATGACTTTACAAAGTACATGTATTAGAATAAACCATGATACCTGACCTGAAATATACATGATTTGATCTATATTCTAATTGAAAATGTTCATTTTCATATATTTGAAGTTGTTTATAACTTTTAACTTGAAGTAAAATCAAGTAAATATTTAAATATGCTAATTAGTATGTGATTTGTACCAGCTCGAGCATGTAATACATAGCTGCTTACAGATTCATTTTTCTTTTTACATTGCATTGGAATTGGCAAACTATCTTTAATATGAAATCAAAATATAGCTATATTAACAATAATGGATCTAAAATTGCTGCACATATATTAATGAGGTAACGTATGTAACAAAAGGTGCCTTACATAAATGGATAAAGGTAGTAAATTGTTGTTATTATATTATTGAAGCTTTTAACTCAGCCTCCAGATATTTAGATGACTTACTTAATGTTGATAATCCTTATTTTGAACAAATGGTAGATCAGATATATCCCAGTGAACTTTAGTTAAATAAGGCGAATTCTTCTGATACTGAAGCTCCGTTTTTGGACTTGAACTTGTCAATAACAAATGGCATAGTTTCTTCTAAAATTTATGATAAACGGGATGATTTTAATTTTGAAATAGTAAATTTCCCCTTTCTTGATGGAGATGTTCCTCGCTCTCCTTTCTATGGTGTATATATTTCTCAGCTTATTCGTTTTGCTAGAGTGTGTTCTAATGTTGATGACTAAAACAACAGAAACTTATTTTTAACTGCTAAGTTATTAAAACAAGGTTATAGATATCATAAAATTCGAAAAGCATTTTCTAAATTCTACCACAGACACTCAGAGTTAAGTGTTAAATACAACATTGGGTTAAGAACTCTTCTGCAACAGGGCATATCAGAACCTATATTTTATGGTGATTTAGTTTATAAATTCAAACGAATTGTTGGAAAACCTAATTTTAGTGATCAATTTAAAAAGATAGTAAAACGATATATAAGGGTTGGATATAACTTGGATATCATGCGACAGTCTGCATGCCTAGTTTTAAACCCAGTCACGGTTTAAAGCTATGGTTTCCCCTTTAATTGCACGACGGTGGGTCAGGCCTCAGACTCTATGACAGCTCTGACGTAAAGCTTTAATCGGTGGGTTGGTGCCTGATGCTTAACTGTAGCTGGACCCACCGTGGCTCAACTTGAGGTTTTCTTTAGCTCTGACTATCTGTGAGTCATGAGCCCTTTTCTTTGTTTCATCATGGTGTGTTAATTTGATTAGATGTTTCTCCATGATGATACATTGCATTAGTTAGATGGTCTCCATGCGAGCTGAACATTTCTTGTACTTCAACAACTGCAGAATCTAGGGCGAAGATTTGGTACCAGTAAAATGCATTTAAGCCCCCGGTGGCTTAGGCTGCTGTCCGTTCTAAGGCGGTGGTTCTGTTGTTGTTGACTTTTTGTTTATTGTTACTCCCATTGTGGAAGTCTGTGATTGTTCTATGTTTTGTTGTACGTCACTTTATGTCCATCCTAGTATTGCAATCATCTTGATGGGGAAGAGAGAGAGCTGGTTGCTTTGCTTAATTGTTCTTCCTGGTGTCTCGTGATGGTTGAGTGGCTCTTCCTCGCGGTGCCACGGGGTTGTCTGCAGTTTGTGATTGTGGTATATCCTGATCATACTCACTTACAATTTTAGGCTTATATAAAATTTGGGTCTGCTATCCCCAATTCGCTTACATATACTACTCACATTTTATTCTATATAAGACCTAATTTAAAAGAGTGCCATGGGTTGGTCTGCAATATGTGAATGTGGCTTTTCCTGGCCTTACGCAATTACTTTTTGAAATTTGCTTGGCTCTTTTACATTCATATTGCAGTTTTCAGATTTCTACCAATGGTACATAACGATAAACATGCAATCTACATCATGATTTAAATATTGACTTAATATCAATCATTTACTAAATATAGCGTAGCAATATTTCATACATCTATTTTAAAGGCAGGAATTAAGGCAGGGTAGTGCTGAGTGTCTTCTAGAGTAGGCATAGGTTTTTGAAGATTGCAAATATAACATCAGCCTAAGCTTTATGTCCAAATATAGGGAGTAATATAGATCTAGTATTAAAGATTTTCCTTGTATGCTGAATTCTTTTAATTTTCACTTTTCACTGTTGACAATTACATTATAAAATTAATTTATCATCTGTCCCCATTAAAAATCTTCTATGTTTGGTGTAACTAGATTTCATATCATATTGTAATGATGATTATCTTATTATATTCTGCAGCAATTCTGATAGAAACTATTCTGCTTTCTTATTATCTCAGACCAAGGTTGGTTGAGGTAAGGTTACCTGAGCCATGTAGCAGTCTTGTAAAACATCTGAACATATTTTATGGTGGCATAAACAACAAATCATTCGAACGTTAGTGATACTTTATTTTAAAGATCAGTTGACTGTTTTTTCTGAAGCATAAAACAAAAACATGACACCCGAAATTCACTAGTATGGTTTGCATCTCTGAAACTCACAGATTAAACTGAATGTTGAAAAAGTAGTGTCACACGCAGCTGATTTCTTTGCTTTTCTTATTCACAAGGTAGTTTGTTTTTAGTTTTGTTTATGCACTATTTGATTTTGTTGAGCTATTTGTAACCCTAGAACATGTTTTATATATGTCCTATGAAAAGTGAGTTATGGTCTGTTTGTTGGTTTTAAAAGGTTTAATACTAAGATAGGCTTATTATGATAGTCTTAAATATATGCAAAACCATCGAAAATGTGAACAACATTGCTGACAACAGCTTGCAGAAAGCATTACGAGGGGTGATCAGAAAGTTCGCTGAAAAGTGCTATTAAATCACACTGCTTTTATCGATTGCAATGAAAATTCATAGATATAAACTACCATTCATAGCAAAAGTAAGTAATGGTGCAAAGATCAGGAATCGATACAATCAAGTACCACACCTGACCCAGGATACCAATGGGAAAGTGACAAACTCACAGAAGACACCACAAACGAGAGCCAAGAGGTCAGCCCTTTCCCAGCAGGTGACCACAAAGCACATATAAACAGACGCGCACAAAACATAGCAAACACAAGACAGAACAAAAACATAAAAGATCCACAAAAGAAGTACCGCCTTGGAACGGTCAGTAAAATATTTTACTGGAGGGCTTAAACCGGTTTAACGGCGCCAACCTCACCCTTAATTCAGATGTGGATCAAGACACATAGATATTTGGTTTGCATGAAAGACCCCTAACTTATCAATGCATCATCTCCTAAAACATATAAATCAAGATATAACAAGGAGATAAAGCAAGGATAAGGACTCAACAGTAATTTAAACTGAATACCGGAGCAAAAGAAATCCAACAGGTAAACCCCGGTCGGCCCGACAAACAGCCAAAGCATCAGGCCCCTACCATCTCATCAATAGATAAGTCTTTAAGTCTGAACCATCATAGAGTCTGAAGTCTGACCCACCGGCGTGCAATTAAAGAGGAAAGCAAAGTTGCCAACCGTGATTGGGTTGACTACCAAGCATGCAGTCTGTTGCAATACATTAATGTTATAGCCAATCTTTTTATAATGGGAAATTATTTTAATGAACTGCGCTGAAAAATTATTAGAGCCAACAATCTTCTTCAACTTATACACCAAGTTGTCTGAAATTGAAATTTAGAAAATGTGACCTCAGACGTATGAGCACGAGGCGCAGCTGTGACGTCACTTAGCTGAAAGCGGCCCATATATACCCCTGGGTTGCTTATTGGGGCTAAAACTCGTAGTTGTGTTTGAATTAATTGGTATTTTTAACGGAAATTAATGTTCCGTCATTCTTTGAACATAATATATGACTTATATGTTATTCCGCTGCGCTATGTATTCAAATTAATAGATTTCAGTCCGAAGGGCAGGCCTAAAATGCGGCAATTATTCGAGTTTTTGTAAGTTTTAATTAAAAAAAACTTATTTTCTTGTCAGTGTTCATCACAATAGTTATAATATAGGGCTTAACTATCAATATTAGATCTACTGTCCTGAAAAAGGGTGTTTTTTGAAGTGTGTAAATAGTTTATTTAAAAAGAAATGAGATGCCAAAACAGGCAATAGGTTCAATGAAGTATTATGCTTTGCCTTTTGACAGCACTGTTATTCGTATTGATTTAGAACACCATACATGAGATACAAATCTTTGAAAGTTTGCATAGTAGAGGAGTTAAGTACAGCTCTTGCTAAGTACCATGCAAATGGCGATACATCCATGGTTACAGAAATTGTAAATTTGTGTCCTATCATGTAGTACTTGTCACCAAACACAGACTGGTACAGTATTTCTTTGATTGGAAGCTCGTTGCCATGGCAACCAAAAATTTTCAATTTTACCTCATTTTCCAGTGTAAATGCTACAAAAAAGCTGATTTTTGGTTATTTTGATTTACCAAGAGTTTGTGCCATGGTAGTAGAATAGTTAATTTGGTATATCAGTTCTGTAGATTGATCTTGGCTTTAATAAATGATATACTAACAATTGTATTATGATAACTCGTACACGAAAATCAAACTAGTATTGGGAGGTGGGGTACTTAAAATCTGGATTTTAGCAAAATTATGAAAAATCAGCAAATTTCAAGATAATTTTTCTCCCATGACCATCCTAATGTAAGACAATGATGTAATTAAATCAATAAAGTGATATATGTTCTCAAACAAAAATGGAAGAAACCCGTGTGTTTTTTCTTCTCTAACATGCAAATGTGTTAAGGTAGCAGCAACCCTTTTCAAAATCTTAGAAATCGACCAAAAAGGCACATTTAAACATAATTTTTTTCCCATGACCATCCTAATGTAAGACAATGATGTATTTAAACCAATAAAGTAATGTATGTTCTTAAGCAAAAATGCAAGAAACCCATGTGTTTTTTCTTCTCTTGCGTGCAATTGTGTTAAGGTAGCAGCAACCGTTTTCAAAATCTAAGAAATCTGCCAAAATGGCACATTTTAACATAATTTTTCTCCCATGACCATCCTAATGTAAGACAGTGATGTATTTAAATCAATAAAGTGATATATGTTCTCAAACAAAAATGGAAGAAACCCGTGTGTTTTTTCTTCTCTAACATGCAATTGTGTTAAGGTAGCAGCAACCCTTTTTAAAATCTTAGAAATCGACCAAAAAGGCACATTTAAACATAATTTTTCTCCCATGACCATCTAATGTAAGACAATGATGTATTTAAACCAATAAAGTAATGTATGTTCTTAAGCAAAAATGCAAGAAACCCATGTGTTTTTTTCTTCTCTTGCGTGCATTCTTATTATCTCAGACCAAGGTTGGTTGAGGTAAGGTTACCTGAGCCATGTAGCAGTCTTGTAAAACATCTGAACATATTTTATGGTGGCATAAACAACAAATCATTCGAACGTTAGTGATACTTTATTTTAAAGATCAGTTGACTGTTTTTTCTGAAGCATAAAACAAAAACATGACACCCGAAATTCACTAGTATGGTTTGCATCTCTGAAACTCACAGATTAAACTGAATGTTGAAAAAGTAGTGTCACACGCAGCTGATTTCTTTGCTTTTCTTATTCACAAGGTAGTTTGTTTTTAGTTTTGTTTATGCACTATTTGATTTTGTTGAGCTATTTGTAACCCTAGAACATGTTTTATATATGTCCTATGAAAAGTGAGTTATGGTCTGTTTGTTGGTTTTAAAAGGTTTAATACTAAGATAGGCTTATTATGATAGTCTTAAATATATGCAAAACCATCGAAAATGTGAACAACATTGCTGACAACAGCTTGCAGAAAGCATTACGAGGGGTGATCAGAAAGTTCGCTGAAAAGTGCTATTAAATCACACTGCTTTTATCGATTGCAATGAAAATTCATAGATATAAACTACCATTCATAGCAAAAGTAAGTAATGGTGCAAAGATCAGGAATCGATACAATCAAGTACCACACCTGACCCAGGATACCAATGGGAAAGTGACAAACTCACAGAAGACACCACAAACGAGAGCCAAGAGGTCAGCCCTTTCCCAGCAGGTGACCACAAAGCACATATAAACAGACGCGCACAAAACATAGCAAACACAAGACAGAACAAAAACATAAAAGATCCACAAAAGAAGTACCGCCTTGGAACGGTCAGTAAAATATTTTACTGGAGGGCTTAAACCGGTTTAACGGCGCCAACCTCACCCTTAATTCAGATGTGGATCAAGACACATAGATATTTGGTTTGCATGAAAGACCCCTAACTTATCAATGCATCATCTCCTAAAACATATAAATCAAGATATAACAAGGAGATAAAGCAAGGATAAGGACTCAACAGTAATTTAAACTGAATACCGGAGCAAAAGAAATCCAACAGGTAAACCCCGGTCGGCCCGACAAACAGCCAAAGCATCAGGCCCCTACCATCTCATCAATAGATAAGTCTTTAAGTCTGAACCATCATAGAGTCTGAAGTCTGACCCACCGGCGTGCAATTAAAGAGGAAAGCAAAGTTGCCAACCGTGATTGGGTTGACTACCAAGCATGCAGTCTGTTGCAATACATTAATGTTATAGCCAATCTTTTTATAATGGGAAATTATTTTAATGAACTGCGCTGAAAAATTATTAGAGCCAACAATCTTCTTCAACTTATACACCAAGTTGTCTGAAATTGAAATTTAGAAAATGTGACCTCAGACGTATGAGCACGAGGCGCAGCTGTGACGTCACTTAGCTGAAAGCGGCCCATATATACCCCTGGGTTGCTTATTGGGGCTAAAACTCGTAGTTGTGTTTGAATTAATTGGTATTTTTAACGGAAATTAATGTTCCGTCATTCTTTGAACATAATATATGACTTATATGTTATTCCGCTGCGCTATGTATTCAAATTAATAGGTTTCAGTCCGAAGGGCAGGCCTAAAATGCGGCAATTATTCGAGTTTTTGTAAGTTTTAATTAAAAAAAACTTATTTTCTTGTCAGTGTTCATCACAATAGTTATAATATAGGGCTTAACTATCAATATTAGATCTACTGTCCTGAAAAAGGGTGTTTTTTGAAGTGTGTAAATAGTTTATTTAAAAAGAAATGAGATGCCAAAACAGGCAATAGGTTCAATGAAGTATTATGCTTTGCCTTTTGACAGCACTGTTATTCGTATTGATTTAGAACACCATACATGAGATACAAATCTTTGAAAGTTTGCATAGTAGAGGAGTTAAGTACAGCTCTTGCTAAGTACCATGCAAATGGCGATACATCCATGGTTACAGAAATTGTAAATTTGTGTCCTATCATGTAGTACTTGTCACCAAACACAGACTGGTACAGTATTTCTTTGATTGGAAGCTCGTTGCCATGGCAACCAAAAATTTTCAATTTTACCTCATTTTCCAGTGTAAATGCTACAAAAAAGCTGATTTTTGGTTATTTTGATTTACCAAGAGTTTGTGCCATGGTAGTAGAATAGTTAATTTGGTATATCAGTTCTGTAGATTGATCTTGGCTTTAATAAATGATATACTAACAATTGTATTATGATAACTCGTACACGAAAATCAAACTAGTATTGGGAGGTGGGGTACTTAAAATCTGGATTTTAGCAAAATTATGAAAAATCAGCAAATTTCAAGATAATTTTTCTCCCATGACCATCCTAATGTAAGACAATGATGTAATTAAATCAATAAAGTGATATATGTTCTCAAACAAAAATGGAAGAAACCCGTGTGTTTTTTCTTCTCTAACATGCAAATGTGTTAAGGTAGCAGCAACCCTTTTCAAAATCTTAGAAATCGACCAAAAAGGCACATTTAAACATAATTTTTTTCCCATGACCTTCTAATGTAAGACAATGATGTATTTAAACCAATAAAGTAATGTATGTTCTTAAGCAAAAATGCAAGAAACCCATGTGTTTTTTTCTTCTCTTGCGTGCAATTGTGTTAAGGTAGCAGCAACCGTTTTCAAAATCTAAGAAATCTGCCAAAATGGCACATTTTAACATAATTTTTCTCCAATGACCATCCTAATGTAAGACAGTGATGTATTTAAATCAATAAAGTGATATATGTTCTCAAACAAAAATGGAAGAAACCCGTGTGTTTTTTCTTCTCTAACATGCAATTGTGTTAAGGTAGCAGCAACCCTTTTCAAAATCTAAGAAATCTGCCAAAATGGCACATTTTAACATAATTTTTCTCCCATGACCATCCTAATGTAAGACAGTGATGTATTTAAATCAATAAAGTGATATATGTTCTCAAACAAAAATGGAAGAAACCCGTGTGTTTTTTCTTCTCTAACATGCAATTGTGTTAAGGTAGCAGCAACTCTTTTCAAAATCTTAGAAATCGACCAAAAAGGCACATTTAAACATAATTTTTCTCCCATGACCATCCTAATGTAAGACAATGATGTATTTAAACCAATAAAGTAATGTATGTTCTTAAGCAAAAATGCAAGAAACCCATGTGTTTTTTCTTCTCTTGCGTGCAATTGTGTTAAGGTAGCAGCAACCGTTTTCAAAATCTAAGAAATCTGCCAAAATGGCACATTTTAACATAATTTTTCTCCCATGACCATCCTAATGTAAGACAGTGATGTATTTAAATCAATAAAGTGATATATGTTCTCAAACAAAAATGGAAGAAACCCGTGTGTTTTTTCTTCTCTAACATGCAATTGTGTTAAGGTAGCAGCAACCCTTTTTAAAATCTTAGAAATCGACCAAAAAGGCACATTTAAACATAATTTTTCTCCCATGACCATCCTAATGTAAGACAATGATGTATTTAAACCAATAAAGTAATGTATGTTCTTAAGCAAAAATGCAAGAAACCCATGTGTTTTTTTCTTCTCTTGCGTGCATTCTTATTATCTCAGACCAAGGTTGGTTGAGGTAAGGTTACCTGAGCCATGTAGCAGTCTTGTAAAACATCTGAACATATTTTATGGTGGCATAAACAACAAATCATTTGAACGTTAGTGATACTTTATTTTAAAGATCAGTTGACTGTTTTTTCTGAAGCATAAAACAAAAACATGACACCCGAAATTCACTAGTATGGTTTGCATCTCTGAAACTCACAGATTAAACTGAATGTTGAAAAAGTAGTGTCACACGCAGCTGATTTCTTTGCTTTTCTTATTCACAAGGTAGTTTGTTTTTAGTTTTGTTTATGCACTATTTGATTTTGTTGAGCTATTTGTAACCCTAGAACATGTTTTATATATGTCCTATGAAAAGTGAGTTATGGTCTGTTTGTTGGTTTTAAAAGGTTTAATACTAAGATAGGCTTATTATGATAGTCTTAAATATATGCAAAACCATCGAAAATGTGAACAACATTGCTGACAACAGCTTGCAGAAAGCATTACGAGGGGTGATCAGAAAGTTCGCTGAAAAGTGCTATTAAATCACACTGCTTTTATCGATTGCAATGAAAATTCATAGATATAAACTACCATTCATAGCAAAAGTAAGTAATGGTGCAAAGATCAGGAATCGATACAATCAAGTACCACACCTGACCCAGGATACCAATGGGAAAGTGACAAACTCACAGAAGACACCACAAACGAGAGCCAAGAGGTCAGCCCTTTCCCAGCAGGTGACCACAAAGCACATATAAACAGACGCGCACAAAACATAGCAAACACAAGACAGAACAAAAACATAAAAGATCCACAAAAGAAGTACCGCCTTGGAACGGTCAGTAAAATATTTTACTGGAGGGCTTAAACCGGTTTAACGGCGCCAACCTCACCCTTAATTCAGATGTGGATCAAGACACATAGATATTTGGTTTGCATGAAAGACCCCTAACTTATCAATGCATCATCTCCTAAAACATATAAATCAAGATATAACAAGGAGATAAAGCAAGGATAAGGACTCAACAGTAAATTAAACTGAATACCGGAGCAAAAGAAATCCAACAGGTAAACCCCGGTCGGCCCGACAAACAGCCAAAGCATCAGGCCCCTACCATCTCATCAATAGATAAGTCTTTAAGTCTGAACCATCATAGAGTCTGAAGTCTGACCCACCGGCGTGCAATTAAAGAGGAAAGCAAAGTTGCCAACCGTGATTGGGTTGACTACCAAGCATGCAGTCTGTTGCAATACATTAATGTTATAGCCAATCTTTTTATAATGGGAAATTATTTTAATGAACTGCGCTGAAAAATTATTAGAGCCAACAATCTTCTTCAACTTATACACCAAGTTGTCTGAAATTGAAATTTAGAAAATGTGACCTCAGACGTATGAGCACGAGGCGCTGCTGTGACGTCACTTAGCTGAAAAAGGCCCATATATACCCCTGGGTTGCTTATTGGGGCTAAAACTCGTAGTTGTGTTTGAATTAATTGGTATTTTTAACGGAAATTAATGTTCCGTCATTCTTTGAACATAATATATGACTTATATGTTATTCCGCTGCGCTATGTATTCAAATTAATAGGTTTCAGTCCGAAGGGCAGGCCTAAAATGCGGCAATTATTCGAGTTTTTGTAAGTTTTAATTAAAAAAAACTTATTTTCTTGTCAGTGTTCATCACAATAGTTATAATATAGGGCTTAACTATCAATATTAGATCTACTGTCCTGAAAAAGGGTGTTTTTTGAAGTGTGTAAATAGTTTATTTAAAAAGAAATGAGATGCCAAAACAGGCAATAGGTTCAATGAAGTATTATGCTTTGCCTTTTGACAGCACTGTTATTCGTATTGATTTAGAACACCATACATGAGATACAAATCTTTGAAAGTTTGCATAGTAGAGGAGTTAAGTACAGCTCTTGCTAAGTACCATGCAAATGGCGATACATCCATGGTTACAGAAATTGTAAATTTGTGTCCTATCATGTAGTACTTGTCACCAAACACAGACTGGTACAGTATTTCTTTGATTGGAAGCTCGTTGCCATGGCAACCAAAAATTTTCAATTTTACCTCATTTTCCAGTGTAAATGCTACAAAAAAGCTGATTTTTGGTTATTTTGATTTACCAAGAGTTTGTGCCATGGTAGTAGAATAGTTAATTTGGTATATCAGTTCTGTAGATTGATCTTGGCTTTAATAAATGATATACTAACAATTGTATTATGATAACTCGTACACGAAAATCAAACTAGTATTGGGAGGTGGGGTACTTAAAATCTGGATTTTAGCAAAATTATGAAAAATCAGCAAATTTCAAGATAATTTTTCTCCCATGACCATCCTAATGTAAGACAATGATGTAATTAAATCAATAAAGTGATATATGTTCTCAAACAAAAATGGAAGAAACCCGTGTGTTTTTTCTTCTCTAACATGCAAATGTGTTAAGGTAGCAGCAACCCTTTTCAAAATCTTAGAAATCGACCAAAAAGGCACATTTAAACATAATTTTTCTCCCATGACCATCCTAATGTAAGACAATGATGTATTTAAACCAATAAAGTAATGTATGTTCTTAAGCAAAAATGCAAGAAACCCATGTGTTTTTTCTTCTCTTGCGTGCAATTGTGTTAAGGTAGCAGCAACCGTTTTCAAAATCTAAGAAATCTGCCAAAATGGCACATTTTAACATAATTTTTCTCCCATAACCATCCTAATGTAAGACAGTGATGTATTTAAATCAATAAAGTGATATATGTTCTCAAACAAAAATGGAAGAAACCCGTGTGTTTTTTCTTCTCTAACATGCAATTGTGTTAAGGTAGCAGCAACCCTTTTCAAAATCTTAGAAATCGACCAAAAAGGCACATTTAAACATAATTTTTCTCCCATGACCATCCTAATGTAAGACAATGATGTATTTAAACCAATAAAGTAATGTATGTTCTTAAGCAAAAATGCAAGAAACCCATGTGTTTTTTCTTCTCTTGTGTGCAATTGTGTTAAGGTAGCAGCAACCGTTTTCAAAATCTAAGAAATCTGCCAAAATGGCACATTTTAACATAATTTTTCTCCCATGACCATCCTAATGTAAGACAGTGATGTATTTAAATCAATAAAGTGATATATGTTCTCAAACAAAAATGGAAGAAACCTGTGTGTTTTTTCTTCTCTAACATGCAATTGTGTTAAGGTAGCAGCAACCCTTTTTAAAATCTTAGAAATCGACCAAAAAGGCACATTTAAACATAATTTTTCTCCCATGACCATCCTAATGTAAGACAATGATGTATTTAAACCAATAAAGTAATGTATGTTCTTAAGCAAAAATGCAAGAAACCCATGTGTTTTTTCTTCTCTTGCGTGCAATTGTGTTAAGGTAGCAGCAACCGTTTTCAAAATCTAAGAAATCTGCCAAAATGGCACATTTTAACATAATTTTTCTCCCATGACCATCCTAATGTACGGCAATGATGTATTTAAACCAATAAAGTAATGTATAACCTTAAGCAAAAATTCAAGAAACCCATGTGTTTTTCCTCTCTTGCGTGCAATTGTGTTAAGGTAGCAGCAAACGTTTTCAAAATCTAAGAAATCGGCAAAAATGGGCACATTTTAACATAATTTTTCTCCCATGACCACCCTAATGTTAGTCAATGATGATTTAGAACCAATAAAGTAATGTCTGTTCTTAAGTAAAAATGCAAGAAACCCATGTGTTTTTTTTTTCTCTTGCGTGCAATTGTGTTAAGGTAGCAGCAACCATTTTCAAAAACTAAGAAATCTGAAAAAATGGGCACATTTTAACATAATTTTTCTCCCATGACCACCCTAATGTAAGACAGTGATGTTTTAGAACCAATAAAGTAATGTCTGTTCTTAAGCAAAAATGCAAGAAACCCGTGTGTTTTTTTCCTCTCTTGCATGCAATTGTGTTAAGGTAGCAGCAACCGTTTTCAAATTCTAAGAAATCTGCCAAAATGGCACATTTTAACATAATTTTTCTCCCATGACCATCCTAATGTGAAACAATGATGTATTTAAACCACTAAAGTAATGTACGATCTTAAGCAAAAATGCAAGAAACCCATGTGTTCTTTCTTCTCTTGCGTGCAATTGTGTTAAGGTAGCAGCAACCATTTTCAAAATCTAAGAAATCGGCAAAAAATGCACATTTTAACATAATTTTTCTCCCATGACCACCCTAATGTAAGACAGTGATGTTTTAGAACCAATAAAGTAATGTCTGTTCTTAAGCAAAAATGCAAGAAACCCGTGTGTTTTTTCCTCTCTTGCGTGCAATTGTGTTAAGGTAGCAGCAACCGTTTTCAAAATCTAAGAAATCTGCCAAAATGGTACATTTTAACATAATTTTTCTCCCATGACCATCCTAATGTGAAACAATGATGTATTTAAACCAATAAAGTAATGTACGATCTTAAGCAAAAATGCAAGAAACCCATGTGTTCTTTCTTCTTTTGCGTGCAATTGTGTTAAGGTAGCAGCAACCATTTTCAAAATCTAAGAAATCGGCAAAAATGGCACATTGTAACATAATTTTTCTCCCATGACCATACTAATGTAAGACAATGATGTTTTAAAACCAATAAAGTAATGTACGTTCTTAAACAAAAATGCAAGAAACCCATGGTTTTTTTTCTTCTCTTGCGTGCAATTGTGTTAAGGTAACAGCAACCGTTTTCAAAATCGAAGAAATCAGCAAAATGACACATTTTAACATAAAATTTCTATGATGTGTGAAATGTTAAAGTACAAGTGTAAACAAAATGAATAGTTTGACCACGGTGAGGGGCGGAGGAGCGCTTCAGTAATTTTTTTGATATTTTCTATATGTAAAGTATGTGTAGCAAAAACAGAGTTTTTACCCATATCTTTAAATTGTTATTTGTCCAATGAGAAAAACACTTTTGTGGAAAATTCGAGAGTTGAACCTACTATCTTTTTCATGGAAAAAATTCATTTTCTTTGAAACTTTTATCCGGCCATTTTATAGGCAATCCTTCTTTAAGACTGTCCGAGGTCCTTTAAAATCATGCATGCATTTTGTGTGCAATTGTATTAAATTTAAGGAATATGTATTAAACCACTTTCAAAATCTAAGAAATGGAGGAAAAGGCACATTTCAAGATATTTTTTCTCCCATAGTGGATAAACCACTCGGTTATAAACCAGGGATTGTTGGTTTGATTCTTGGCTTCTCCAGTCTTTCCATGACCGTTATTGCTTAACTGTTGGTTGAACGTTGAACAGAATCACACTGTTTCATATTGGCGATCGATAACACTATAATTGCATTCTACTATACTATCGTTATGACAATCGAAAACCCTATTTTCGGCGATCGAAAATGTAGTTTTGATAAATCCGTGTCTTGGAGGTCGCCCTAACCCCTTGTGGTAAGTCTTGACATAGCTGAAAAAAGCCATGAAGAACGGAATTTTTGTGTTTAATGAGTTGTGCATGTGTTTTTTGGCAGGCCTGTTAGTGAGTATGTTCGGGGGGCTACATCTAGAATATTGAAGTTTGACGCTAAAGATAAATAAAATAAATAAATAATACTCAGTGTCTCTGGGTCTAGTACCGGGCATTCTTTGAATTCGGTATCGGACACCTAGACACAGAGTCTCAGAGTCAGATGCCAGACCCCGAGCCCCACCTATAAGGAGTGACCCAGGGTCTGGTAGTATGTGCATTGTCCAGCACATTGTTGAATAACTGGCTCAACCCTCGGACTTGTCGTATTTTTTTTTTCTTTGCCACATTGCACTTTCAATAGTTAGCAAAAAGCGATTGCAGGCACATTGTTTAATTGCTATCGTACCCGACAAAGAAAATCCTAAAGTTGTGATACGATTTTCGCGAACAGTACAATTATACACAATTAACGACCAATCATCCTTGAAGCTGTGCAATTTTTCGAGTGAAACGCGCAGTCTTTGAAAGCTGCAAAGGGCAGAGTTTCTAACAAGACAAGCTCTACGATATCATGAAGTATCTTAACACTGTATTAGCGGCGGCATGAACATGAAATCCAGATGGATATGAAAGGAAAAAACCAGGTATATTTGATCGTCCGTCTGTCTGCCACTCCGTCCGTCCGTCTGCCAGGACCCTAGATCAGATTGCGTGATTGAAATATTTTTCTTTATTCCCAACCAATGAAATTGTTCTTTTGAGCACCAAAAGCTGGATAAGAATTTATTCACAGCATACTGAACAGCATGATTACAGTAATGCTTCAGTTTGTTGCATATACCTAAATCATCGTACTTTTAATAATATGTTCCGCCCGTCAATGAGACAGTTCTTTCGAGCACCCAAAAGCTATGTCAAAGCTACATACATTATTCGGTTATTGTGGCGATGTGCCGCGGTCCCTACGCACGAGGCATAGGCTATATAGCACACACGGCACACCCAGTTTTATGCACCCACTTTGGCTTCAAAAAAGGAATTCGGGCTGTATCCTGCCCTTATCCTACGCCTATCTGCGTTAAGTAAATGTGTGGGGCATTAATTAGTTTGAATTTTTGAAATGCTCTAAAACAGGTTTCAATCTTGTGGGGATTGACGTGACAATTTGTCTGCACAGTGTCACCCCCACTGTTCCTGAAAGTGTAAGTTTTTTATTCCGCTTGGAAGGGCAAGGAGTTTTGTTATCGTTTGTTTAAATTTGCCGCTCCCCTTAATGGTGAGCTATGTCAAGGCTAAGCATAAGACTCAAGAGTTGCTACTGTCGACCCGCCAGAGGAATGCCGTACTGGTGGGATGGGCCGATTTTTAGACAATACATAAACTTGTATTTGCCAAAATTAACTATTGACTTAGCAGACCCATATAACAGTATGCTAGCGATCGTGTCTTGCAACCATTATAGATCCAGTTTTAGTGTCTCTGTAGCACACATTGTGGATCCTTTACAGAGCAGTTTGATCTTGGTCAAGACTGTTTGCATGTATGCAAAGTAAGTCATTTCTGTTTGCGCCTTATAATTTGTTAGTTACCTGAAAATTGGTAAATATCTTAATAAACAGTGCAGACACTGATGAAATACCACTGTTTGGGTCTTCACTGTTTGCCTAAGTACCTGTTTCCAGTACCCAGAATGTAAAGGTCAAGTATCCCTATATTAGATATGTGTGTTTATACTGTATTTTTGCACATGAATGATGATGTGGTCAATGTCCAAACAGAGCTCATATTGTTCAGGCTTCCGTGTATGTTGGTTGGATCCATTTAATGGTCCAATTTGAGAGATAGTCAACCTTTCCCATGTGTAGAAACCAGTACCGCCGGGAGGGTTTATGATTTGTGTGTTTATTATATGACGGGAGCACCCGAAGGCTCACCGAAAGTGGTTTTATGTGGTTTTATGGTTTAATGGAGAAGCCGGGAATCGAACCTGCGACCCCTGGTTTACAAGGCATAGCGCTTATCCACCACACCA
The DNA here is from genome assembly GCA_964019695.1 of Loripinus fragilis. Lineage (NCBI taxonomy): Eukaryota > Metazoa > Mollusca > Bivalvia > Lucinida > Lucinidae > Loripinus > Loripinus fragilis. The sequence continues at coordinate 105,703,444 of OZ026514.1, read as the reverse complement.
CGGGGGCTTCTCTGTGGAACACCTCCATTCAGTATAAATCGCCTGAACGTGAGAAGGTAATTATTTTAGCCTACATCTATTTTTTATAATGCACAAATATGACGCCAATTTAAAATATTATGGGTTTTTTACTTCTTATATTTTATTATTGTTTTTAGTGATTAAAGGCTTGCAGTCAATGGCATCTTTGGTAGAATATAAAATTATAAAATATTTAAAATAAAATTATTGTAATTTGGAATAAATATATATATTAAAACAAGCAAATAATCACCTTGGAATTACAAAACTTGCTAAATTAATTTCAACAAGGGAGCTAATTCAAAAACGGCAAGGGAGGGCAATTGCATAAATTTTTACCGATATTTTTCTTACTTGAGTTCTTACTTGAAAGTATGTGCATGAATTACTGGTTAACCGCTTTTGCCTCATAATTATTTGTAATGGATGATTTGCAGTATTAGGGAAGAATTTTTAAATCATTTTGTATGTATTTGAAAAGAGGGAAGATCACCCTCTATAATATAATAAAAAATATATATAGATATGATAGATCTAGTAAATGATTTCTAAATTGGGCATTTTCAGAACCAGCCTTCGGGAGTTCCTGGACATAGAACCACAAAAAGCATAAACCCACCCGGCCAGTACTGGTACACCACAAAAATACATTTTTAAAAAAGCTGCCATACTTGTTAGGGATCCCACATTAAATAAATCAGGAGTAATATAAAATAATTTAATTTTTGGATAATTAAGGAGTTAAAACCTATATTACAGTGTTACAAATAATTAGAAAAAATAAACTGTTGTTTTTAGCATAGATCAAAGAAATTATTTTAAAATAGTTATAGAAATTATAATGTTTTCGTTTCAAATTGACGATTTCTCCCGAATATTAAGGGAGGTATCTCCATGACAACTGCATTTTAGCATTTTTACCATAGATAACCTAAAAAACACACGGGTTTGAATTTTGAAATAAGAAAACAAAGGCTGTTGCCATATAATAGACCCAGTTTCATAATAATAACAGGACCATCATGAGAGAAAATTTAACTTCAACTTTCATAATGGAACCCTATGGGAATTTCATCTCAAATGATGATTTTTAATCCATCGATTGCATTCTTCTACAAAATCGTTTACCAATAAAAGGGGTCATTTCACTTATTTTAGGACATAATCAATTGGGAAAAACAAAAAATGTCCATTTTTGTAACATGCGATGTATCACCTTTTGCAGGTTTTGCATGGTTCTTAGCAAGAGCTGTACTTAATAGATCGTTAAATATGCATGGAACGCAATATGGGCTATCACAGCATAACAAAATTTTACAAACCGTTGAAGTTTAATTTGTTGTGTAGTAAAACGTCAAAATGCAGCGTAAAATGGGCCAGTTTGCGCTATATAGCGTTGCCTTGACGACAACTGTAACGCACGTATACGACTAACATCAAGCATATTGTAACCGATCAACTGCATATGTGTTGCAGTATTTTGTGCGGTAATTCCAGCTCTATTGATCAAACGCTGCAGAAATAACAACTATTTTCCGCAAACTTTCTGATCACCCCTAGTATAAGCATGAACTTGCTCACTCTTGTATCTATATCCTTGCAGATATTTGTGAAGACTAACACTGTTTGAGGCTGTCTTGTATATAGTGTAAGGAAAGTAGTTCAGTTTTATTTCAAGAGTAATGTCATATAAAAACTACACATTTCGAGTATGTTACCAGTTACAAGTGCTATCCAATCTGATATATTGCACGGGAGCGCAGTGGCTCAGTGGTAGAGTGCTTGACTCGAGACCGAGGGGCCGCGGGTTCGAGCCTCACCCGCGTCACTGCATTGTGTCCTTGAGCAAGACACATTTATCCCAGCTTAGTACTGGTTCGACCCAGGAAGACCTGTCCCTTTATAACTGAAAGATTGTTGATGGGACGTAAAGAATCGAATCAAACAAAGATATATTGCACTTGTATCTACGAGCAGTAGATGTATACATTAATGTAAGTCACCTACCCCATATGAAATCGATCCCTATCTTAGCAAATTTTCATGGTTAACAGATAGATTCTACACAAGAACAGGCAAGTTAACTACCTTAGGATCTTATATATATCAAGCAAATCAGAGTTGTTAAACCAATTGATTTGCTGGTAAATGTACATATTAGATAACCATTTCAGGACACATTTACTCTAAATACTAAGAAATGACCCCAAACTGTTGAAAAACTATGAACACAATCAAATCATCAGGTGCTCCAATATGGTGAATGCCTGTGTTCCTAAGAAGACACCAGACATCTGTTTTGGGGAAATTTAATTTGGTATAAAACTTCCGACTTAAAGACTTATCTATTGATGAGATGGTAGGGGCCTGATGCTTTGGCTGTTTGTCGGGCCCACCGGGGTTTACCTGTTGGATTTCTTTTGCTCCGGTATTCAGTTTAATTTACTGTTGAGTCCTTATCCTTGCTTTATCTCCTTGTTATATCTTGATTTATATGTTTTAGGAGATGATGCATTGATAAGTTAGGGGTCTTTCATGCAAACCAAATATCTATGTGTCTTGATCCACATCTGAATTAAGGGTGAGGTTGGCGCCGTTAAACCGGTTTAAGCCCTCCAGTAAAATATTTTACTGACCGTTCCAAGGCGGTACTTCTTTTGTGGATCTTTTATGTTTTTGTTCTGTCTTGTGTTTGCTATGTTTTGTGCGCGTCTGTTTATATGTGCTTTGTGGTCACCTGCTGGGAAAGGGCTGACCTCTTGGCTCTCGTTTGTGGTGTCTTCTGTGAGTTTGTCACTTTCCCATTGGTATCCTGGGTCAGGTGTGGTACTTGATTGTATCGATTCCTGATCTTTGCAACCTTACTTACTTGTATTGGAATTTTACAGTTAAAAAGAATAACATATCGAAACACATGCCAATAACCTCATAGCATTTGATCTTTATCATCATAGCAAAAAATAATAAGCAAAATATGTTTAATACTGCCACTTAGAATTGAATTTATCGACACTGAAACAATTACAATGTATAAAAAGTTGCGCTGTGAAAGACATAGATATATATTCTATGGTATCTTAAAATTAGGGGTAACCTTTAATATCATATCTATACTGCTTCTATATATGTATGAGTACGTTTACACAAGCAGCCTGGTTTCAAAGAAATGCTGCTTTTGAATCAACATCATTTCATTAATATGTGCAAATGAAAGGACACCCCTACAATTAAATGTTACAATTTTTATGGAGGATTGCCCTTAATGTCAGGGCTATTTCCATGATAAACCGCACAAAAAGTTAACAATGTTTTCACTGGATCGTCATTATCAGAAATGTACCTGTATATTAGCTTTATGTTATATATGTTACCATCTGCTAACAGGCTGGTGTGAAGACCAATTGCAGGATATACTCCTTCCAGTATATGGTATTTACCATATGCTATCATTGTTTCAACACGCCTGATTTTTTATGAAAGGAGGTTTGGTCTTTGTGTTTTCATGAAGCTATGCTTAGTATATGCAATTGGCAGGTAGTGGCCTTGCAAGAAGCGTTTTACAAATACTCATAGATGGGAACAAACACAACAAATGTGTGAAATAAGAAAAGAAATACATTTTAGTCCCATAGGCATGAGATCATGGCCAAGTCTTTCATGAAAGCTGTAGTTAGGAACATATACCTTTGAGAAATGACTCAATTTCAGATGGTAAAATGTAACGAAAGTAACAACTTAAACACATACCATGTTTAAAAGGATAGATAATTGCATAAAATGACGTATTCATACAAAACATTAAGCAAAAGAAATTATAAGTTTAAAATGAAATGGTTATTCTTAGTTGTATTACATTTTAATTGATTTTATACACTTACATAATTTACATGCCTATTATGAATATTTGACTGCGGGAAACTTAGTAAATCATTGCTTTCCAAACATGATAGACACACACCTAGCAGGATAGCAATAAAAAGTTCTTCCATTAGGGTAGAAGGGAACTTAGAATTTGAATTTTGCCCATATATACATAAAATATTGCTACAATTTTCACCGATTTTGCACTTAAATGACCTTTTATCCAAACACACATCATGCCTTGATGGTGCTGTTTGTTTATATAGTATGGCTGTATTATCCAAAATAGATTTTGTATTACTTTTAATCATAATTTTGGATAGCAAATTGATAAAAACGCTAAATTCTGACGTATATTCAAGAATTTGCACTCAGTTGACCTTTGACCCAATTCTGGGACTTTGGGGCATTTCCAGACTTGGCATTCACCCCTATCCTTCTTAAAACACATCAAGATACACTTTGAGCATGGATGCCAAAATGTACTAAAAAATGCCAACAGATTTCTTTTTCAGGCTCTGGATGGCCAACTAATATCTTCAAGTTTCTCATTTGATTATGGTAAGTTCTTAACAACTAAATGTACGTGGCACTGTATTTCCTCTTCAAATTGTTCATCCTGATTTTCATGAACATATGCTCTGGACAACATGTCAGATATGTACATCTGTGTTCCAGGTTTGTACTGTATGACAAAATCGTACTTCTGTAAGCGTAATAACATACGTTGAAGTCTTGGTGGCGCATTGGCTAATGGTTTCTTTACAATCGTCTCCAGTGGTTTGTGATCTGATTCGACCATTACCTGCTTCCCAAAAGTATACTGATTGAATCTTTCTAGGGCGAAGACTGCACTTAATAATTCCTTTTCGATTTGTGCAGATCTAGTCTCTGTGTCTGTCAGCGATCTTGATGCATACGCTACTGGTTGGTTATCCTGGAGTAAAACAGCTCCTAAACCCGATTTGCTTGCATCACATTGTACTGCTACTGGTTTGCTAACATCAAATTACTTCAAAACAGGATTACTTGTCAATATATCCTTGATCTGATTGAACGCAGTTTCTTGTTTATAGTTCCATTGAAACTCTATATCCTGTCTTAGTAACAGTCTGATTGGTTCAGTAACTTTTGACATGTTAGGTTTTAAACTTTGACAAATAATTCACAGTACCTAATAATCTCATGACTCCTTTTCTGTCAGTTGGAACTGGCATCTCTGAAATAGCTTTCAGTTTCATTTTGTCCGGTTAAACTCCTTCTGAACTAAGTTCATGTCAAATATAAGTCAGAGAACTAGAGTTTATGACACATTTGTCCTTGTTTAAGGTTAATCCAATCTGCTCTCAGCGATTTAGAGCGTTCTTCAAACGTGTGTCATGTTCTTCTTGTGATCTGCCCCACACTAAAATATCATCAATGTAAGTTTCTACACCTTCAAAGTCATCAAAAATTGTGATATTCTCTTTTGGTATACCTCTTGTATGCTATTTAGTCCAAATGGTGCTCTTTAATAACAGTATCTACCAAAAGGTGTGTTAAACGTAGTAAACAGTTCACTCTCTGAATCTAATTTCAACTGCCAGTAACCATGATCGGCGTCCAACTTCGAAAATACTTTAGCTCCTGACATCCTACTAGTGATTTCTTCAATTGTAGGAAGTTGAAAATGTTCTCGTTTAACAGCTGTGTTCAGATTTCTTGGATCAAGACATATTCTCAATGTTTTGTTGGGTTTTTCAACTATGACAATGGAACTAACCCAGTCCGTAGGTTCACCAACCTTTCTTATGACTTCACTGTTTTCCATGTCAATCAACGCTTTTTTCACTCTTTTGCGTAATGTCGCAGGTATCTTCCTATAGGTGGATTTATGACTGGCGTGACTGAGTTATCAATCTTGATTTTTACGGTTTATCAAGACATCCCAATCCTGAGAATACTTTTGGATGTTCTCTTATCAGTCTATCCAACTCACGTGTATTGTTGCTGTTTACAGCTAAGACAACTTTAATGAGTCCTAGATCCTGTGACGCTTTAAATCCCAACAACGACATTTGTTTAGAATTGGTAGCGTAGAATTCCAACTCATGACCCATACATGTTAATTTGGTTTTCCCAAGAACTTTGAGTCGATCTCCTGTGTAGCTTGTAAGACGCGAATTTGATTTTACTAGAACTGAATTTGAGGACTTAACTTTTTTGAACACTGTATTTGTATTTACATTTGCCTGTGAACCTGTATCAATTTTGAATTTCACTTGCATTCTGTTTACATCCATTGAAACAAAACACTCATTTTCACTTATTTCCGTTTTTTTCGCGAATCACTTATAGATCCAACATATAGATTTTCATAATCACTTTGTGAAGAATTTTCATCCAAATTGTGAACATCTTTTCTTATTTTTGATTTACACATTTTAGCAAAATGGTGAGGTAATTTGCATTTATGACATATTTTTCCATATGCAGGACACTTTTTTCTTTCAAGAATAATTCCACATTTATTACACTGAAATTTATATTCGTTTTGTTTCTTTAGGTCGCGCACCTCCTATGAATCCTCTAGATTTGGTTTTCTTTTTGATGTACTACATTTCCGTGTTCTCCCTCATTCATCTTCTGAATTTGTCTCATTGATTCCTCATCTGCTCTGCAGACTGAAATTGCTTTGTCTAGTGTCAATTTGTCTTCTCTCAATAATCTTTCCTTCGCTCGCTCTGAAATAGTCCCGCATACTATTCTGTCCCTGATAAGGTCATCTTTGATAGCGCCAAATTCACAATTTATAGACCCGTAACAAATTGATCAATAAGCTCTGTACTGCCTTGTACTTGTGTGTTAAATTTGTGTCTTTCCATTGTCACATTTTTCTTTGGAATGCAGTAATTTTCAAATTTGGCTAACAAAGGTGTGAATTTGTCCTTTTCTTCCTCTGGAAAACAAAAGTGTTAAATATTTCTCTCCCTTCTTTTCCAATCACGTACAAGAAGGCTTTGCATTTTTCTGGTTCAGGTTTCCCAGACAAAGTGACATCCAGATATAACTCAACAGTTTGTTTCCACATTTTCCAACGTTCTGCAATATTCCCAGACGTTGAGAAGTCCATTTCTGGTGGCTGATTCAATTTATCCATTTTTCAAATGTTAATTCACTTCTTTATTGGCAAATGTCACATGAAAAATGTCCAAGTTAGTTATCTGCTAAGTCACTGCTGTTTTCTTCTGATCCCACTTCTGACACCATGTTTTACCATTAATGGTAATCGGTTAGTTCTTTCTTAAATGAGAATAACTTCTTCTAATACTAAATATTTATTTTACAAGCTATAAGAAACTGAGCTGTAACCCTGATGTTAAAAATACAACTGATCTCTTAGATGGGCGTCTGTAGTTTCTCTTATAATTAGATTAAGATAAAACAAACATGCACTCTCATAACAATCTGTACCTCTTTGCAACCTCTTTAATTGATCTCTTCAGGTTGGCATAGTATCTGACTCATACAAAGAAGGCAAGGTTTGTCCTATATTAAACGAAGATTCCCCTTTGCAACCAAGTAATTTATGATCAGTGACATTGCTAAATTCCCAAGATAAAAATTTTGAAAGACTTTTCTTCAAATGCTTATACAATCACTTTATTGACAACTCATACTTACCTCACTTCTGTCTGGCTTTATGCCTTTGAGATTCGACTGTCTACCATTTAACATATCTTCACAATACTATCTTTTATACACTTGACCAAGTCAAAGAAGTCTGTGCTGTATTCTACGACATAAGCAAAGAACTTGACGATGCATTGCATGCTGGATTTATCCCTTAGCTATAGGCAACTGTAGATTGTGGCTCAGTTCTTAACCGGATCAAAATAATCTCTGAAACAGAAACAAAGAGTTACCCTTCCAGGCATAACATCAGATTGGGATTATATTCTTGCATAAGTTCCCCAAGAATCAGTTCTTGGCCCTTTATTTTTCCTTCTCTGCATCAACGTCATAGTCAATGACATAGGTGCTAATGTCAGACTCTTTGCTGATGACACTAGTTTCTTTATAATTGTTGAAAGCCTAGTAAGTGCTCCAGCCTGTCTAAATACTGATTTGTTGATGTGATTGTGTTTAACGTCCCATCAGCAGCTTATGTAATATGGAGACAGGAACATGGCTTAAAGTCTCATCTGACAGACTGGTGAAGCCAGGAATCCAACCTGCGACCCCTGGTTTATAAGGCGAGCAGTTTATCCACTACACAATGGCGGCTCCTAAATTCTGATGTGCTTAAACTTTAACATTTGGGCTGCAACCGGGTTGGTACTGTTCAATCATTCGAAAACAGAAATACTAACATTCTCTCATAAACTAAACAAACCTTTATATCCTCTTTTTATTGAGAACAATCATATTATGAGCGATAGAATCATTCGAAAACAGAAATACTAACATTCTCTCATAAACTAAACAAACCTTTATATCCTCTTTTTATTGAGAACAATCATATTATGAGCGATAGAATCTCACAAACACCTTGGTGTTATCTTATCAGCTGCATAAACATGTAAAATACATAACAGACAAAACATGGCGAAGAATTAATATAATGCGACGAATTAAATTCAATCTGGACAGAAAAATTCTGGAAATTATATACACTGCTTTCATTATACCTCTTTTGGAATATACTGATGTCATCTGGGGCAACTGCACTTGATATGAAAAACGATAACTACACAAAATACAAAACAAAGCAGCAAAAATAGCTACAGGTACTACAAAACATACATACCTTGAAAATCTTTTAGACGAAGTCAAATGGCAGCTCTAACAAAAGTCCAGAGACTTACCCATTTATACAAAATGAATGACAATATAACTCCATCTTATCTCTTCGATCTAGAATCAAGAACAGCCAGTTGTGCCACAATGTATATCTTAAGTAACTCTAATAATAGTATAACAATCCAAGGTAGAACAAATTCCTACCTTAGCGTTTTTCTGCCATCAACAGTAAAGGATTGAAATAACCTTCCTCCTACATGTAAGGTCACTCAATCTGAATCAGTTGCACCATTCAAGTTTAATCTAAACAGATACCGCACCAATGTTCCCAAATACTTTTACAGTAACCATAGACATGCATAAGCCCTTCCATCACGTTTAAGAACTCAGTGTAGTGCACTTAATCATGATCTTTTTATAAAGAATATTTGGCCTCTTGTATGATGCTTATCATCTATCTGAACTTTTTCACTACTCTTAGGGGTTATCTTGTGTTTAACCAGTAATAAGCAGAGGTTAAAGTGTCATGCAGAAGGACACAGCACAGTGCCTCAGCTGAGGCTATTGTCATCCCTGGAATTCCTCGATCTAAAGGTGAACATGCTACCACTTAGCCTCTACGCTCCCTTGCTATTAACAATATTTACATTTAATCGCTGGTTCCCAGTTCACATGTGGTCAATATTGGAAAAAGAGTAACCAGTACCCTGTACCAGACCAGAAAAAATGGTGGATGGGCATTCATTCAGAAACGAGGTGACTAACGAATTTATGGAGAGTGTGCTACCCAGGTAATGGCTACCTGTTTTTTCCAACATTGACAAGAACAGGTAACCTGTACCCATGTATTGACCACCTGTGACACAGGAACCAAAAATCAATGTAGATATAGCAAATAGTAACATAAATATACAATTTTGTCAAGGTTGTCGTAGATGTTACCATACCAGAAAAAATGGTGGACGAGCATAAATTCAGAAGCATGGTGACCAACCAATTCATTGAGAATGTGAACTACTTGCAGGAGAAATACTCGTTTCTAACTGTGTTTAATAAGTCTGCCTCCATCCCGGCCTCAGGCTCTACATATTGTTGCTGTAGATGTGCGCATGATCATGAATATTTGGAGTACATCCTTGAAACAGGTGAGGTGGATGAAAAATTGTTTAATAAAATTGTGGAAAGTTTAAAAGCGGGAAAGTGCCATCATGCTGATACAGTATCTGAGGACCAACTACTTACCACGTCTATTACAGGAGTACATATTGCAGCAGCAGTTGGAACAGAAAGGGCAGTTAAGGAAAACCTAGAGAGATGTTGTAGATATATGAGTGATTGTGGAATTTTCAATCTGCATCCCTTTGATACTGCAATGGTGAAAAAACAAACAAATATTTGTAGTTTATTTGTAAATTACTGGCTCAATTATGGCAATGGTTTTATAGATTCTCCACATTTGTCGATAGTAAATGGTGTATCTTTACTTGGCCAGCAAGTAAGTCGTCTTGAATTTTGTGTTAGACAGGCAAATAATGAGTTACTGCAAACAATAACTACTAATCTTTCTGAAAATCCTGGCTTTGGAGAAAATGGCATAAGAAATATTCAGTGGATACTAACTCCTGTTACCCCTTATATGGGTTTGGCGCAAGCTTTACGTCTCACTATGAAATATCAATTAGTGCCAATACAACACACTCTAGTGCAGTATATACAGCTCCTTAGTAAATATAACATACTGACTAAGGAAATCAGAAATGACTGTATTTTGTCAGTATTAATGTATAATAACCACAAGCTTCTTGAACAAATGTTGATTTGTTTAGACTTAAACCACTCGAATGATTATATATTCTTAAGTAAGTGTTGCATGGTATTGCAAAGTAGAGAAAACTGTTCAAAATTGCTCCAACAGCACCGCATTATTCGACCAGTAAGTATGACAAGAGAGGAAAATATTAACACTATTTTTACCCTGTTTGGCATGTTCTACAATGATTTCAAGAGTGAGCTCAGTGGCTTGCTAGAATCCGCACCAGGTATTCACAAGGGATTCATAAAAGTATTACTCCTTAAACAGATACCATCTTTCAAATGTTATGATCATGACATTTGCATAGCCCATATAGTACAGTCTGTCATTGAACAAGGTAACGCTGATGCATTGATACGTGATGCTAAGATAATTGTCCCTCAGCTCCAAGAAATGTTGAATCAATATTCAAAATATAATTTGCGCCACAGAGAAGCTGTAGAAATACTTATAAATGAAAATGTTGATATTGACACTGAGAAAGTCATTGAGCGTGACCGGAAGTTTTCTCTGGATCTGTGAATAGGAAGATTTTATCAGTACATTGCTGATGCTAGAGAGCATGGGGTGTATGGTCACAACGGTGAAGATCTGGTGTTGAACTATCTCTGTCCATTCCTGCTAGAATGTGGGTATGACGTTCCAAGGCGCTGTTTGCTTGATATTCTTGATAAAGCATCTGATAAGAAATCTAAATCTTCAGACCATGCATATATCAAAAACTATCCAGACACTCCAAGTTCTGCAGAAATTGCATTTATCAAAAACTATCTAGACACTCCAAGATCTCTACTGGCATACTGTCGGAACTCCTTACGGAAACATTTTAGAGGGAGATATATATACAAATTTGTGGAAGTTTCAGGATGCCCACAGAAAATCAAAGACATTATTCTTTTGAAATATTTGCTACTCAGCATTAGAGAAATAAAGTGAAACCTGCTAGAATAGCCACCTAAAAGAAGACCAAAATTGGTAAAACCTGCTTGAGTAGCCCCCTTAAAGAAGACTAAATATGGTGTTCAATATGGTTATTCTTTAAGAGAGGTTAAAAACATTGCAAAATGCACCCTTCGTGCATTCTGCAAAAATAGTGAGTATGATAAGGAAATACCACAATTACAGACTGTAGACAAACCCATGGCACCGCGAGGAAGAGCTACACAACAATCACAAGGCACGAGGAAGACAAACTAAACAAAGCAACCAGCTCTCTCTTCCCCATCAAGATGATTGCAAAACTAGATTGGACATTAAGTAGTAACTAGTCTTTGTCTTTGATTCTGCTGTTGTTGAAGTACAAGAAATGTTAGCTCCCATGAGGGCCTTCTAACTATTGCAATGTATCATCGTGGATAATCAAATTAATGCACTATAATGAAACAAAGAGAAGGGCTCATGACTCACAGATAGACAGAGCTAAAGAAAACGTTTCGGCCATCAAACTATCGGATGTCTTTAAGATCTTTGTTTTGTATGTTTTTGAGTTGCCGTATACGACAGATACTATTGTGATTCCAGTCTTAACGTGACCCCCGTTTTTTGCCGTTTATTCCTTAATGGTTATTCTAATTGAAATATAAATTACAAAAATGAATTTAGACATATACCGCGTAATTAGAAATATTTTTCTCGGTTATATAGGCTGGAATTAGATGGAATTTCTGCGTGTTTTTGTTCCTCCACTTTGAATCAGTCCCCATGTGTACCTTATCGATATATAAATAAACTGCCGATCAGTAGTTTAAAATTCGTGCGTTATGCTTACGATTACTAATATAGAGACGCGAATGGGTATTTATCTCAAGGAAAAAGACTAAGTTATTCTGAATTGCAGCGCATTTGGGCCTTAGTTCATAATAAGGGATGCTCCCAAAAATAAGTTTTAGTTACGCGGTATACATTTACATCCACATGCTAAACACCGATCGTATTTCACTCCCAGACGCGACGTCATATGATAATATGGATTAAAGTCGTTAAATAAAAGAAAAACGGGGGTCACTCTAAACCTGGTTTTTGCTACTGAACACATACATATGCGTAGTCACTCATTTTAAAGCATTCGAGCACATCTATCTAGTAGTGCTAGTGTTCTGAAATGAGGCCAGGTCCCAAGGGTGGAATTTTTCATGTTCATAAATGATAAAATGCCAACATTTTAGCATTTATTATCATGTAAAATACATTACCTGAGAGCTTTGTGGCAAGAAAAGTCTTCACTTTTCAGAATTAGTTTCATGAGGAGTTGTAATTTTATGCTCAATTAATTAAATAGTCAAGAATACTGTTTGCAATTAATTACACCCACTGCTAAATTAGTTCTGTCTCTTTCATTCATCTTCTCTAAGCGTGCAGTATTTGAGTCGTGACATAAGATTTCCAACAATGTTATATGTGCGACAAGCAAAGGCTCAGACCATCCTGCGCATACGCGCAGTCTGATCAGAGCCTTTGCTAGCCCCTTGAATATTCTATGACTGTTAAACTACTGACTGAACATCATTTGGAGCATCTAGGCTTAAAAGGAGGCTGCCTAGGCTCGCCCGAGTCTACAGTTGTCAAAATTCATGTTGTTGAAAATCACATGTCGCAGCTCATTTGTAGAAAAACTGTGCAGATCAAAATCAACTGGCTTTAAGCGGCAAGATTATGTTAATCTATACAGTTTAACAGCCAACGTATATCTGCTAGGCTATACAAAAATGACATAGTTGAGCCGTGACACGTGATTTCCAACAATGTGGCATTTTAACAAGTGTAGACTCAGACGAGCCTGTGCAGCTTCTTTTTAGACTTAGAAACTCCAAATGATGTTGGGCCAGTAGCTTAACAGTCAAAGAATATTTAAGCGACTATCAAAGGCTCTGATCAGACTGCGCATATGCGCAGGCTGGTCTGAGCATTCGCTTGTCGCACGTACCACATTGTTGGAAATCTCATGTCGCGGGTCAGCTAGTGTTATCTTCAAAAGATTGACAAAAAGTCTGGTCGCCAATTATTGCAACCAGTACTATATTAAACAATATAAAAGTATATTTTCTGATTCAAACTTTAACCAGTATGTTTCTTTCTCTATTCCAAACTTCTACCAACGTTTCTAAAGATATGTTTCATCAGAGCATACCACAGAGGCTGAAAACTTTGGCTAAAATAGAAAAGGCGTGTATTAATCTAGCTTACACTCGTTCTTCAGTAGGCTAAATGAAGTTAATTGTTGTTTCGTTTTTATCTTGTTCAATTAAAACAACAGTAACACACATCATATAATTTGGTGTTCAATCCTTGGATAATTCAAATTTTGATATGTCAGAAAAAACTATATACACTATATGGGTCATTATCAAAAATTGAGGAATCTGTGATTTGCTGATTTTCTCACATCCTCGACCTCCTCTCTGTTGCTTTTCTGTCAATGATACTTAATGACGTCATGTGCCGCAAAAATACTATACTTTGTCAGGTTCTGGACGATGTTATTTGAAAACTGTAGCTGACGAAATTACACTTTATCCGAATTTGCATGTGTCCCAATTCGCTGGTGGTTTGTTTCCATTACCGTTAATTGCTACAAAAACAAATATTTAGTTGCTTATTATTTAATTGGTTAATACATCTGGCTGTATAGAAGTAAAATCTATAAGGTATGCCAGTAATTAAAAACTATTTCAGAGCGATATCATCTTGTTTACGTCTGTCCCTTGAGAACCTGCCAGTGCAGTTGCAGTTATAGAAAATGGGGTTTGGGTGGAGCAACCCATTATTCTGAAAGTTTAAAAATGACGATAGTTCGTTGACAACGACCCCTGGAGGGGACACATAAGATCACTCTTTGACTTATTTACATCCTACAGATTTTATGTCACACAATTGTGTCAAAAATTGAGTGTCAACTGCAATCACGAATATACTGACACGTTTCTGGATGCAGTGTGTATTTCCACGGCTACGTTTCAATTTATGTTAAGGGCGGGTTGAAACAGACATATGATTTGACTAACTTCGAAGAAATCCTTTTTTTCAAGAATCTTATAAATGTGTGAATGTCAGTGCTGTCACGGTCAGTGCAATCACGTTCCCTATTGTGACAGCACTGACATGTTGTGTGACAGCACAGACCATTACTCACTTTGAGTTCAAAACTGTAAGTACTATTGCTAATATTAATGATTAAGTAGAATTATCGATGCCCCCCTTCCCTGCCTGTTTCTTCGGGGCAACTGAGGCGCTTGACAAGATGGCCACGACAATAACATTGTGGCGAAAATAGGTACATCTTGGCCTATTTTAAAGCATGGTTAAATTTTATCTCTAGGGGAAATGTGTTTAAATCATTCATCAAAGAGAATTTTTGAGTCTTGCATAGCTAGGTGACAAGTGATTTTTGTTGGCATCGAAAGAAATGTACCAATCCGTTCGTCTGCCTCTGCCATTTGGCTAATAAACGCTTATATAAGCATTCAAATACGATACACCATGATCAGGTGTCAGTTGAGCGTTTTTAGTGTTATTGGTTCTCTGGTTACTTTCCTTCTTGCCAGCCAGATTTGAGATGTTTGATAGCTGCAGAAAGTGGTTAAGTCAGAAAAGATGTGATATATGTGTGCTTGTCAATATGCCAGTGTACAGTTACCAGCCAAACAAATCTCCAAACCATACTACTGTAACAGATTCAAGTATACCATACTTTTTCATTTTCCAGTCGATTGACTAAAGTATATCCCCCCCCCCCCACCTCCGTGCCTCCGTCCACTAGGACACTGTGAAGTGAACTAATTATTTTTCCCATATACCCAATTGGTGAAACCCTAGTATTTGACGGTTTATACTGTGTCTCACGACACTTGTGGGGCATCACCACTGCTTCTTTACATTCAGAAAATGTTGACTAATAGAGATATGGTAATCTTTCAAGAATGGGACTTTTTATGCCCTCAAAGGAACTTTGGGAGACATATAGTAATCACATTGTCAGCACCACTTGGTGTCAGGTGCATATCTCCTATATTATTTGAGGCAGGAATTCCAATTTAGTATGTGGATGTATAGTGTCGCGTACATTGTGACCTTGGCCTTGACCTCTGACCTAGCTTTTAGAATAATCGTGTCCGGAGCAAATCTCTTAGTATTCCCAAATTTGGTATGTGCATGCAGCTTGGGATGACAAAGTCGCGTACCATCCTTGGGTCACTGTGACCTTGACCTCTGACCTAATTTCAACAATTGGCATTGAGTCTGGTGCATATCTCCTATATTATTTGAGGCAGGAATTCCAATTTAGTATGTGGATGCATAGTGTTGCGTACATTGTGACCTTGGCCTTGACCTCTGACCTAGCTTTTAGAATAATCGTGTCCGGAGCAAATCTCTTAGTATTCCCAAATTTGGTATGTGCATGCAGCTTGGGATGACTAAAGTCACGTACCATCCTTGGGTCACTGTGATCTTGACCTCTGACCTAATTTCTAGAATTGGCATTGAGTCTGGTGCATATTTCCTATATTATTGGAGGCAGGAATTCCAATTTAGTATGTGGATGTATAGTGTCGCGTACATCGTGACCTTGGCCTTGACCTCTGACCTAGTTTTTAGAAAAAAATTGTGTCAGGAGCAAATCTCTTAGTATTCCCAAATTTGGTATGTGCATGCAGCTTTGGATGACAAAGTCGCGTACCATCTTTGGGTCACTGTGACCTTGACCTCCAACCTAATTTCTAGATTGGCATTGAGTCTGGTGAAATATCTCCTATAATTATTGCTTAAAAATTTGGTGTATGAATGCAACTTGGGATGGCAGAGTGTTGCTTACCATTTATGGGTCACTGTGATCTTGACCTCTGACCTAAATTTTAGAATAGTCGTGTCCAGAACATATCTATTTTATTTTTTTAGATAAGAATCCTAAATTTTGGTATGGGGGTGCATATTGGGATTGCGAAGTGTCGCATTTTTAGGTCACTGTGACCCTGACCTCGACCTCAGATCCTTTTTTTTAGAATAATCGTGTCCGAAGCATATCTCTCATATAATTTGAGGTAGGAATCTCAAATTTGTCGTCTGCATGTATAATGGGATGATGAAGTATTACATACCAACATTGGGTCACTGTGACCATGACCTTGACCTATGACCTAGTTTATAGAATTGGCATTGAGTCTGGTGCATATCTCCTATATTCCTTGAGATAGGAATTCCAAATTTGTTGTGTGAATGCATCTTTGGATGGCGGAATTTCACGTACCATTTACTGCTCACAGTGACCTTGACCTCTTACCTAGTTTTTAGAACAATAATGTCCGGTATTATTTTAGAGAGGAATCCCAAATTTGATGTGTTTGTGTGTATGTGCATCTTGGGATCGTGGAGTGTCGTGTTCCATTTACGGGTCATTGTGACCTTAAACTTGACCTTTGACCTAGTTTTTGAAATAATCATTTCTGGAGCATATCTCTTATATTATTTGTGGTAAGAATCTCAAATTTGGTGGGGGAATGCATCTTGGGATGGAAGAGAGTCCCGTCCTATTTTTGGGTCACTGTGACCTTGACCTCTGACCTAGTTTGTAGAATTTGCATCCTGTCTGGTGCATATCATCCACATTTTTTGAAGTAGGAATCCCAAATTTGGTGTATGGATGCATCTTTGAACGGTTATATGTCGTGTACCAATTTTTGGACACTGTAACCTTGACCTCTGACCTAGTTTTTAGATTAATCGTGTCCAATCAAATCTCATATATTGTTTTAGCTAGGAAACCTAAATTTGGTGTGTGGTTGCATCCTAGGATGGCAGAGTGTCATTTACCAAGTTTTGGGTCACTGTGACTTTTATCTAGAATTATCATGTCAGGAGCATATTTTATATTATTTTAGGTAGGAATCCAAAATTTTGTGTATGGATGCATCTTTGGATAGTGATATGTCGCGGACCATTTTACGTCACTGTGACCTTGACCTATGACCTAGTTTCTAGAATAAAAGTGTCTGGCGCATATAGCGTATATTATTTGAGGTAGGAATCCCAAATTTGGTGTGTGTATTTCTCTTAGGATTGCGGAGTGGTGCATACCATTTTGGGTCACTTTGACCTTGACATTGACTTCTGACCTCATATCTAGATTTTTTGTATCTAATCCTTTATATGAAATAACTAAGCATCAAGTGTGTCTTATGCTAGACCAATTCTGCATTCGTCATGTTACGGTGACATTTCTCTTTTTGATTTTGCTTTAGACTATTACTATAAAAATTGTGTCACTACATGAGCTCAAAATGCCTATTGAGTGTATTTTTTGCTTTATTGGTACCAAACAATGCATAACAATCATTGTGTCGCGCAAAAGTTGTGACTTTTCGCTCTGCCTTTAAGAAAATTATTCCTAATAATAATACCCCTACTTTTCAAGAAGAGGGTGGGGTAACTCAACCCCTCATATTTTGTTGATGGCATAATAAATCCTCATGGTATCGCTTTATCCATCACCGAATTGATAGATTTTTAGTCCCAAGGTGTTTTTACGTTTTGTTTGTTTCTATTTTCAATTGGTCAACTCATTGCTTAACTCGTTTTGACCCATGGGATGATTTTAAGAGTTATCTTTTCTTTGTTATGGTTTACACAATTTCTTTTGGTTTCAATACAAAGAGCATAAAGTGTGTAAATAACGTGTATGACGAAAATACCAACTAATGGCATTTTTAAACTACCGTCGGTTATATATTTTCAAAATATGTGCAATGTGACATGCGATTTTAGTCGTAAAAATACTGAAGCGAATTCTTTGCTTTCTAAACGGTTTTGGTAATGGCAATCCGCTATTTAGCTACATGAAACATCCAACTCAGTCATCAATTGTATAATTACTGGACCAGATTGTGGTCTACCAAATTGTACAACATAATAACAAAAGTTTGCCTAATTTCACGAACTATTGTTAATGTTCTGCACACTTTTCAAAAGGTAAAACGTTATATTTTCCACTGAAATTTTGCGTTTTCTAGTATACATTCAGTACATGTATTTTCAATACTTATGAAATTTAAGCCATAACATAGAGAAAATGTAGCTCTTTAAAATGATACCAAAATGCTTGGGTTTTTATAAATCGGTTACTGAAATAAAAGATCATGTTGCCGACTTTCCAAATGACCCTCGTACGTCCTGGTAAGTGTTCATTTCCGAAAACGGAAATCATTCTCGATGGCACCATTGAGACTGCATAAATGTACGGACTAATCTTAGTTTCAACTGCGTATCATGCTATTTTATGAAATTTATGTTGTTGTTTTTCTTTCAATTCTATTATTTCGCAAGGTGGAGCACATTATGTCAGTGCAGTCACAAATGTGTCATTACAGTCACAGTCATGTCAGTGCAGTCACGTTCAAGCACAATTCAAATTGCGTAGAGTCCATCGTTATAATCTACTGACTATTTATATCTGACTATGCAATAATGAAATACTAAACTTTTGACAGAAATCATTTCGAATATAAATCTATACAATTTTGTACATAAAAACACCACACTTTGAAAATACAATTTTTTCGTGTAAGTTTACTTTAAACAATTCTCTCTCCCACAGAATACAACGAAATTGCATAAAACTCGAGTCTTCTAGGGTTTATGATCAGTGTTGTAGATCACCTCATGAAGATAATGAACATCTCATCAGAGACTGATTTTATGATAAAAAGTTTGTTCGTGACTTCACTGACAATTTAGCTAGAATAGCAGGCATACAATTATTAACTGACCCATTATTCGTCGAGTTAAACTTCGCATATTTTCAATATTAGTTCCCCCGTGTATGTTTAATATAATGTTGCAGCAAGATTGAAAATCTTGACACTTTTTTATGATTTAGTCTTTCTGGATTCCTCCATTTTTTGATAATGACCCGTATACACTCTAATAAATATCCCAACGCTACCATCAAATAGCTCTGAACAGCTAAAATATGTGCAAAAATGTTAGGGGTAATTAAATCATTAATTTTATAAATCACGAAAGTTTCAAACTTATCTGTTGCATAATGGGTGCAAGTAAAATCAAAAATCGCAAGAATATTCAAAATGGTTATTGTTAATGATTGCAACGATGAAGAAATACCTTCTCAACTTTTCTTTCAGATAGAATTAGCTTTCTATATAACATAATCCAGCTAGAGAACCACTTTACTCGAATGGTGGAGTCATTGCGTGTTTTCAGTCAACAAGTGCATACGCGTATCTGGTTGTCTAAACGGTAATATTGTTGTATTTTTGGAATTTAGCTTACCCTTTTTCTCAAGGAAAACGGTTTTCTAGGAATCTCCGTCCTGGGCCCAGAATTACAAAGCCTCGTAGGAGTTAGGCAGGACTTGGGTAAAGTTTTGATATTTCAACACGGTATATTAAATGCAAAATAAATTGCCTGGATTGATGCGGTATTTGTGGTCAAAGATATCATTGTGATCTTCAGAAAAGTTAAATCTATTTTGATTTTAATGAGTGTTAAACGTTATTTTTCGCATCCTGAAAAATCGATGCTTAACTTGGGTCTTCCTTGACTCTAGGGGGGGGGGGGGGGGGCATTGTAATTCCGGGCCCTGGTCATTATCTTCTTATCTGTGTGCGTGCATGGTTGTGTCAGCATTGCTAACTTTGTTAAATACTTTTAAAAAACGCGTTATTGGCACTACTGGGGCAACGTACGGTAATGCACACTGGTTCTTTTATTTACTGCTTCAACATGGGGTGACTGCTCTTTTTTTCCTACACTTTCTCTTGTTTGTATTTGTCTGTTTGTCTGTCCATCTGTTTGTCTGTGTGTGTGTCTGTCTCTCTCTCTCTGTCTCTGTCTGCCTGTCTGTCTGTCTATGTGTCTGTCTGTCTATGTGTCTGTCTGTCTATGTGTCTCTGTGTTTGTCTGTCTGTCTGTCTGTGCGAGTGTCTGTCTCTATGGCTCTATGTATTATGTATATATGTATGTTGTCTTTATTGTCATAAAATGTCTGTAAATTGTTACATGTAAGGAGACCAACTAGTAGCCCCAGGGCTGTTTGGAATCCTAATAAATAAATAAAGCATTAAATTAAATTAAAACGGTTTTCACAGCAAAATTTAATGCAGGCGTTTTGAGGTGAAATCGAGATTATTGAAACGCGATATTCGTTCCCTTTCTCGGCGAAAAAATGGCCGCCGATCGTGAAGAAAATGTTAAATTGTTGTTGTTGTTGTTGTTGCTTTTTAACAACACTGTACAAATATGATCAAAATCTACACGCGCACAATTAAGCTATTGGGTCACTGTATATGCGCCAACTTTAATATTCGGTCTTGCTATTTCATCTACTCATGAAATATGACAGGTGACACAATAGCTCATTAATACACCCTTCGCATGATTATTGGACAACAAAATGTTGTAATGTTGAAGCCTTGTAAAAAATGGGAAAAATTTACAGTTCGCAGTTGTATTACAATAAACGGGCGCCATTTTACTGCATAGTTTGCTGGCGCTTTATGGGTTGCTATATCGACCATTGTATTTTTTTTTCAATATGTGTGTTATACAATGTACAGGTAAATTGCGATCAATTGTGAAATACATTGTAAATGTAGGACAGTCCTCCACTGTTTAACCCGAAACCGTGTGTAGTTTCGAGGAGCTATACACTGTAAGTAAATGTGTTTTCTTCTTTCTTTTTTTCATTGTTAAGAGAGATTTTTGTTCGATTCTTTACTACTCAGTGAACAGAGGACAGAGCTACTGTCCTACCAGCCAAGAGTGACAGTGACGTCATGTTTTGTTTACAAAATTATCATGGACTTATCATCGATAGATCACTTGTCTTGTGTATTAATTCTATCCGCAGGATAGAATTAATACACAAGTGATCTGTCGATTAGCGATAGCTCAAGTGGAGTGTTTTACCTTCCGTCGACTTTCGTCGACTTTCGGTATTTACCGTAAGATTTACAGGAATTTTGCAAGTAGTAATGTTGATAATGAAACGTTTAGTACCGTCCTACTGACTAGTCAAGGGGTCATGATACAGAGTTTACAACCAAAAGGTCGTGAGTTCGAGTCCACGTGCATTCTTTTTTTTTACCTTTATTCGATTAGTTTAATTTCATTTATAATAGATGTACCACGACCTTTGAGGAATGAAATTTTGGATCCTTCTATTTCAATATTTTTATGCGTAACGAGTAAAATTAGCCAGTCTGTCCGAATCATCTTCAGAGATTCACGTAAAATTATTTTTTCTATATTATAGCCAAAACATATGGTTGAAAATTCATCTATACATGTTGTTTGAACTTAAGTTCAGAGGGAAAACGTCTGAAGAAAAGTATGCAGCAAGTCTTGGCACTAAGGCAAAGCAGATATTTTTTAAATATCTGTGATTACTTTAAAAAAATATGTCAAAAGCACAGAGATTCAATTTTACATATCGAGCGTACGGTAAACGTTCTCGGTGAGGATCCTACAAAAATTACAATAACAAATGCAAGTATAGATAAACAAATAAATTTGTAGCGAGTCTATATTTACAAAATTGAAAATACGGATCTAGAAATTGGGGTTTCAGGCGTTTTATTACGTATACTATTCTATTTTGAAGCATGTAAATGTTCCAGACAGACTGGCTCAGTGTATGCGTTACGCATCAACCTTTTGAATATAATAATCCAAAGGACATTACTCAGAGGTCGTGGTACATCTATAATAAATGAAGTTAAACGAATAGAATAAAGTAAAAATACAAAAAAAACAAGAACATACGTGGACTCGAACTCACGACCTTTTGGTTGTAAACTCTCTACCATGACCAGTTGACTAGTCAGTAGGACAGTTCAAAACGTTTCATTATCTGATTAGTACTTGAAAAAATCCTGTTAAACTTACGGTAAATACCGAAAGTCGACGGAAGGTAAAAATATCTTGTGCACTAACCGTGAAATTATGCACCTGTGTCAGGTTAATAAAATCGAACATTCTATATGTTCAAATTTTAGTGTTAAAATTTGACATTATATTCCTATCATCTATTACAACAAAAGAGTTCTATAAGGGAATGAATAACCGGTAGCCTAATTCATTATCAATGGTCATTTTCAGGGAAAACACACACAAAACAAGCAACCAGCTAATGAACATATTTTCTTCACTTAAGCGAAAAGTTCATACAATTTTCTTTTTGTCTGTCTGCTTGCATTCATTCATGCTTGTCTGTGTGTCTAACGACATTTTAAAACCCATGTTTTATAGAACTTCCATTGATTTTGGGAGCGAGTTTGTGAAAAAAGATATCAGTTTTTCAGTCATGTCGGGATGGCTCTTCCTGGGTTTAATAAGTGCTAAGTGGAAGATAAAGTGTCCTGCTCAAGGACACAACACAAACGAATCCACAATCAATAGGTCACGAGTCTAGCCATCTACACTTCGTACAGGCAAGAGATGTTGGATGGCATTTAGCTAAGTTCAACCCTTGGATGAAAACAATTTCTGTACCAGCCACCTTTATTTGGGCCAATATATACTTAAGGACTTTGAAAACGCATCACCCAGATTAAATCCTTTATTTCACAAACCCTGAGAATGTCAGCGAGATAATTGTTATTGCATTTCATAGTCTGACCAGCTAGTAGTGTGTCCTAGAAAATCCATGGTTGTAAATTTACTTTAAGGTATTGAAAAGTATCTGTTTTAAGACAGGGGTGGTCGATTTTGAAGGACACAAATTCAGCTGCAAGTTAACACGCGTTAGTTTTGATTCCTGACTCAATATATTTGCGTCCTTTGCTTCTTTCACGATTGCATATTCATCATTGAACGATTAGAAATGAATTGACAGTTCGGCATGCTCAAAATTACAACCCTTTAAAAATACCAACATACTCAACCCACCTTGATTACTATAGTCTAGTAATAAAATTCAACGTCTTGGGCCTTTCAAAGTTTCGACTTTTTACGTCCGGTTTTATTGGAAGAGGCTGAGGGCATACACAAATGAAAGATGATGCATATATAACGCTTGTATCACGCGTCTTTTGTGTTGTGCAAGTGACGTCAATGTAATTTTTAAGACGTTCTCGATCACATGTCAGCAAATCTCCTGCCATGATTTACATCAAAACGTCCTCCCCACATGACTGCCAGTGTATGTAGTCAATATTAGTTATGAAAGCGTGCATAAAAGTAACTTATGGAGATTTTTTCTAAAAAGGAGCTGTAAATTGATGTTCAAATTTGACGTTTATTTTCGAAATATTGAAGTTATCAATTACTTTCCATTAGAAAACTCTTTTGGTGATTTGGTATCATACACGCCACAGTTTAAACATAAAAATAATCAAAAAGCTTCATGTTATTGTGCAGAAAGGTGTTGGATGCTGTATGTACCCATGTGACGTCATCAGTAGCGTCGCGTGATAGTGCAGTCAAATAAACGACTGATTCATACCAATGATTCATACCAATTCGGGGTTGCACATTAAAACCTGCGAGTAACTTTTCAATCGCATATTCGGTTTGCAAGAAAAGTGCAAAAATATGGTGATGTGTTTCAAAGTCCTCTAGTATACTTTTCTATATTCACAGTAGATAATCACCTGACTTGCGGACAGTGGGCTCATCAGATGTTGCAAAGGATTTTGATGGAAAATCAATATATTTTTGACATTTTCAAGGCGAGTGACCGCTATATTTTTGTGTTTTCTGCATGCATGCGTATAATGAAATTTTCAAAACGACGAACGTTCTTTAAGAACGTGTGATATGAAAAATGTTTGTACCAAAGTGGAATGTGAGAAACTTACAGACGCTTCATTAAACATCAAAAAGTAGCAGATTATCATCGGCAACTTGGTAAATATAACCCCAATCTGCATCAAACATTTGCTGTTTATTTGCGAAATAATGCAAAACCAACGAGTTATTTTCAAAAATATGTGAAGAAAAATCAATGTCCTTTTATATAAACATGAACTTTTGGGCCGAACCTTCCAAAAAGGGTGTTTTTAACTCCATTACTGTTAAGACCCGTTGCCTCTTGACTGACCGAAATATCGATACTGTACTTTATCAAGTGCTGATAAGTGCTGATAAAGTAAATTTTTTGACTGACCGCAATACTGCCCTGGGTGTGGGACTTGCTGGTCAGCTGTTTACCGATTCGAGTACAAAAAACGATGAGAAAGGGTACTTTTTAAAGCTGGGATGTGCGCATCGCTTTCATCGCTTAGGATAGAAAATAAACGCTATAATTTTAGTAGGAATATTGATTTTAATCATATACTTGAGTACAGTTTCAAACTCAAAATATAGCGCAATGATTGGCTACTTGTGGACACGTGTCCGTAAGCAGCCAATTATTGCCTTTTATTTTGAGTTTGAGAAAGAACTCGTTTTAAAACCTCAGGGCATGGTTACTGCTTACTACTCTCCATCCTGCTAGGGAAGGGAGCCAGAAAAGCTATTCGAGCAACAGTGCTTTTACCCACCGTTTATCTCTAGTATATACGTGACGTCGATATAGTAGCGACTCTCGATTTTCGAATCGAATTATAGTTACTATAGTAGGAACTAATGTTCGATTCAAAATGGGCCCTGGTTATTTTACAGGGTACTGGTTACCTGTTTTCAGTAATTGGCCATATGTGAATCGGGAACCAGCAATTTTTTTAGATATAGTGAATAGTAATGTAAATTTTCATTTTTAAAGGTTGTCGTAGTCTTTACCAAACCAGAAAAATGGTGGACGAGCAAAAATTCAGAAACATGGTGACCAACCAATTTATGGAGAATGTGGAATATTCGCGAGAGAAATATTCGTTTCTTACTGTATTTAGTGAGTCTGCCTCAACCCTGGCTTTAGGATCCACGTACCGTTGTTGTAGCTGTGCGCATGATCATGAATATTTGGAGTACATCCTTGATACAGGTGAGGTGAATGAGAAGTTGTATGATAAAGTAGTGAAAAGTTTAGCTATAGGAAAGTGTCATCATGCGGATGCAGTTTCTAAAGACCAGCTAGTCTCCACGTCCATTACAGGACTACATATTGCAGCAGCAGTTGGAACAGAAAGGGCAGTTAAGGAAAACCTAGAGAGATGTTGTAGATATATGAGTGATTATGGAATTTTCAATCTGCATCCCTTTGATACTGCAATGGTGAAACAACAAACTAATATTTGTAATTTATTTGTAAATTACTGGCTCAGTCATGGCGCTGGATATTTATATTCTCCGCATATGGCGACGGTAAATGATAAATCTTTGCATATTCAGAAAGTTAGTCGCCTTGAATTTTGTGTAAGACAAGCAAATAATCAGCTACTACAAACAATAACTACCAATTTGTCTAAAACCTCTTGCTTTGGAGAAAATAGTATTAGAAATATTCAATGTATACTAACTCCATTAATCCCTAATACAGGTTTGGTGCATGCTTTACAGCTCACTATGAAATATCAATTAGTGCCACTACAACACACTCTAGTACAGTATATGCAGCTCCTTAGTAAATATAACATACTGACTAAGGAAATCAGAAATGACTGTCTTTTGTTAGCATTAATGTATAATAACCACAAGCTTCTTGAACAAATGTTGAATTTTTTAGTCTTATACGGCTCGAATGAGAATACATTCATAAGCAAGTGTTGTACGGTACTGCAGAATAGAAAACAATGTACAAACTTACTCCATCATCGCCGCGTCATTCGACCAGTAAGTATGTCAAAAGAGGAACATATCAAAACCATTTTTACCTTGTTTTGCATATTCTACAATGATTTCAAAAATGAGCTCAAAAGCTTGTTAGAATCTGCACCAGACATTCAACATGGGTTCATAAAAGCATCCCTCCTTAACCAGATACCTTCTTTTAGGCTTTATGATCATGACATTTTTGTAGCCCAAATAGTACTGTCTATCATAGAACTAGGTAAAAGTGAAATTTTGATACATGATGCTAAGTTCATTGTCCCACAGCTCAGAGAAATGCTGTTAAACTATTCAAGGTATAGTTTGCGCATCAGACACGCTGTAGAATTACTTATACACGAAAATGTTGAAATTGACACTGAGAAAGTCATTGAGCGTGACCGGAAGTTTTCTCTGGATCTGCGAATAGGAAGATTTTATCAGTACATTGCTGATGATAGAGAACATGGGATGTATGGTCACAACGGTGAAGATTTGGTGTTGAACTATCTCTGTCCATTCCTGCTAGCATGTGGGTATGACGTTCCAAGGCGCTGTTTGTTTGATAGTCTTATGAAAAAATCTGATAAGGAATCTAAATTAGCAGAACAAGCATATACCAAAATGTATCGAGATACTCCAACATCTGCTGAACTTGCATATATCAAAAACTATCTAGACACTTTAAGATCACTACTGGTATGCTGTCGGAACTCCTTACGAAAACATTTTAGAGGAAGATATATTCACAGATTTGTACAAGTTTCAGGATGCCCACAGAAAAGACATTATTCTTTTGAAATATTTGCTACGCAGCATCAGAGAATAATCTAAAACCTGTATTTAGCAGCCACTTCAAGAAGGCCAAGGTTGGTTTCAATACCAACAATCACATCAGCTACCATCTGTGCTGAAGAACTTTGTTTTGTCTATTTTAAGTGGCAACACATGACAGGTACTACTGTAAGGCAAAATTACCAAGCTATTAAGATGATGACACAAATCACATATATGGGTAGCAAATCTTTAAGCATTTGTGCGCATCTATCTAGTAGTGCTAGTGTTCTGAATATAGGCTAGACCCCCCGGTTATACTTTTATTTTCATTTTCATTCAATTGAGTGCATGTGCGGATCCAGAGAGAGGACAGGGGTCCGGGACCCCCCCCCCCCTGAAAAATCACACAAATTTTGTGTTTCTCTGGAAAATCACAAAGCTACTAAGCCAGCATTCAATGTTGGCCAACATTGGCACGTCAGCGAAACGCCATTTAAATGGCGTTTCGCTGGCGAGCCGATGATGGCCCGTTTATAGTGGTATATGGATCCTCCCCCCCCCCCTCATCAATTAAAAAACAAAAACAAAAAAACGATGTCAGAATTGGACCCCCTCTGGCAAAACTGTCTGGATCCACGCATGGAGTGTGAATTTTGTCTTATCTTAAATAATAAATTGCCAATATTTTTGGCATTTTAACATTTATCAGCATGATAAATACAACATCTAAGAGCTAAGGGGCGAGACACGTCTTTATTTTCCAGCATTTTCTTTAGTTTTATGTAAAGTTGAAATTTCATGTTCAGTTGAGTCAAGATATAAATCAATATTCAAGAATATTGTTTGCCATTAATTACACCCACTGCTAAATTATTTCTTACTCTTTTATTTGTCCACCTCAAGAGCGCAGTATATGAAGAAGAAATGTGCATTTCAATATCAGCTGGATTAGATTAAAAGCCTGCAAATCTTTATCTACACCAAGCATATATCTGCCAGCCTTAACAGGACGAACGAAGTTAAAGGATCATTGACGGTTTGGGCCTTATACGCCTATTTTTCTGATTCCCAGAACGCTGCTTTTGAGCTTCTGGTGGGGTGCATGTAGTATCAGCGAAATAGGTGAATCTAATGGCATGAGCCAGTTAGCAAAATATTTTCAAAATTCCTACGCATTCGAGAGTTATGGCGGGTAGAAAGGGGAGGGGGTCTGAAATTTCATGGAAAATAAAAAGTGCTTTAAAAAGTGATTTCTACACGTTTTCTTGGTTTTTTTAATAGGCATGGTGATATCTATTGAACATACCATATGCAGAGTATTAACGAATCACGATAATTGATGAAATTGTTTAAAAAACAAAATATGTTTTGTAATAAAATGATTTTGGGAAGATAATTTAGAAGTTACCTGTACATTTTTGACTACATGTACCGTAAATAATACAAAACTGAAAGCTCAACAAAAGAAATAAATATTTTTGAAGGAATGTGTGATCTGCGCTTCATTTTATAGAAGTTATTAATTTGCAGCAGACGACAATTGTCAATTGTGCCGTTTTTTCAAAAATAATAAATAAGGCATGATATTTCATGAGAATCGTCAGCTGGCAGACAATTCTCATGTAATATCATACCTTTTTTCTGTCGAAAATTGGGAAAGATGTCGCAAAATGTGTCGCCTGCTGCAGTCGTCATCGGCACTTTAAGGTTAAATATATTTTATCAGCCAAATCTCCGCCCTTGAATTCTGCCTTTGTTGAGCCCATTATTGGTTTGCTACCATGAACGCTTCCTGACTTACAACAAAACAATCGAATAAATTTAACTGAATTTATGAAACAAAAAGGGCCTATAACTAACAGACAATTCAACCTAAAGAAAACTAATAGTTGAGCCACGATTGGCCAAGCTAAAGACCTGCAACAGGCACCAGCCCATCTGTTACGATGTCGAATTATAGGAACATCAGAATCAGTGATGGTTGCGTATACGCACAAATACGCAAGGGTTTAGGTATGCACCTGGTCATCTATATGAACTGTGATATGGTACCTTTTCTACTATTAGTCCAATATAAGGGCGGTTTTTCTGAGATAGGTTTCACTGTTACTTTATTTATTAACGGGAGCATTACCTTTCTCGCAGATTTTATGCATTTCTTCCTATATAAAGGGGGGAATTGTCCATTTTCATTAGGGGACATAGAAAAGTTACCAGTGTCAGGTACGTCGTAGAGACGCTGTTCATTATTCTAGACATGGCGATTTAGTGTTATTGCATTGAATCGCGATGTCTCTGGCAGGTCGCATTTACTGAAATAATAAGTCACTCGTTTTCTATTTTGTCGTCAGTTGAATCGGCCAGCATTCCGTGTATGGGTTCTATCAGGCATTACCAATAACGTCCCGTTTTTTTTGCAAAAATAGCGAATGTTACGCACTTGTGTATCAATCTACGCACATGCGTAGTGCCTAAAAATCCTTTGGGACCCTTGTTGCTGCTATAGTAGAGCTGTCCAGATGGACTTGAAGGGTTATTTTGGCCATATGTGGTTGCAGGCTATGTCGGGTCTGCACATAAAACCATAATTGCATGCTGGAGGATTTACCGGAGACCGATAGGTGGATAAACATTTTAGCAGCTAGGTTTTAGGTTGTTGTGATTTATATTGCATGGTTTGGAAAGACGATTTGACTTCCAGAGATAGTTTGCTTTCTGTAGCGACATCGAGTTATATCTAACACATATGCAAGTTAAGGGTTAGGTGCGTACACTAAACACACTCACATAAATAAGGTGCTAGCTGACATGTACATTTAGAGATTAGGTGGTGTTCACCAAAATACATGTAAAATATTGTGCATTATTCACGTGTAAAACAGCAGAAATAAATTTCGCAATATTGATTTAAATAATATGTTTGACGATAGGTCATAATTATCTGTTTACTACTGATACGATGTGCAAGTACAAAATTAGCAAGTGGACAGGGTGATGTCCGACGTGACGTCCAAACGTTACGTTTGCACCGCGTTGTTCAACGTTTTCCTGGAATTTCAAAGGGAATAAGTATCAGTATTTGTAAACTACGAAACTATCTAGATTACGTGACCTGAAAGGGAAAAAGGCCATGGGTTCTCAATGTTTCTGCTACGGAAGCGTACTGTAGATTTTTGTAATGCATTTGTTTGTTCGTTTTGGCATATGAGGTATTGTTTAGCGCTGACATAGGCCAGTCACTAAAAATACTCCTCTATCTCACATATTTTGAGTGTGGATGTTTAGAAGAGCGGATCCATCCTAACTGCGTAGGAGCCGCTAGCCATACACCCACGGGTGAGGGCTAATCACGCGCTTATATGGTTAGGCTGTAGTTTTTTAAAAAGGGGTCACAGAAATTGTTTTATTTTGTGAACTTGAAACGAGCAACTCCATTTTGACACAAGAGAGAGATTCTGAGTAACCAAGATTCTATAAGTAGATTTGTTTTTTGGCAGAATTATCTCTGAATGTGTCCCCTCCTACGTTAGGGGTGTTAGGGGTAGAGTGCTGTGGAGCCATTGAATCAAAACCTAAGGGCACATGATAGTTCGTCCCCTTAGGCCACTGAAAGTGTGGGGTCAGGCTTCAGGATTCACTATCTCTGATCGTAGTTAGAGGTCAACTATATAACCAATGAGTTGACAAGCCAACAGGCTGGAATCGCGAATCAATAAAAAAATGACTTACAGAGTCAAGATCGCGATCAAATACACGGGTTATAAAAGAAAGAACCCCATGAAAGTATAACTGACGTCACAGGCCGGTGTGACGTTGATGTATTAACTCATCTCGGAGCCTATTGACTAAAAGTCAACATTGTGTAGCCAAGAAGATGGAGTTTTTCGCGAATCGGGTAAATTAATACAAAATATAGAATACCGCGGAACTAGAGATTAGAAGGGCCCAGTTTTTTTAGATCTTTGATTTATATGTGAATTATTTTCTTTACGTTTCTTATTTCTGACTAGTTGACGTACGTCTAGTGCAGGACACTCTAAGATTAATTCTTATAGAAGCTATCTTAGAATGGCAACTTGCCCTAGTATAGGATGGTCAACTAGCCAGAAATAATAGCGAAGGTGGTGTCGTTGTTTCATTAATGTGTTGTCGATGTTTTTAGTACATAAAGTACTGACTGAAAGGTTATTACTAGTTGTGTGCATTATTTTTCCCTGGTAGCATCGTCACCGCCTAAAGGAATTTTCCAATAAGATTTCCCCTCTTTCGTCCTAACCGGCTTTATGTCATAACACCATCAGACTTTTAGGCTCAGTGTTGTCTTCAGTCTGAGGCCCAACCCACCATCATGTAATAAGATATGAACATGGCTATGAATCCTTACTCAGTTTTTATCTAGGCATGCAGACGGTCCCATAATATCCATCTCATAACCGCTCTTTTATAATGTTTTTGAAGAACATTTTAACTGGCCAGGAAAAGAAGGCTTTCCAATGATATTTTTAATTTCATAAATTAAATCAACCTAAAATACTGGTACAGGCAAACCCTGTTGTAGAATTTTTTTCAAACCAACTATATTTTACAATTAACTCTGAGTATCTGTGGTATAATTTGGAAAGTGCCACACAAAAGTAATGTCAGCACTAGGCTTGTCTTAGTAACAAAGCAGTCAACTTTTTAATCCTTTAAGCACCAAGAAAAAAAGCATCTGAAAATATCCTCTGCTGAAGTCGTCTGCTACAAATATTTGCCTAACATTACTGACGAATTAAGTATAGAGGTAAACAGTGTGGACCCAGAACAGACTGCTCCTATAGGAGCAGTTTGATCTAGGTCCACAATAATTGCCATAGAGGCTTCTTAAATATTTCAGCAGACGAGAAAAGCAGACGACTTTTGTTGCGATTGGCGCTTTAAGGGTTAAAAGATACAGAATGAGGATCTCTTCTATCCAGAAAAAAGGCAACAAATAATCTAAAAACTAAAATCATATAACATTTAAATTTTAAATGAAACTATGCCATTTGATGCTGGCAAGTACAAATTCAAAAATGGGCTTCAGTAAAAGATCCATGTTTGGATCAGAATTTCAAGCATTTGATGTTTAGAAATAAATCGGTAATTTAGCAAAACGTGAAGATCCTGATGAAATGCTGCTGGATTTTATCAGAGTCTGCAATGATGCTATGACAAAAGTAATCTTCAGAGAAAGACATACAATATGGTGTGGAAAAAATATCCTGTGATCATTCAATATATCGAATGGACCATCCTGACTTTATGGAAATTTAAGGGTCTATGTGTATGTCATCCTTGCTAACACGGGAAGGATACACAACAATTGACCTTTGAGGCGCCAATCACGACTGCAGCAGACGACAAATTTTGCGAGATCTTTCCTAATTTTCGAAAAAAATAAAGTATGATATTACATGAGAATTGTCTTGCAGCAGACGATTTTCATGAAATATCATGGCTCAATGTTATTTGTTCTTTTTTAAAAGTGGAAAAGGATCATTGACGGTTTGGGCCTTATACGCCTATTTTTCTGATTCCCAGAACGCTGCTTTTGAGCTTCTAGTGTGGCGCATGTAGTATCAGTGCAATAGGTGAATCTAATGGCAAGAGCCAGCGAGCAATATTTTCAAAATTGCTACGCACTCGAGAGCTATGGCGGGTAGAAAGGGGAGGGGGTCTGAAATTTCATGAAAAATAAAAAGTGCTTTAAAAAGTGATTTCTACACGTTTTCTTGATTTTTTTTGGTCGCCATGGTGATATCTATTGAACATACCATATGCAGAGTATTAACGAATCACGATAATTGATGAAATTGTTTTAAAAACAAAATATGTTTTGTAATAAAATGATTTGGGGAAGATAATTTAGAAGTTACCTGTACATTTTGACTACATGTACCGTAAATAATATAAAACGGAAAACTCAACAAAAGAAATAACTATGTTTGAAGGAATGAGAGTGTCCCATTTAGCATTGGAAAGTAAAACTGATTCTAACTAGATCCTTTGAATATTACTTTGCTTTGTTTAAAGGACATAGCATGTTAAATGTATTTCAAGTGTCCAAATATTTATAGTAAACATATACATGTGTATCCCTATATGAGATAACACTAAAGTATTTACCTGATATAACTCTTTGCATGCCAGTGGATAACTTTGTCGTCTGCCAATAGCCTTTTGCAAAGTATGGACCCAGATGAAGACCAACAGAATGTTGGTCTTTATCTGGATCCAAACTGTTTGACACTCCGATGGTGGTCCTGAGTGGTTTATTTTTAAAAACTTAATTTTGAAGAAAGTCAGCAGACGAAAATAAAAACATGAACAATTCCCTGGCATGCAAATAGATAAGTACAGGACGTTTGCAAAAGAATGTGTCATTTAAAAACAGTGAGAGTTTTTCTTTTGAATAAATGCATAAAACCTTGCTAATTCTACTTTAATCTTTAAGTACTTTATATTAAACTAGCGCAGAATACAAAGCAATTAGGAGGTTAGTTCTAGAGAACTTCATTACTGTCATTAATTTCTTATTTGGTAGAAAAGGCATTTTATGGGCTTGGGCCCTGGTTTTCGGAATGCTGAACATCTTCCTCCCCTCCCCCCTTGTGCCACCATATAATGTGTAAAATATTGTACACATATACATGCAAAAGCTTTTGCTGGCACACGGGGGGGGGGAATGATACAACAGCATGAATGTTAGATTCTATTTATCATATGACATTAAGATATCTTTGAAGTTTCATTGCTGACGGTAAAACATTATAATATTGTCATTATGTACGCAACGTTGTTATGGACGTCATAACGTTTCCCGTAAATCGATAAACCACTAGTGGTTTACAGATTTTATTGCATGGCGTTATTTCACTCCCAGAAGCGACGTCATATGATAAAAAATGTTTTCGGATTTCTATATATTTTAATGTAAAACTGATTGTTCTACCCAAAAGTTTACATCTTTGAAGCATTTAATACCGAAAACGGATTTCACAGCCATAAAGTACTCAGGTCAGGGTCACGCTTAGGGATGTCAGTTACAACGCAAGGTGGTTCTGGACGACAATTCGTTACGGGCCAATGACAACTGCTTACCTGTGCTGGACGACAGGTAACGGGTTTTAGATGACAGATTTAGGGTTTTGGACGACAGTTGAGAGGGGCACCACACACAGACGTCGTAGAAAATGATAATATAGTGTGTTTTGCTATTTCAAATAATTCCAGTCATATTAGTTTTTGTAAGTTTGACATTAGAAGTACAAACACCATAGATATTTGTAGTTAAATTGTAAAACTCTGGTCTGGAAAAGAAACTTCAGAAATGTGTAATTTGTGATTAATTACTTGCGTTCTCGTCATGAAATAAGCATAAACGGTCAGACAATAGATCCCACATGATTTTCAGTCAATTGTAACATGTCCTTCTTAAAAGAAAACTGAAAACCTCAAAAATTTCATTTTTCTAATGTTACTGGTTAGAGACGACTGTGTAACAGGCAATAGACGACGTCAGTTTTTCTGTAACAGATGTGAGACGACATTTTCTTTTTTTTCACGAACACTCGAGTAGATGTAAATACTGCTCCGAAGCCTATTCAAGTCCTGAAGAAGTACAGCATTGTGCGACCTCCCTTTGAATGTTAAAGGTTAATACCATATATGGGATTGGTGGCATTTCAGTCCTCTGTTCCAGAGAATATTTAAAAGGGGTTTTACCTTATTTGAGCATGGCGGCATATTAGTCACAAGACCAAGAAGTTAGTTAGTATGATCAGGAAATACAACAATCATAAACTCCAGACCAACCCACTACATCATGAGGAAAAGCCACTGAACCTTTACAGTAACAAGATATCCGCAAGACAATAAAAGCAAAGCCACCAGCTCTCTCTTTCTCTTCAAGATGATTGCAAAACTAGGAAGGGCGCAAAATAATGCATACCAAAACAAAGACAAACACAGAACCCCCATAATAAAAAGTAAATAAAACAATAGATCAACAACAAGAGAATCACCGCCTTAGAAGGGACAGCAGCCTAAGCAAAGGGGGTGGGGGCTTAAATGCATTTTAAGATCATTCAAATAACTATCGTCCCTCCATCTTAAAGAGTCTCCATATGAAATTCGATTGACATTGTGGTTTCAAAGGAGATGTTTGATAATGTTGACGAACAGACAGACGAATGGAGGCTGGAGTCATTTGTATACTATTAGCTCACCTCGGAGCCTTCAGCTTTGGTACGCTTAAAACGTTCTTTTATTCAACCATGTATGATATGTGACTTACACTTTGTCAGACCTGGAGCTTATTAAGGACAATTGCGGGTAATACTTCCCACATTAACATCTTTTTAATTGTTTGCATACAGTTTGCTTTATGTATGGACTGTCAATTTATGAAATAAAAAAAAGGATATGTCACTACACTCGATTTTTCATAATCTCACATGGAAGCTTTCAGCAATTTACAAATTTTCTGAAAAAACCCAAGTCCTTAATATTAAGCTAATATACACTGCTAAAATATTTAAAGGAACACCTGATAATTTTCCATAGGTGATAATGTTAATCCCTGCCATATAGACAAGCCATACATTTCACTAGACAATAAGATAGAAACCCAGTTTCTTTTGATATCTTAGCAAAGAGAGTAAAAGTATTGGACCAAAAAAAAGCTTTAGACAAAACAATCACTGCTCAAGTCCATGGCTTAGATTTTGTAATTTTTAATTTTTTGAAAATGGCGATTTTTTCTGGAACTCTGTCGAATCCTTGGAATTTTCAATAGCATAACCTAATGATTTCTGTAACATTTAAAGGCTATTGAGTGTACAAAAATGATGGTGTTGTGATGTTTGATCGAGGAAATTGTCTTTGAATTCGGTTTTGAAAAAAGGGGTATTTTTAAAAAAAATCCATTTTAACATAAAGCGTTCCATGGAGATTTCTGGAAAGGGCTTACCTCATTTTTATTAAGAAACATCACCCTTGATTGGTAGCCAAACTATTCACAGGACAAACATGTTTTCGCCTTATTAATCCAACTCTTGCAATGAGTCTGAATATGGGTGCATTTGTATTGTGATCAATGCCAAAACTCGCAGTGTTCCTTTAATTATTTTGAGCAGTGTATTTGTAATCGCCATCCAGCTTCCTTATTTTAATTTTAATTATTGGTCATGACTTCAAGCTTTCAGAAAATGTGAAAATGTATTTGTTTTCCCAAGCCATGTCAAGATACAGCATGATATATTTTGGTTATTCCCCCATAAAAGGATTTCGATTTTTGGAGTAAATTATATATAAAAAATCTGACGTAAAAAATCTTATTTATTGTTATTTTTTCATGGACTATCATTTGACATTTAAGAAAAAAGGAAAAAATGGGGTCACCAGACTTATTATATTGTGGGAGGGCCAAAGTTATCCCCACCCCCACAAATTTCGAGGATAACTCAATTTAAAAATTTAAGGAGTGTAATTTTTGTCATTTATATAATTCCATATTTCTTGTATGAAGTAGTTTTGCATTACATGGGGAAAAAAGAAAAAAAAAATGGAAAAAAATGTGTAATAATGTAAATAAGTGCCCACCCTGGAATCGACCATGGTCCTCTGGTTCAAAAGTCTGACACGCTAAGCACAAGGTCACGATATCAAGTCATGAGCGTCTTGAAATAACAGTACATAATCCGAGTATTGGCCATATTCGTATTCTCATACAGGGTAAATGACATTTCACCCTCGGTCAAAAACAGAAGATTCTTTGGTGTAAGATATATTTAATAAATCCATCACTGTCGTCTCCACCTGCTACGCTGTCGACAACAACCTGTAACAAAATATTTGCAGTCGTTACACATCTGTAACATGGAAAAATGACTGCAGTACATTTGTTTTGGTTTTAAAAACGCGTTCGTCTAAAGTAAGCAGATTTATAAGAAAGTTCTTTCTTGGTCTATGTGATGGACAATGCAATGTTTAATCACACCAAGTCATAAAATGTTCAAAGAAAACGAAAGTGAAAGTACTAAATAAGGAAATGAGGACATGTGTAGTAGTAAAATACAGTTTCAAGAATAATAATGTATCATATACGAGTTAACTGGATACAGTTGCCATGCTCTACATGATTGATCAAGTTTAGATAAGTGTCGTGGACAAATATACAAAGACAAAATAAGCTGCTTGCGTTTTATTGTATCTTAATTCTCCCGAAAACGATACACTATCAATAGCACAAACCTGTATTTAGAAATATTTCGTCTGGAACCCGTAACGTACTGTCGTCCAGAACCACCTTGCGTTGTAACAGACATCCCTAAGCGTGAGGGTAGCTTCAAGGTGAAGAAAGGGACTATTGACAAACTTTTATTTTTACTGAAAACCATAGGCATTTACCCATAGCAAGTGTCAATGATCCTTTTGAAAGTGTCGTCTGCTGCAAATTGTAGGAGGCGCTTTATGGATTAAAGGAGTTTTAATAAGAGTGCTCAACCAAAAAATTACTTCCTTATTTCACAATGAAAACATATTTTGTGGGTACTCAAAAGAACCTGCTCAAAAAGATGGTTCTTTTGAGCACCCAAAACATACGTTTAAACCGATGGGTAAGAAAATATTTACAGTTTACGCTCAGACCTTTGATGGCGTTTGGATACTCCATTGGCATCATAATTATGGCACCATATTGGTGTTCGTAGACCGCTCCATCATTATAAGGCATGTTCTTTAGTAAAGTCTCCATGATTTGGTAACAGGCGTTAAGATGAGAGCGCATAATACAAAAATCAATTTTCATAATTCTCAATAAAAACATATGGTGTGGGTACTGAAAAGAGCATCAAAAATATGTGTTAATTGATGTGTCAGAAAATATTTATAAATTTACATTCAAATAATTTCAGGGGGTTCTAGATCTATGCAACAAGTACGTACTATATTGATGGCGTTTGGCTACCCCATAGGCATCATCTCTATGGCCCCATATTGCTCATAGACAGCTCCGTCCTTACATGGCATTTTCTTTAGTATAGTCTCCATGTAGTGGTTACTGTATACAAACACTAAAACGTTGGTGGAATACACCTCCATATACCTCCCGCTGTGGTTGTGTTCAACCCTAGAATTACAGAAAAGTCTTACATTTCTACTTCTACTTTGATACTGCCCAGGGCCGAAGCATCATGCTTAAGTGTCGTCAGCAACAAGGTTAACACATCATTTATACAATTAAATACAATGTGTAGGTATGCAGGCGTGTCTGGAACTGGTCTGCATCAACGGCGTGCACAAGGTCTGGGAGTAGAGCATTTTGTTCTTGTAGTCAAACTGCGCTTGCGAAGTTGATTGATCAGTGGATGTGCATAGATAACGAAGATTTTGTAGACTGCATATTCGTTGATTTCAAAAAAGCTTTCGACGTCGTTGATCACTCGATTCTGTTTTAAGAAACTCATTAACTATAGATTTAAAGTACAAATCTATGGCCTGGCTTACATCTTATCTTAGTGATAGGCAACAAGCATTCGTCCATGGAAAGGGGTTCTCTGCATTCACGTTTATTATATCTGGTGTTCCACAAGGCCCTATTCTAAGACCAGCCCTATTCTTATTATTTATGAATGGTCTACCCCTCTTCATGAACTATTGCTTCTCAGATTTCTTTGCAGATGACGCAGCTCTCCACATCCATGATAACAAACCCGATAAGGTAGAAGAGAAATTGCAATGTGGCGGAGATAATGCAAAGGATTGGAGTCGACAAAATAATATGCACATCAATTATGACAAAACGAATTATATGATTTTAGGCAGAACAAATAAACAGAACGTATCTCATGAGTTTGATATTAGAATAGATGACAAACACATTAAAAAGACGCAGAACAATAAGCTACTAGGGATACATATTGATGATAAACTTTCTTGGTCTTCCCATATACGCCATATATGTTCCTCAATTTCATCAAAGATATCTTTATTAAGACAGTGATCAAATATGTTTCAACTGATGTTCAAAAAAGTTTTAGCAAGGATATATTTTGCCCTTAATTTATCATGGATCAGTGGTATAGGGGACTACTTTCTCATCAAACCTTGACAAAATATCTAAACTCCAAAAACGTGCAGCACGAATAATATTACATGCAGATTTCAATACTCCGTCAGCGGAAATGTTTAAAGAATTAAGTTGGCTACCAATAGTAACACGATTAAAATACAACAAGGCGTCTTTACATACAAAGTCATGAACAATTTGACAGCCCAGTATATCACGGATTTACTGAAGCCAGTAGCTGAAACTCATAATCATACACTGCGATCGTCGGTCCATGGTGCATTAGCTATTCCAATCCTCGCTCTTACTTGTTTGATAGGTCATATTCGTATACAGCACCCAAACTGTGGAATTCGATTACGATTCCAATTCGCAATGTATAATCTTTAACAAGTTTTAAAAACAGGACCAAATCCGTATTATGAATAGTTTGTTGTGATATTTCGTGACTATATCAATAGTCCATTCAATTCTTAACTGAATAATCTGAATAACTCTGTTCGGTCACCAACACAATATCCGTGATGGGATGCCATATCTCCTGTCATCAGTTCTAGCACCTTTCCTGGTAGTAATCTTGGATGACGGAAGTCCATACATGTGCCTCCCACGTGTATCACCTCACCTGGTATAACAACAAATCAACAACTATACTTAAGGAATCTTCTAACGCATACAGTAAATTATTTACTACAAAAGCTTAATTATGTTATTTTTGTTAAATATTCTGTTGTTAAGCAAAAATTCAATATTATTCACATCACGTGTGAAAATATCAGAACAATTCATTGGGTTTTACGCAAAATACAGTTTATTTAATTTGAAAGGGTCAAAATCGAAAGTCACAAAAATTGGAATTTAGGCTCAAGTCTGCGTTTCAGCGAGGCAATTTTAATTTCATTTGTCGCGAGGCAATTTTAATTTCATTTGTCATGCTGAACTATGAAAAATGTCATTTTATAAATTAGTGAATGATGCACAAATCATGGTGGGCCAGACTTCAGACTCCATGACGACACTGGCATAAAACTTTTCATCGGTGGGTCAGTGCTTGATGTTTGTCTTTGGCTGAGCTCACCATGGATCAACTGGGTTTTTTCTTCAGCTCTGACTGTCTGTGAGTTGATGCTGCATTTCATTTGGGTATGCACTGTGTGCTAAGATTAAACCAACCCTCAGGGACAGAAATACATCATAATTTAGAAAATTCTACCTATGACCTTTAACCCATATAAGTCAATATAAGCCTAGCGTCCTTTTTCTGGGACATCGGCAAACAGTGCAAAACCAGATATGACGCCGCAAAACCCGGCGTCTGATCAAGTTGCCCACTGTTTGCTTATAGAAGGTTCTTTTAAAATTTGAATAAAATAAAAAAAAATACCACCGGACAACCCTTAAAACGGAAACGGAATGGTCCTATTGATAGGAATTTGCCTTAAATGGGTTAGAATGACCAATGGGTAGTATCATACTTATTGTATCAAATTGGCCCAAATTCAAACTCATCCAAGCTTTAATGGTTGTCCTTGTTACCTGCAAGAATGATAAAGATCCCTCCAAAAATGAACGCACTTATGTGCTTACAACATTTCTCTCATTATATTCCTATGAATGTTTTCCCAATCGTTTTAAGGGCAGCTAAGGAGAAGAATAACATAAGCTTTAAGCTTTCGTTCTAATCCTTTTACATTCTGTAACTTGTATATATTTGCATTTGTATCTTACCAAGTTGAAATACAATATGTTTAAACTAAGGGCAGCTAACTCCGTGGACCCTGTTCAGATCTTGCCGAATTTCGAACCCATCCAAGCTTTTATAGCTGTCCTTGTAACCTGCTAGCATAAAGATGATCCAATTAAAAATGAAGGTGCTAGAGTGCTCACACCATTATACATTCAGTTTCAGACGGTCAAGGGCAGCTAACTCAGTAGTCGGTGATGGGATCTTTCAGAAATTCAAACTCATTCACGCCTTTTTTTAAAGTTTGTCCGTGTTACCTGCAAGAATGATGAAGATCCATCCAAAATGAAGACACTAGAGTGCTCTCAACACTTTTCACATTATAAGTCTATGGAGATTTTACCAGACGTTCAAGGGCAACTCACTCTGCAGACCCTGGTCCGATCTTGCCGAATTTCGAACCCTAGCTGCCCTAGTTACCTGCAAGAATGAAGACGATCCAGTTAAAATGGAGGAGCAAGAGTGCTCACAAAATTTTCCCCATTATAACACTGTGGGAGCTTAAGGTGCCATGGAAACAAGAGTTCTGATCCAATCTGGCCCAAAACATTATGCAGCCTTTCCCTTACCCCAATGATGCTCCAGATAAAATTTGATTTAAATTGACCTGCTGGTCTCAGAGATATTTCCTGTTTGAAAGTTTGAACAGACGCACGGACAGACCCAGGCTCAAGTCCCATCCTATAAGCTTCCCCGGAGCCTTCGCCTCAGGTGAGATTATAATCCTAACGATCCGAGAAGCTTAGACATCTTTATTACAAACTGTTAACAGGTGAGCCATTTTTTGCAAATGCTTTGTTTTAGGCTATTATTGCTATGGGCATAATATCGACCCGTTTATGTTTTTACAACATGACGGTGAATTGTGAAATACATGTTGAGCAATATCTCTCTTTGTGTATTTACCATTTTGTGTGAAACGTGCTTTCAAGAAGCTTGGCAAAAAGTAAGTTTTACCGCAATCGTGCGTTTTTACTCGTTTTTAAATCAATAATTCAAAACCCCCACCCTGGTAGGCCACGTGCAACGATTTTAATATATTTTGTGTAAGCGGCGAATTCCTTATAACCTTTGCAAACAGTTTGGACCCCTATCAGGACCGACAGAACGTTAAAAAAGAACGTCGATCAATGCTCAGTTCAACTTTTTTCTAGTTTGTGTACTAAGTCACTTTAACTTACTGTAGCCTATAGATAAGTTAAAAGTGACGTAAAAGAGCGTACCAACACTTGAAGGTAATACAGGTTATACCGTTATTAACGGTAAAAAATTATATTAATACCTGACAAAGGTTTTCAAAATAAGGAAATATTATACCAAGCCGTCATAGCTCAGTCGGTTGAGCCGAGGCAAATACTTGTATCTATATCTATTAACGAGAGATTTAAAACAGGGGAGGGTTCGAATCCCACACGATTGATTTTATTTTTCATGAAGGAGATATTTTTAAATATCATTATTGCTTAAACAAGACTTTTTATCATATTTTTGTTATATTTTAAATGTTTTTACTATAGTATTCTTTGAGTTTTTTTTGTGTGTGTTTTTGTGAGTTTTTTCTAGTTTTTTTTACATTCTTCACATATTCATTTCATTACAATACAATACAAAACAATGCAAAAGAGGTCAGCACAAATATTCTTCGTCTGCTGATTCTGTGTCGGAATAGTCTGAGCACTCTGTTGCGGTGTCTGTGTCTTCGTCACTGGAGGGCACCTGAATAACTATCTTCTCGATCTTCGCTTCCACTATGATTAATAGAAAACCAACTGCTGCAAAGCTCAAATTTGTAAGTGGGTGGTAAACGACAAGGCTTTTTGTAAAACAGCTGTTTCTAAAAAATATGAAAGGAGAGTAGACTTACATGTATGACAAAACATGTCATCAGGTCATTGCCTTCTTTCCGCTTTTTGTTTTCTGTCATATCCGATAAAAATAATAATTGTCATCATTCACAAACATAAAATATCAAAAAACAAAGATAAAAAAATATGCCGTGATTGGGGTTCGAACCTTCAATTGCAAAACTTCGGCACAGTGGTCTACGATCTTACCACCGCGCCAGCCCAACTTTGACAATTATTAATGATAAAAGAATATAATGTACAAAGTTGGCGAAACCGTTTTACCTATTTATATCAATGGACAATGTCCAATTATCAAAACATGCTCTGACGTCACTTTGAACTTATCTAGTAAGGACAATACTTGTTTCATGAAAGGTCATAAATTAAAAGGGGAACATAAATTCTCTTAATTTGCTTGTTATTTCATAAATTGACTGTCTTTGCATGAAAGAAACTGTAAAGTATTGAACAGATTTTAATGTGGGGAAAATTTAGTAGCAAAATTTTTGTTTAACAGATGATTTATAATTGTACAAGTATCTTGCTGAAAAAATGTTTATTATAATTAATCTAATACTGGGCCATATCAGCCCGCAACGATACGCAGGTCAGCCTTTTAGCTTGTGAAGACGTATTACAAAGGCCAAAACCTTTCAGGTAATATTCAGATAATATCGCCTTAACTATCAAATTTACAATCTGCCTTTCTCAGCTTGTTCTGAGTGAATGATTGCCTGTATTATTGATGTCATCTGGAGATATTCACCCTAATCCAGGACCAATGTCCTCTGTTTCGTCATTTAGTTCAGCTACTTTATCTACATGCATATCAGTCTCAGTCTTTAATTCTGAAAATCGCCCCACCATCCCTTATTTGTACTTTATAATGTCCAGACTGTATCCAAACTGGACATTCTTCATACGGAGCTTATTGACATTGACATACTAGCGTTCACAGAGACTTGGCTAAGTCAGTCACCACATATGACATGGACGGACCCAGAATGGAGGGGGGGCGGGAAAGGGGTCCAGACCCCAGAAAATTCACCAAAATATAGGGTTTCTGATCAATACTGGTCCGGATCCCCTGAAAAATCACAAAGCTACCAAGCCAGCATTCAATGTTGGGACAACATCGGCCCATCAGAGAAACGCCATTTAAATGGCGTTTCACTGGCGGGCCGATGATGGCCCTTTTATAGTGATATTTAGATTCTCTCCCCTCATCAACAAAAAAACATTGCCCCACTCCCCTCTGATAAAACTTTCTGGATCTGCGCATAAGTGATCTTCATCCTGGCACTTACAGTAGACTGGGACGCAA
This sequence comes from Loripinus fragilis, assembly GCA_964019695.1. NCBI lineage: Eukaryota > Metazoa > Mollusca > Bivalvia > Lucinida > Lucinidae > Loripinus > Loripinus fragilis. The sequence continues at coordinate 105,659,488 of OZ026514.1, read as the reverse complement.
AGATCGTCCCACAGACGCATATGGTGATTTTCTGGTTTATATAAAGGATACTATATATTTTCGAATAAGTTACAACCTTGAACATTAAGTGTTTGAGGATTGAGGTTGAAAATAAGTCAAAACACATCTTGTTTGGCGTTACAGATAGCGTCTATTATGTCCATTCACTAAGCAGTCGACAAGAGAGTAAATGATATTTAATGTTCTATTATTATAAAACAATCCATCTTTACAAAAGGTTCAAACTCTGTGTAACGAGTTTGCTTCTCATCCTATTAAAGAGCTGATTCAAACCTATGTCTTGTAAACCAGGGGTCGCAGGTTCTTTTCCCGGCTTCTCCATAAAAAAAAACACTTTCGGCGATCCTTCGGGTGCTACCGTCATATAATAAACACACATATCATAAACCCTCCCGGCCCAAGACTGGTTACTACCCATGGAAAAGCCACAAAAAATTAACGAGCTGATTCACTTTTCTGAACACTCTATCTGTAACATTGATATAGCACTTGTTGACATGTTAGATCATTTTGATAGTTCTTATTGGAGTAGGGGATCCATTTCTTAAAGCTGTATAGTCTGTAACTTTTGATCTTCTTATTTTGGAAATAAAGTTTCTATTTTTCAGGAGTACAGTAAAAATACTCAAATTCAGGTAAACATTTTACCATTTTCATAAATTTTAACACATTATCACTATCAAAACATCAGCATTTATGTTAAAAATCAACTGTCTAGAATTATTAGAGGGACGTAAATAATTCCTAACAAGAGAAAAATCACCCGTTTTTATAAGATAAATCTCTTTTCCATGCAGTTTTCAGCTGTACTGGACATATTTATTGTGAAAACATAACTTAATTCTATTTTTACAAATGTTTTAAAAAGAAAAGAAAATTTTTGAAAAATGTTCATAGTTACAAACCTAGCCTCTTTAATCAATAGTTTCGATATCACTGTACCATTAACGGATAATTTAAGTTTTCTAACCCCAAACATAATACGTATACACGATATGCTTGGAGCTAGAATAGAAGCAGCTATGAACTTTTAAGACAAAAGCATATGGCAACAATTGGAAATCTTTACATGGCGCTAAGTAACATCTGTATTCACAAAACGTAACGATTGTATCCCCTACAAGACAATACTAATAAGGCCATCTTACCAGCCTTGAATAACTACAAATCTTAATCCTTAAAGCGCCAATCGCAACTGAAGTCGTCTGTTTTTCTCGTCTGCTGAAATGTTTAAGAAGCCTCTATGGCAAACAGTGTGGACCCAGATCAGACTGCTCCTATAGGAGCAGTCTGTTCTGGGTCCACGCTGTTTGCTTCTATACTTAATTCATCAGTTATGTTAGGCAATTATTTGCAGCAGACGACTTTAGCAGACGACATTTTCAAATGCATTTTTTTCTTGGCGCTTTAAGGGTTAAAGAATGCACCAGGAAACGTAAAAGAGCTTACGAGCAAGCCAAACGAACCAATAGCTTTTCTTCGCTACTCTAAACCTCTAAACAAAAAATATCTTTGAAAAAAAAGAAAAGTGGCTGAGATAAAATGGATGGGTACTTTTTCATAAGCTCAGTATTATCTAAAGTAAATAATCTAGTCAGCTTTGACTACCATAGCAACATAATCGTTGCAGCATTGGGATAAGAAGCTTAAATTTATTGCCCAGTGAAAGCTCATGGTAACAAAGGCAGCGAAACAAACGCAATCACAGTACAATGAAATTATTCAGTCGCAACAAAATCTACCCTTCATTGAAAGAAACATTATATATAACTGAGGGTCTGGATGTGGGCCCCCAGGAGTTTTCTGGATGTGGGCCCCCAGGAGTTTTCTGGATGTGGGCCCCAATGAGTTTTGAGGATCTGGAGATAAGGTCTATTTGTTTTCAGGTACCTGGGAAGCATTGGTAATTATTTTCAGGGCTCTGGAGAGCAGCCTCATAGTTCGGGGGATTAAGATAATCCTGCATGAAAAAAAATTAATTAAAAAAATCTCACCTTAAAGAGACTAGGTCTGTAACTAATAACATTTTTTCGAAAAAATTTCTTTTCTTTTTAAATCATTTGTAAAAGTAGAATTAAGTTATGTTTTCACAGTTAACATGTTTGGTACAGCTGAAAACTGCACGGAAAAGTAAATTATCTTATAAAAACAGATGTTTTTCTCTTATTTGTAATTATTTATGTCCCTCCAATAATTCTAGACAGTTGATTTTTGACATAAATGCTGTTGTTTTGATAGTTAAGATATATACTAGAGTGGTTAAATGTTTACCTGAATTTGAGTATTTTTACTGTACTCTTGAAAAATAGAAACTTTATTTCTAAAATTAGAAGATCAAAAGTTACAGACTGTGCAGCTTTAAAGGAATTGCCTATATTTCGTTTGACTTTTTTTTAAAAAAAAATCTTGTTAATATCGATGGTACTTATTGCTCAAAAACAATAGTAAATACTGAACATCCCAGAACCCAAAATAGTAATTCACTTTAATTATCAGTACTTTTTCTTACTATTTGCATGTTTTACGTCTGTAATATACACTTTTCTAAAATATATGATTATTTATTTGAACTGGACTGTACATTTATAAATCATCCTCGACATTGGCCTTTCAGATCGCTAAATAAAATATGCAAATTACTTATCCAATTTCATATAATAGTAATAATGATAGATTTTTAGATAAATAGGTCTTAACTTAAACTAGTTGTGTCGGACCTAAGGTCCGCCAAAAAATTGCATTTTCTGACAAACTCTCTGCAAAACTTAAATTTGAAACACTTTCCTCTCGAGCTTGGAAGGCAATACTGAAGCATATCATTAATCAGAACTCTAGATCTCAAATACTCCGCTGCAAAGTAATGGTCATATCTTCACTGATGATATAGACAAGGTTGATCTATTAAACACTTTCTTCAAAAATCAAAGTATTTGAATGTCCAGCATGCAACACTTACTCCACTTATTAACCTTAGTGGCTCAAGAATTAGAAGTATCATACTCAGTCCAAAAGTAAGATCTGATTTTAAAAAAAAAACTGGCTACTAGCAAAGCATTAGGACCAAACGGACTAAATAATCACATACTCAAAGAACTACCTACTGAAATATCTGTGTTTTACCGTTTATGGTAATCGGTTAGTTCTTGCTTAAATGAGAATAACTTCTTCTAATACTAAATATTTATTTTACAAGCTATAAGAAACTGAGCTGTAACACTAATGTAAAAAAAATACAACTGATCAATTAGATGGGCGTCTGGAGTTTCTCTTATAATTATAACTAGATTATGATAAAACAAGCATGCACTATCATAACAACTCCCTTCTCAAAACAAATTGATAAAATTTGTCAAGAAACCCATTAGGTGGGATAATAATCATTATGTAGTCACTCCAATAACCATTAACTGGACTCTGTTTATTGTACTGCTGCAATAAGCGCGATAGCAGTCTGATTTTATGAATGAAATTCCAATGATAAAATGAGAAAATTTCAGAGAATTTCTACCTTGCAACTAAAAGTATACTGTTCATCAAAAGTAATGTACGCATAATCCATATGAACTATAAAACGTTTATGCAACTTAAAGCATATGTATGGTAAATAATCCAATATTTTTGTATGAATATGAACTTATAATATGATTAATATTATGCGATAAAACACATTTAGTTGTACATTTTGAAAGTAAGTAATCCAAATATACTGATTACTGCACAGTATCTATTGACATAACGTAATCTTTGAATCTCGCAGGCGTTTTCACTGTTCTACCGTATCATGTGACGTATGGTTTAGTCTCAGAAGTAGATGGTTCCCGTTCGTCCGATTGTGTGCCATCATCCACGTTTGTCTCGTAATCGTCTTCTAGTCTGTCATCGCTTCTGATTGGCGTTTCGTTTGATTTCATCAAATGTTTGCGATTTCTCCTGTATTCACCTCTCTCTGTGCGAACATGTTATGAACGTGGTGTGTTCGTATGATCAGTAACTACACCTGGTTCCCATTTATTTTCACGTTGCACACGTATCGTATCTCCTGGTTTTAACTGAGATAGGTCTCTACATCTTCTGTCATAGAAATATATCTGTTTACGTTGTTTCTTTGACAGTTTTTCGTATACCCTTTTCCTATCAATAATTTTTGGTTTAAAAAGTGTTTGAGTTATGGGCAGTGAAGATCTTAATCTCCTGTTCATTAAGAGCTGTGCTGGTGATCCTAAATCATCAATAGGTGTGTTACGATAGTTCAAAATACTGAGATATAGATCGTTGTTCTCAGCTTTTGATTTTGTGAGAATCTGTTTCACAATCTTAACATAGATTTCTGCAAGTCCATTTGAATTGCTCATGTACGGTGAAGATGTTGTATGTTTGAATCCCCAGTCTTTTGAAAACTTTTTAAATTCTGCTGATGAAAAGCATGGTCCATTATCTGATCTTACTTCTCTTGGTATGCCATGACGTGAGAAAAACGACTTCATGTGGTGAATTACCGTAGATGACGTACTGTTCTCCAGCTTTGCGACTTCAAAGAATCTTGACATATAGTCAACAACAAGTACATAGTTTGATCCCGACCATTGAAATGAATCAGTTCCTACTACTTGCCATGGTAGTTCTGATATTGAAGACGGTATCATGCTCTCTTTCTGGTAAGAGCTTCTGTTTTCAAGACATATTCCACATTTGGAAACATTATCTTCTATTTGTGCACTCATTCCTGGCCAGTACATGATATCTTTAGCCAAGTTTCAAGTTTTCTCTACACCAAAATGTGATTCATGTAGTTTTACGAGCATGTCCTTCCTCAAAACTCAAGGAATGACAATTTGAGTCCCTTACATCAACAAACCTTCATTTATCGACAGTTCATCTCTATGTGTCCAATATTCACGAATGTCAATAGGTATTTCCCTTTTATGTTCAGGCCATCCTCTGTGCACTCTATCAATTACTGACGTCAATGTACTGTCATTCTTAGTTGCTAGTTTAATATAGTTGGCAATCCGAATCGAAAAAAGATGCATATTTTTGGTTTGTTGGCATTTGTGAGTACATTTGTTAGACCACTTTTAACATAATATTTAGCATGTATACAAAGCCTTAGGGGTGGATGCCAGGTCTGAATTTGCATATGAAGGCCAGAAATTAGGTCAAAGGGCATTGAGTGCAAAAATGAGAAAATATTTACTTCTATAAAAGAACTTTGTCTTTTTATATATAAACATATTTCTTTTCAAACAAAATTTGTATACTTATAGTTGTAAGTCTGTAAAACATAGAGAAAATGTTTTTATAACTAAATGCTCACATGTCTGCTTTAAAATGGGGTCAAAGGTCACCAAGTGCAATAATCGGAGCATTTTTACAAACTGTTTTTCTTTTTTTTTCTCTGGTCCAACAACAAGATGTTTTTTAAACTTAAAAAGGGTAGAAGTCTTTCAGAAGGTATAAATTAACATGTTTATTAATAAGGGAAACCCTTTGGAAGCATCCTTTTATGGATTTTACAAATAGTCAGGGCCCTTAGGGACAAAAAATAGGTCCCGTGCGAATTGTGTGTCGATTTATGGTGACCTATATCAAAACCTTCAGTGGAGTCTTAACTTTAATTTAAACGTGGTCACCCATCTCAAATCCGCGTCTGAGGCTAGTTATGACGTCATAAATATGGCGACCAGAATAAGAAACTGCCCGTTAATAAAAGCTATAGTTTGTGTTGGTATGGTCATATTTATCCAACACGAACGTTTTTTTTAACATAATATCAATTATTTTAGTCATATTATGGTTACATCAATGCTTTACCTGACTTTGACATTGAATAATTTATCGATAACTATATTTTGCATGCAAAATACCGTAGATTTCTTGTAAATACCCAGCTTATTGGGTCACCTTTAGACTGATGGCTGAGAATGTTATTGCTCCCCCTGGGGAATTTTGCAAGCTTATCCTATTTAAAAGAGGATTCCAAGCTGCGTCTTTATAATAGATGATTGCACTATGTTCGTCGGGGCGTTAATCTCTGATAGCCTGTTACATATGTTACCATATTAAATTTAGAAAAAAAAAAGAAAATTAAAAGTTTGAGGTACAGAAAGATTGCTAATTATTTAAATTACTCATATGGTCTGCATATTGACAACTTTAGCTACATATAAAGTCTTTTGGAGCAAAATTACAGCTTCCTGTGGTGTTATGTACGTTACTTTAATTAGATTACCCTTTAAACATGAAACTTGTGACCAATATCATTTCCTTTTCAGCTGATATGTGCATTTTCCAAAATGTTTTGATTATTTTGTACTAAAAAAATCATTTTGGCTAGAGAATTTCCAAAGTTTGCTTTTATACTTTAAAAATAGTGTCTTATACGTGCAATTAAACAACCCAAAGGCTATACCCAATTTTAAGGAGCTGAATTTGGTAGGCATCATTTAAGTAAAAATATATGAAAACATTTGCTGCTGTTGGATATCTTGCATATTTGGAATTGTCTTGCTTATATTATTAAAATTATAGAATTTGCTTGTTTAACAACAAGATTGAAGCACTTGTTAAAGGTTGTAACATATGTTACATGACATAATTAATGAGCAAGGACATTGACTTGATGTAAGAGATGATATTTCAGGATAAAATGAATATATTCCGCATGTTTTCCTAGCTAAAGTCTCCAGCCTCTGGTGCCTAAGTCTTAGGTTTTGATGATTATTAAGCCCCTGTACCTTTGTTACAGATGTTATGAATATTTGTTTTCAATATTTCCTAATATGAATAATTCTAAAATAAAGATACATCCTAGGGGAAGATAGAAAATAATCGTTTCACACTTAAACAGTGCAATTTAGTAAATGTCCTTTTCTAATGTAAATATTCTAAACCAATCTTTATCCAAGTCATATACAATATCGATTATTATTTCTGCTTCTCTGGTAAAATAATTGTCCTCCTCATCTCATAAAAAAAAACAGAATAATTATCAAACAAGATTTTGACTGCAAGCTGAGTATTGACCTGCCGCATCCCAAACTCTTTTAGATATACTCTATCGTATGCACCAATTCAATGTCATAGAATAGGAGATGTTTGCACACTGTAAGCATGGGTGTTACCCTGTAACAGCTTGTAACATATGTTACTTTATCAATTTGAGAATAAGAAAATTGAAAGTTTGAGCTACTGAAAAAAGACTTTAAAACTAGCTAATCAATGGAAATTCTAATAGTCCCGCAAATTACTGGATGACTTTACTATATATGACAGTTGTTTACGGCTACATGTTGTATTTTGTGCGTTACATGAACTTAATTTTAATTTAAAAGTGGTAATTTTGGCTATCGTCATTTAGTTTAACGACTGCTCTGAGACGGTTTCAAACCGTTTTAGATTATCATTATAATTTTACTCTTAATTCAATATTTCGGCCAAAGGCCATTATCAAGAAAACATGCACTTCAATGTCAACTACAAGATGGTGGAACAGAGACTATGTAGTTGACATTGAAGTGCATAATCTGGATAATATGAAATATAAACCAAAGGTCACCACAGTATATGAAAAGGGGTCATCCCAAAAGCAATATTTTTACACTATAAATTGGTACCTTGGTTGGATTTTGTGAAGTTCTGAATATAACGAGTTAGATTTTCTGAAACATTAGCCCTCAATATGCCTTAACTATGTCGGTGAGCTAGTGAGAGACCACATTTCTACGAAAATCTGAAGAGGCATTGTTACAAAATTGATTCGTAATTTCGAAATGTCAATTCTGATAAATTTTGACTTAAAATGAGGAAATTTAAGATAGATTGCCCAAGAGAAATTAATGAATTATGGATATAAGATGAACCTAAACATAATTTGTTAAAATTTGAAATAAAAAACGAAGGTCATCACAGTATATGAAAAAGGGGTCATCCCAAAAGTAGTATTTTTACACTAGAAATTAGTAGCTCGGTTGGATTTTGTGCAGTTCTGAATGTGATGAGGTAGATCTACTGAAGCAAAAGCCCTTAATATGCATTTACAATGATTTTGAGCTTGTAAGAGACCTAATTTCTTCGGAAATCTGAAGAAGGGTCGTTACAAAAATGAGTTGTTATTATGAAAATGCCAATTTTCATAAAATTTGACTTAAAATGGGGAAATTTAAGATATATCTGCTCAATAGAAACAAACAAGTTTTTGATAATAGATAAAAATTTACACGTCCTGTAAAAATTTAAACGAAAAAAACCAAAGGTCATACAGTATATGAAAAAGGGGCCGTCTGAAAAGGTGTACTTTTACATAAATATCTGTACCTCTGAAGGAGTTGTGTATGCTTGAATGTGATGAGTAAGATTTACTGATGCAATAACCTGAAGATGATCTGTGTCGAGACGACGACGACGACCGTACTTGGCGCGAACCACGACGTTGCACACAAGGCGCCAACGTCGACGTTACGTTATGACAGCGGGAAACGGTTGAGCAGACGTCAGATCCGTTATTACTTGTATATATGCATGTTTTTCTTGATAAAGGCCTTTGGCCGAAATTTTGAATTAACAGTAAAATTATTATATGTGTTTAACATTGTTCCCTATGGAATATTATACAATTATTGACTAATGAGGCATTGGATATGATGTGATATCGACCAGATAATACCAATATTGACCGAGGCGAAGCCGAGGTCAATATTGGTATTCTCTGGTCGATATCACATGATATCCAATGCCTCATTAGTCAATAACTGTTTTATTATATAACATTTAGAGAAAGATGTACAGGTATTATTGCACCTGAAAAAAAAATACTGAACTTATATACAAGTTTTGGGACAGACAAGCATTTAGCAGAAACAGTGCAACCCTAAATAAGACCACCCTTTTACTATTGCATATATGTTGTGCATGAGTGTCATCATTCAACATTTACAAACAAGAATTCTAACACACTTCGCATGTAGAGCCAATAAAAAAATAAGTGTGATATGCCAAACAATAATTCACAGCTTTGAAAGCGCAGGGAAAATGTGTGATAGCTGACGTCATTTGTTACTGGTAAATGACGTCATTAATGGCGTTAGACGGTGTAACGTCGTTTTTACGCTTGAATGACGTGACAAATACATGTAAACGTATGCGACGTGGTCTAAGTATTGGCGGGAGTTCTTCAGTGCAAAGGCGGAAAGTTGGAAGAAGCTGAAGACTTCAAATTTGTTTTCGCCGTTTATTGTGCATTAAAATCGAAATAGATCAGCTCCAGTGTGTGATTTGTTGCTTTCTCAGCATCTACGATATGATTATTAGCCACGTTTTAGAAAAGCAGAACAAGAACGGAAAAAACAGCAAGGAGTCTAATTTTAGTAACTAATATACACTGGCAAGCGCGCGCAAGCCAGTGAATATGACAATTTATTGACTGGCCACGTGAGCGCTCTAAGCCAATGAAATTCAGTATTTTTTCTGAGTTATATAATAAAAATGAATATCGTTTTCGATTAGGTTTAGCAAACCTATACTCAATTGACGAATACAAAAACCAAAGTTTGCTTTTCTATCTTTAATATTTTGTCTTATATGAGCTAATGCACAACCCTACTCCCAGTTTTGCAGAGGAGCAAATTTTGTTTTCACCGCTTAAATAAAACATATATAAAACAATTGCAGAGTGTTGATATTTTACATTTTCTTAAATAGTCTTGCTCATATATCATCAAGTTTCTAAGATCAGAACACTTATTAAAGATGTCAATGTGGCATTGGTGATGTCACAACCAGGGCTCTGATCGAATTTCATGCACTTGTAGGTGCTGATATTAACTAGTTCAATGTCAGAAAAGAGCAAGAAACCATATTGGCAGGCATTTAGCTATGCTAGAGACTCTATCCACGAAGCATTCTTTCACCTCGGCTCAGCGCCCTTAGTAAGCACTGTGGCGGATGCACTAGAATAATATATTTGTAAATTGTCCTGACCTCTTAGCTCTCGTCTGTGATGTCTAACTGTGAGTTTGTTACTTTCCCATTGGTATCCTGGGTCAGGTGCGGTACTTGATTGTATCGATTCCCGATCTTTGCCGTCTTTCTTACTTTAAATTAACCAGTCACCGATATTTTCCGACTCACTGCGTTGACGTAGTGGATATTTGGGAGAGAAAAAAAGCTGAATTGCAAAAACTACCACTTCCAAGAGCTGCGTTTCTCGAAGGTGTCAAACGTGCGCAGTACAAGTGCATCATTTGGAATTTATGCCTGACAATTATGGTTAGAAGCGGGACTGTGATAAATATTGTCCCGTTATGATGACATTGCCCATGTGCGGATCCAGAGGGGGATAGGGGGTGCGGATCCAGAGGGGTATAGGGGGTCTGGACACCCCCTGGAAAATAACAAGTACGTACATGTGTTTCTAAAGAAATTAGCATTTGGACCCCCCTGGAAAAAGTTTGACACCTCCCCTCCCCTGGAAAATAATGGACCCCCTCTGGATCCTTGGTAAAGTATAAGTATAATTTTCTCAGCAATTAAACCATTGGACCCCCTCTGTAAACTGTAAAATAAGCTGAGAACTAAATAAGACTGACAAAAATCCCTGGATCTTCGCATGTTGCCTCCTGCTTCCGAAACCCCTCTGCAGCTGATAAAATGTAGTTGCAGCATGTCTGTATGCAAAACATCTCGGTGTAAGTACAAAGTAAGCCATTTATATTGTACTGATTTGTGTTTTCGTGGAGCAGAAGAGGACTCATGTAAAATATTGCCAGTTGTCAATATGCTTATGACTTTTGAATAACTATTTTCATGTGGATTCAGATATTTCTTTAGCCGTATCAACAAGAATGCCTTATTTTCCGATTTTGACCTTTGAAGACGATTCTACCTATAAGCATGCGAAAGATAAATCAGATTGTAACAGTTTTCTAATGGCCGTGCTATCGAAGTACAATGGGTAACTTGTAGAGGGTTTATCCTTATTTCCATATCATGAACTTACTACTAAGTAGACTCTTCTAACGTTTGATCCTTCAGGGGTCAAAATTGGACTATAATGAGTATGGTTGATAGTGTATGCAAATGATTATTACTACTATATTTTCTTGAGTGTAGGATAAGCAGCTACAGATAAGCCAAAAGCTTTTGAGCGTGACTCTATTAACAATATTGATATGTTGTACTAGAAAAAAAGGTTTTCGGGCATTTATTTACATTTACTATAAAAGCTTCGACATACACTTATGTTCTACCCGGACTGGCTCATTTTACGTATTCTGCATCAATCGTTTGAAATAGAAAGACCCAAAGGTCATTGGTCAGAGGTCGTGGTACATCTATATATATATATAAGCATAGTCATGATAAGGATTCCAGTTCATTAAAGGAATATTTCCATGCGTTGGAAATGGACAAAACGCATTTAAATGTTGCATTTACATATTAGGCGTCATTTCAATGACGTCATCTTTTTGTTCTGATGCGAAAACACTATGGGCGACATGTTAATTTTAATTATTAACCTCCTAAGATTAAATTTTGTGCATTTCGACTGAAATTGGCAAACAAAATGCAAGAAAGTCCTGATCGCCATAGACTACAATGGACATACCGTTTAAATTGCACTGATACAATATACGTTATTTTGATGACGTCATAATGACGTCCAGACGTGAAACCCAGATGGGTGACCAGGTGATTTTCATTAGCTATCCCCTAAAGTTTGATTTGGTATAGGTCACCATAAATCGGCATCAAAATCGCACGGGAGTCCCGATCGCCCCTGACTAAAAGACAAACATCGTAAGTTTTGTGCAATTGTCACTGAAATTCTCCCTCATTTGGGCTAAACTGAGATATATGAGCTACTTTGAGAGTTTGCTGCACCTCGCAGAAAGTGAAACTATTTTCAGTTTGGGACATGTCTTGGGGCCTTAGAAACCCATAATTTGATAACTTTTCTGTCGACATTTTTCTATAAATCACCGGTAATCAACGTTACCCTTCTGACATTGAAAATAACAGTACACACAATACAAGGCTAATGTTGATTTACTCTAATAGTATTAGTGAAACAGTTAAGCATTAAATGTTTAAACTAGACTTAAAAATCAATTGTATACATCTGTGATATGTATTTCTTCTCGTCAGCGATACTTATGTTACGTTTTATGCTAAATTGCAGATAATGACTTTACAAATTACATGTATTAGAATAACCATGATACCTGACCTGAAATATACATGATTTGATCTATATTCTAATTGAAGTTGAAGTTGTTTATAACTTTTAACTGAAGTGAAATCAAGTAAATATTTAAATATGCTAATTAGTATGTGATTTGTACCAGCTCGAGTATGTAATGCATAGCTGCTTACAGATTCATTTTTCTATTTACATTGCATTGGAATTGGCAAACTATCTTTCATATGAAATCAAAATATAGCTATATTAACAATAATGGATCTAAAATTGCTGCACATATATTAATGAGGCTTAGGCTGCTGTCCGTTCTAAGGCGGTGGTTCTGTTGTTGTTGACTTTTTGTTTATTGTTACTCCCATTGTGGGAGTCTGTGATTGTTCTATGTTTTGTTGTACGTTACTGTATGTTCATTCTAGTATTGCAATCATCTTGATGGGGAAGAGAGAGATGGTTGCTTTGCTTAATTGTTCTTCCTGGTGTCTCGTGATGGTTGAGTGGCTCTTCCTCGCGGTGCCACGGGGTTGTCTGCGGTTTGTGATTGTGGTATTTCCTGATCATACTCACTTACTATTTTAGGCTTATATAAAATTTGGGTCTGTTAGCCCCAATTCACTTACATATACTACTCACATTTTATTCTATATAAGACTTAATTTAAAAGAGTGCCATGGGTTGGTCTGCAATATGTGAATGTGGCTTTTCCTGGTCTTACGCAATTACTTTTTGAAATTTGCTTGGCTCTTTTACATTCATATTGCAGTTTTCAGATTTCTACCAATGGTACATAACGATAAACATGCAATCTACACCATGATTTAAATATTGACTTAATATCAATCATTTACTAAAAATAGCATAGCAATATTTCATACATCTATTTTCAAGGCAGGAATTAAGGCAGGGTAGTGCTGAGTGTCTTCTAGAGTAGGCATAGGGTTTTGAAGATTGCAAATATAACATCAGCCTAAGCTTTATGTCCAAATATAGGGTGTAACATAGAGCATCTGGACATAATTCATGGTAACAACAAATCATTCGAACGTTAGTGATACTTTATTTTAAAGATCAGTTGACTGTTTTTTCTGAAGCATAAAACAAAAACATGACACCTGAAATTCACTAGTATGGTTTGCATCTCTGAAACTCACAGATTAAACTGAATGTTGAAAAAGTAGTGTCACGCGCAGCTGATTTCTTTGCTTTTCTTATTCACAAGGTAGTTTGTTTTTAGTTTTCTTTATGCACTATTTGATTTTGTTGAGCTATTTGTAACCCTAGTACATGTTTTATATATGTCCTATGAAAAGTGAGTTATGGTCTGTTTGTTGGTTTTAAAAGGTTTAATACTAAGTTAGGCTTATTATGATAGTCTTAGATATATGCAAAACCATCGAAAATGTGAACATCATTGCTGACAACAGCTTGCAGAAAGCATTATAAGCATGAACTTGCTCACTCTTGTACCTATATCCTTGTAGATATTTGTGAAGACTAACACTGTTTGAGGACTGTCTTGTATATAGTGTAAGGAAAGTAGTTCAGTTTTATTTCAAGAGTAATGCCATATTAAAACTACACATTTCGAGTATGTTACCAGTTACAAGTGCTATCCAATCTGATATATTGCACTTGTATCTACGAGCAGTAGATGTATACATTAATGTAAGTCACCTACCCCATATGCAATCGATCCCTATCTTAGCAAATTTTCATGGTTAACTACCTTAGGATCTTCTATACATTAAGCACATTGGAGATGTTAAACCAATTGATTTGCTAGTAAATGCACATATTTGATAACCATTTCAGGACACATTTACTCTAAATACTAAGAAATGACCCCAAACTGTTGGAAAACTATGAACACAATCAAATCATCAGGTGCTCCAATATGGTGAATGCCTGTGTTCCTAAGAAGACACCAGACATCTGTTTTCGGGAAATTTAATTTGGAATAAAACTTGTATTGGAATTTTACAGTTAAAAAGAATAACATATCAAAACACATGCCAATAACCTCATAGCATTTGATCTTTATCATCATAGCAAAAACTAATAAGCAAAATATGTTTAATACTGCCACTTAGAATTGAATTTATCGACACTGAAACAATTACAATGTATAAAAAGTTGAGCTGTGAAAGACATAGATGTATATTTTATGGTATCTTAAAATTAGGGGTAACCTTTAATATCATATCTATACTGCTTCTATATATGTATGAGTACGTTTACACAAGCAGCCTGGTTTCGAAGAAATGCTGCTTTTGAATCAACATCATTTCATTAATATGTGCAAATGAAAGGACACCCCTACAATTAAATGTTAAAAATTTTATGGAGGATTGCCCTTAATGTCAGGGCTATTTCCATGATATACCCCACAAAAAGTTAAGAGCAATTCTCTGTAAATATGGAGCGAGTTATATAGGAACCATTTCACGCTCCGACTCGGATTTTGATGAAACTTGCTGACAATGTTAGTGGTCATGTAAAAACAAGAAATTAAGTGTTAATTCATTCAATTCAACCTCCGTTGCCATGGCAACAGCATCCAAAGATTTGGGCCAAAAAACAAGCAAAACTGACATGAATAATGACATTTTTACCATTAAACTACTCTAAAAATGGCTTTCACCAATCACAAACATGGAATTATTTTGAACAAACAGACTTAATATAACTGATTTAGCTAATGGTAGCAGCCTTACGAAAAAGTTTAGATATACATTTCTTTCACTGAAAGTGGGTGGGGTAAGTAGAACCGGAAATTTACGCTTTTGGGGCATTTTTGCACAAACACGACAACTTTGCGCGGCTACTTTCACATACATTCATATCAATATAAAACAGGCCAGGGTATGAAATTTTATAATATAGAAGAAAATGTTTGGGAAGTTACCATCTTCTTGTCGTTACCATGGTAACAATTTTTTCCCTGTAGAAAAACTAAAAAAGATAAATATTGCATGAACAATTCATTTATTGCTATATTACAGTGATATAGTCTATTGTAAATAAAACATTTTCATTACGCATACATCCGTCTTATATATGACATTAAATTCTGCTGCAGATAAGCTATTTTTAGACTTTTAGGGGCATCATAAGGGGTAAAAATTATGATTTTCAAAATTAAAGCCATCACATTTTGCTAATTTGCCCTTCAGATAGCCTCAAAATTGCTATTATTTATCACCAATGTGCGATATTTTTGAAAATTTAGACTTAAATTAAAGAAATAAAATTAATGTATCTAATTAAATTATCTAAACATACTCATTTATTAGGAAAAGTGGGTGGGGTAAGAAGGACCTGAAAAACATGCCTTTTAGGCATTTTAAACACAGTCAACAACCAAAATCATGCATTTAAACTTATATGCATGTTAATACATATTAGAGCAGGATATTTATTTTTTGTTTTATGAAAAACATGTTTTAGAAGTAATCGTCTTCTGTTCGTAACCATGGCAATGAAAGCTTTTCTGTAGGATAACTGAAAAATGACTTTATTGCACAATGATATTAATTTATTGTTATAAGAAATTATAGTATCTATTATAAAACTCTTTATATAATTACTTAATCATATTTCTTACAAACAACAATAAAATGCCAATAGGAAAGCTGCCTTTGAATTTTTAATGTAATTTTAGTGTTGAAAATTCTGCCTTAGACTAGTTAAAACCTCAAACCCAAAAGTTAGGCAAAGTTGCCTTCTCACTTGTATCGAAATCGCCCATCGTCATCACAATTAATATGGTTTGCGTTAGAAAATGCAAAATGTCATTTCAATAGATGGAAATAATTTAATACAGTAGCCTTATTTAATTGCTACAATATACTTATCTTGCATGAGAAGTGGGTGGGGTAAGTAGGACCTTCGAATTCTCTTTAATCATGCAGCAATCTCCTATAGAAGTGTTCAACATATGGTCTCTCGGATTTTGTAAAAAAATAATAATATGTTTTTTTGTAAAATCAACCACATTCATGTTTGTTCAGCTGTTGGTTTTTCGGTTGTCATGGCAACAGCTTTCAAATATTTTGGCATAAAATCAATCAAAATCCCCTTAAATTTAGATATACGTTCTACCAGGTCCAGAGCTCTAAATAGAAAAACTTACAACTGTTTGTGTATTACAACCCCTCTATTTCGATAACTACCCAATTACCAATAACATTGATTTCATTGCTTTAAAACAGAAAAATATGGATGTGAGTTTATAGGACAATGTGATATATTTGTTGCCATGGCAACGTTAGTTTTTGTGACATGTTGTTGTTTCTTCATAAATGTGTTTTCCAATATGTCATTAATATATATGAAACCAACAAGCAAATATATCTTTTATTACAGTTTCTCAGATTTATGCTATGAAACTGATAGAATACTAAAATATCTGTATTAAAACACATACTCTATTTCTGTTGCCATAGCAAACATAATATGGTTTTCAAACTTGTTGTTGTTGTTGTTGTTGGCTTATATTTGGATATTCCAAACAGGGCAATTTTTGGTTATTCTTGAACATAGCTCTTTCATCACAGAACTTGCGTACATTTGTACCTGTAATTGTTTTAGCTGATTTGTAATACATATGGAGCTATCAGCTACTCTTAACACTGAGTCTATGGTTAAACAAAAGTTAAAAACCCTCATGCACTGTGTGACTTATTTGCACACATTTATGCATGCAAAACCTGACTGATATACTTTTCTCATTATTTTGCATATTATCGAAAATGTTGGCGTTTAAATGGTAAATGACAGTTGGTTCCGCATGCAGCTAATACCGTAAATACCTTTTCTGCAAACCCTTTTCATTCTCAAACGTATCATCATACTTATAAAAGTACTAGAAAGACCGAAAATTATGGGAAAGTCTTAAGATTCCAGTCTGAAAAAATAAATAAGAAATTATACATATTATATTGTCAAGCTTGTATCAGTATTGTTTTGTTTACAGAGAAACTGGAACAAGTAACTGAGCAACTGTTTTCATCAGTCGATGCAACCTCAAAATTGGGATTTCATTTCTTAATGCATGCTGTTGTCGATCAGATGAGATTAGTAATTCACCATAGTTGCACATTGTCTTGAATAAATAGGTGGCAATCTGCTCTCTCATATCATGCAATACTTATAACTACGAGGAAGGTATAATAACATTGATTATGACCAGCTAGCAAAACATTATAAATCCCTATTAAGTATTTGAGACGAGCCATTTTTAGTTTGAAACAGCTTTTTAGTCTTTTATAACCCAACCAACACAAATATGATAATGCATAATTATAGTTATTGGTTGAGTTAATCTAACTTGAACTACATTGTATTAAGAATTACACGAAAATCCACCAGTGTTATTGGTTTTATAGTGAAATACTTCTAAGACAACCCTTTTTAGGGGCTCAAAATGAACTGTTGTGATCCTAGGATGTCCGTCATCAGTCAACATTTGCTTTAAATCACATCTCCTAAACCTCTGGTCGGATTGTCGCCAAGCTACACCTGAATAATCTTTTGTGGTCTCCTTTTTAAGGTCACTACTGACACCCGCGCAATTTTTTATTCCGAAAAATAAATTTTCTTTATTTTCTGTTATTTTTGCTGTTTCATTTTATTAATAATTATAAAAACAATAAAAATCAATGTCACCGTTTAGTATTTGAGCTATTGCTATTCAAAGACATGCATAATACACCATTTTTCTCCAAAAATGTTCCGGGCCGAAGTAGGAGATAAACAGGTCTATGATATGGTAGCTGATGATTATGGCATATTGTGACTTATTGCTTCATAACAACTTAAGTTTACTTGAAATACTAGGATGGTTAATAGATGTGAATCTAGCAATTGTATATTTAATGACCAACTTTTTCTTTAAAAAGAATAGTCAAAATTATTGCAATTTTTATGTTTGACAACTAAATATTCAAACATTTTAGGCCATTCCAAAAATAGATTTTTGTGAAACTTGTATATCATTTACATCGATACGTGAGGTACATCAGTGTGAAATTTGAGCAATTTTCACCGTCTCAAAAAAGAGATATTTCTTGATTACTACCCACACCCCCTGTAATGCACAGTTTCAATTTTGTAACTTTTTAACTGTATAACAAGGAATAAACTTCATTTCAACAGACCAAAAGTTTTGTAACATTGCTTCGATGCTATCTGTATGTGTAGAAACTAGTTTTGAGAAGACTGACCAATAAAAGAAAGTCAATCTTAAGAAATAAATATATAGTGTTACCCCAACCACTTTTTTCCACGATTATCTACTCTGACACAATGAAAGAGATAAAAAAATGACTCAAATAGTTGCAAACATACAATTCTGTTGTTGATATATAAAGAAAATCGTAGTAGTCATCAAATATATAAAAATATTATGGGCTTTTCAATATTTGTTCAATATTTTTGGGTCATTGATGCATTCATAAGGCATATTTTAATGAATTTTTCACCTCAAAATGTAAAATCAAGGGCATTAACTCATGTTTATGCAAAATTTTATATTATTTAAGTTAACAAATGTAGAGATCTACCAAACCAAATATATTGTGTATACTTTTACTGAAATATGATCCCTAGTAAGCAAGTTATATGAGAAAATTTGATTTTCGACCCATTTTCTATGTAAATTTGAGCAGTAAAGGACAATAACTCATATTTGAAAAAAATAAAAATGTAGAAGAAGCAACTTTTGACCTACATTTGATATAGTAATGGTTCATAACAGCTTTCACCCAATTTAGCTAGTTATTGAGCTTTTACTCACTATACTGCAGTTTCCCATAATATTTCGTAATTATGAAAACCTCACTAATACAGTATTTGATTACAGATATACAGGTTAAGTCAATCTTACTGGTACAAGAAATGCATCAAAGGTACTGATTTCATAGTAAAAAAACTACTTTTGAGATAACCTCCTTATACACTGAACCGAAGTTATAAGTAGCCACCATACAATTTTTGCTCCCATTCAGAAAGTAAAAATCGCTCTCACAAAATTTAAATTCTATAAAAATGTCCAAGGCTTTGTCGAGACTCTGCAAATAATGCCATTTCAAAATGACTGGTAGACCTTGCATAGACGATGTCCGAGTAAAGGTATCCTCATTTCAAAAAGTCACACTTTTTAGTGTGATATAAATCATTCATCAGATACGTTATCCATTTATATTTTAATTAGTTTGAAGATGTTTATAACAGCTGTGATATTCAATGTAAAGAATCAAAAAGGTTTTTTTACAATTGAACACTCCATTTCTCTTCTACGTTAACATGAAGACAGCCACGGTCAACAACTTAATCAAAGGATTTTAGCTTAACCATGCAGTTTGCATATTCACTTTGCATTGCTCTGTACGTTTTATTATCTGCGGCACAGCAGTGCAATTTTCAGGGGTTCTTAATTATGAATTGGCGTGACTATTCTGCTTAAAATTTAAAAGAAATCTTTAACAAATGCCATTTAAATGACCTTTAAAGTTTCACGTTAAAATCGGAAGTGGATACCATATTAGTAAATAATATCATGAGAAAATGGGCTCATCAAGTTGCATGGTGTTTTTCAAACATATTAACATGAAATAAAATGCATACAATGATTTTAGGATGTGCAGCTGATGATTTCATAAAATTTTGGAAAAATTTGAAAATTATCAATTTTCAAAAATTCATAAAAAATCTGTCATAAGCAAAATGTCAAGTGTTTTGTGTTTTTTCCAGTCGACTAGGCAGGTTGCAATCACCTGTACTTAAATTCGATAAAAACTACACTCAAAACGCTAATTTTCTTAAAAAAGTTGATTTTTGCATTTTTGAACCCAAAAATCGTAAACGGATAGAAAACTCTTCCAAAACACCGCTTAACTTTAGTCCATTACAATGTACACACTTGGGCAAAAATTCATTTCAATATCACTAGGGCTTAGTCAGAAAAAAAGAAATTGAAAAGTGGCTACTTAGAACTTCGGTTCAGTGTATACATACATGTATTATAGGGACTTTTAATTTTATATTTTAACAGAAAAGGAGAAGTTTCATAAACAAATCTAACCTTCATTCATTTATCTAGGGTTTATATGTCTAAAATTTCCTAATGTTTTGTCAATAATTTCGTCTTTTCCATTGACCTAAATACTTAAAATAAGCTTTTCTTATGGTACATTTGAGACGTCCACTAATTTCCCCTATCGTTGGGTTGTTAACATTTGTTTGGACTTTTGGTCAAAAGGCTAAGTTCTTCCTTACTTTACTTGATAAATGTAGCAGTAGGAGTCAGGTTTTTACAATGAAATTGAGTCAAGTGTCCTAAAACATGTGTTTTGATAAAATATACCTCATTTACTCCCTTTTGAGCCCTTTCCTGAACCCTAGATTGAATCAACCCCACATGTCTATTTTCTAAACTGCTAGCTATTAGTCCAATGCCCCAAACATATTTTGATGACATTTGTATGCTACACATATACAAGTTAGGCATTTTCGATTAAAAATTAGCATTTTGCCTATATAAACCTCTAAAGGGGCTACTATCAAGTACATTTTAGGGCCTCTCACCACTGATTTGTCAACAAAGTAACATGTGAGTATCATTTTAACATTTTACTTTTTATTGTGTTAGATGTTTTTATGTTTTCAATACAAAAAAGACCTTTATACTGTTGTTGTCCGTTTTGATTTTTTGAAATGGATGCATCATAGTTGCCATGGTTATGGTAAGAAGATGGTTACTTCCTAAAAATATTTTTTTCAATGTATTATAAACCATATTTAGCTTGGTCTTACTAAAGTTTGTAAACCTTTCGAAGTAACCCCGACTAGCAACAATATGCTTTCAAAAATGTCGAAAACGGCCAAATTTTAGTACATTGTTACCCCACCCACTTTTTTGCAACATTGCTATATGACAGAATTACCAAAATTATTAACCATACCATCCTTGTATTCACATTTACCAATACTGCCTAGTACAAGTTAACCTAAGGTCAAAAGTTTTCATTCTAAAAGTTGCATTTGCGCAATGTATGTCTATTTTTACTGATTTTCGGGCATTATTTGGTCAAAAAAATTGACACCTTATTTACTCCCTTTTGAGCCCATTTTCGACCCCTCAATTGAGACAACGCCCTATATTAATTTTTCATAAAAAGCTAGCGGTAAGATCAATGACTTGAAAATATTTAAATGTAATTTTTACGCTACTTGTACACGAGTTTGGCATTTTTTTACAAAATAGTGGGTTTTTTGTCTACAGAGACCTCTAAAAGGGCTACTATCAGGTCCCTTTTAGGGCCTTGCAACACTTATTTGTCAAAAAGCAAAATAATAAAGTATTATTTCAACATTTAATTGTTGATTGTGTCAGATGTCTTTATGTTCTGCAATACAAAAACGCCTTATAAGCTGCATTTGTCCATTTTGGCTTTTTGAGATGGTGGCATCAGAGTTGCCATAGTAACGATAAGAAGGTGGTAACTTCCTCGAAATATTTTTTCAGTTTATTACAGACCATATTTAGCTTGGTCTTACTAAAGTGTGCAAACCTTTCCAAGTAACCCCGACTTGCAGCAATATGGTTTCAAAAATGTCGAAAACTACCATATTTATGTACATTGTTACCCCACCCACACTTTTGCAACCATTGCTATATGACAGAATTACCAAAATTATAAACCATACACTCCATGCATTCACATTGAGCAATACTGCCAAGTACAAGTAATCACAAGGTCAAAAGTTTCTCATTCTAAAAGTTGCATTAGCACAATGTATGTCTATTTTTTCTGATTTTCGGGCACTATTTGGTCAAAAAATTTGACGCCTCATTTACCCCCTTTTGAGCCCCTTTTGGACTTCATATATTAAAACAACACCCGTATTTTTTTTATAAAATGCTAGCTATAAGATCAATGATTTGAAAATATCTTAATGTAATTTCTACACTATTTTTACATGAGTTTTGCATTTTTTATTTGAAAAAAAAAAGCTTTTTTTCCCAATGTAGACCTCTAAAAGGGCTATTATGAGGTCCCTTTTAGGTCCTTGCACCCCTATTTTGTCACAAAAGCCAAATATATGTATTATTTCAACATTTAATTGTTGATTGTGTCAGATGCCTTCATGTTCTGCAATACAAAAACGCCTTATAAGCTGCATTTGTCTATTTTGGCTTTTTGAGACGGGGGCATAATAGTTGCCATGGTTACGATAAGAAGACAGTAACTTCCCAAACATTTTTTTCCAATTCATTACATATCATATCTAGGTTTGTCTTACTAAAGCATGAACATTATTCCGAGTAACCGCGGCTTGAAATAAAATGAGTTCGAAAATGTCAAAAAATGACAAATTTGAGTACCTTGTTACCCCACCCACTTTTCTGATACAATTGCTACAAGACGGAAATACCAAATTTAATTACCAGACCCTCCTTGATTTAACATATAGCAATACTGTGGAGAACAAGTTGTCACAAGTTCAAGACTTACTTATTCTAGAAGTTGCAACTGTGCAATTTATGTCTATTTTCAGTGATTTTTGGCCACTTTTTGGTCAAAAACTTTGGATTCGGTTACCATGGCAACGGAAATAAAAATTAAAGAATTAAGCATGAATAATTTGGTTTTGGGTGAAAACAAACAAATACAGAAAGTTTCGTTGAAATCTGAGACTATGCGTGAAAAACTTTGCTCCATATTTACAGAGAATCGCTCTTAACAATGTTTTCACTGGATCGTCATTATCAGAAATGTACCTGTAAAATAGCTTTATTATATAAGATTACCATCTACTAACAGGCTGGTGTGAAGACCAATGTGAGGATATACTCCTTCCAGTATATGGTATTTACCATATGCTATCATAGTTTCAACACGCCTGATTTTTTATGAAAGGAGGTTTGGTCTTTGTGTTTTCATGAAGCTATGCTTAGTATATGCAATTGGCAGGTAGTGGCCTTGTAAGAAGTGTTTTACAATTACTCATAGATGGGAACAAACACAACAAATGTGTGAAATAAGAAAATAAATACATTTTAGTCCAATAGGCATGAGATCATGGCCAAGTCCTTCATGAAAGCTGTAGCTAGGAACATACACCTTTGAGAAATGACTCAATTTAAGATGGTAAAATGTAACGTAAGTAACAACTTAAACACATATCATGTTTAAAAGGATAGATAATTGCATAAAATGACGTATTCATACAAAGCATTAAGCAAAAGAAATTATTAGTTTAAAATGAAATGGTTATTCTTAGTTGTATCACATTTTAATTGATTTTATACAGTAACATAATTTACATGCCTATTATGAATATTTGACTGCGGGAAACTTAGTAAATCATTGCTTTCTAAACATGATAGACACACACCTAGCAGGAAAGCAATAAAAAGTTCTTCCATTAGGGTAGAAGTGAACTTAAAATTTGAGTTTTGCCCCTATATACATAAAATATTGCTACAATTTTCACCAATTTTGCACTTAAATGACCTTTTATCCAAACACACATCATGCCTTGATGATGCTGTTTGTTTATATAGCATGGCTGAATTATCCAAAAGAGATTTTGCATTACTTTTAATCATAATTTTGGATAGCAAATTGATAAAAACGCTAAATTTTGACGTATATTCAAGAATTTGCACTCAGTTGACCTTTGACCCAATTCTGGGACTTTGGGGCATTTCCAGATTTGGCATCCACCCCTATCCTTCTTAAAACACATCAAGATACACTTTGAGCATGGACGCCAAAATGTACTCAAAAATGCCAACAGATTTTTTTTTCAGGCTCTGGATGGCCAACTAATATCTTCAAGTTTCTCATTTGATTATGGTAAGTTCTTAACAACTAAATGTACGTGGCACTGTATTTCCTCTTCAAATTGTTCATCCTGGTTTTCATGAACATATGCTCTGGACAACATGTCAGATATGTACATCTGTGTTCCAGGTTTGTACTGTATGACAAAATCGTACTTCTGTAAGCGTAATAACATACTTTGAAGTCTTGGTGGCGCATTGGCTAATGGTTTCTTTACAATCGTCTCCAGTTGTTTGTGATCTGATTCGACCATTACCTGCTTCCCAAAAGTATACTGATTGAATCTTTCTAGGGCGAAGACTGCACTTAATAATTCCTCTTCGATTTGTGCAGATCTAGTCTCTGTGTCTGTCAGCGATCTTGATGCATACGCTACTGGTTGGTTATCCTGGAGTAAAACAGCTCCTAAGCCCGATTTGCTTGCATCACATTGTACTATTACTGGTTTGCTAACATCAAATTACTTCAAAACAGGATTACTTGTCAATATATCCTTGATCTGATTGAACGCAGTTTCTTGTTTATAGTTCCATTGAAACTCTATATCCTGTCTTAGTAACAGTCTGATTGGTTCAGTAACTTGTGACATGTTAGGTATAAACTTTGACAAATAATTCACAGTACCTAATACTCTCATGACTCCTTTTCTGTCAGTTGGAAATGGCATCTCTGAAATAGCTTTCAGTTTCATTTTGTCCGGTTTAACTCCTTCTGAACTAAGTTCATGTCCAATATAAATCAGAGAACTAGAATTTATGACACATTTGTCCTTGTTTAAGGTTAATCCAATCTGCTCACAGAGATTTAGAGCGTTCTCTAAATGTGTGTCATGTTCTTCTTGTGATCTGCCCAACACTAAAATATCATCAATGTCAGTTTCTACACCTTCAAGGTCATCAAAAAATTGTGATATTCTCTTTTGGTATACCTCTTGTATGCTATTTATTCCAAATGGTGCTCTTTGATAACAGTATCTACCAAAAGGTGTGTTAAACGTAGTTAACAGTTCACTCTCTGAATCTAACTTCAACTGCCAGTAACCATGATCGGCGTCCAACTTCGAAAATACTTTAGCTCCTGACATCCTACTAGTGATTTCTTTAATTGTAAGAAGTTGAAAATATTCTCGTTTAACAGCTGTGTTCAGGTTTCTTGGATCAAGACATATTCTCAATGTTTTGTTGGGTTTTTCAACCATGACCATGGAACTAACCCAGTCCGTAGGTTCATCAACCTCTCTTATGACTTCACTGTTTTCTATGTCAATCAACGCTTTTTTCACTCTTTTGCGTAATGTCGCAGGTATCTTCCTAGGTAAATTTATGACTGGCATGACTGAGTTATCAATCTTGATTTTGTAAGGTTTATCAAGACATCCCAATCCTGAGAATACTTTTGGATGTTCTCTTATCAGTCTATCCAACTCACATGTATTATTGCTGTTTACAGCTAAGACAACTTTAATGAGTCCTAGATCCTGTGACGCTTTAAATCCCAACAACGACATTTGTTTAGAATTGGTAACGTAGAAATCCAAATCATGACCCATACATGTAAATTTGGTCTTCCCAAGAACTTTGAGTCGATCTCCTGTGTAGCTTGTAAGACGCGAATTTGATTTTACTAGAACTGAATTTGAGGACTTAACTTTTTGAACACTTTATTTGTAATTACATTTGCCTGTGAACCTGTATCAATTTTGAATTTCACTTGTATTCTGTTTACATCCATTGAAACGAAAAACTCATTTTCACTTATTTCCGTTTTTGCGCGAATCACTTATAGATCCAACATATAGATTTTCATAATCACTTTCTGAAGAATTTTCATCCAAATTGTGAACATCTTTTCTTATTTTTGATTTACACATTTTAGCAAAATGATGAAGTAATTTGCATTTATGACATATTTTTCTATATGCAGGACACTTTTCAAGAATAATTCCACATTTATCACACTGAAATTTATATTCCGTTTTTCTTTAGGTCGCGCACCTCCTGTGAATCCTCTAGATTTGGTTTTCTTTTTTATGTACTACATTTCCGTGTTCTCCCTCATTCATCTTCTGAATTTGTCTCATTGATTCCTCATCTGCTCTGCAGACTTAAATTGCTTTGTCTAGTGTCAATTTGTCTTCTCTCAATAATCTTTCCTTCACTCACTCTGAAATAGTCCCGCATACTATTCTGTCCCTGATAAGGTCATCTTTGATAGTGCCAAATTCACAATTTATGGCAATGTTTTTGAGATCCGTAACAAATTGATCAATTAGCTCTGTACTGCCTTGTACTTGTGTGTTAAATTTGTGTCTTTCCATTTTCACATTTTTCTTTGGAATGCAGTAATTTTCAAATTTGGCTAACAAAGGTGTAGATTTGTCCTTTTCTTCCTCTGGAAAAACAAAAGTGTTAAATATTTCTCTCCCTTCTTTTCCAATCACGTACAAGAAGGCTTTGCATTTTTCTGGTTCAGGTTTCCCAGACATAGTGACATCCAGATATAACTCAACAGTTTGTTTGCACATTTTCCAACGTTCTGCAATGTTCCCAGACGTTGAGAAGTCCATTTCTGGTGGCTGATTCAATTTATCCATTTTTCAAATGTTAATTCACTTCTTTATTGGCAAATGTCATATGAAAAATGTCCAAGTTAGTTATCTGCTAAGTCACTGCTGTTTTCTTCTGATCCCACTTCCGACACCATGTTTTACCATTTATGGTAATCGGTTAGTTCTTGCTTGAATGAGAATAACTTCTTCTAATACTAAATATTAATTTTACAAGCTATAAGAAACTGAGCTGTAACACTGATGTTAAAAATACAACTGATCTCTTAGATGAGCGTCTGTAGTTTCTCTTACAATTAGATTAAGATAAAACAAGCATGCACTATCATAACAATCTGTACCTCTTTGCAACCTCTTTAATTGATCTCTTCAGGTTGGCATAGTATCTGACTCATACAAAGAAGGCAAGGTTTGTCCTATATTAAACAAAGATTCCCCTTTGCAACCAAGTAATTTATGATCAGTGACATTGCTAAATTCCCAAGATAAAAATTTTGAAAGACTTTTCTTCAAATGCTTATACAATCACTTTATTGACAACTCATACTTACCTCACTTCTGTCTGGCTTTATGCGTTTGAGATTTGACTGTCAACCATTTAACATATCTTCACAATACTATCTTTTATACACTTGACCAAGGCAAAGAAGTCTGTGCTGTATTCTATGACATAAGCAAAGAACTTGACGATGTATTGCATGCTGGATTTATCCTTTAGCTATAGGCAACTGTAGTTTGTGGCTCAGTTCTTAACCTGATCAAAATAATCTCTGAAACAGAAACAAAGAGTTGCCCTTCCAGGCATAACATCAGATTGGGATTTTATTCTTGCATAAGTTCCCCAAGAATCAGTTCTTGGCCCTTTATTTTCCTTCTCTGCATCAACGACATAGTCAATGGCATAGGTGCTAATGTCAGACTTTTTGCTGATGACACTAGTCTCTTTATAATTGTTGAAAGCCTAGTAAGTGCTCCAGCCTGTCTAAATACTGATTTGTTGATGTGCTTGTGTTTAACGTCCCATCAGCAGCTTATGTAATATGGAGACAGGACCATGGCTTAAAGTCTCATCTGACAGACTGATGAAGCCAGGGATCCAACCTGCGACCCCTGGTTTATAAGGCGAGCAAATTATCCACTACACAATGGCGGCTCCTAAATACTGATTTACTTAAACTTTCACACTTGGGCTGCAACTGGGTTGGTACTGTTCAATCATTCAAAAACAGAATAACTAACATTCTCTCATAAACTCAACAAACCTTTATATCCTCTTTTTAAGGAGAACAATCATATTATGAGCGATAGAATCTCACAAACACCTTGGTGTTATCTTATCAGCTGCATAAACATGTAAAATACATAACAGACAAAACATGGGGAAGAATTAATATAATGCGACGAATTAAATTCAATCTGGACAGAAAATCTCTGGAAATTATATACACTGCTTTCATTATACCTCTTTTGGAATACACTGATGTCATCTGGGGCAACTGCACTTGATATGAAAAACGTTAACTACACAAAATACAAAACAAAGCAGCAAAATAGCTACAGGTACTACAAAACATACATACCTTGAAAATCTTTTAGACGAAGTCAAGTGGCAGCTCTAACAAAAGTCCAGAGACTTACCCATTTATACAAAATGAATGACAATATAACACCATCTTATCTCTTCGACCTAGAACCAAGAACAGCCATTTGTGCCACAATGTATATCTTAAGGAACTCTAATAATAGTATAACAATCCAAGGTAGAACAAATTCCTACCTTAGCGTTTTTCTGCCATCAACAGTAAAGGATTGAAATAACCTTCCTCCTACATGTAAGGTCACTCAATCTGAATCAGTTGCATCATTCAAGTTTAATCTAAACAGATACCTTACCAATGCTCCCAAATACTTTTACAGTAATCATATACATGCATAAGCCCTTCCATCACGTTTAAGAACTCAGTGTAGTGCACTTAATCATGATCTTTTTATAAAGAATATTTGGCCTCTTGTATGATGCTTATCGTCTATCTGAACTTTTTCACTACTCTTAGGGGTTATTTTGTGTTTAACCAGTAACAAGCAGAGGTTAAAGTGTCATGCGGAAGGACACAGCACAGTACCTCACAGTACCTCGATCTAAAGGTGAACATGCTACCACTTAGCCTCTACACTACCTTGCTATTAACAATATCTACATTTAATCGCTGGTTCCCAGTTCACATGTGGTCAATATTGAAAAAAGAGTAACCAGTACCCTGTACCAGACCAGAAAAAAATGGTGGATGGGCATTCATTCAGAAACGTGGTGACTAACCAATTTATGGAGAGTGTGCTACCCAGGTAATGGCTACCTGTTTTTTCCAACATTGACAAGAACAGGTAACCTGTACCCATGTATTGACCACCTGTGACACAGGAACCAAAAATCAATGTAGATATAGCAAATAGTAACATAAATATACAATTTTGTCAAGGTTGTCGTTGATGTTACCATACCAGAAAAAATGGTGGACAAGCATAAATTCAGAAGCATGGTGACCAACCAATTCATTGAGAATGTGAACTACTTGCAGGAGATATACTCGTTTCTAACTGTGTTTAATAAGTCTGCTTCCATCCCGGCCTCAGGCTCTACATATTGTTGCTGTGGATGTGCGCATGATCATGAATATTTGGAGTACATCCTTGAAACAGGTGAGGTGGATGAAAAATTGTTTAATAAAATTGTAAAAAGTTTAAAAGCGGGAAAGTGTCCTCATGCTGATACAGTATCTGAGGACCAACTACTTACCACGTCTATTACAGGACTACATATTGCAGCAGCTGTTGGAACAGAAAGGGCAGTGAAGGAAAACCTAGAGAGATGTTGTAGATATACGAGTGATTGTGGAGTTTTCAATCTGCATCCCTTTGATACTGCAATGGTGAAAAAACAAATACATATTTGTAGCTTATTTGTAAATTACTGGCTCAATTATGGCAAAGGATTTATAGATTCTCCACATTTGTCGATAGTAAATGGTGTATCTTTACTTGGCCAGCAAGTAAGTCCTCTTGAGTTTTGTGTTAGACAGGCAAATAATGAGTTACTGCAAACAATAACTACTAATCTTTCTGAAAATCCTGGCTTTGGAGAAAATGGCATAAGAAATATTCAGTGGATACTAACTCCTGATACCCCTAATACGGGTTTGGCCCATGCTTTACAGCTCACTATGAAATATCAATTAGTGCCACTACAACACACTCTAGTACAGTATATACAGCTCCTTAGTAAATATAACATACTGACTAAGGAAATCAGAAATGACTGCATTTTGTCAGTATTAATGTATAATAACCACAAGCTTCTTGAACAAATGTTGATTTGTTTAGACTTAAACCACTCGAATGATTATATATTCTTAAGTAAGTGTTGCATGGTATTGCAAAGTAGAGAAAACTGTTCAAAATTGCTCCAACAGCACCACATTATTCGACCAGTCAGTATGACAACAGAGGAATATATTAACACTATTTTTACCCTGTTTGGCATGTTCTACAATGATTTCAAGAGTGAGCTCAATGGCTTGCTAGAATCTGCACCAGGTATTCACAAGGGATTCATAAAAGTATCACTCCTTAAACTGATACCGTCTTTCAGACGTTATGATCATGACATTTGCATAGCCCATATAGTACAGTCTATTATTGAACAAGGTAACGCTGATACTTTGATACGTGATGCTAAGATAATTGTCCCTCAGCTCCAAGAAATGTTGAATCAATATTCAAAATATAATTTGCGCCACAGAGAAGCTGTAGAAATACTTATAAATGAAAATGTTGATATTGACACTGAGAAAGTCATTGAGCGTGACCGGAAGTTTTCTCTGGATCTGCGAATAGGAAGATTTTATCAGTACATTGCTGATGCTAGAGAGCATGGACTGTATGGTCACGACGGTGAAGATTTGGTGTTGAACTATCTCTGTCCATTCCTGCTAGAATGCGGGTATGACGTTCCAAGGCACTGTTTGCTTGACATTCTCGATAAAGCATCTGATAAGAAATCTAAATCTTCAGACCATGCATATATCAAAAACTATCCAGACACTCCAAATTCTGCAGAAATTGCATATATCAAAAACTATCTAGACACGCCAAGATCTCTACTGGCATACTGTTGGAACTCCATACGGAAACATTTTAGAGGGAGATATATATACAAATTTGTGGAAGTTTCAGGATGCCCTCAGAAAATCAAAGACATTATACTTTTGAAATATTTGCTGCGCAGCATTAGAGAAATAAAGTAAAACCTGCTAGAGTAGCCACCTAAAAGAAGACCAAAATTAGTAAAACCTGCTTGTGTAGCCACCTAAAAGAAGACTAAAATTGGTGTTCAATCTGGTTATTCCTTTAGAGAGGTTAAAACATTGCAAAATGCTCTCTTCATGCATTCTGCAAAAATAGTAAGTGAGTATGATCAGGAAATACCACAATCACAAACTGTAGACAAACCCATGGTACCGCGAGGAAAAGCTACACAACAATCACAAGGCACAAGGAAGACAAACTAAGCAAAGCAACCAGCTCTCTCTTCCCCATCAAGATGATTGCAAAACTGGACTGGACATAAAGTAGTAACTAATCTTCGTCTTTGAGTCTGCAGTTGTTGAAGTACAAGACATGTTCAGCTCCTATGAGGACCTTCTAACTATTGCATTGTATCATCGTGGAGAATCAAATTAACACACTATAATGAAACAAAGAAAATGGCTCACGACTCATTGATAGTCAGAGCTAAAGAAAACTTTCGACCATCAAACTGATGGCTGTCTTTAAGACCTTTGTTTTGTCTGTTTTTGAGTTGCCGTATACGACAGATACTATAGACTTATATCAGTTGTAGATGTTGTAGGTCCTATGAATCCATACCAACCAATACCGTTCCACATCTTATCTTCTGCCGAATTCCAGTCCAGAATTTTAATTTATGCTGGCTCAAACATCTACGATGAGAAAGCAGAAGAGAAAAAAGTATTTGAGAGGAATATGGATATTTAGTGAAATAGATCAATATGAGCGAAAATGTATATGAAAAAAACCCCACCTCATCAGACTTTATAAGTCTACAGATACTACTATAAGGCAAGATTTTGCGACTCATCACATATATATGCGTAGCCACTCTTTTTAAAGCATTCGAGCACATCTACATGCATCTAGTAGTGCTTGTGTCTGAAATGAGGCCAAGTCCCCAGGTTAAAATACTTTCTTCATTCTTAATTCAACTGAAGATGGAATTTATTATGCTCATAAATGATAAATTGCCAACATTTTAGCATTTATTATCATGAAAAATACATTACCTGAGAGCTAAGCGGCACTTTTCAGAATTAGTTTTATGAGGAGTTGAAATTCCATGTTCAATTGATTAAATAGTCAAGAATACTGTTTGCCATTGATTACACCCACTGCTAAATTAGTTATGTCTCTTTCATTCATCTACTCTAAGCGTGCAGTAATAGAGTCGTGACATAAGCTTTCAAACAGTGTGGTATGTTCGACCAGCAAAGGCTCAGACCAGCCTGCGCATACGCGCAGTCTGATCAGAGCATTTGCTAGTCGCTTGAATATCTTATGACTGTTAAGCTATTGACTGAACATCATTTGGAGTTTCTAAAATTAAAAAGAGGCTGCCAAGGCTCGTCCGGGTCTACACTTGTCAAAATGCCACATTGTTGGAAATCACATGTCGCAGCTCATTTGTAGAAAAACTGTGCAGATCAATATTAACTGGTTTTAAGCGGCCAGATTATGTTGATCTAACCAGTTTAACAGCCAACACATATCTGCTAGGCTCAACAAGACGGACATAGTTGAGCCGTGACACGTGCTTTCCAACAACGTGGTATTTAGACAAGTGTAGACTCAGACGAGCTTCCATTTAGACTTAGAAACTCCAAATGATGTAGGGCCAGTAGCTTAACTGTCAAATAATATTCAAGCGACTAGCAAAGGCTCTGATCAGACTGCGCATATGCGCAGGCTGATCTGAGCCTTTTGCTGGTCGCACATACCACATTGTTGGAAATCTCATGTCGCGGGTTAGTTAGTGTTTAGTGTCCTCCAAAGATTGACAAAAAGTCTGGTCGCCAATTATTGCAACCAGTACTGTACTTAAAAGTTTATTTTCTGCTTCAAACTTGTACCAGTATGTTTCTTTCTCTATTCTGTCTCCGGTGATGCGTTCTGAATGAGTTGTTATGCCTGTCCCCGTTTGGGACGAAATCCAAAAAATGTCCAAGCTTCCAAAGTGACAACAGCTGACCTATTAATCCAACAAGCTAAAGTTAGGCGGAATTCATTCATAACTTTACAATCAATTTCAACTACGTTATTTGTGGAATGATAATTACGAGATTAGCACCTATAGAGTGCATGTATTATATTACCTGACGGAAACCTTTGTGTATTTTTGGGGTAGAGAGTATAAATATAACGTCACTCTCACGAGAGCATATAACTCATGCAATGTATATATGTTATATGACGATGAGCTGTATATGCTTAAGTCTAATAAAGTTTATGCTATGTTAGGTAATGATTCATCAAAACATACCACACAGGCTGAAAACTTTGGCTAAAATAGAATAGGCGTGTATTAATCTAGCTTACACTCGTTCTTTAGTAGGCTAAATGAAGTTTGTTGTTGTTTTCAGTTTTGATTCGTTATTTTTCTTGTTCAATATAAACAACAGTAACTCACATCATATAATTTGGTGTTCAATCCTCGGATATTTCAAATTTTGATATGCCAGAAAAAACTATATACACTTAATACACTCTAATAATCTCCAAACGCTACCATCAAATAGCTCTGAACGGCTTAAATATGTGCAAAAAACGTTGGTGGTAGTTTAGTCATTAATTTTATAAATCACGAAAGTTTCAAACTTATCTGTTGCATAATGAGTGAAAGTAATATCAAAAGTCGCAAGAATATTCAAAATGGCTACTGTTAATGATTGCAACGGTGAAGAAATACCTTCTCAACTTTTCTTTCAAATAGAATTTGCTTTCTATATAACGCAATTCTGCTAGAGAACCACTGTACTTGAATGGTGGAGTCATTGCTGGTTTGCAGTCAACAAGTGCATAAACTATAATAATTAAAGGGGACGGTAACTCTGCTGATTACTATGTTTTATAAGAAAGATCTTTATAAACCATGATTTTGATAACAGTTTCATCTCAATCGGTTGAAAAATGTGGAAGTGGTGGCCGTTTGAATATTTGCAAATGGACTTTAAAGGAAGCGGCCATATTGTTGGCTTAGTGACGTCACTCAGCCTGATTAAATATGCGTAATTAAAATAAAAGACAAACCAATGGATTATTTGCATTAATTTTTAATGAAACTTTTTCCTTATGTATCAAGCTGCATATCTGCTGAAACACAGATAATGTGATAGTAGTGATAACTAAAAATTAAGCAGTTAAAAAATTCTGAAAACTAATTAAATATTAAAAATGGCGGCTAAATGTAGGCTATATTGAATTCTTTAAATGCCCATAACTTGCCCATTTTTCAACCGATTTTGATGATACTTGTATCAAAATTCATGGTTTATAAAGCTCTTTCTGATAAAACATACTTATAATTAGGGGAGCTTTCCCCTTTAAGTGTATCTGGTTGTTTAAAAGGTAATATTTTCGTATTTTTGACCCTGAAGTTCAAAGGTAGTGACCTGGCTAATTTTATCTCAGGCCTTTTATCGATAGTTTTTGTCAAATATACGGGAATGAATTAGGTTTTCTGAAATCAATGTATCATAACGGTTTAAATAAATATAAAGGGATGTACTTCAGCTATATAGATTTGAAAAGTAAAATTTGTGTTGGTTTATGAAAAAAAATCACATTTCTCGCTTTGAGGCGAAGTTTCTCGACAGATAAATGTAGCTTGTTTATGAAGCACTGAGAGTGGGGAAAATTAAGCAATCTCAAGGGAAACGGTTTACGCAGGCGTTTTGAGGTGAAAAAATGGCCGCCAATCGTGAAGAAAATGTTAAATTGTTGTTGTTGTTGTTGTTTATTAACACTGTACAAATATGATCAAAATCTACACGCGCACAATTAAGCTATTGGGTCACTGTATAGGCGCCAACTTTAATATTTGGACTGGCTATTTCATCTGCTCATGAAATATGACAGGTGATCCAATAGCTCATTAAAGTAAGTAAGGGTGCAAAGATCAGGAGTCGATACAATCAAGTACCACACCTGACCCAGGATATCAATGGGAAAGTTACCAGTTCACAGTTAGATACCACAAACGAGAGCCAAGAGGTCAGCCCTTTCCCAGCAGGTGACCACAAAGCACATATAAACAGACGCGACCAAAGACATAGCAAACATAAAAGATCCATAAAAGAAGTACCGCCTTGGAACGGTCAGTAAAATATTTTACTGGAGGGCTTAAACCGGTTTAACGGCGCGCCAACCTCACCCTTAATTCAGATGTAGATCAAGACACATAGATATTTGGTTTGCATGAAAGACCCCTAACTTGTCAATGCATCATCTCCTAAAACATATAAATCAAGATATAACAAGGAGATAAAGCAAAGACAAGGACTCCTACACCTTTCGCGTGATTATTGGACAACAAAATGTTGTAATGTTGAAGCGTTTTAAAAAAACTGGGAAAAATTACTAAAAACATGTCGCAATTGTAATACAATAAACACAACATTTTTTGCTGGCGCTTTATGGGGTTTCTTTCGACCAATGTATTAATTTCAATACGTGTGTTATACAGTGTACAGGTAAATTGCTATCAATTATGAAATACATTGTAAATGGAGTGTTTAACCCGAGAGCGTGTGTAGTTTCGAGGAGCTGAAAACTGTAAGTAAATGTGTTTTCTTCTTCCTTTTTTTCAGAGTTTTTGCTTGATTATTTACTCAGTAAACAGAGGACAGAGCTACTGTCCTGCCAGCCAAGAGTGACAGTGGCGTCATGTTTTGTTTACAAAGTTATCATGGACTTATCATTGATAGATCACTTGTCTTGTGTATTAATCCTATCCGCAGGATAGGATTAATACACAAATGATCTTTCGATTAGCGTTGGCTCAAGTGGAGTGTACAAGTTAAATTTTACTAGACAAGTGTAAACAAAATGTTACGCCACTGTCACTCTTGGTTGGCTCGACAGTATATATGTTCAAATTTTAGTGTTAAAATTAGACATTATATTGCTAACATCTATTACAACAAAAGAGTGCTTTAGGAGACTGGATAACCAAATCAATATATTTTTTGACATTTTCAAGGTGAGTGACCGCTTTATTTTTCTGTTTTCTGCATGAATGCGTAATGAAATTTCCAAAACGATGAACGTTCATGAAAAATGTTTGTACCAAAGTGGAGATGTGAGCATCAAAACGTCGGTAACTTGGTAATATAATCCTAATCTGCATCAAACGTTTGTTGTTTATTTGCGATATAATGCAAAACGAATGGGTTATTATTAGAAATGTGTGAGGAAAAATCAATGTACCTTTATATAAACGCAAATTTTTGGGCCAAATCTTCCAAAAAGGGTGTTTTAACTCTAATACTGTTGTTGACCCGTTGCCTTTTGACTGACCGCAATATCGATACTGTATCCTATCAAAACCTGCAAAGTAAATGTTTTGGCTGACCACAATACTGCCCCAGGTGTGGGACTCGCTGGTCAGCTGTTTACCGATTCGTGTACAAAAAAAAAGATGAGAAAGGGTACTTTTTCCAGCTGTGCTGTGCGCATAGCTGCCATCGTTTAAGATACAAAAAAAAGTAATTTAAGTAGGAAAATGTTTGTTTTTTTAATAAATCTACTCGTACATGTATGCTGTGATTAGGAAGTTATATCACAAATCCATCACTATTTTTTGATATCACAAAATAGATTTTGTGTTATCATTATATCGTTTCGGCATTTAAGTTCGTAAGAAAAATGATAGATCCCGCAATATTCGTACTCACGAGCCCTTTTATTCTTATGGGCGGGAAAAGATAATCACCAGAGCTTTCGTTGCTCGCTTAAATGGCCCGAAAATCACCATGTGAGCCAGCACATGAGATTTAGATACTGTTGCGGAGGCTCAGATTGTGCAACTGTGACTCGCCAGGTGTAAACACTGTCCAAATACGTTGCACTCTAATCGCCATTTGAGCCAGCACATGGGATTGTGGTACTTATCGTATTTTCGATGTCGAGTACCGAAGGCTCAGGCGAGCCTGTGCAAATATGCAGACACAACAGAGCCTTCGCTGTTCGCATAAATGGCACGTAAATTGCTAGCACGAGATTTTGGTAACGTTATTACATTGACGAGTGACGAAGGCTCAGGTGACCCTATGCAAATGTGCAGATTCGTCAGATTCTTCGCTGCTCTCATAAATTGAACTTCTGCTCTCATAAAAGGCACCCAATCACCATTTGAGCGAGAAAATGAGATTTTAGTACCCTGGCAAATCTGCACATTTCCACAAGCTTCACTGAGCCTTCGTCACAACCCCAAGGTCTCGTGTACTGGCGATTTGTGGCATTTATTTTTCGTCACAAATCTCATGTGCTGGCTCAAATGGCGATTTCGGTATGCGAGCAGCGAAGACTCTGGCGATTCTTCACATTTGCCAAGGCTCGCCTAGGCCTTCACTACTAAAATCTCATTTGCTGCGTCACATTGCGATTTTTCGTGCCATTAATGAGAGCAGCGAAGGCTCTGGGTTTGCCTTCGGTGCGTTGTAGCAATGCTTCAAATAATGTTCTCATTGCATTGTAGTAAAAACCCTTGATTGAACTATGAGACAAGTTAGAAAGCGGCCCTGACCCAATAGTGTTGGGTCCGAGGAAGCGGTGATCGCTTTTTAAACGTTAGGTTTCATGGGAGTATGACAATAGTTATGCTTATAGACATGCACATTTTCCCTTAATTTAGGCGGTCACAATATTAAAAAAAAACTGTTTCAGTAACAGTCAAACTCCGGACCTGCGTCTGGTTTGCTGGCCCAACCATGAAATAATAATCTATTGTGTGGCACAATGCTACCAACGGTCCATAACAAATAAAAACATCTTTAAAAACGGATTGTTCTATATTTGATAAAATTTTGTTTTTGGATCTCTGTCAGCACTAGTTCTGTGGGGGGGGGGGGGGGGGGGGGGGGGGGGGGGCTGGGAGATATCATTTCTTGGAAAAATTTAAGCATTTTGTGATATCACAAATTCGATTTTGTGATTTCAAAACATCATCTGAAATTTGTGATATCACAAAATCGATTTTGATGTCACAAAACGCGCTTGTGGTTTTGTATGTGAAGTTTTCTTGTGTTAAGGTAGTGCGGGACCAATGTCAAAAGATAACCTTACTTTTACTTAAAAGTAAGAGTGTAAGAGTTATCGTTCCTGAATCTTGTTTTTAAAAGAGAATACTTATTTTCTAAGATGGTAGATATTATTCTCCCCTGACAACTCTTTGATGCTTGAAACGTAATTATGTAAGTATTTTGCTTTCACAAAAAGAAGGAATGCAAGTATTAGCTTTTAAAAACATCACCCAGAGTATGAAGTCATTCAGTATTTTGATGGTTAAAAGTTGTGGACCGTATAAATATACATACTATATACATGTCTCGGTTGCTATTTCTGCATGCTGCCACTAACCTAAGACCCACCCCACCCCAAAAAGGGGGAGGGGGTTGTAGACGTGCACATGCCTTGTATGTGACATTCTCATGTTTTAGGTCCCATGGAGGTACATGGTCACTAATGTTTTATGGAGAAATGACGTAACTATTTCAACTACCTTATCACACCGGATAGGCAGCAATAAAAACAGTCTAAATAATCGATGAATTCTGATAACTAATTGCTAGAAACAGTGTTTGTGATTGCCATTTGTTGCCTATCGGACTACAAACAACAATCCAAAATTCTGTTACTTACAATATTTAACTACGTTCGTCGATAGCATTAACGTTTTCGATTGCCGCCTATCTAGTGTGTTTTTGATTTACTGAAGACGTAGCCAAAACATATTGATATAAGGGCTAGGAGTTATTTATTGTTTCTGTTGAAAAAATTATTTTGTTTTGTTGCATGTTTCATGATGATAAAATGGACATTTCTGCATACATTTTAATAAAATTAATTGGAACAAAGGAAGATATATGACAATATAACATTCTTTTCTGTATATTAACGGTTGGCAAGCATGGTACAGATGCGCGGATCCAGGAATTTTCATCAGGGGGGGGGGGGGGGGAGGGTCCAGGTCAGTCTGACAAAAAAGCTCTGACAATGACTTTTTTAGTCCTCAGAAATGGTCAATTTCAAAGAAATCTATCGTTTTTCAAGGCTCCAGATGGGGTCCAATTTTTTCCAGGGGGTCCAACTTTTTCCAGGAGGTGTCCAATTGCTTATTCCCTATAGAAACCCATTTAATTTGTGATTTTCCAGAGGGGGTCCGGACCCCCTGCCCCCCCCCCCCCCTCTGGATCCGCACTTGGTGCAGCCATCACAGCTTCATGGTTAAGGCTACTATACATTATCTCATTTGGGCTTGGCAAACGTTAATAGACAGAAGAATGTATCATCCTTTTATTGTTATATACCTTATAATAAGTGTTTACTATAGAAACTTGAGGTGTTTCAATCGCTGACAATTGTACATTTTATTTAATAATGTGTCATATTTTGGTTGATCGTTGACCAATCACTGACCGCGGGCTTTATTTCCGATAAAACATGACTGCAGAGGGCTTAATTGCCATTTCAACCTGCTCACGGATATCCACTGCGAGTTAAGATACCGTCACCTATGCTTTATTGAGAAATGACCAAAATATTCAATTATCATAAGATACGCTACTTTATTACATCGGATAGGCGACAATCGAGAAGGCTCTGAACAATCGATGAACGTGGATCGCAAATCGCTAGAATTTTCCATTTGTCGCCAGTCAGGCAAACAAACTGAAATCCAAAAAGTCTGTTTCTGACGGTATTTGATCTACGTTCGTCGATAGCATCGACGTTTTCGATTGCCACATATCCGGTATGTGTATTGATACAATGAATACGTAAACAAAACAATCTGAAACAAGAGCTAGGAGTTATCTACATTTTTCAGTCATGTTTCTGTTGAAAAAAAAGTTTGTTTCCACACTGGATAGTGAGCAATCGAAAACACTGTTAACCATTGACGAACGCGGATCAAAACTCGCTAGAAACAGTATTTTGATTGCAAAGTGTCGCCTGTTCGATGAGTGATGGTAATAAAAAAAAACTATGATTCTAACTATTTTTGGTCTATAATCGTCGAAAGTATTGATGTTTTCGATTGCGCCTATAAGGTGTGGTTTTGTTGTATGCTTCACGATGTTACAGTGGACATTTTTTTTGGAAATGCTTTTGCTTGAAAGGAAAGTATTCTAGAACTTTTTGGATACTGTAAAGGCGGCACCTCATGACTGTCTTATTAGTCTACTTTAGACATAGGTAAACTCTGAAAAAGAGGCGTTATAACTACATTCGAAAGTGTTTGTTTATTGTTTAACATTAGTATAGAGGCAAACAGTGTGGACCCACATCAGACTGCTCTAGGTTTTGTTTGTTTGTTTGTTTTGTTGCTTTACGTCCCAAGTCAACAGCTATGGTCATTGCGGGACGGTCAGTTCACCTAACCACTCGTTTTTCCTGGGCAGGCTTGAACAAGCGGTTAACCAGTAATTCGTGCACATACTTTCGCTTGTAACTGACAACAACCCTTCTTGAATGAATCAGCGGATGGGAGGAGAATGATCGTAGAAATCATTTCATGATCAATCTCCACGAAAGTATGGGACCGGACGAGCAGTCTGCTCTAGATCTACACTGTTTAAGAGGCTTCATAATATTTCAATAGACGATAAAAAAACATACGATTGTGTTAAGGGTTAATAAATGTGGGTTCAGTGCATTAACGGACAGGACTTTCATGAAATGCACGCAGACCTGCGCGGCTCAAGCAACGTTTAAACGCTTAACCAATGGATAGAACCTGATTTCCATTCTTGAGCAGTTGAAATAACCGAACCACGCCCAGATATGAAAATTAAAGTTGCCACCTTTACAGTACCCAAAAAGTCCTATAATATATTACAATGATAATATAACATTCCTTTCTGTATATTAACGTTTGTCAAGCCCTTGTGCGATAATGTGTTGCAGGCCTCACCGCTGTGTGGTTCTGGTTGCAACACATCACATTCAGGCTTGCCAAACATTAATACAAGGAAAAGAATGTTTTATCCTCTTATTGCATATTTGTAAGTTTATTCTTTAAATGACATTTAGATCTATGCATCAGGAATAAAGCTATAATTTTTAGCTTTTATCTACATAAATCCTACGTGTAAGAAAGCATCAAAGTCTCAAGACATGCAATAGCCATGCTTTAGTGAGAATCATAATGTAATGTGCTGGGTAACATATGCTAGGTCAAAATCTTTTTTGTCATTTTCTACGCCCATTTGTCAGTGCTTAATCAATAATAGCTATGTCTCCGCCCAGTGATATACAATAGGGCGTAGACAAACAAAAAAATTGGTTGAAAGGGGAGACAACACTTATTATAGTCTTTATTTTTTTCAGGATTTTTCAGAAAAGTCACCAAAACAAAAAAACGAGCACGGTGACACATATTTTTTATTCAATCATTAGATTCTTCATGAAAATATCTTTGTAAAAATATGTTTTTTGTTGTTCCAGTTACATTCTCTGATATATTTTTTTTGAATATCAATGTTTTTTTGGCATTTATTCGTTTGACTTAGTTATGATTTTGCTTAATAAATTGTGTAAATACATGTTATTTCACTATTTTTTGTTATATCTCTGATGTGAGTAGTATTTGTTCTGAAAAAAACAGTATTGCGTTTCTTGTTAATTTGTTAACAAAATCTGTGTTTGTTTATTTCAAAAACCTGCGATTTTGCAGTTTTGACATCAAATAACTTTTTAAAAAGAACGGTGAGGTATTGTTTTTTTTTTTGTCTTAGATTATAAGTATAAGTCTATATTATAATATATTAAAAGATAAAACACTTTTGGACATATGCCGGTTAGTCTGGTACTACCTTAAATCGTTAAACGTGTCGCGAGAAAATATGACTAAGTTGTATGTGAATAACAAAGGCGCATACTGGCCTGCACATCTGCGAAGTCTGATCAGCGCCTTTATTATTCGTTTTCTGGGAAAGTATAATTGAATGAAAGACTTTTTGGATCGTCTATCTCAGTATCTGAGCAGTTGGATTCCAGTTTGACATGGTCGGAAACCCCGAGGACAGATTTCTCACATGGAGCATATCTATCGAAAATCAGGATGATCTCTAAGACCCAGTTTAAACCCCTTAATTGGTTTTTTATTTTGGGGCGTGTTTCCTTATTATTCTAAATCAAAGAACATGTTTGGCGACAAAGTTCGTATGTTTAAAAAAGTTTTATGTGAATAACAATAAATGTCAAAGAAACGTACAAAATCGTGACTGCCTTAACTCAGAAGATTGTTTCTTGTGTTTTCGAGCAAAAATTCGCATGCGCGGATCCAGAGGGAGGATAGGGGTCCGGACCCAACCCCTGGAAAATCACAAGTCATATGGGTTTCTATAGAAATTAGCATTTGGACCCCTGGAAAAAGATGGCCCCCTGAAAAATGTTGGACCCCCTATGAAACCTTGGAAAATTATACTTTTCTTTGAATTAACCATTAGACACCCTCTGTAAAACTGTAAAATAAGTTGAGGACTAAATAAAATTAAGACGTTGTCAGATCTGTTAACAGGCAGTTGGGCCTGAACCCCCCCCCCCACTCCTACCCCCACCCCCATGGCAAAAATTCCTGGATCCACGCATGAATAAAAATTGAAGTGCCATAACTCACTAATTGTTATTTTTTAGAGCCATACATTTGTAATTCTCTAACTAGTAAACCCTGTTGACACAAAATGCTACCATCTTGCGCCATATATTTCATCCTGTGTCAGTAACCTATAGGAAACTACCAGTTTTAAGGGAAGCATAAAGATACTTAAATCGAGATATTGCGGCCAGTCTAAAACTAAAAACCAGCTGTATTGCAGTCATTTTCCAAAAAGGGGTCTGCCTCTATCAAGAACCCGGTTCACTTGGTTTAACCAAGGGGCTTTTACTAACGTGTAAACACCAAGTAAAACATTAAATGCATATGCAATATTGATTTTAATCACTAAATTAGTTTACAGTGGTTTGGCGGGAGATTGTGTCATAATTAAAATGATAGAGTCGACGGTTTTAAGTCACTTTTCATAGCAGAGATGGTCGTAATGCATTCTTTTGCTGTAGACTACAAGCAGGAACATTAGAACGTATATGCTTGGATATGAGCAAATAATGCGCAAAAGAGTATTAAATCACGAAACTATAGAGGAATGTCAACAAAATATTGATTTTCTATCAAAATCCTTTACAACATCCGATAAGGCAACTGTCCGCAAGTCACGTGATTATCCACTGTGATATTGTATAGTATACTGAAACCAACTTCTAATTGGTCACTTTTCAAACTCATTATTTCTGACCAAACCCTAATAAAATTGAAATGATTTTTGCCTATATATGTGCAATTTAATAGGCAAACGTTTAGCAGTGTTTTGAACTGTTTTCTTTTACTTCAAAGTTTTTTTGATAAAAAATGCAAAAATCGCCTTTTTTAAAGAAAAAGTGGTTTTGAGAGTAGTTTTTTTTATAAAATTGACGTTTAGGTGGTTACAAACTGGTCTGTCCGACTTGAAAAACACCAAACAATTGAAATTTTGCTTATGGTGGATTTTTTACGCCTTTTTAAAATGTTGCATTTTTCAAAAAAATTTGAGACTTTTGAAATTCACAAGTATTTCCAGGTAAAATTGTT
This sequence comes from Loripinus fragilis, assembly GCA_964019695.1. Lineage (NCBI taxonomy): Eukaryota > Metazoa > Mollusca > Bivalvia > Lucinida > Lucinidae > Loripinus > Loripinus fragilis. Next base: position 105,615,881 of record OZ026514.1, on the reverse strand, counting down.
AAATGCACTTAATTTTATTTAAACACTGTAGGCCAAACACAGTAGAACTTGATTAGTCCATTTTTGGCGATTAGAGTTTTAGGACTACTGTACACTTCCGGTTTCAATGTGAAAGTTAAAAATCGATTTGGTATAATTATACTTTTGTTTTTTCTTTAAATCTCTAAGAAGGAGGGTGACGTCTGGTGATAATGAATATTCGCTGAAAATTTCAGAACGGTGTCGCTGACAATAAAGTGTACAGAGCAGTGCAAAGTCTCTATGTAATGTGCAAGCTTAAAGCTAAATTTCAATGAAAAACCTGCTAAACGTGTTTGTCTTACGAGGGTCAGTCAAAAATAACTGAGAGTTGGTTAATATATTTTTACTGGGTCGGAAGTTTTGGCTGAACCTTTATACACATACAGAATGAACCTTCGGGTTTCATTAAATATAGAAGTTGACGTCTTATCATCTTCAATGCACTGTTGCTAGGCAACCGAAGACCGTCTCTCAGCGATGTGCGTTCGCGCTGACAACACTTGTGACTAAGCAGCAATAAATTTAAAATCATTTCAAATCTAAAACAGTGTAATAACGGACCTTTTATCTCTCCAGTTGTATCAAACAATGTGTTAGCAATGTTTTGAAGAATCGTTATATATAGTAAATACAATACATGCAATTTTCGTTGCCTAGCAACCAAAATCGATGAAAATTCCAATTTTAATTAAAATACCAGATTGTGTTGCTATGGCAACCGTTAATTCCTGGGAATATTCAAGGTATGCATTCAGATGTCAAAACCAATTACTAAATATAATGAAATGGTCATATGATATTATACTTAGTTGATAATATTGCTCTAAAATGAACCGTAACTGGTGGGTGGGGTATATCTTGGGGTGAAATTTTTCAGAAAATTAGTTAATTTTCCTCTTATTTATGTAATAAAATTCCAACGCCCCAATCTCAGTTGTTGCATTTCACAAAATATATTCACATACTGTATTTGCAACAAATGCATAAGTTGGTGTAACTTAAATTCTGTAAAGTGTTTCCATGGCGACGCTAGAATCCAGCGTGAACGCATGACGTTATTTCACATTCTTCGGTTGCTAAGCAACAAGAATCTATTCTTTACATGGTCTTATAAATTGCATATTCTGACGCAGGACAGTTCATAGCATGCATGTGCCAAATTTCACTAGTGTACGTTAGCATACGTAAGAGATATGAATTAACTCTCAGTTATTTTTGACTGACCCTCGTATGTTGCTGAGTAGCAAAAACGACTAGTCCGATGGAAACAAAACTTTTGCGGTTTATTCTTCTTATATCACGTTAGCCAGTAACATCTTAAAACAGACGAAAACGTTAATTTGTGTTATGGTTTATATCGTAGAAAAATTGTGACTTTTTGAAATGAGGGTACCTTTTCTCTAACTTCGTCCGTGCAAGAAACACACGTCATTTTTAAATGAAATAACTTGCAGAGTCTTGGCAAAGTATTGCTTCACTTAAAAACATGAATTTCGTATACCCTATGTTTCACTTTCTGAACTAGTGTAAAAATGTATGGTGACCAATTAGAAGTTGATTTTAGTATAGTTGGTTAACTGTAGATCTTGTTCATGTAAACATTTTTTATAATATCACCCAGTATGCTACAATATCGGTAACGGAATAAACCAGGAAGTCACTCAAAAACGACAGATTAGCATGCTGCTGAGTGCTCAAAAGCTGTATATAATCTGAAAAGACGGATCTATCAGAAATATAGAATACTTACGCTATTAGAAAACAGCATAGTCAGTTTTATTGAGTCAGTTCATGAGAACTTATGACAAATGCAACAATTCTCACGTATGTTTGGCGTAAATTGATCTGTGTTAGATGTTTAAATTGGTCATACAACATTATAGCCAAAGGTATCCGTCTCCATGATAAAAAAAACATTGTTTAAACAAAAAATCATACAAGTAAAAGCTTTTGAAAGCAACATCTCTTTAAATATCAATGCTGTCAGATTAAGCAGTCTAAAATCGGGTCAACTATTATTTTGAAAGGTTAGTATATACTATAAGTGTAAAAAAGAATAAAATATGTAAATCAGTAAATAATGCTTAAACATGAGAGAGAGAAAAAACAAGAAAAAAAGAAATGTTACTAAATGTTGAGGCGTCATTGTGGTTAGAAATAGTAAGTGAGTATGATCAAGACATACCACATCACAAACAGCAGACAAACCCACAGCACTGTGAGGAAGAGCCACACAATCATCACGAGACACCAGGGAGACAAACTAAGCAAAGCAACCAGCTCCCTCTTCCCCATCAAGATGATTGTAAAACTAGGATGGACATAAAGTAACGTACAACAAAACATAGAGCAATTATAGACTCCTACATTTAGAGTAACAATAAACAAAAAGTCAACCAAAACAGGACCACCCCCTTAGAAAGCCACTGGCGGCTTAATTGCATTTTACTGAAACCAAATATTCGCCCTAGGTTCTGCTGTGGTTGAAACTTTAACCTTTCCTAAAAACGGGGTAACATCCACAATCAAAGTCTTGTGATCATAGTAACAAGACATGGACGTTAAAGTTTATGAGCACTGAAAATAAAAGTAACGTTGTCAGAATTAATCAGTTGGACCCCCCCCCCCACCCCCGCCCCCCCCCCCCTCTTGACAAAAATTTCTGGATCAGCGCATGTTTTGAATTTGAGGTTGATTTTTTTTTGTTTGAAGAGTCTTGGATCTACACTTCTGTAGTCATTTATATTAGTGCTGTAAAATAGTCCTAACAGCAAAGGGAATTATACATGTATGTGCACTACCTAAAAAATCTGACGACCCTTGTGTTCTATATTAAGGGACCTTACGCAGTATATACCCGTTTATATGTTGACTTCCTCCTACAATCCCCTCCTTCCTTTATATAAATAGACAATCATGGCTTACTTATTTTAGTCTGGTTCCCCTTTTTCTTAGGCCACATCCGCAGCTGTGGATGAAGAGGGAACCAAACTGGAGGTAAACACGTTTCTATTTTAAATGCTTGCGGTCTGCCTAAGGGTGGCAAGCAAAAACTGGTAAACTGGACCTACTTAGAATCGAACTTAAGTTTCTATCAAAGTTCCTGCGTAATAGATGCACACACATGGCCACAGTTACAATTTTAGCAGATAGTAGAGAAAACAAATGTGGCCAAGTAAGTTCTACCAGATCTATATGTTCCCTCTCAATTCTTTACTGCAGTCATTATAATAAATATACAAAGGGTTGTCCCCCGTACGTGGAGACAATCCAGGAGCTTAAGCGAGTGGGTTTTCTTACGTGGATATATACATGTACGGTAGACAATCATGGCATAATTATTTTATACCGCCTATATCAGTATATACCATGCACACACCATGAGCTATTTTGTGGCAAAGGTGGGAAGGGGGTATAAGGATGGGCCTCTACTACACAGCCTTCTCTTATGAAAAATTACAAATAAAATTTAGCAGTCAAACTTTGATACGTGGGTCATCCAATAAGGTCTGACAATGGTGGCAGATCTCAGAAACTGTTATTTAAATCAGAATTTCATTACCCATTGCATGTGCCCATGGGTGTTGCCTACTCATGTTTGAAATGTGGAGATTTTATCACGACCTGATCTGATGCTATATAAATTTGTAAACAACACTGTGATAGCCCATGTCCGCAAAAATCACGTTTGTTACTAATTTTTGCTGGGGATAGAGTTAGTTAAAGATGCAGTTTGTTTCTTAGGAAAGTTATATTAGTGGTCGGTGACGTTGCCTGAATACACAATTGACCCATAAAAGCAAATACCACAATGACATTTACCTAGTTGATTTGAACTTCTTGGTTGCTAGGCAACTATATACAATTACAATTTTGCCTCACTTTAAACGTTAATTATAAAATAGTATATTTTGAACACTTAAATACTGAGCCATTATGATCAATTTGCGTATTAAATAGACATATGTTTCGATAAATCTATTCTATAGTCTACTTAAAGCATTGAAAATAATAACTTTCAATAAATTCTAAATACCAAATATAATGCACTATTAGTACAATCCATTTTAACGAAAATATTTCTTGCAAAGACGGTGATTTGTCACAATCATAACCCTGCTTACACCACAGTCGCAAGCTAAACCATTATCCATAGCGTTCAAAATCAACATGCATAATGTTTTTTATTTATTTATATAAAAAGTTTTAAGAGGAATTTGTAATTTCTTAGAAATTTGGGCATGTATATCAGCCTAGAACTTTCCATATTAGTTACAAACAATTTCAAACGAATATTGAAGGTTGAAAATGTGTTCCTCAAACACATTTCATGGCCATGATCTTTTGAAATAATGGAGTAATAAACTGGATTTTGGTGGAATTTTCGAAAATGTGGCATTTTGCAATTTTCTGACAAACAGACTTCCATGGGACTGTCTAGTGGGTGATTTGCATAAAAAAGATCTATAACCCACTACATTTTCAATTATCACTGAAATGTACATTCTATTTGAAGAAAAAACGTTTAAAGTTACTGAGTGCCAATTGGAAAGGAATAAGTGGAAATCTTTTTGCTGATGCTTATCAAAGTTTTAGTAGTATATTAGTGCTCAGACCGCGGAATGAGCACAGCAAGAGTTTTTTGTAATGGGCTTCCGACAGATATGGCACCGAGGGTATAAAACTTGAGTAGTCTCAAACTCAAAATAAAGCACAATGATTGGCTTATTGTGGACACATGTCCGCACGCAGCCAATCAATTTGCCTCATTTTGAGTTCGAGAATGAACTCAAGTTTAATAAACCTAGGGGCATATTTACTGCTCACGTCTCTCCATCCCGCTGGGGATGGGAACCAGACAAGCTATTAGAGCAACAGTGCTTTTACCCACCATTGATCTCTAGTATATACCTGACGTCACTATAGTAGCGACTATCGATTTTCGAATCGAACTATAGTAACTATAGTAGGAACTTATGTTTGATTCAAAATAGACCATGGTTATTATACAGGGTACTGGTTATCTGTTTTCAGTTATTGGTCAGATGTGAATCGGGAACCAGCATTTTATTTAGATATAGTGAATAGTAATGTAAATTTTCAATTTTTAAAGGTTGTCGTAGACTTTACCAAACCAGAAAAATGGTGGACGAGCAAAAATTCAGAAAGATGGTGACCAACCAATTTATGGAGAATGTGGAATATATGCGGGAAAAATATTCATTTCTTACTGTGTTTAGAACGTCTGACTCAACCCTGGCTTTAGGATCTACATACCGTTGTTGCAGCTGTGCGCATGATCATGAATATTTGGAGTACATCCTTGATACAGGTGAGGTGAATGAGAAGTTGTTCGATAAAATAGTGAAAAGTTTAGCTATAGGAAAGTGTCATCATGCGGATGCAGTGTCTAAAGACCAACTAGTCTCCACGTCCATTACAGGACTACATATTGCAGCAGCAGTTGGAACAGAAAGGGCAGTTAAGGAAAACCTAGAGAGATGTTGTAGATATATGACTTATTTTGGAATTTTCAATCTGCATCCCTTTGATACTGCGATGGTGAAAAAACAAACCAATGTTTGTAATTTATTTGTAAATTACTGGCTCAGTCATGATGCTGGATATTTATATACTCCAGATATGGCGATGGTAAATGGTAAATCTTTACTTTGCCAGCAAGTTAGTCGTCTTGAATTTTGCGTTAGACAGGCAAATAATGAGTTACTGAAAACAATAACTACTAATTTTTCTGAAAATCCTGGCTTTGGAGAAAATGGCATAAGAAATATTCATGGGATACTAACCACTGCTACCCCTAATACGGATTTGGCGCATGCTTTACAGCTCACTATGAAATATCAATTAGTGCCACTACAACACACTCTATTACAGTATATGCAGCTCCTTAGTAAATATGACATACTGACTGAGGAAATCAGAAGTGACTGTCTTTTGTCAGTATTAATGTATAATAACCACAAGCTTCTTGAACAAATGTTGATTTGCTTAGACTTAAACGACTCGAATGATTATATATTCATAAGCCAGTGTTGTATGGTACTGCAGAATAGAGAAAATTGTACAAAATTGCTCCAGCAGCACCGCATTATTCGTCCAGTAAGTATGACAAAGGAGGAACATATTAACATCATTTTTACCCTGTTTGGCATATTCTACAATGATTTCAAAAATGAGCTCAAAAGCTTGTTAGAATCTGTACCAGGTGTTCACAAGAGATTCATAAAAGTATCACTCCTTAAACTGGTACCGTCTTTCAAACGTTACATGTATGCTTATGACATTTACATAGCCCATATAGTACAGTCTATCATTGAACAAGGTGACACTGATACTTTGATACGTGATTCTAAGATAATTGTCCCTCAGCTCCAAAAAATGTTGAATAAATATTCAAAATATAATTTGCGCCACAGAGAAGCTGTAGAAATACTTATAAATGAAAATGTTGATATTGACACTGAGAAAGCCATTGAGCATAATCGGAAGTTTTCTCTAGATCTGGAATTGGGAATAGGAAGATTTTATCAGTGCATTGCTGATGCTAGAGAGCATGGGGTGTATGGTCACGACGGTGAAGATCTGAAGACTAAAATTGGTGTTCAATCTGGTTATTTCTTTAGAGAGGTTAAAACATTGCAAAATTCTCTCTTCATGCATTCTGCAAAAATAGTAAGTGAGTATGATCAGGAAATACCACAATCACAAACTGTAGACAAACCCATGGTACCGCGAGGAAAAGCTACACAACAATCACAAGGCACAAGGAAGACAAACTAAGCAAAGCAACCAGCTCTCTCTTCCCCATCAAGATGATTGCAAAACTGGACTGGACATAAAGTAGTAACTAATCTTCGTCTTTGAGTCTGCAGTTGTTGAAGTACAAGAAATGTTAGCTCCCATGAGGGCCTTCTAACTATTGCATTGTATCATCGTGGAGAATCAAATTAACACACTATAATGAAACAAAGAAAATGGCTCACGACTCATAGATAGTCAGAGCTAAAGAAAACTTTCGACCATCAAACTGACGGCTGTCTTTAAGACCTTTGTTTTGTCTGTTTTTGAGTTGCCGTATACGACAGATACTATAGACTTATATCAGTCGTAGATGTTGTAGGTCCTATGAATCCATACCAACTAATACCATTCCACATCTTATCTTCTGCCGAATTCCAGTCCAGAATTTTAATTTATGCTGGCTCAAACATCTACGATGAGAAAGCAGAAGAGAAAAAAGTATTTGAGAAGAATATGGATATTTAGTGAAATAGATCTATATGAGCGAAAATGTATATGCAAAAAAAACACCTCATCAGACTTTATAAGTCCACAGATACTACTATAAGGCAAGATTTTGCGACTTATCACATACATATGCGTAGCCACTCTTTTTAAAGCATTCGAGCACATCTACATGCATCTAGTAGTGCTTGTGTCTGAAATGAGGCCAAGTCCACAGGTTAAAATACTTTCTTCATTCTTAATTCAACTGAAGATGGAATTTATCATGCTCATAAATGATAAATTGCCAACATTTTAGCATTTATTATCATGATAAATACATTACCTGAGAGCTAAGCGGCACTTTTCAGAATTAGTTCTATGAGGAGTTGAAATTTCATGTTCAATTAATTAAATAGTCAAGAATACTGTTTGCCATTAATTACACCCACTGCTAAATTAGTTATGTCTATTTCATTCATCTACTCTAAGTGTGCAGTATTTGAGCCGTGACAGAAGCTTTCCAACAATGTGGTATGTACGACCAGCAAAGGATCAGACCAGCCTGCGCATACACGCAGTCTGATCAGAGCATTTGCTAGTCGCTTGAATATTCTATGACTGTTAAGCTACTGACTGAACATCATTTGAAGTTTCTAACCTTAAACGGAGGCTGCCAAGGCTCGTGCGGGGCTACACTTGTCAAAATACCACATTGTTGGAAATCACATGTCGAAGCTCATTTGTGGAAAAACTGTACAGATCAATATTAACTGGTTTTAAGCGGCCAGATTATGTTGATCTATACAGTTTAACAGCCAACACATATCTGCTAGGCTTAACAGGACGGACATAGTTGAGCCGTGACACGTGATTTCCAACAACGTGGTATTTTGACAAGTATAGACTCGAACGACCTTCCATTTAGACTTAGAAACTCCAAATGATGTTGGGCCAGTAGCTTATGTGTCAAATAATATTCAAGCGACTAGCAAAGGCTCTGATCAGACTGCGCATATGCGCAGGCTGGTCTGAGCCTTTGCTGGTCGCACATACCACATTGTTGAAAATCTCATGTCACGGGTCAGTTAGTGTTTAGTGTCTTCCAAAGATTGACAAAAAGTCTGGTCGGCAATAATTGCAACCAGTACTGTACTTAAAAGTTTATTTTCTGCTTCAAACTTGTACCAGTATGTTTCGTTCTCTATTCTATCTCCGATGAGGCGTTCTGAATGAGTTGTTATGCCTGTCCCCGTTGGGAACAAAATCCAAAAAAATGTCCAAGCTTCCAAAGTGACAACAGCTGACCTATTAATCCTACAAGCTAAATTTAGGCGGAATCCATTCATAACTTTACAACCAATTTCAACTACGTTATTTGTGAAATGATAATTACGAGATAAGCACCTATAGAGTGCATATATTATATTACCTAACGGAAACCTTTGTGTATTTTTTGGGTAGAGAGTATAAATATAACGTCACTCTCACGAGAGCATGTAACTCACGCATTGTATATATGTTATATGTCGATGAGCTGTATATGCTTAAGTCTAATAAAATTAATGTTATGTTATTTTATGTTTCATCAGGACATTTCACAGAGGCTGAAAACTTTGGCTAAAATAGAATAGGCGTGTATTAATCTAGCTTACACTCGTTCTTTAGTAGGCTAAATGAAGTTTGTTGTTGTTTTCAGTTTTGATTCGTTATTTTTCTTGTTCAATATAAACAACAGTAACATACAAACATACACTAAATACACTCTAATAATCTCCCAACGCTACCATCAAATAGCTCTGAACAAGTAAAATATATAAAATAGAATAGGCGTGTATTAATCCAGTACTACACACTGTGCAGAAAAACTTCCACGTCGTGGACGTAAACACATACAGATACATACAGACTCCCATTGGATAATTGATTTTTTGAGGTTATAGGTCATGTTTACACTGTACAATGTGAGGTACTGAATCTAGCTTACACTCGTTCTTTAGTAGAAGTTTGTTGTTGTTTACAGTTTTGATTCGTTATTTTACTTGTTCAATATAAACAACAGTAACACACATCATATAATTTGGTGTTCAATCCTCTGATATTTCAAATTTTGATATGTCAGAAAAAATTATATACACTAAATACACTCTAATAAATCTCCAAACGCTACCATCAAATAGCTCTGCTAAAATATGTGCAACAAACGTTGGTGGAAGTTTAAACATTAATTTCGTAAATCACGAAAGTTTCAAACTTATCTGTTGCATAATGAGTGAAAATAAAATCAAAAGTCGCAAGAATATTCAAAATGGTTACTGTTAATGATTGAAGTGATGAAGAAATACCTTCTCAACTTTTCTTTCAAATAGAATTAGCTTTCTTTATAACGCAATTCTGCTAGAGAACCACTGTAATTGAATGGTGGAGTCATTGCGGGTTTTCAGTCAACGAGTGCACAAACAATAATAATTAAGATTATCTGGTTGTTTTATGCTAATTTTACCTCAGACCTATTATCGATAATTTTCGGCAAACATACAGGAATAAATTAGGTTTTCTGAAAACAATGTATCATAACGGTTGGAATAAATATGATAGGATGCACTTTAGCTTTAAAGATTTGAAAAGAAAAATGTGTGTTGGTAAATGAAAAAAATCACATTTCTCGCTTCTAGGCTCGGACCCAGTAATTGGTCCGAGCTTCTAGGCGAAGTTTCTCGACAGATAAATTCAGCTTGGTTATGAAGCACTGAAAATGGGGAAAATTTAGCTTACCCTTTTTCTCAAGGGAAACGATTTCACAGCGAAATTTTATGCAGGCGTTTTGAGGTGAAATCAAGATTATTGAAACGGATATTCTTTGCCTTTCTCGGCGAAAAAATGGCCGCCGATCGTGAAGAAAATGTTAAATTGTTGTTGTTGTTTTTTACCAACACTGTACAGATATGATCAAAATCTACACGCGCACAATTCAGCAATTGGGTCACTGTATACACAGTATTATCGATTCACTTTGCGCTTGAAATGAGTGAAATCGACTGAATCAGTAGAATCGAGAGCTGTGAGGGGGTGGTAAGTATTTTCGCATGTTTTCTTAAAGTTAGTATTGTTCTTCCGCCGTGGGTGTCATTATATTTATTTGATATATGCATACATGTCATAATATCGTGCAAAAACAACGACAGTGTATCAAGTGCCTCACATTGTACAGTGTAAACATGACCTATAACCTCAAAAAATCAATAATCCAATGGGAGTCTGTATGTATCTGTATTTGTTTACGTCCACGGCGTGGAAGTTTTTCTGCACAGTGTGTAGTACTGTATCGTGGGAGCGTAAGAAATGCATTCTTTTAGAGGAATAGTTGTAAAAGAGCGAAAATCCACAGCTTTTTATCTTCCCGTTTCAAATTCAAACAACTTAGCTAAAAAAAAATCCACCATAAGTTCGAGAGGCTTATGATCCTACAATACCAGAAATCTCAGATTGATCTGTTTTTTTGATTTCAAGATATTCAGCTATATATGACTGAACCACCTAGTAGCAGTGAACTAGAAACTGTAGCAGTAGAATCGACGGCTATTTATTTAATGTACGAAGTAAAAACTACCGACTGCACGAAGTGAAAGCAAATGTTGGTCATAAAATCTTCGAATTTAGAGCAGAAAGTAGGTTATTTTTTTTCACCCTGTGTATACCATTGACTTCTAAATGTGCACTTTTGCAGACAGCGAAGACCCAAATATAATGCCCCATCATGCGGCATTCCATCTGGGTATTTACTGTTTATTTTTACAAATATGATGTTCAGAGAAAGAAATGCAACTGTGACTAGCAATATATATATATATATTGTACCACCCTAGGTTTATTGTATATAACCAATAGGCAGAATTCAATTTGTTCATTAAGGGTTAACAATACGTCAAATTGTATCACTTTTTTCAGTCTGTTAGAGACTCCCGCATCTGTTGTCTGTGTGTAGGTTTGTAGGCTTACATTTTGATAATTTCATCCAGCTTTAAACAGCTGTATGGTAAGATGAAATGACAGTGGAAAGTACATTTCATAAGATCCACTGTGGCCAAACCTACAATAAGGCTTCTGCGCCCAGCGAGCAATCAGATTACATCGAGTGGTCAATTTTTCTTATGATATAATTTATACATCTTCCCCTATGCGGCTCACTTTCAGTTTTGAATTTGTTGCATAGACGTTTACATGTACAGGTAACATACTACTGTAAACATAGTATTTGTAAACCACTAGTTTCTAATTGCATTGTGTTATGTTCCACTGGATGGGTAGTATAATATACAGGTAGGTTCACCTCATGCTACATATATCATTTTGTTACATGAATGTTTTAGAAGGTTGGATGTTTACAAAAATAGGTTTGTGAATTTTCTGTTACAACATCCTTACAATAACACACACACAAACGCACGCACACACGTACGCACACACGAGCGTACACACCACACGCACGTGAGCGTGCCACCATCGCAAAACATTAACTGACAAGCCTATCAACAAACTAGCAAACAAAATATTATCTCTATTGTTTTTGGCTTGTCCGTCCGTCCGTTGTCGTGGTCACTCTAACCTAGTCATTTTTATTGGAGTTTTTCTAAATTTCATATATGGATTGCTTCCATCAAACTCTCGTTCAAGTTTGAATACATTTTTTTGGTCGAACGATAAGCAAGACCGTGTAAAAATGGCCGCCATGACAGGTCTCTCTAACTTAGTCATTTTAATTGGTTTTCTTCCATATTTTATATATGGATTGCTTCCATCAATCTCTCGTTCAATATGTTCTTAAAAAGGTTATCCTTTGGAAGCAAAGAATGCACCAAAGAACTAAAACTAGAGTGTGCAAACTTTCTGGGCCAGACAAGCTAATTTCGGCCTTTTCGGCCTCATCAGTGACCCTCAAATAGTTTCAATGTTCCACAATGAAACTCATGATCCCAAGGACAAGAAAATAAAAACTACACTATAGTGAAGGACAGGGAGTCGTTCTTCCGCCGCCACACAGTCCCAATCACCAGTTCTAGTGAAGCGAAATATGTTCTTAAAAAGTTATTCTTTGGAAGCAAAGAATGCACCAAAGAACTGAAACTAGAGTGTGCAAATTATCTTGGCCAGGCTAGCTAGTTTCGACCATTTAGGCCTCATCAGTGACCCCCTAATAGTTTCTAAGGTCCACAATGAAACCCATTGTCCCAAAGGACAATAAAATAAAATCTACACTATAGTGAAGGGCAGGTAGACGTTCTTTCACCGCCACATAGTCCCAATCACCAGCTGTAGTGAAGTCAAATATGTTCTTAAAAGGCTATCCTTTGGAAGCAAAGAAAGCACCTAAGAACTGAAAGTAGAGTGTGCAAATTTTTGGGCCAGACTAGCTAGTTTCGGCCATTTAGGGCTAATCAGTGACCCTCTAATAGCTACATGTATATAATTGTTAATATTTTGCCATTTCCTTTTTAAATCAACTGAAGTGGAAGAATGGCCAAAAGCATTTTCATGGAGGATGCACAGTGGCTTTGTCGTACAATGCTTGACTCGAGACCAAGGAGCTCCCTGGTCTATCCTCATTGGCGTCACTGCGGTATGTCTTTGAGCAAAACACATTAATACTTGCTTACTACTGGTTCAACCCATGAAGAACCATCCCACCATAACTGAAAACGTGTAGACTGGGACGTAAAGAATCAAATCAAGCAAGCAAACAAGTATTTTCGTCCAAAAAATTCTAAGAATGTGCCAAGCGTGCATTTGTTTACAAACTGAAGTTTTTGACAAGCTTTTATTATATTTTTATTACACAAAAGCGGTGGGTTTGATGCGCAAAGTTTACGTATATTTTAGGCAATCTTGCGCTTGAAATTGGCCCAGAATAGACGAAACTATCTTCATTGTTCCCTTTCACTGGGCACAGTACCTCTTTTTGGAAACGATGTTTTCTCAAAACATCTGTTTCCAATGGTATCATATACACAAAATACACACAAAATCCCCATATCATCGAACCCCCGTTCAACATTGCTACCCAGTCCGCTACCTATACCGTTACAGCCTGTGTAAGTCGCTGGGAACCAAATGTCCTTAATGCAAACAACCCTTGTCCTGCTGCTAGACAAAAACAATATTGGTATTTTATTAGTTTGTTGCGGTTTTCAGCTCTGAAATGTAAACCCAACGGTCAGAAAAACGTTGTTGTGCTTGAAAACTTGATTATTGAAAGCTTACATATGATTGAAACAGAATTATAAGTTTATTTGTACATCAAACGGAGAGGGTCTCAACGGGGTACCTTAAAAATCAGTGTTTCGTTTGTTAAAATTACGCTTTAATCAGTTTAATTTAAGAGAAATCAGTGATAAAAAAAATATTTTGTAATGCTGAATGTGCTTACTGGTAAAAATGAGTTTTATGAAGACGCTAATTGGTAAAAATTTGGGACAAATTCGCAAATCAGTAAACCCCATTGGATGCCTCAAACGAGCGTCAGAAAAACAATGCCTTAGCATGAGAAAACCTGCTCTTGTACGACGAAGAACCGCTTGCAATATCTATGATGCAGCCAGATATTGCAGTTAAAAGCACAATATCTTGCAATCGTTTTTTATCATTATACTTTTCTTTGCTTTTAAACATTACGAGACGGACAATAAACGCAGCCCTGTCCTTTTGTCATAAACGTGAAGAAGACACGTTTTCTTGTGGATTGCTAATGTTTTCCCGCCCTTTATGAACCTGACCGCCACTAAAATAGTTCTAAAAATATAGTGAGCTAGGTATAAGTTTTTATGGACAGAATGATAGCAGTGGCGTTTGAAATTAAGTCAATTGCATGAAAAGACACTTTCGATAGACAGAAACGAATAATAATAATAAAATAAATACACCTTAACTTTCGTTTCGTTTCGCGCAACAATATCATCATCGAGCAGATTTACACAAGTATTAGCTTTTCAAAAAAAAACTGGCGGTTGTTTAGCCATACTTGCACACTGCATGCTTCCATTTTGAGCTTCTCGAGCATATCCATGTAGATTTGTTCTAAGATCTGATTATTTACGTTTGAACTGTAATTTTTTTACCATTAAACACATTCTTCCAGCGAGCATGTTGCTTGATCTTAAGCACCCAGCTTATGCATGGTATGTTATGGTAATGTATCTAGCATGAACGTTATTTGACAACATTGGACAGCCCGTTTTTCTAAAACTGATGCCAGAAATCAAGGCCTAGTCTTATATACATAATGAAAGACTGAAACCATCAATAGTTGACTAAAAGTCGCGATAATCACTGTGTCTCAACTCGGACCAGGGTCCGAGGTCTCCACTAACATATTGCAGAATCATATACCTCATCATGTTTTGAGGTGTCACTAGATGCTCCGGGAATGGAAAATGAACAATTGCATGAAAAAAAACCTGTCCTTCGGGTTTACTGTTGACTTGAAAATTTGGATATCGCAAGTGGATCTATCATACGCATGCGCGGATCCAGAGGGGTATGGGGGCCCGGACCACCTGGAAAATAAAAAATTCTATAGGTTTCAATTGAAATTAGCATTTGGACCCCACACCCCCTGGAAAAATTTGGACCCCCCTCCCCTGAAAAATGATAGACCCCCTCTGGAACCTTAAAAAATTATAGTTTTCCTTAAAATAAATTATTGGACCCCTCTGTAAAATCGTAAAAGGCTGATGCCTAAGAAAACGTTATCAGAGTGTTTTTTCTCTGTCAGTTGAGCCTGGAGTCCCCTACCCCCCCCCCCCCCCCATGACAAAAATTCCTGGATCCGCGCATGATACTACCGTAAAATCAACAGTGTTGGATGCACAGGCTCATCTTTGCCTACTAGCGTCTAATGCTATTTACGTCGTTAAGAAAGAAAGTGAATTTCCGGTGCGATTTTTCGGTTTTGTGACGGTGTGTCGAGGCCTTTTATGCACCCACTGGAAATAAAAAAAAGGAGTTCTGGCTGTCGCCCGCCATTTGATAAAATTGTGGGGCATTGATAGTTTGAATTTGTAAAGTAAATTTCCGAGATCCAAAACAATCTATATCACATGTTTGCGAACGTGTACGCGATCGCAATGAGCGAAAGTGATGAGTTTACAGAAATTGTCTTTTCATGCCAGATAGCTCATGGGCGGATCCAGAGGGGGACAGACCCCACCCCTGAAAAATAGGGTTTCTTAGCATACTGGTCCGGTTCCCTTTAAAATCACAAAGCTACCAAGCCAGCATTCGATGTTGGGCCATCAGCGGCACGCCAGCGAAACGCCATTTAAATGGTGTTTCGCTGGCGGGCCAATGATGACCCGCATATAGTGGTGTTTGGATCCTCTCTCCCATCATCAATTAAAAAAAAGTTGTCAAAGTTGGACCCCTTTCTGGATCCGCGCATGCAGCTGAGCAATTATGTTTTATGTTATGCGCCAATGCACCACGTGCTACCCAACTCTTAAAACAGCACGTGGCATGAAAGCGGCGGATTTGCTCTTCATGTCTGCGGCTGATATTATTAGCAGACAGGTTTGACCCAGACCAGGCTCGACAAAATGTTTAATTTTTGTATTCATAACAAAGGCGCTGATAAGAATGTGCGGTACCCAGGCTGATCTGCGACTTTGTTGGTCTCATACAACAAAGTCGGGGTAAAACATCTACAGACGTGTGGTAAGGATTTTTGCAAATTCTGATATGTATGTCACCGCGGATGATCTCAAGGTCTTTTGCTGTTTTCATTAAGATGGATGTTATAAAGACCTTCCAATTTTCTGTAAAAAAACTAAATGGAAGGAAAATCCATCCATATTGGAAGACTTTTCCTTCCAAAAAAGACACACGGTCTGACTGTTCATGAAAACTAATATATTGAAAGTCGGGATACATACATCAATAGATGCGTGGTGGTTAAAATAAAGCGAATTCTTCCTGTTTTCAAATTCACAGCCACCTAGTGGGGCTATTATCCTAAATTAATGAACGTACCTTCATCTACATTCCTTCTATGCTCGCAGTTAAGCCTGAAGGCGCTGACGATTTTCCGCAGATGCACAGGCTCGTTTGAGCCTTCGCTGCTCGCATATGCGATAGGTACCATAATCTCATGAACTGGCTTATTTCATGGAAATGCCATTCATCAAGACCTAGAATCATGATACAATCAAATTATGCTCGGTTTGTGCGTCTGTGCGTACACTATCTCGGTAATCATGAACTCTCAGGACCTTCCGTATTTAGTTTCATGAGGACAGCAAGACACGCCACGATCGGCTAAACAATTTGTTAAAATGTTCCATTTGTTTGAACCTAGGAAAAGCCGTTATTACTACATTTATTGAGTTATTTACGCTCAGAAAACCGAAATTGATATTCAACTATATAAAACAAAACGTACGTAGATATCTAGAATTTGATTTGGTCTGAGCATGCTGAGTCTTCATCCACTTCAAACTTTATGTTAGTGAGCAGCGGGACCCTGATGAGATTGCGCAAACGCACATGCTCTCCTGGGCCTTGTCATAAGTACCAGCAGGCTATTTACGAAATATTCTGGTACCAGTTTATGTGAGGCACCGCGCAAGTTAATTTCGTGTCGGGTCCGAGCTGCACAAGTATAAAAATGCTTCCGGGTCGCACGCGGCTTCGGTGTCCGATTATAAAAGATATATGACATAGAAGTAAAATGTAACTTTCCATTATTCTAAGGACACTTTTTGTAATGACCGTACAGAATATATCTCCGACGCATCGGCGACATAGGGCGTGTAAATTAGCATTCGCTCGATTTTCAATGTTATTAACATGCGACGTCAATGCTGGATTTACGTTAGCGACCGAAGTCGTTAGATTGACAGACGAAAAGGTCTGTTTGGTGTAAGCACGCGGAAGTTAACAGGAACATATCGTAGACAGCCACGCTGATTGAAAACAAGCATCAATGAAGAAAAAAAAACGTTGTGTACGAACTAATAGAATTGCATATAAAAAATGACTAGTGTAAGAACTAATACATGACATTTAACGAACTATTCGAGTGTACGAACTAATACAAGATTTACCGTATTATAAAATCCAACTAACTAGGATTCCTTGGGATAATATATTAAGATAGATTCCCAGCAAGGATGAAATAGAAAATGACTTGGTGACTAGCCTTGACAGGGACTCTTATGTTTGTTCTTTGATGTGCTGATGGTACTTTAACAAGCAGAAATAGGGTCTCTTATTCCATTCGTTCTGATTTGTTCTATGTATTTTATAGAGGGTCTTACACAAGTTATCATTTCATAACAAGGTGGTAGAGTGGGGCATTTTATTTTCTGCTGAAGGTTTCTGAGAGATGGTTCCTTTATTGTTGGCAGGATTAAATTTACTTGTCAAACTTTGTTGAGGGATGGGGGCCAGGAAGTATATTCTTTTCTTTGCCTTCCTCTGTGGGAGGAGTCTGACTAGACTGAATAATGTTGACCAAATACTTAAAGCTTAAGTCAGTCAGTTTAGACAGGCTCAGCCTTAGGTTAGTTTAAAAAAATGATTTGAAATGGGCACAAATGGAAGATTCTCTCATCATATGAACTCTATTGCGAAATTAACACCTCCAAAGCCGGTTTATTTCAAAGAAAATTTACATTGTTATTAACATAACTTCTTTGTATCAAAATTATGCAACCTGTGGCCATAACATTATTTTTTCATTTGATGTTACTGTTATTCAGTGGAATATATCATGTCAAAAAGGGAGCGCAGAGGCTCAGTGGTAGAGTGCTTGACTCGAGACTGAGGGTTCAAGATTCACCGGCGTCACTGTGTCGTGGTCCTTGAGCAAGACGCATTTATCCTAGCTTAGTGCTGGTTCAACCAAGGAAGACCCGTCCCTGTTTAACTGAAATATTGTTGATGGGACGTAAAGAATCAAATCAAACAAACAAATCATGTCAAAAAATAATGTCATAGCCAGAAGTTAAATAACTATTAGGTGACAAGAAACACAATTGGAATAAAAGTAAGTAAGGGTGCAAAGATCAGGAATCAATACAATCAAGTACCACACCTGACCCAGGATACCAATGGGAGAATGACAAACTCACAGTAAGACACCACAAACGAGAGCCAAGAGGTCAGTCCTTTCCCAGCAGGTGACCGCAAAGCACATATAAACAGATGCACACAAAGACATAGCAAACACAAGACAGAACAAAAAACAAAAGATCCACAAAAGAAGTACCGCCTTGGAACGGTCAGTAAAATATTTTACTGGAGGGCTTAAACCGGTTTAACGGCGCCAACCTCACCCTTAATTCAGATGTGGATCAAGACACATAGATATTTGGTTTGCATGAAAGACCCCTAACTTATCAATGCATCATCTCCTAAAACATATAAATCAAGATATAACAAGGAGATAAAGCAAAGATAAGGACTCAACAGTAAATAAAAGTGAATACTGGAGCAAAAGAAATCCAACAGGTAAACCCCAGTGGGCCCGACAAACAGCCAAAGTATCAGGCCCCTATCATCTCATCAATAGATAAGTCTTTAAGTCGGAACCATCATAGAGTCTCTTTGACTCTAAACACTCTTAAACATTCTTTGAAGTAAAGCAATATTTTTTTTTAATTTCTCATGAAATGATCACTTCTGTAAGAGCTACTATGTATGGCATGATGTTATCTACTGAATAACAGTAATGCCATATGATAGTTAAATTTATGTATAGATTGTATGAATGTTTCAAGTCATTTCATATAGGTCTGAAATAATGTATAGTCAATGTGTCTTTGCATATAGTTCTGAAGTAGATAATTGCACCCATCAAGCGTCACATCATTGTGTCCTAAGATAACCATTGGTAGCACATGGATTAGAATTTTTCTCAGCAAAGTGTATGTTCATTATAGATAAGTATATTTTGCATATGCCAAGTAAAGGAAATGTGTGAAAATGCTTTATTCACATTTGCACAAACTTGATATTAAACTCTATGCAATAATCTTTTGTGCAAGATCTACTTTGTATAACATGATGTTATCTACTGAATAACAGTACTGCCATACGATAGTTGAGTTTATGTATAGATTGTATACATGTTTCTAGTCATTGAATGTAGGTCTGAGGTAACGCATGTATTGTCATTGTGTCATTGCATATAGTTTTGAAGTCCAGAATAATTTCACCCACCGAGAGTCACAGCCTTGTGTCCTATAATAAACATTGGTAGCACAATGAGTTAATTTTTTTACAAAGTGCATGTTTGTTAAAGATATGTATATGCAGTGGCTCAGTGGTAGAGTGCTTGACTCGAGATGAAGGGGCCCAGACTCGAGCCTCAACAGCGTCACTGCACTGTGTCCTTGCGCAAGACACATTTATCCTAGCTTAGTACTGGTTTCAACCCAGGAAGACCTGTCCCTTTATAACTGAAAGATTGTTGATGGGACGTAAAGAATCAAATCAAACAAAAAACCAAACAGTATATTTTGTAGAAGCATGTGAAAATGCTTTATTTGCTTTTTGACAAACTCCATATTATGTTTGATCTGTAAGAAGTCTAAATAGTCGCTGAAACCAGATATTATATTGTTTAAAAATTTTGTGAACAAATTGCTTGCAAATTTACAATTTGCTGTTGCTTGTACCTTTGCTATTTGAGCACACTCTGTGCCATTATGAACAAAACTCAACCTGGTGGTTGTAAGAATATTACAAATTACAAATGCTGATTTGGGTATAATTCAAGGAATTAGGTGACATGAGATTTCCTGTGACCGGCAAAGGTTCGGGTCAAGTCTGATCAGAGCCTTTGTGCTAGTAGCCAATACCACAACTGGTCCTGACAGCAAACTCCATTTAACTCTCCATTTAACTGCTATTCCTTGTAGCAAAGTTGCATATTTAGAATAGGAGCTTAAAATTGGATCAAGTGTGATGTTTTTCAATTATCATCGATTATTACCAAAAACACTATCAAACGAAGTTTTTGATTGATCATCGATTATAATTGGTGATTATAATTGATCATCGATGCAACGCTTAAGTTTACACTTGCCAAAATGCCACATTTTTGGAAATCACATGTCATGGCTCTTTTTTTGCTCTTTTTTATTTTCAAGTGCTTTTTTTTACTTTTTATTGTCAATGTTCTTAATGAAACCTAAGTTTACCATCTATAAATCTTCTTTTTATATCTATACTATATGCTAGATATACACAGTTAATATTGCCAAAGAGCTACATGCATCAGGGGGGTGCTATTTTGGTCCACATATGGGCTAAAAAATGCTTTTCACCATTTTGTTCTTATTGGTTTATTAGAACAATATACCAAGTTTAAAAGTAAAACTTTTAAATTGACGTTTATCTTTGCTATGGTTACCAAAAACGGACATCAAAATGGGCTAAAAAATGGAAAAGTGAACATTTTGGAACAAATTTGAGACATTTGACAGAGAAATTAACGTAAACTCAAACAAGATATTTTACCAGGTGATAAAAATTATCAGAACACATAACATATTTAAAGGTTTTTCAGGTATGTAGCTATGCTGATATCTAATAATCCCTGACAAAGTTGGAGGGATATAGTTTTGGCGTCGTCCGTCCGTCGCATTTTTGTCCATCCACATCTCAGAACTACTGGTCAGATTTGATGCATATTTGGTACACAATAAGTATCAAGTACTCTGATATCCTATAAGTTTCGTCAAAATCGACCCTTAAAACTTTAGTTTTTGCCCTTGTTGGAATTTTTAGGCAATTATAATGCAAGTCTATGTTAGCAAAATGTTAACGGGTTGCTCCACTGAACAAAATGTTATCAAGAGCTAGGCAAAAGGAAATGGCTATAAACCACCTTTCCTTAACCATTGTTTCCTGCTTGCAATAATTCATCGCATTACCCTCAAAATAGGGCAACAATGAACCGAATGGAAAATCTAAAAAGATATCTAAACTTCTTAACCAGTAATCCAAACTCTTAAAATAATTTCAGTGATGTATTCTGCATAATGCCCTCTGCTAAATATGGGCAAAGGTTTGGTACCAGTAAAATGCATTTAAGCCCCCCGGTGGCTTAGGCTGCTGTCCGTTCTAAGGCGGTGGTTCTGTTGTTGTTGACTTTTTGTTTATTGTTACTCCCATTGTGGGAGTCTGTAATTGTTCTATGTTTTGTTGTACGTTACTTTATGTTCATTCTAGTATTATAATTATCTTGGTGGGGAAGAGAGAGAGAGCTGGTTGCTTTGCTTAATTTGTCTTCCTGGTGTCTTGTGATGGTTGAGCAGCTCTTCCTCCCGGTACCACGGGGTTGTCTGAGGTTTGTGATTGTGGTATTTCCTGATCATACTCACTTACTATTTTTGATCCCACATAACAAAATGGCCACCAGAGCTTAAAAGTGAAATAGGGTTTAAAGACATACCAGTCCATGTTTGAAATGATAAGATTGATATTTTGTCGCATGCCCCTTCAAAATTCTGTTATGCTAAAACTAAAAACTAAAAATAGAAATCATATCAAACTTTTCCTTCATCATTGGTCAGAAAAATATACAATATACAAATTCAAATATTCCTAAAATATCATCTACAAAAATGCACTCTGCTTAGCCTACAAGAACTAAAATCACAAGACATCGTTTCCATCAGTACTCTCAGTGGTTTGATTAGTATCAGTATTACTTCGTTCAGTGCATCGATTCTACTGCTACAGTTTCTAGTTCACTGCTATTAGGGGGTTCAGTCATATATAGCTGAATATCTCGAAATCAAAAAGAACAGATCAGTCTGAGATTTCTGGTATTGTAGGTCATAAGCCTCTCGAACTTCTGGTTGAAATCATGTTAAGCTTAGTTGTTTGAATTTGAAACGGGAAGATAAAAAACTGTGGATTTTCGCTTTTTACAACTACCCCTCTTAAAGAATGCGTTTCTTACGTTTTCACGATACGCTGTCGTTGTTTTTGCACGATATTATGGCATGTATACATATAAATGAAACATAATGACATCCACGGCGGAAGAAGAAAACGTGCGAAAATACTTACGACCCCCTCAAAAATTTAGGCTAAAACTCTCAATTCTACTGATGCAGTTGGTTTCACTCATTTCAAGCGCACAGTGAATCGATACTGTGGTATAGGCGCCAACTTTAATATTCCGCCTTGCTATTTCATCTGCTCATGAAATATGACAGGTGACACAATAGCTCATATAAAGACCTTTCGCGTGATTATTGAATAACAAAATGTTGTAATGTTGAAGCGTTGTTGAAAAGAAAAACTGGGGAAATTTCTTAAAACATGTCGCAGTTGTATTACAATAAACAGGCGCTTTTTTCACTGCATAGTTTGCTGGCGCTTTATGGGTTGCTATCGACCAAAGTATTATTTTCAATACGTGTGTTATACAATGTGCATGTAAATTGCGATCATGTGAAATACATTGTAAATGCAGTGTTTAACCCGAAAGTGTGTGTAGTTTCGAGGAGCTGAAAACTGTAAGTTAATGTGTTTTCTTCTTTCTTTTTTCAGAGTTTTTGTTTGATTATTTATTCAGGAAACAGAGGACAGAGCTACTGTCCTGCCAGTCAAGAGTGACAGTGGCGTCATGTTTTGTTTACAAAGTTATCATGGACTTATCATCGATAGATCACTTGTATTGTGTATTAATCCTATCCGCAGGATAGGATTAATACACAAGTGATCTGTCGATTAGCGTTGGCTCAAGTGGAGTGTACAAGTTAAATTTTACTGAACAAGTGTAAACAAAATGTAACGTCACTGTCACTCTTGGTTGGCTCGACAGTATATATGTTCAAATTTTAGTGTAAAAATTTGACATTATATTCCTATCATCTATTACAACAAAAGAGTGCTATAGAAGACCGAAGAACCAAATCTATATATTTTTTGACATTTTCAAGATGAGTGACCGCTTTATTTTTCTGTTTTCTGCTTGAATGCGTAATGAAATTTCCAAAACGACGACCGTTCATGAAAAATGTTTGTACCAAAGTGAAGATGTGAGCATCAAAACGTCGGTAACTTGGTAATATAATCCTAATCTGCATCAAACGTTTGTTGTTTATTTGCGATATAATGCAAAACGAATGGGTTATTATTAGAAATGTGTGAAGAAAAATCAATGTACCTTTATATAGACACGAACTTTTGGGCCAAATCTTCCAAAAAGTGTGTTTTAACTCTAATACCGTTGTTGACCCGTTACCTCTTGACTGGCCGCAATATCGATACTGTATCCAATCAAAACCTGCTAAAGTAAATGTTTTGGCTGACCGCAATACTGCCCCAGGTGTGGGACTTGCTGGTCAGCTGTTTACCTGTTCGTGTACAAAACAAGTTGGCTGCTTTAAAAAAGCCGCCAATAGGTTAGGTTTGGCAAATAGGTTGTTATTATGACAGCATTCCTTTACTTTTATTATTATTATAATAGGTCTTGTTTAACAAAAAAAGTAAGTGAGTAAGATCAGGAAATACCACAATCACAAACCGCAGACAACCCCGTTGCACTGCGAGGAAGAGCCTCTCAACCATCACGAGACACCAGGAAGACCAATTAAGCAAAGCAACCAGCTCTCTCTTCCCCATCGAGATGATTGCAATACTAGAATGGACACAATGCAACGTACATCAAAGCATAGAACAATTACAGACTCCCACAATGGGAGTAATAATAAACAAAAAGTCAACAACAACAGAACCAACGCCTTAGACGGACAGCAGCCTAAGCCACCGGGGGGGGGGCTTAAATGCATTTTACTGGTACCAAATCTTCGCCCTAGATTCTGCTATTGTTGAAGTACAAGAAATGTTCAGCTCGCATGGAGGCCATCTTACTAATGCAATGTATCATCATGGAGAAACATTCTAATCAAATTTACACATCATGATGAAACAAAGAGAAGGGCTCATGACTCACAGATAGTTAGAGCTAAAGAAAACCTCAAGTTGAGCCACGGTGGGTCCAGCTACAGATAAGCATCAGGCACCAACCCACCGATTAAAGCTTTACGTCAGAGCCGTCATAGAGTCTAGGGCCTGACCCACCGTCGTGCAATTAAAGAGGAAACAATAGCTATAAACCGTGAATGGGTTTAAAACTAGGCATGCAGACTGTCTCATGATATCCAAGTTATATCCAACCCTTATATAACTTTTTACTATCTTTTTGGATTGATCACTAAAATTAGGTTTTCCAACAATTCGTTTGAATTTATAAACTAAATCACCATAAAATATAGGTACGCATATGCCTTGCTGCAGAAGAGTTTTTAACTCATTGTTGTTTTAACAATTAACTCTTAGTGTCTACGGTAGAATTTAGAAAACGCTTTTCAAATTTTAGAGTCAGCAGAATAGGTGTTTCAAAAGATTATTTGATATTTGGTCAGATTGCATTATCAAGCATGAGCTTTTGCGAATAAACCTCTGCAACTAGATAAAATGTCTGACCAAAATCTAGACCTTTAAGACGCTGTTTAGGTCTTTATAGGGTTTTACCAAACAATAAAGTACCAAAATTTTGTGTGCTCCCTAAAGATATTGATCTTTTTTTTCAATAAACCACACAGCGGACTGACATGCCTATGGTAGAGAAGATTCAGCCTCTCACGTTAGCTAAAGACTAATAAACTATCTCTTATTTCACAGACAAAATGGAATAATATAGGATTCGTGCTTGCTTCCAACCTGCACTGGGCAGTTCTGTTTCAATGTGTGTTTCTTGCAGTTTGGGTGAAAACTTAACACAGGAAAATGTAGCTACCATTTGACACATTTTATAAAGCCATAATGAAATATGCACATTTGGCACAGTGCAGATCAAACTTATTTTCAAAAAGGTCCATTGGTAAGTTTCTAGTGAGAATTTTGTTTAGTTTTCCCATTATATACAGACCAAATACTCTGGCGGAAAAGTTTTCAATGGACTAATATGCTTTGAAGAATCTTGGCCAAGGATCATCAAATAAAATATAGTATAATATATAATGCCAAATTATTTTTAAATCAGCCTAGTATAGCTTTCTACTATGTTTAGTTTTGATGAGGGCAAAGTATGGCCCCTCGCCATGAGATATATGCAGGACACGCACTTAGGCCAAGCTTTGTGAAATAAGCCAATTATTGATATGCTTTTGTCAAGGAGATATCAAAAAGTTTTTTTTTCTTTTTTATTGTCATGGCAACCAGCATCATGGTGGGAATAGAAATATTTGAAGAACTTATAAGACCACACTTGGATCTCCACTGTAAAGTATGGTAAAATTCGGAGGATATGTAAACTGACTGACAAAAGAAACGCTTCATAATTCTGATTTTGAAGCACTTATGATTTCAAAACATCATCTGAAAGGGCTTAGTTCACAAAGGGGTAAAATCGGCCCTGTAAAATCCTATTTTAGAAATGAATGAATATCATATAAATGACTTTATTTCTGAAGAAGACGATCTTCCCTCTCTTCAAATACATACCAAACAATTTCTTGGATGCTTCCCTAATACCGAAAAAATCGATATTATGACCCCCAGTTTCCCCAAAATGGATTATATTGTGGGGATTTAGTGTAAATATATCCATAAGAAAACATGAGGCCATTATTTCGACACCAAATTTTTTTGCTTAGCTGTGCAAATTAACATTGAGAGCCCATGACCCAAGATTCCAAGGTGTCGAAATTATGGCTTCATAATGTAATATTACATAACCTAAACGATCACGTTTGGATATTTTGTCTGTGTTTGGTCTTTTCAGGCCATTTATACATGTTATAAGGCTTAAAATATACAAATATGACTACATTATCTCATGAAAGCAGGGCTGGACTATTTTAAAAGCCGAAAATACGCCTACTTGCTCACATTTTACAGTGTAAACAATGTCTATGCCGAAATAATATTACGTCCGAAATTTACATTCAGTAAGAGACGCGCTTGTAGTGCTATCGTTAGTTTTTGTCTGCTTTCGCTGGTATATACTACCGTTTGTTTGGTTAATGAGATGTGAATTTATCTATAAACCACTATTAGAAAAATACACGAGGTCATATTTTTACTATTAATGAGTGTCAGCTTTATTATTTTTGTATATCTTTAAAGGCCTATTGTTGTTTTGTTCGTATTTAAAAATATATAGTTTTAAGTGCGCTGCATTCAATTACAGCATCTACGTGGCCGTACGGTTAAGTCAATGAATACTGCCTTGTTTTGCAAGGGGTCCTGGGTTCAATCCTCAGCGACGTCAATTTTTTTTTATCTTTTTTTTCTCGTTTCTCTTTAATACCTTCTCAAAGTGCTAGTTTATATATTTTTGCAAGCTTTGAGGTCTATATGATAGCTGAAAACAATTATCCACATGTACTGGTCAGTTTTGTTTCAGAAATCTTCCACTGTCCAGTATATACTTCAATACACCAAGCATATTTGACATGCCTTTCTTGTATTCCATAAGCTCACTAAAAATGCATGACTGACATGCGCGGATCCAGTAATTTTCGTCTTAGAGAGAGGGGGGGGGGGGCAGAACAGAATCTGACAGACACAGGCTTTGTCAACTTTTTGGTCCTCAAACTTATCCACAGTGGGTTCAACGTCCTCAACTTGTTCACAGTATTTCAAAGAAAACTGTACTTTTTGGTTCCAAAGGGGGTCCAACATTTTCCAGGGATGGGGGTCACACTCAATTACTTATTCCCTATAGAACATGTGATTTTCAAGGTGAGTCCGGGCCACCTGTTCCCCCCTCAACCTCCTCTCTGGGTCCGTGCATGACTGATCCCTCACAAAATGTCTAAATCATGAGTTATGTTTAGTCTGTATTGCACTGATTTTCCTATTGCAAAAATAACGTATTCGATCGCCAATATGCATGCGTATCTTTAGAAATGTGACACACTTGGAGAAAAATCGCATTGGGCATTCGCGATGTACGGCTGTTTGGATAAGGTGATAGGTCTACTATATTTATGTCCCTCATTGTCCCCGTGTACCCCATGTGTAAGCTGTAATGTTGAGAACTGGGGATTTTTTGGTCAATAATCGGTAATGACGCATGTTTCACATACGTTCGGCAAGACGTACAGTTGATACAAAGGTAGATGAGAATCGTAGTAAACAAAAATATGAACTAATCCAGGTAATGGGTATTTTATACAGGTATATTACATTAACTGCCTCAAACTGCAGTATTACATTGACCGTTATTTACCTGTTTCGATGGAAAAATCCAACGTGGTATAGTCCTATTATTTGGATCTTTGAAACATCAATACGAGCAATCTGTGGGATGAACTGAGTTTTTATACCTTGTCACACCTGTACTAGCAAGGAGAGGATAACGGAATGTGATATACTTTAGGATTTATCATAATTTCAGGAGTCAGGCACATCGTTTTGAAAATAAAGTCCATGTAAAACTTAGAAGTTTGAATTATACTAACAATTAAACTGCAGCTGAAATGTTTTAGACCTTTTTTTTGCGATGACTTTTACTACGTCATTCTTTCGAAATCCTTATCCCTATGAAAAGTATTCAGGAACATCCCTGCCAGCTTCTCAAAACGGTTCCAACATCCAAGATGACGAAGTTACATCTGTGCGTAGATGCACTCTAAGCATTTTAAGCAAAGCGCAAATATAATATCTCAAAAGGTGTCAATCAAAATGTTACATTGTACCGCCACAATTCACTTATTAAAGCGATGTGTGGCTTGTTCAAATATATTGTGAATCGTGCTTGATTCGCACGTGCGTTATGGAGCTAGTGGGACCATCTCGGAAACGTAAATTTTAGAACACGTGCAAAGGAAACCGCACGTTGTGCAAAAAAACCCAAACTTTGTTCGCATAAATGAGCCTGTCTGACGTTGATTCTGTGCGTGCACGGAAAATTCTGAGCATGCTAATGGCAGTTTTATCACTTTCATGCTATCCACAACCTTTAAATAACAGGATTTTCATCGTCCACGATTTTTTTTGATAATACCTCTTTCTGTCACGTCCATACGAATTTTACCCGTCAATAAAAAAAAAACTTAGAAATTTTAGACGAATTCAATTAATTGCAAAAAAAAATCATCTAAATACAGTTGAATTTCGTTAATTCGAAGTCTTAGGGACTAGAGGTTTTATTTCGAATTATCGAAAATTCGAATTATAGTGAGGTAGAAATAAAAGATATATAGCCCCCAGAAATCAAATGTATGTTTTGGGTGCACAAAAGAAACGTCTCAGGGAGACGTTTCTTTAACGCACCCAAAACATATATTATTATAGAAAGTTATTAAAATAGATCATGAATAGGTCCTATTCTCTGAAGTCAGTGTGTCCCAAATTTATTTCGAATTAGCGAGTATTTCGAAAAATTGAAGTTCGAATTTTTGAGGTTTTACTGTACACAAAATCTGTATGTGCAACAAATACAATACCTTTTGGAGAAAATGGCGGAAAGTCTCCTTTACAGCTTTATCGTTAACACATTTGCTAAAATTGAAAATAAAACGTGACGTTATTGCGAAAAAATAGCAGCTGGAATTTTTTTCATTTCGTATAATAACTTATTTTCAGGATTGAGAGATTGAGATTTAATGTCGTGGAAGAGTGCACACTCTAGACCGAGTGTCCGTGGGTTCAAATGTGTTCTTAAAAGGGTATCCTTTGGAAGCAAAGAATGCATCAAAGAACTGAAAATAGAGTGTGCATATATTCTGGGCAAGACTAGCTAGTTTCGGCCAGCTAGGCCTCATCAGTGACACTCTTATAGTTTTAAAGTTCCAAAATGAAACCAATGATCCCAAAGAACAAGAAAAAGAAAATAAAATCTACACTATAGTGAAGGGCAGGGAGACGTTCTACCGCCGCCACACAGTCCCAGTCACCAGCTGTAGTGAAGTCAAATATGTTCTTAAAAGGGTATCCTTTGGAAGCAAAGAATGCATCAAAGAACTGAAACTAGAGTGTGCATATTCTGGGCCAGGCTAGCTAGTTTCGGCCAGTTCTGCCTCATTACTGACTCTCTAATAATTTTAAAGTTCCACAACGAAACCCATGACCACAAAAGACAAAAAAAATAAAATCTACACTATAGTGAAGGGCAGGGAGATGTTCTACCGCCGCCACACAGTCCCAGTCACCAGCTTCAAGCCTCACCGGCGCTACAGCGTTGTGTCCTTGAACACGACACATTAATCCTAGCATAGTGATGGTTTTACCCAGTAAGACCCGTCCCTACATAAATAATTACAACTGTCATAACAGTTATTGAGAACCGCTTATCTGATTGGTCGAGAACGGTCATCTGATCGCATTGACCTGTATTTCATTTTTCAATGAACCCGGTCCGTATTCATGAGGGGCGGGGCCATTCCAAGGGCCATTCACGTCAGAACTACTTTTGTGATACTGTGCAAAGCTTCTATGAAGAGAAATGGACAGCCTGCGACAACTGACAGTTTACCTTACACTTACACCTATATTTTCAGGTAGAAAAGCAAAAATTGACTTACATATGACGCCTAAATTAACAGTAGTCATGCCGATCAGCTGTCTGCTGCGATCTATTCAGTTTCCCAGCCCGCAAAATGATGCGATCACCCCGGAGCGATCACCTCTTGCACCTGTGCTTGTTTTGTATGTTTTCAGTCAAGCCCCGCAATAAAATCGTTCCTTGAACTTACTGACTGTTGCCTGGTTTATCCAACATTTTTTGCAATTCGTCTTTGCTTTCTTCAATCACTCAATAAAGATGGCACAATTTCTTTTTGCTGGGGTCATTTCTTTTCCTTTCCAATACATTTCGACAGATGATGCTTTCGTCACCAATGTAAACGAATGACGTCATATCCGATGACGCAACTATCGTACACATTCTAATGAAGACCCATGTCGAGGTAAAAACGAGATTTTGGTTTCTAAAATGTAGTTGTTTATTTTCAATTGGAGAACGGCCGCCATTTTGATTTTTTGAACGTCGTAACGTCTAGGTCTACATACGCACGTCATAGTCTAAATGCGCGAAAGGAACTATTAGCTGGAAACGTATTTTTCTTAGGAAAACATAATTATAAATACTGAATAAGAAAGAATAAAGAAGAAGTTGTAATTATAAGAATTGAAAGTTATTTTTCTGCGTTTCACTGAGGTATGAAATGTCGTTTAAACTACATCTAATTTAAGCATGAAAACCTTCGGTTTTCATGCAAATTAGATGTAATTTTCCCGACATTTCATACCTCAGTGAAACGCAGAAAAATAACTTTCAATTCTTAAATGAAAGATTGTTGATGTGACGTAAAGAATCAAATCATGGCAAACAAGGTTTTATTGTTATCACTATTGAATTCAGTCCGTGAAAAATGCTATTATGACGTTTCGTTTTGTGTAAATGCTAATATATAATAGTGTAAGTCCCATTATCATATTTTGACAAGCCTACCCCACTATAGCGAGGCGGGGAGAATAAAAAATAGCAGCTTACCATCGGCCCAGCAATGTGCAATTACCTTTCGCCGATGGGCCGATAGTGGTCTTTCTGGGACTTTATCAAAAACGAATGATTTCTAAAAACATGCACACGAACTTAATCATTTAAACTTCTATGCTGTCTTTAATTTGAGTGGGCAATATCAGGGAAGCGTCTGACTAGTCTGTTCGAATGCTCAATCTAGCCTGCACCTGCGCTGGTCGCTAATGATAAAAACATAGATATCTAATATTGAAGCACCACTTTACAATAAGTTACCATGTCCGGGCAAACCCAACTATATATATATATATATATCCTGAACTACACTTCTAACGCAAAATCAAACAGAACCTTTAATAGTACATATATTGTTTCATCCATTGTAACGCAATTTTATCAAAAATATAAACACTAATTTATGAAAATGAAAGTAGAATTTCATCGGTCAACCATTTCCTTTTAATCATAACCTGATTGGGTGAATGTCTGGTATAACCCCTGACTGGTACAATGATTTCGGCAATACCTCGTATATTAATATTAAAGTTACATTCCTGAAACATTTTGCGTTGGAAGTGTGGGTCAATATATGAGCACGGGTATTTAAAATCAGTCAGAATGACGAGCTCCTGTCTGAAAATGACGAGACTACCGTAAAATGACCACTCTGCATTTAATTGCATAAAATGCGTTACGATTTTGTTATCCACCGCATCAGTAATATTGTGTGCATACAGTTTTAATATGCTTTCTCTCGTAGTCAGCAGAGTTCTATTTATAGTTCGACTTCTATGGACTACTCTTGGGGGTGGCGGGTGTGTGTGTGTGTGTGTGGGGGGGGGGGTCATGAGTTTGAAACCTTGTACAGTTTTCTAGAAATTATTTTATCTCCTCCACTGATTCTGATGAGAGTATTTAGTGGATAAACCCTTTGTAAAGCAGCGGTATAGGATACATTGACCGCTTCCGTGATATGACTAAAATTGATGAAAAATACATGGACATAAAGCTTCGAACAAAAACATGCACATTTCAGAGGGTTGGCGAGCTTATCGCAATGATAGACTGTTTATCGAGGTTTAAAGTACATTTTGGCACAGATTTGGGTGCGACACACACTTGTTTAACATAAATTTGTTAACCAAACTTAGTGACGTCTTTGGCGTTACATTGCAATGTAAATGACGTTACTTTTTGCGCAAAATTTACAGAGGGTCATTGATTTTAGAAACCCATAGTTAACACAATTTAAGCAGTAGGCAGATAAAACTTTAATTTTTCTCAATGAAATAAACAATCTAATTTAAAACATATTTGAAGTTAGTATGCATTTCTATGGCAGGGCCAATTTCACCCCTGCGTGATATCACAAATTCGATTTTGATGTCACAAAACGCGCTTGTGGTTTTGTATGTGAGGTTTTCTTTTCTCGCATACCGGATCGGGATTTCCGCTATTTTTACCCATGTAAGAAATTTCTTTCTCACATACCAACGCATTCGAGATCGAGTGATCCCTATGTAAGCTCGCTGTCGGAAAAATCTGTCCCACATCGCTACCCATGTGAGATAAGCGTAACTAATACGAGATAAGCCACACGCGGCCGGTTGCTAATGTGAGATAACATTTTTGGCGCATGACTGTATTCCTTCGAAAACGAAAGTTGAATTGTTGTCAGTCAGGAAAAAAAATTCTATGTTGAATTTTCAGCGATTTAAGTCGGCCTTCAACTTGGTTTATAGGTAAAACTGTGCGTTTTTACTAACAACCTTTATTCAATGCTTTGAACATGCTGAGTGCATTGCGATTGACATATTTAACCTGTTGTGTTGGGCATTGAGTGACTGAATCAACCGGGACGGGGAGCCCTGACGATGTAAAAACACACCACAAACACACATTTTCCTCAACAAAATTACTTACTCGAGTTACTGTGGCTGATAGGCTAGTTCTTGTAAATCCATTTTGATGAAATAACCATTTGTTCATTGTTTAATGCGCTGTTTATCCGCTGTTTCAAGTACAGCGCGCGTCATTGACTGTAAACATCGATCTCAGTGACGTCACCAACAAATATTACACAGTACTGTACCGTACGGTCGTGGTATATGAGAAAAAGAATCGATCATTGGTGTTCAGTGGTTCCAGAAAAATCCCAACCCTCGGGTCCACCGTTCAGTGGGAAACTCGGCAAGCCTCGTTTCTCACTGGAACGGTGGGCCCTCGGGTTGGGATTTTTCTGTCCCCAATGAACACCAATGATGGATTCTATTTATCTCACACCCCTGGCACGTGCCGTACCAGCCCTAGGGAAAGATAAAAAAGGGAAAGATAAAAAAAGAACTGACGCACGAAGCGCCGAACTACTTCTGCCGGAACTATTTTTGGTTGTCACTGTAAACAATATTCGCTTTTCGGACATTTCGGCCAAACATTTTGATCATCAAGAGAACAAACAAACAAAAATTATACGACTAGAATTCCAAATCTATCGTTTATTTTTTACCTAATATATACTTTTTTCGACCGATATGTGTCCCAAATCAACCAAAAAACGCGCCAGGCCCCTATGGAATCAAGTAGTTTCTGAGAAAACTTTGATGAAAAATGTCCATATGTTTAGATATAGGAGTGACAGAAGGAAAAAGTGAAAAAGAAGGCAAAATGAGCTTTAGCATCTTTATTTTCATTTACACAATACACTTAGCCTACCTGAAGGTGTACACAAAATTTGAAAACACTGGCTCCAATAAGAGCGAAGAAATCTGCGACAGAAATTTTCATTGGAGAGGAAGAAAAATGAACACATAAATGGACTGATATGCAATATGTGGCTGTTTTTGTTACACAATGCAACTCATCACTATCAAGTTTTGTACCAAATTTAAGAATCCTAAGTCAAGTAGTTGCTGAGAAATCTTTGACAGAAAAAAATGTCCATATGTATTTTATAGGACAGAAGGAAAAATTGAAAATTTGAAAAAAGAAGGCAAAATGAGGAATAGCATCTTAATTTTCGTTTACACTATACACTTTGCCTACCTGAAGGTGTACACAAAATTTGAAAACATTGGCTCCAATAGGAGCTGAGAAATCTGTGACAGAAATTTCCTTGAAGAGAAAGAAAAATGAACAAATAAAGGGACTGATAAGCAATATGTGGCTGTTATTTTGTTACACAATACAACTCATCACTATCAAGCTTTGTACACAATTTCAAAATCCTAACTCAAGTAGTTGCTGAGAAATCTTTGACAGAAAAAAATGTCCATATGTATTATATAAGAGTGACAGAAGGAAAAAATGAAAAATTGAAAAAAGACGGCAAAATGAGGACAAGCATCTTAATTTTCATTTACACAATACACTTTGCCTACCTGAAGGTGTACACACAATTTGAAAACAGTGGCTCCAATAGGAGCTGAGCAATCTGTGACAGAAATTTCCATTGGAGACAAAGCAAAATGAACAAATAAAGAGACTGATAAGCAATATGTGGCTTTAATTTTGTTACACAATACAACTCATCACTAATATGAACTTTAGGCACTACCTAGATGCAGACATGAGCACTTATGAAGTTTCTCTCCCTCCTTGACTGTCTATTCATTCACCAATCCATGTATGCATATGTATCTATCTATTTCTCTAGCTCCATTTTGAACATTATCATGCCAGTTGTATTAAAAAGAAAATGTTTAACTGTGTTTTACTTAGGCCATAGAAAAGAATATGTGTGTTTCTATCAGGTTTTTGAAATAGGGACATCTAAGGTAGATCTACAAAAATATTTTTATTTTGTTAAAAGTTTTTACATGGGGAGACTGCAGTGGTCTAGATAAGGATTTGGACCAATGGGTTTTTCACACCCTACTTTTTCATTTAATGAGCATTTCACTCTATATTTAAAGTATCAAATTGCAGGAATTGCAAAGCCTTGTAAAAAGACCCAATATTTGCTTAACATATTTTTAAGAAAAGTTGCTTGTATCAAATACATGTTGCATTTTTAGGAAAACTTACGAAGTTTATACAATTGGTGTATATTAATTAGTTTTTTCTTACTAAGAATAAAGATTTCACAACCTAAATTGAACATCAGCACTGAAAACTCAAACTGCAAAGGGTATTTTTACCCTTCAATTTAATTTTCAATTCTGAATTAAAGAAAATCAATGCTGAAATACCCTTTAACCCCTCTTATCTGGAGCCCTGTCGGACTGATTGAACTGGGAAATCCCATAAAAAAGATTTAGGGACAAAAACATCAGTTTCAATGCTACCATTTAAAAAAAGCGAATAGTTTACTTGAATTTTAGAATATTTTTCTTGGCTTATATAAAAAATATCAAACCCTACCTCCTTAAATTTAGGGGGGAGGGGTATCTTTCAAAAACTGGGGGAAATCCCTTGCCAAAAATAAACACTAAAAAATAGGCAGTCTGGTAACCTGAAAGATTTTTTTTATTTATTTTAGGCCTAAATGACAGCCATCAAATCTGTGGTTTGGGTAGTGACTGCACACAGAAGCTTTAAGTTTGGTCCTTATGTCACTTCTGTAGCATCAAAAGCTCACAATGTCATTACATGCTTTTCAAAGGGAATCCCCCTCCCAACCCCTGGGTCGGGATATGTACAAAATAGGGCACTATGTGATGACCTGCTAACCTTTTAGCTGTAAGCAGAGTTCAATTAGTTGTCAACAGAGAGTCAAAGTCTTTTTGAAGAGAAGCCAAGATGATGATCCCTAATGGCCTGACAAGAGATGACCTCTCAAGCATGCCACAGTTTCTACCCCTAGTTAGTAAACCAATATTTAACCATCATAAGATGGATATTGTTTGAATATCAGTTAGTTATTGGGGCAATATCATTTTGCCCATAGGGTGAAAGTTGGACTGATATCTTGATGGGCACACATTGGTCAACTATTGGACTGATATCGGTTTAGTCGGCAGGGCAATACTTTACCATCATTTGGTCAATATAGCATGCATATCTGCAAGATATTGTAAACAACATTTGACTGAGTGACATAATGCCATCAGCATAAAGTCGGACCGATATTGCCACAGAAGTTTCCCATCCAACAAAATGACTAAATGTTAGGGGTACATGTATCTAGTTTCTACTGGTCTAGGACTACCAGGTAGATTTTATTTACATGTGTGAAAGTTCCAAACTTTCAAATCCTGAACTTAAGCAATTAAAATCTCAAAACTTGCAATCTACCTGGTCAGTAATGAATTGTCTTTTTAAACTGAGCTGAAATCAGATAAGCTACTTTAATCTGCCTAATTCAGTGTTTTAGGTTGACTTTCTATGGAAAGTCAGCCTCAAAATCCTGAATAATCCTGAAAACTAAAACTAAAAATAATAATATTTAACTATGAAAAAAAAAATCATCTTCTAAAAATTCAATCCTCTGTGATAGTCAAATTTACTGATGTCCAAGCCGAGAACTTCTACTTCCAAGTAAAGTTTATAAATTGCTATCTTAGTTTAATAAGAGATTATCAGTTTTCTAAAAATTGACATCAGAGACTGGGGCCAGTCTACATGAAAGCTAATTGTGTTGAAATGGCTAGATTTCACTAAAGCAGTGTTATCAATCATTTTAACTCTGAATTTTATTCCTCAGAGATTGGCTTTTAATTCTAAACCTTAACTAACAAGGGAGACAACATTTTCACTTCCTAAATGCTTCTCAAAAATGCTATATTTTGACTGAATTTTTTACCATTTTTATGTTTTTCATATTTTTGAATAAAAACAAAGCATCAGATCAGACTGCTAGTACTGGGGTTCGAACCCAGACATACCTCCAGGTGCTTTCATATGATAACCCGAGGCCGTTCTGCCAATTGAACTATACCAACTTGTCAAAAATCTGAGCTTCTTAAGAAAAGTTTGCAACATTTGAAATGAGACACAGCTTGTATCTTTCTCCCTTCTCAATGGGTTAAATTTGCCTTAAAGAGAGGTCCTCCCTTGTATGTTAAAATTGTGATCTTTGCCAATTTCTAAACAATTTTCTATTCCACTGGTGTATACATCTGACAACTAAACATAAACAACATATGATCAATTAAAATAGCATTCCTTAAAAACGGTTCATTATCATAGGTCCAGATTAAGGACCTTTTTTTGCATAAAATTGTAACTATTTTTTATTCATGTTAAAATATGCTTGGGTACTCATAGACCTAAGATTAGGCCTAAGAATGGATTTTTTGTTCTGTCCCATTCTAGTTTGACCATGATGAAACTTACAAACTAGGTTATGGTCCCAGAACTAGGGTACTCAGACTTAATAAAACCGTCCCATTGAGACGGTTCTTTTGAGTACAACCAAAATTATGTTTTCGCTTAGAAAATTATGGTTTACAAAATTTTTTTCCTCATTTATCTTTCTCTTATGTTTCTGGCATCTTTCCCTATCAATATTTAATTGTTCCTTACCAGTGATTTTATTTGGCCATTTTTACCTCCTTATATGGGAGTCATTCCCAATCCAAAAATGGCCTTTATTTTCCCAGTTTCATGTATTTTAGTGCTTATTTTCCCAATTTTTATTATAATATTTTCCCAAATGGTGAAGCTATGTTTCATAGCTAGTAATTAACTGGAGGAAGCAGTGTATAGATATCCTGTTCTGTTCTGTTCTATTCGTAGGTATACAAAATAATGTCTCCGCCCTAGCGCCATCTGACGTCACTGTATGACTATCAGAGTCGTTTATTGGTCCGCTAGTATGAGACGCTCAAATTGATTGGCTGTGCTCTTTGCGCGCGCCCGAAATTTTTCCTTATCTCGGGACAAGGCCTTACTCTAGCCCGAGTCAGTCTCATTTTACGCTTGTAACTGGAAGGTTGAGAAGTTTATTTACCCACCCTCTTCCACCCTCAACATATTTCATTAGTCTTCTGTAATGTTCCATCCCCCCAAGCGGTATTATTCCTCCTTTTCTCTTTAATACTGCTGGTTCCTAGAATGTTCCAATGTTCCACCCTTCCCTATTAGTATTGCTCCTCCTTTTCTGTCTACGCCCATTTATTGACATGCATTTGGACAGGGTATGCTGGTGTTTGTACATGTAGCAAAGAATAGTCACTGTTCTAAAATGAGCTAAAAATTCTCCAAATAAATGCCTTTTTGCTGATGAAAGAAGGGACATAGGTACATAGGATCTTACATGAGTGCTCATGTTTATTGAATTTATTTAACGAGTTGGGGAAAAGTGATAAAATGCGAGGCTTGCCGAGCATTTTATTACTTTTTCGCAACGAGTTTAATAAATTCAATAATACAGGAGCACGAATGTTAGATTCTATTTATCATATGACAACTACTTTGAAATCTCATTTCTGGCGTAAAGACGTTATAATTTTGTCATTATGTACGCAACGTTGTTATGGACGTCATAACATTTCCCGTAAATCGATAAACCACTAGTGGTTTATCGATTTTATTGCATGGCGTTATTTCACTCCCAGACGCGACGTCATATGATAAAATAAAATCCCTCATATTCTGTAGGCTACTTACTAACTATCCCTTTTGTTTTCCTTTCATCATGATGCAAACATTGCCACGAAATTAGGCCTCGAAAAACAGTGTTGAATCCTCCTGCAAATGGTAAAATTCAAATACTTTTCAAGGCCTTTGAGTGTTTTTCAAGTACTTTTCAAGGGAAATTTTATTTTCAAGGACTTTTCAAGACAGTCTTGTATATTCAAGTACTTTTCAAGCCTGTGCGAACCCTGTTCAATGAATTAGAGTGCTTTAACATTGTCCATTGAAAGTGCCATTACCTCGTTTATATTGTAAAAATGTGGAAAAGACTTCCAGAAAATCCTGAATTCGCTGAGATGTGCCATGGTGACGTCATTTTAACCTCACAATGACGTCACGGATCGACGTACGGCGAGCATGCGGCTGTTAGTTTTTTTCATTCTCTAGGGCCGGGTTTGTGAGATTATAAGAAGTGTGAGGGTGGGATAGAATATTATTTTCTTTATTTCTCATCCAAGACATATGGTGTGAGTACTCAAAAGAACCTTCTCAATGAGACAGTCCCCCTGAGCACCCAAAACACATATTCAAATTAATTGGTAAGAAAATTAAAAGTTTACGCAAATTAAATTTCCTTACCTGGATCTATGAATAGCAATACAAAACATATGGTGTGGGTACTCAAAAGAACCGTCTCAATGAGACGGTCCCCTTCAGCCCCCAAAACACATGTTTAAATTAATGGGTAAGAAATTAATTAAAAGTTTACGCAAATAAAACAGCCAGGCCTCCAGATAAGAGTGTCACTATTGGAATATATTTCTTCTTTATTTCTCATCCAAAACATATGGTGTGGGTACTCAAAAGAACCGTCTCAATGAGACAGCCCCCTTGAGCACCCAAAACACATGTTCAAATTAATGGGTAAGAAAACAATTAAAAGTTTACGCAAATAAAATTTCCTCATCTGGATCTATGAATAGCAATACAAAACATATGGGTACTCAAAAAACCGTATCATTGAGACGGTCCCCTTGAGCACCCAAAACACATGTTTGAATTAATGGGTAATAAATTAATTAAAAGTTTAAGCAAATAAAACAGCCAGGCCTCCAGATAAGAGTGTATTGGAATATTATCTTCTTTATTTCTCATTC
The DNA here is from genome assembly GCA_964019695.1 of Loripinus fragilis. Lineage (NCBI taxonomy): Eukaryota > Metazoa > Mollusca > Bivalvia > Lucinida > Lucinidae > Loripinus > Loripinus fragilis. The sequence continues at coordinate 105,576,434 of OZ026514.1, read as the reverse complement.
AAAACATATGGTGTGGGTACTCAAAAGAACCGTCTCAATGAGACGGTCTCCTCGAGAGCCCAAAACACATGTTCAAATTAATGGGTAAGAAAATAATTAAAGTTTACGCAAATAAAATTTCCTTAATGCTTGAGTTCTTGTTTAATTTATAAATCAAATACCTACTTCTGTCATATGCTGATAACCTTAGCAAACAGTTTAAACCCAGATCAGGACCAACAAATTGTCAGGCCTGATCTGGACCCCAACTGTTTGAACATTCTGATTGCATTTAAGAAATGAATTTGATTTTTGGAATGTTCATGGAATCATATATTTCGGGTCTCTTGCATTTGTGGAAATTTTACCTTTGAGACACTTAATCTACATGTGAGAGAATCGACACTCGAGAAGATTGTGCCACAAGGCCTGATGCGGAAAACGGAATATGAAGTATTCATGATTCCAAAAATCGAATTTATTGCTTTTATTTACATTTTATTATCTAAAATATAGAAATCATTTATAATTCAGGGGGAAAAAGTTTTGTATTTAATATATAATTGTATTAACGGTTTTGTTGGAGTGTAAAATGGAAAAGCGGAACAGCCACCAGTGTGAACACGGGCAGCCTATGAAGCAAACAAGAAGCTTGTTTTGCACATGCAACTTCAGTATGGCTCGCAGTCAATCACAAAATCAGTGTCACTTCTATGTCGGATAAGTATTGCATGGGCAAGAGAGCTTGGCAGCTATCAATCAAATTATGTCATTCATGAGGCTATGAACAGTTCTATCTGTCTTTTGCTACTGGCAGGGTCGCATGCGATTATTACGCCAGGGAGTGTGAATTTGGAATTTTGAAGAAACAAAACCAAACCAAACAAAAAAAACAAACAAGAAAAATCTTTCGGCTGTGTTAATTTTGACTAAATGAGGAGTGCCCTTAAACTCCTCAATTTACCACCGAAGGAGAAAGACCATTCCATTGTGGAATAGTTCGGTTGCAAAAATTTAAAGATTCATTAAAGGCTTGCTTTAAATATTGTTGCTCTAAGAGAAAAAGCAAATAAAATCAAATTTTTATGTCCCAAAAGTACATGGGCTAGGAGGAAGCATCTAGCTGAAGATACAGAATCTGTAACAGATTTGGACTGAACAAAGCAATTTAATTATATGGGGGGTAAAGTAAAGAAATGAAATTTCCTAAAAATTAACAATTTTACCCAAATGAACTAAAGCTTATCTGAGGCCCTCCCAGGGGTTTTGGGGAACAGGGCATTTATTTTAGGGGAACAGGGGAACAAAGGCCAAATTTTGAGGGGAACAAAGACAATATTGGGGAACAGGGAACATAAGAAAACAAATTTTCGATTTTTGGGGGTCAGGGGAACAAGCCAATTTATTTCAGGGGAACAAGGGAACAGGTACCCCCCTGGGAGGGCCTCTTATCTGGCCTTCTGTCTATAACGAAAGATTAGCAATCACTCACCAACACCGGGTTAACCATGTCGAGGCTGCAGACTCAATCACTGTCTCCACAGTCTTCTATGTTCTATCTCGAAGGAAAATAGAGCTTCGAGATTCTCCTAGACTGTCCCTCGTGGTCTCCGATTTTGTTCAGCTAGATTCTATTTCGGTCCGTAAATCTGAACGGAGAGCTGGGTTTTTATACAAATATTTGTACATAGTCCTTCCATCACACGTAGAAGTCATATATCAAGACGATATACTGTTGCCGGTCGCGGTAACCGGTGACATTGACAGAAAATCTAGGCTTCCAGTCTTTCATATCTGCCGCCATCTTGATTCGCGATCAAAAGAAACACCGCCAAGCGTGTTTATGTTTAAGATAAAATCCGTATTGCTATATTAGGTGTTAGGGATATCTAATGGATACAAATTCAATGTTGCATGCCGTGTAGTTATCGTTTCCAAGTAAATTTTGAGAAAAAAGGAATAAATCAGGCACCCAAAACGGCACTATTTTTTAAGGCGTTGACATTGTAACCGCGTCGTGCTTAGTGTCATCGCAACAGCGCATACTTTAATTATGCATATGAAAATAATGAGCCGTTTCTCAAAATAAAGTGCGAAGAAAGATTAACAAAAATAAATAACAAAAAACAAATAAAGATTAAAATCAGTGGTGGTATGCAAGAAAAAGGATCTTATATGTGTGTCGAGTCGAGATAGAAGTTTCCAACCCTCGGAATGACCTTGCTGATCGGAACCTCGGCAAGCCTCGGTTCCGATCAGCAAGGTCATTCCTCGGGTTGGAATCTTCTATCTCGACTCGACACACATATAAGATCCTTATAGTGTTAAATCGTTAAACGTGTCGGGAGAAAATATTAATAAGTTGTATGTGAATAACAAAGGCGCATACTGGCCTGCACATCTGCGAAGTCTGATCAGCGCCTTTGTTATTCGCTCTCTGGGAAAGTATAATTGAATGAAAGACTTTTTGGATCGTCTATTTCAGTATCTGAGCAGTTGGATTATAGTTTGACATGGTCAGAAACCCCAAATACATATTTCTCACATGGAGCATATCTATCGTAAATCAGGATGATCTCTAAGACCCAGTTTAACCCCCTTAAATTGGTTCTTTATTTTGGGGCGTATGTCCTTATTATTCTAAATCAAAGAACATGTTTGGCGACAAAGTATGTTTAAAAATGTTTTATGTGAAAAACAATATACGTACAAAATCGTGACTGCCTTAACTCGGAAGATTGTTTCTTGTCTTTTTGAGCAAAAATTCGCATGCGCAGATCCAGAGGGAGGATAGGGGTCCGGACCAATCCCCTTGAAAATCACAAGTCATATGGGTTTCTATAGAAATTAGCATTTGGACCCCTGGAAAAAGATGCCTGCCCCCCTGAACAATGTTGGACCCCCTCTGAAACCTTGGAAAATTACACCCTCTGTAAAACTGTAAAATAAGTTGAAGACTAAATAAAATTAAGACGTTGTCAGAGCTGTTAACTGGCAGTCGGGCCTGACCCCCCCCCCCTCCCACCCCACTCCCATTGCAAAAATTCCTGGATCCACGCATGAATAAAAATTGAAGTGCCATAACTCACTAATTGTTATTTTTTAGAGCCATACGTTTGTAATTCTCTAACTAGTAAACCCTGTAGACACAAAATGCTACCATCTTGCTCCATAGATTTCATCCTGTGTCAGTAACCTATAGATAACTACTAGTTTTAAAGGAAGCATACAGATACTTTAATCGAGATATTGCGGCCAGTCTAAAACTATAAACCAGCTGTATTGCGGTCATTTTTCCAAATATGGGTCTGCCTCTATCAAGAACCCGATTCACTTGGCTTAATCAAGGGGCCTTTACTAATGTGTAAACACCAAGTAAAACATTAAATGCATATGCAATATTGATTTTAATCACTAAATTAGTTTACAGTGGTTTGGCGGGAGATTGTGTTATAATTCAAACAAGGTTAGCTTTTAAAAAAGCTTAGAACCATCGCATAGCGTATGAAAGTTACTAGACTAGAAAACATTTTAGTGTTTTAATTTTGCATTTGCTGAGACCACTCTTTTTCATTTTTCATGCATTTCAAACTCTGAGTATTTTTTGTTTTAGTTAACTATTTGTATGCACTAAGTTCTGAATAGGTGATCCATTGGAATCAATTAAAAAAGGAATATGCACATTCCAATAAAACTCTTATAGTGCAAACACTCCAGCCTCCCCAAGCAGACATTTTAGCAGTACATGTATGTAACCCTATTCCTAAATCTAATTAATGAGGATTGCGCATAAAACCTTGGGGCATATTGAAACAGATCCGTCTAAATCTGAGAATTACGTCACACTTTGCGGAGAATATCCAAAGGCCCCGTGTCTCCAGGGTTAATTGTTGTAAAAAAAAGCTTAGAACTATCGCATAGCGCATTATTGTAAATAGACAACACTTTTAACAGTTTTAATTTTGTATTTTCTTTAGCCACTATAATCACGCATTTCTTTAACTTGGGGACGTTTTTGAAGTACACACGGATTGAAGACAAAACCGGAAGTACTCCTCTGTGGGGAGTTTGATTTCGTCACGCCAAGAATATCCGAATTTGCTCCAGTGGGGAATTTGGGTTCCGGCTCAGAGGAGTAGATCTCTTTAGGACCTTTCGTTTTCACAAGCAAGCCGGTATCCAGGGAAACGTACTAACGTATATCACCATCACTGATACGATGGTTAATGATAGAGTCGACGGTTTTAAGTCACTTTTCATTGCAGAGATGGTCGTAATGCATTCTTTTGCTGTAGACTACAAGCAGGAACATTAGAACGTATATGCTTGGATATGAGCAAATAATGCGCAAAAGAGTATTAAATCACGAAACTATACAGGAATGTCAACAATATATTGATTTTCTATCAAAATCCTTTACAACATCTGATAAGCCAACTGTCCGCAAGTCACGTGATTATCTTCTGTGAAATTGTATAGTATATTAAAACCAACTTATAATTGGTCATTTTTCAAACTCATTATTTTGGACCAAACCCCTTATAAAATTGAAATGATTTTTTACCTATATATGTGCAATTTAATGGGCAAACGTTTAGCAGTGTTTTTGAACAGTTTTCTTTTACCTCAAAGTTTTTTGGGTTAAAATGCAAAAAATCGTCTTTTTTAAAGAAAAAGTGGTTTTAAGAGTAGTTTTTTTTATAAAATTGACGTTTAGGTGGCTACAAACTGGTCTGTCCGACTTGAAAAACACCAAACAATTGAAATTTTGTTTATGGTGGAGTTTTTACGCATTTTTAAAATGTTGCATTTTTCAAAATTTTTCGAGACCTTTGAAATTCACAAGTATTTCCTGGTAAAATTGTTAAATGCACTTAATTTTATTTAAACACTGTAGGCCAAACACTGTAGAACTTGATTAGAGCAATTTTGGTGAATAAAGTTTTAGGACTACTGTACACTTCCGGTTTCAATGTGAGAGTTTAAAAATCGATTTGGTATAATTATATTTTTTTTTTTTTTAAATTCTCAAAAAAGGAGGGTGACGTCTGGTGATAATGAATATTCGCTGAAAATTTCAGAACGGTATCGCTGATAATAAAGCGTACAGAGCAGTGCAAAGTCTCTATGTGAAGTGCAAGCTTAAAGCTAAATTTCAATGAAAAACCTGCTTAACGTGTTTGTCTTATGTTGCTGAGTAGCAAAAACGACTAGTCCGATGGAAACAAAACTTTTGCGGCTTATTCTTCTTATATCACGCTAGCCAGTAACATCTTTAAACAGACAAAAACGTTAATTTGTGTTGTGGTTTATATCGTAGAAAAATTGTGACTTTTTGAAATAAGGGTACCTTTTCTCTAACTTCGTCCGTGCGAGAAGCACACGTCATTTTTAAATGAAATAACTTGCAGAGTCTTGGCAAAGTATTGCTTCACTTAAAAAACATGAATTTCGTATACCCTCTGTTTCACTTTCTGAACTAGTCTAAAATGTATGGTGACCAATTAGAAGTTGATATTAGTATAGTTAGGTAACTGTAGATCATGTTCATGTAAACATTTTTTTATAAAATTCACCCAGTATGCTACAATATTGCTAACGGAATAAACCAGGAAGTAACTCAAAAACGACAGATTAGCATGCTGCTGAGTGCTCAAAAGCTGTATATAATCTGAAAAAGACGGATCTGTCAGAAATATAGAATACTTACGCTATTAGAAAACAGCATAGTCGGTTTTATTGAGTCTGTTCATGAGTACTTATGGAAAATGCAACAATTCTCACGTATGTTGGGCGTAAATTGATCTGTGTGAGATGTATAAATTGGTCATACAACATTATAACCAAAGGTATCTGTCACAATGATAAAATTACCATTGTTTATACAAAAAAATCAAACAAGTAAGAGCTTTTGAAAGCAATATCTCCTTAAATATCAATGCTGTCAGATTAAGCAGTCTAAAATTGGGTCAACTTTTATTTTGAAAGGTTAGTATATACTATAAGCGTAAAAAGAATAAGATTAGTAAATCAGAAAATAAAGCTTAAACATGAGAGAGAGAAAAAACAAGAAAAAAAGAAATGTTACTAAATGTTGAGGCGTCCTTTTGGTTAGAAATAGTAAGTGAGTATGATCAGGAAATACCATAATCACAAACCGCAGACAAACCCACGGCACTGCAAGGAAGAGCCACACAATCATCACGAGACACCAGGGAGACAAACTAAGCAAAGCAACCAGCTCCCTCTTCCCCATCAAGATGATTGCAAAACTAGAATGGACATAAAGTAACGTACAACAAAACATAGAACAATTACAGACTTCTACATTGGGAGTAACAATAAACAAAAAGTCAACCAAAACAGAACCTTCCCCTTAGAAAGCCACTCGGGGCTTAATTGCATTTTACTGGAACCAAATCTTCGCCCTAGGTTCTGCTGTTGTTGAAACTTTAACCTTTCCAAAAAACGGAGTAACATCCCACATCAAAGTCTTGTGATCATAGTAACAAGACATGCACGTTAAAGTTTATGAGCACTGAAAATAAAAGTAAAGTTGTCAGAATTTATCAGTTGGAACCCCACCCCCCCCCCCCCCTTGACGAAAATGTCTGGATCAGCGCATGTTTTGAATTTGAGGTTGATTTTTTTTTTGAAGAGTCTTGTATCTACACTACTGTAGTCATTTATATTAGTGCTGTAAAATAGTCCTAACAGCAAAGGGACTTATACATGTATGTGCACTACATAAAAATCTGACAGCCCTTGTGTTCTATATTATGGGACTTTACGCAGTATATACTCGTTTATGCAATGACTCCCTCCTACAATCCCCTCCTTCCTTTAAATAAATAGACAATCATGGCTTACTTATTTTTAGCCTGGTTCCCCTTTCTCTTTGGCCACATCCGCAGCTGTGGACGGAGAGGGAACTAAACTAGAGGTAAACGAGTTTCTATTTTAAATGCTTGCGGTCTGCCTAAGGGAGGCAAGCTAAAACAGGTAAACTGGACCTACTTAGAATCGAGCTTAAGTTTCTATCAAAGTTCCTGTGTAATATATGCACACACATGGGCACAGTTACAACTTTAGCAGATTGGAGAGAAAACAAATGTGGCCAATTAAGTTCTACCAGATTTATATGTTCCCTCTCATTTTTATTGCAGTCATTAAGTAATAAATATATACAAAGGGCTGTCCGCCTGTACGTGGAGACAATCCACGAGCTAAAGCGAGTGGGTTTACTTACGTGGATATAAACACGCATAGGTAGACACTCATGGTATGATTATTTTATACCACCTATATCAGTATAGACCGTGCACGCCATGAGATATTTTGTGGCAAAGGCGGGAAAGGGGTATAAGCATGTGCCTCTACTACACAGCCTTCTCTTATGAACAATTACAAATAAAATTTAGCACTCAAACTTTGACAATGGTGGCAGATCTCAGAAACTGTTATCTAAATCAGAATTATATTACCCATTGCATGTGCCCATGGGTGTTGCCTGCTCATGTTTGATATATGGAGATTTTATCACAACCTGATCTGATGCTATATAAATTTGTAAACAACACTGTGATAGCCCATGTCCGCGAAAATCACGTTTGTAACTATTTTTTGCTGGGGGTAGTGTTAGTTAAAGATGCAGTTTGTTTCTTTGGAAAGTTATATTAGTGGTTGGTGACGTTGCCTGAATGCACAATTGACCCATAAAAGCATATACCACAACGACATTTACCTAGTTGATTTGAACTTCTTGGTTGCTAGGCAACTATATACAATTACAGTTTTGCCTCACTTTAAACTTTAATTATAAAATAGTATATTTTGAACACTTAAATACTGAGCCATTATGATCAATCTGCGTATTAAATAGACATATGTTTCGATAAATCTATTCTATAGTCTACTTAACGCATAGAAAATAATAACTTTCAATAAATGCTATATACCAAATATAATGCACTATTTGTACAACCCATTTTTTTACGAAAATATTTCTTGCAAAGCCGGTGATTTGTCACAATCATAACCCTGCTTACACCATAGTCGCAAGCTAAACCATTATCTATAGCGTTCAAAATCAACATACATAATGTTTTTATTTATTTATATAAAAAGTTTTAGAGAGGAATTTGTAATATCTTAGAAATTTGGGCATGTATACCACATATAGTATCCCATCCACGTCCCGTTACCTTGTGTTCTGTAGTTGTCCAGCAACCATTGCGATTGCAACATGGAAAATATTTGGACAGGTGATTCAATTTCCTATATTCCAAATAACATATGAAGATTATTGAAACACATCCTAGAGAAATAGGTTTTGTTTTATGGGGTCATTGTCAGAACTTATTGGATGACCCTCGTATGCGTTACTATAAAGATTTCCATAGGATTCAACGCACTGAGCCAATCCCTTTGGGCACAAGATAACTTGCGATAACATCGTTTTTCTTCAAATTAAACAACAGTTTTCAGTTGTAATTGAAATCCAGTGAGCTCCAGTTTTGTATGCAAATCAGTCGCTAGACGTTCCCATGGAGGCCGGCTGGTTGGAAAATTCAATATTTTTATATAGGTGATTATTGTGCCCAGAACTTTCCATATCAGTTACAAACAATTTCAAACGAATATTGGAGGTTGAAAATGTGTTCCTCAAACACATTTCATGGCCATGATCTTTTGAAATAATGGAAAAATAAACTGGATTTTGGTGGAATTTCGAAAATGTGGCATTTTGCAATTTTCTGACCAACAGACATCCATGGGACTGTCTAGTGGTTGATTTGCATAAAAAAGTTCTATAACCCACTGCATTTTCAATTATCACTGAAATGTATATTCTATTTGAAGAAAAACGTTAAAAGTTACTGAGTGCCAATTCGAAAGGAATGAGTGGAAATCTTTATGCTGATGCTTATCAAATTTTGAGTAGTATATTTGTGCTCAGACCGCATAATGAGCATAGCAAGAGTTTTTTTTTTGTAAAGGGCTTCTGACAGATATGGCACCGAGGTTATAAAACTTGAGTACAGTCTCAAACTCAAAATAAAGCACAATGATTGGCTTATTGAGGACACATGTCCGCAAGCAGCCAATCAATTCGCTTTATTTTGAGTTTGAGAATGAACTCAAGTTTAATAACCTAGGGGCATGGTTACTGCTCACTTCTCTCCATCCCACTAGGGATGGGAGCCAGACAAGCTATTTGAGCAATAGTGCTTTTATCCACCGTTGATCTCTAGTATATACCTGACGTCACTATAGTAGCGACTATCGATTTTCGAATCGAATTATAGTTACTATAGTAGGAACTTATGTTCGATTCAAAATGGACCCTGGTTATTATACAGGGTACTGATTACCTGTTTTCACTAATTGACCATATGTGAATCCGGGACCAGCAATTTTTGTAGATATAGTGATAAGTAAATTAAATTTTCAATTTTTAAAGGTTGTCATAGTCTTTACCAAACCAGAAAAATGGTGGACGAGCAAAAATTCAGAAACATGGTGACCAACCAATTCATGGAGAATGTGGAATATATGCGGGAGAAATATTCGTTTCTTACTGTGTTTAGTAAGTCTGCCTCAACCCTGGCTTTAGGATCCACATACCGTTGTTGTAGCTGTGCGCATGATCATGAATATTTGGAGTACATCCTTGATACAGGTGAGGTGAATGAGAAGTTGTACGATAAAATAGTGAAAAGTTTAGCTATAGGAAAGTGTCATCATGCGGATGCAGTTTCTAAAGAACAGCTAGTCTCCACGTCTATTACAGGACTACATATTGCTGCAGCAGTTGGAACAGAAAGGGCAGTTAAGGAAAACCTAGAGAGATGTTGTAGATATATGACTGATTTTGGAATTTTCAATCTGCATCCATTTGATACTGCAATGGTGAAAAAACAAACTAATATTTGTAATTTGTTTGTAAATTATTGGCTCAGTCATGGCGCTGGATATTTATATTCTCCACATATGGCGACGGTAAATGGTAAATATTTGCATACTCAGGAAGTTAGTCGTCTTGAATTTTGTGTAAGACAAGCAAATAATCAGCTACTACAAACAATAACTACCAAATTGTCTAAAACCTCTTGCTTTGGAGAAAAGGGTTTTAGAAATATTCAATGTATACTAACTCCATCAACCCCTAATAGGGGCTTGGCGCATGCTTTACAGCTCACTATGAAATATCAATTAGTGCCACTACAACACACTCTAGTACAGTATATGAAGCTCCTTAGTAAATATGACATACTGACTAAGGAAATCAGAAATGACTGTCTTTTGTCAGCATTAATGTATAATAACCGCAGACTTCTTGAAAAAATGTTGAAATTTTTAGACTTAAACGGATCGAATGAGAACAAATTCATAAGCCAGTGTTGTATGGTACTGCAGAAAAGAGAAAATTGTAGAAAATTGCTCCATCATCGCCGCGTTATTCGACCAGTAAGTATGTCAAAAGAGGAACATATTTAGACTATTTTTACCTTGTTTGGCATATTCTACAATGATTTCAAAAATGAGCTCAATAGCTTGTTAGAATCTGCACCAGGTATTCAACAAGGGTTCATAAAAGTATCCCTCCTAAATCAGATACCTTCGTTTAGGTTTTATGATCATGACATTTTTGTAGCCCATATAGTACTGTCTATCATAGAACTAGGTAAAACTGAAACTTTGATACATGATGCTAAGTTCATTGTCCCACAGCTCAGAGAAATGCTGTTAAACTATTCAAGGTATAGTTTGCGCATCAGACACGCTGTAGAATTACTTATACATGAAAATGTTGAAATTGACACTGAGAAAGTAATTATGAGAGATGATAGTAACTTTCCTCTTGGTCTGAGAAGAGGGAGATTATATCACTATATTACTGATGTAGAACAACATGGGGTGTATGGTCACAACGGTGAAGACTTGGTGTTGAACTATCTCTGTACATTCCTGCTAGAATGTGGGTATGAAGTTCCAAGGCGCTGTTTGTTTGATATTCTTACGAAAAAATCTGATAAGGAATATATATTAGCAGAACAAGCATATATCAACAACTATCTAGACACTCCAAGATCACTACTGGTATGCTGTAGGAACTCCCTACGAAAACATTTTAGAGGAAGATATATTCACAGATTTGTAAAAGTTTCAGGATGCCCACAGAAAATCAAAGACATTATTCTTTTGAAATATTTGCTACGCTGCATCAGAGAATAATCTACAACCTGTATTGAGCAGCCACTTCAAAAAGGCCAAGGTTGGTTTCAATACCAATTATCACTTCAGCTAACATATGTCTTAAGACCCCTTTTTTTGTCTATTTTAAGTGGCAACATGTGACAGGTACTACTGTAAGGCAAAATTAACAAGCTATTAAGATTTTATACTAATCACATATATGGTTAGCAAAATTTTAAGCATTTGTGCCCGATCTATCTAGTAGTGCTAGTGTTCTGAATTTAGGCTAGGCCCCCATGTTATACTTTTATTTTCAATCTCAATCAACTGAGTGCATGTGCAGTTCAAGAAAAATACAGTCTATCATTGAACAAGGTAACATTGAAACATTGATACTTGATGCTAAGATAATTGTCAATTAAGCTCCAAGAAATGTTGAATAAATATTCAAAATATAATTTGCGCCACAGAGAAGCTGTAGAAATACTTTTAAATGAAAATGTTGATATTGACACTGAGAAAGTCATTGAGCGTGACCGGAAGTTTTCTCTGGATCTGCGAATAGGAAGATTTTATCAGTGCATTGCTGATGCTAGGGAGCATGGGATGTATGGTCACAACGATGAAGATTTGGTGTTGAACTATCTCTGTCCATTCCTGCTAGAATGTGGGTATGACGTTCCAAGGCGCTGTTTGCTTGATATTCTTCATAAAGCATCTGATAAGAAATCTAAATCTGCAGACCATGCATATATCAAAAACTATCCAGACAAACCAAATTCCGCAGAAATTGCATATATCAAAAACTATCTAGACACTCCAAGATTTCTACTGGCATACTGTCGGAACTCCTTGCGGAAACATTTTAGAGGGAGATGTTTATACAAATTTGTGGAAGTTTCAGGATGCCCACAGAAAATCAAAGACATTATTCTTTTGAAATATTTGCTACTCAGCATTAGAGAAATAAAGTAAAACCTGCTAGAATAGCCACCTAAAAGAAGACCAAAATTGGTAAAACCTGCTTGAGTAGCCGCCTTATCGAAGACTAAATATGGTGTTCAATATGGTTATTCTTTAAGAGAGGTTAAAAACATTGCAAAATGCACCCTTCGTGCATTCTACAAAAATAGTGAGTATGATTAGGAAATACCACAATCACAGACTGTAGACAAACCCATGCCACCGCGAGGAAGAGCTACACAACAATCACAAGGCACGAGGAAGACAAACTAAACAAAGCAGCCAGCTCTCTCTTCCCCATCAAGATGATTGCAAAACTAGATTGGACTTTAAGTAGTAACTAATCTTTGTCTTTGATTCTGCTGTTGTTGAAGTACAAGAAATGTTAGCTCCCATGAGGGCCTTCTAACTATTGCAATGTATCATCGTGGAGAATCAAATTAATGCACTATCATGAAACAAAGAGAAGGGCTCATGACTCACAGATAGTCAGAGCTAAAGAAAACGTTTCGACCATCAAACTAACGGATGTCTTTAAGACCTTTGTTTTGTATGTTTTTGAGTTGCCGTATACGACAGATACTATTGTGATTCCAGGCTTAACGTGACCCCCGTTTTTGCCGTTTATTCCTTAATGGTTATTCTAATTATAAAACAAATTACAGAAATGAATTTAGACATATACCGCGTAATTAGAAATATTTTTCTCGGTTATGTATAAGCTTTTATATAGGCTGGAATTAGATGGAATTTCTGCGTGTTTTTGTTCCTCCACTTTGAATCAGTCCCCATGTGTACCTTATCGATATATAAATAAACTGCCGATCAGTAGTTTAAAATTCGTGCTTTATGCTTACGATTACTAATATAGAGGCGCAAATGGGTATTTATCTCAAGGAAAATGACTAAGTTATTCTGAATTGCAGCGCATTTGGGCCTAGCTCAAAATAAGAGATGATTACAAAAATAAGTTTTAGTTACGCGGTATACATCTACATCCACATGCTAAACGGCGATCGTATTAGTAAGGATTAAAGTCGTTAAATAAAAGAAAAACGGGGATCACTCTAAACCTGGTTTTTGCTACTGAACACATACATATGCGTAGTCACTCTTTCTAAAGCATTCGAGCACATCTATCTAGTAGTGCTAGTGTTCTGAAATGAGGCCAGGTCCCAAGGGTGGAATTTTTCATGTTCATAAATGATAAAATGCCAACATTTTAGCATTTATTATCATGTAAAATACATTGCGACAAGCAAAGGCTCAGACCATCCTGCGCATACGCGCAGTTTGATCAGAGCCTTTGCTAGCCCCTTGAATATTCTATGACTGTTAAACTACTGACTGAACATCATTTGGAGCATCTAGGCTTTAAAGGAGGCTGCCCAGGCTCGCCCGAGTCTACAGTTGTCAAAATTCATGTTGTTGAAAATCACATGTCGCAGCTCAGTTGTAGAAAAACTGTGCAGATCAAAATCAACTGGCTTTAAGCGGCCAGATTATGTTGATCTATACAGTTTAACAGCCAACGTATATCTGCTAGGCTATACAAAAATGACATAGTTGAGCCGTGACACGTGATTTCCAACAATGTGGCATTTTAACAAGTGTAGACTCAGACGAGCCTGTGCAGCTTCCTTTTAGACTTAGAAACTCCAATGATGTTGGGCCAGTAGCTTAACAGTCAAAGAATATTTAAGCGACTATCAAAGGCTCTGATCAGACTGCGCATATGCGCAGGCTGGTCTGAGCATTCGCTTGTCGCACGTACCACATTGTTGGAAATCTCATGTCGCGTGTCAGTTAGTGTTATCTTCCAAAGATTGACAAAAAGTCTGGTCGCCAATTATTGCAACCAGTATTATATTAAACAATATAAAAGTATATTTTCTGATTCAAACTTTAACCAGTATATTTCTTTCTCTATTCCAAACTTCTACCAACGTTTCTTAAGATATGTTTCATCAGAGCATACCACAGAGGCTGAAAACTTTGGCTAAAATAAAATAGGCGTGTATTAATCTAGCTTACACTCGTTCTTCAGTAGGCTAAATGAAGTTAATTGTTGTTTCGTTTTTATCTTGTTCAATTAAAACAACAGTAACACACATCATATAATTTGGTGTTCAATCCTTGGATATGTCAGAAAAAACTATATACACTATATGGGTCATTATCAAAAAATTGAGGAATCTGTGATTTGCTGATTTTCTCACATCCTCGACCTCCTCTCTGTTGCTTTTCTGTCAATGATACTTAATGACGTCATGTGCCGCAAAAATACTATACTTTGTCAGGTTCTGGACGATGATATTTGAAAACTGTAGCTGACGAAATTACACTTTATCCGAATTTGCATGTGTCCCAATTTGCTGGTGGTTTGTTTCCATTACCGTTAATTGCTACAAAAACAAATATTTAGTTGCTTATTATTTAATTGGTTAATACATTTGGCTGTATAGAAGTAAAATCTATAAGGTATGCCAGTAATTAAAAACTATTTCAGAGCGATATCATCGTGTTTACGTCTGTCCCTTGAGAACCTGCCAGTGCAGTTGCAGTTATAGAAAATGGGGTTTGGGTGGAGCAACCCATTATTCTGAAAGTTTAAAAATGACGATAGTTCGTTGACAACGACCCCTGGAGGGGACACATAAGATCACTCTTTGACTTATTTACATCCTACAGATTTTATGTCACACAAGTGTGTCAAAAATTGAGTGTCAAGTGCAATCACGAATATACTGACACGTTTCTGGATGCAGTGTGCATTTCCACGGCTACGTTTCAATTTATGTTAAGGGCAGGTTGAAACAGACATATGATTTGGCTAACTTCGAAGAAATCCTTTCTTTCAAGAATCTTATAAATGTGTGAATGTCAGTGCTGTCACGGTCAGTGCAATCACGTTCCCTATTGTGACTGCACTGACATGTTGTGTGACAGCACTGACCATTACTCACTTTGAGTTCAAAACTGTAAGTACTATTACTAATATTAATGATTAAGTAGAATTATCAATGCCCCCCTTCCCTGCCTGTTTCTTCGGGGCAACTGAGGCGCTTGACAAGATGGCCACGACAATAACATTGTGGCGAAAATAGGTACATCTTGGCCTATTTTAAAGCATGGTTAAATTTTATCTGTAGGGGAAATGTGTTTAAATCATTCATCAAAGAGAGTTTTTGAGTCTTGCATAGCTAGGTGACAAGTGATTTTTGTTGGCATCGAAAGAAATGTACCAATCCGTTCGTCTGCCTCTGCCATTTGGCTAATATACGCTTATATAAGCATTCAAATACGATACACCATGATCAGGTGTCAGTTGAGCGTTTTTAGTGTTATTGGTTCTCTGGTTACTTTCCTTCTAGCCAGCCAGATTTGAGATGTTTGATAGCTGCAGAAAGTGGTTAAGTCAGAAAAGATGTGATATATGTGTGCTTGTCAATATGCCAGTGTACAGTTACCAGCCAAACAAATCTCCAAACCATACTACTGTAACAGATTCAAGTTTACCATACTTTTTCATTTTCCAGTCGACTGACTAAAGTATATCCCCTCCACCTCCGTGCCTCCGTCCACTAGGACACTGTGAAGTGAACTAATTATTTTTCCCATATACCCAATTGGTGAAACCCTAGTATTTGACGGTTTATACTGTGTCTCACAACACTTGTGGGGCATCACCACTGCTTCTTTACATTCAGAAAATGTTGACTAATAGAGATATGGTAATCTTTCAAGAATGGGACTTTTTATGCCCTCAAAGGAACTTTGGGAGACATATAATAATCACATTGTCAGCACTTGGTGTCAGGTGCATATCTCCTATATTATTTGAGGCAGGAATTCCAATTTAGTATGTGGATGTATAGTGTCGCGTACATTGTGACCTTGGCCTTGACCTCTGACCTAGCTTTTAGAATAATCGTGTCCAGAGCAAATCTCTTAGTATTCCCAAATTTGGTATGTGCATGCAGCTTGGGATGACAAAGTCGCGTACCATCCTTGGGTCACTGTGACCTTGACCTCTGACATAATTTCAACAATTGGCATTGAGTCTGGTGCATATCTCCTATATTATTTGAGGCAGGAATTCCAATTTAGTATGTGGATGCATAGTGTTGCGTACATTGTGACCTTGGCCTTGACCTCTGACTTAGCTTTTAGAATAATCGTGTCCGGAGCAAATCTCTTAGTATTCCCAAATTTGGTATGTGCATGCAGCTTGGGATGACTAAAGTCACGTACCATCCTTGGCTCACTGTGATCTTGACCTCTAATCTAATTTCTAGAATTGGCATTGAGTCTGGTGCATATTTCCTATATTATTGGAGGCAGGAATTCCAATTTGGTATGTGGATGTATAGTGTCGCGTACATCGTGACCTTGGCCTTGACCTCTGACCTAGTTTTTAGAATAATTGTGTCAGGAGCAAATCTCTTAGTATTCCCAAATTTGGTATGTGCATGCAGCTTTGGATGACAAAGTCGCGTACCATCTTTGGGTCACTGTGACCTTGACCTCTGACCTAATTTCTAGATTGGCATTGAGTCTGGTGAAATATCTCCTATATTCATTGTTTAAAAATTTGGTGTATGAATGCAACTTGGGATGGCAGAGTGTTACTTACCATTTATGGGTCACTGTGATCTTGACCTCTGACCTAGTTTTTAGAATAGTCGTGTCCAGAACATATCTAGTTTATTTTTTTAGATAAGAATCCTAAATTTTGGTATGGGGGTGCATATTGGGATTGCGAAGTGTCGCATTTTTGGGTCACTGTGACCCTGACCTCGACCTCAGATCCTTCTTTTAGAATAATCGTGTCCGAAGCATATCTCTCATATAATTTGAGGTAGGAATCTCAAATTTGTCGTCTGCATGTATAATGGGATGATAAAGTATCACATACCAACATTGGGTCACTGTGACCATGACCTTGACCTATGACCTAGTTTATAGAATTGGCATTGAGTCTGGTGCATATCTCCTATATTCTTTGAGATAGGAATTCCAAATTTGTTGTGTGAATGCATCTTTGGATGGCGGATTTTCACGTACCATTTACTGGTCACAGTGACCTTGACCTCTTACCTAGTTTTTAGAACAATAATGTCCGGTATTATTTTAGAGAGGAATTCCAAATTTGATGTGTTTGTGTGTGTGCATCTTGGGATCGTGGAGTGTCGTGTTCTATTTACGGGTTATTGTGACCTTAAACTTGACCTTTGACCTAGTTTTTAAAATAATCATTTCTGAAGCATATCTCTAATATTATTTGTGGTAAGAATCTCAAATTTGGTGGGGGAATGCATCTTGGGATGGAAGAGAGTCCCGTCCTATTTTTGGGTCACTGTGACCTTGACCTCTGACCTAGTTTCTAGAATTTGCATCCTGTCTGGTGCATATCATCCACATTTTTTGAAGTAGGAATCCCAAATTTGGTGTATGGATGCATCTTTGGACGGTTATATGTCGTGTACCAATTTTTGGACACTGTAACCTTGACCTCTTACCTAGTTTTTAGATTAATCGTGTCCAATCAAATCTCATATATTGTTTTAGCTAGGAATCCTAAATTTGGTGTGTGGTTGCTTCTTGGGATGGCAGAGTGTCATTTACGAAGTTTTGGGTCACTGTGACTTTTTTTCTAGAATTATCGTGTCAGGAGCATATCTTATATTATTTTAGGTAGGAATCCAAAATTATGTGTATGGATGCATCTTTGGATAGTGATATGTCGCGGACCATTTTAGGTCACTGTGACCTTGACCTATTACCTAGTTTCTAGAATAAAAGTGTCTGGCGCATATAGCGTATATTATTTGAGGTAGGAACCCCAAATTTGGTGTGTGTATTTCTCTTAGGATCGCGGAGTGGTGCATACCATTTTGGGTCACTTTGACCTTGACATTGACTTCTGACCTCATTTCTAGATTTTTTGTATCTAATCCTTTATATGAAATAACTAAGCCTCAAGTGTGTCATATGCTAGACCAATTCTGCATTCGTCATGTTACGGTGACATTTCTCTTTTTGATTTTGCTTTAGACTATTACTATAAAAATTGTGTCACTACATGAGCTCAAAATGCCTATTGAGTGTATTTTTTGCTTTATTGGTACCAAACATTGCATAACAATCATTGTGTCGCGCAAAAGTTGTGACTTTTCGCTCTGCCTTTAAGAAAATTATTCCTAATAATAATACCCCTACTTTTCAAGAAGCGGGTGGGGTAACTCAATCCCTCATATTTTGTTGATGGCATAATAAATTTTCATGGTATCGCTTTATCCATCACCGAATTGATAGATTTTTAGTCCCAAGGTGTTTTTACGTTTTGTTTGTTTCTATTTTCAATTGAAAAGAACCAGAAAGTCAACTCATTGCTTAACTCGTTTTGACCCATGGGATGATTTTAAGAGTTATCTTTCCTTTGTTATGGTTTACACAATTTCTTTTGGTTTCAATACAAAGAGCATAAAGTGTGTAAATAACGTGTATGACGAAAATACCAACTAATGGCATTTTTAAACTACCGTCGGTTATATATTTTCAAAATATGTGCAATGTGACATGCGATTTTAGTCGTAAAAATACTGAGGCGAATTCTTTGCTTTCTAAACGGTTTTGGTAATGGCAATCCGCTATTTAGCTACATGAAACATCCAACTCAGTCATCAATTGTATAATTACTGGACCAGATTGTGGTCTACCAAATTGTACAACATAATAACAAAAATTTGCCTAATTTCACGAACTATTGTTAATGTTCTGCACACCTTTCAAAAGGTAAAACGTTATATTTTCCACTGAAATTTTGCGTTTTCTAGTATACATTCAGTACATGTACTTTCAATACTTATGAAATTTAAGCCATAACATAGAGAAAATGTAGCTCTTTAAAATGATACCAAAATGCTAGGGTTTTTATAAATCGGTTACTGAAATAAAAGACCATGCTGCCAACTTTCCAAATGACCCTCGTACGTCCTGGTAAGTGTTCATTTCCGAAAACGGAAATCATTCTCGATGGCACCATTGAGACTGCATAAATGTACGGACTGATCTTAGTTTCAACTGCGTATCATGCTATTTTATGAAATTTATGTTGTTGTTATTTATTCAATTCTATTATTTCGCAAGTTGGAGCACATTATGTCAGTGCAGTCACAAATGTGTCATTACAGTCACAGTCATGTCAGTGCAGTCACGTTCAAGCACAATTCAAATTGTGTAGAGTCCATCGTTATAATCTACTTACTTTTTATATCTGACTATGCAATAATGAAATACTAAACTTTTGACAGAAATCATTTCGAATATAAATCTATACAATTTTGTACATAAAAACGCCACACTTTGAAAACACAATTTTTTCGTGTAAGTTTACTTTAAACAATTCTCTCTCCCACAGAATACAACGAAATTGCATAAAACTCGAGTCTTCTAGGGTTTATGATCAGTGTTGTAGATCACCTCATGAAGATAATGAACATCTCATCAGAGACTGATTTTATGATAAAAAGTTTGTTCGTGACTGCACTGACAATTTAGCTAGAATAGCAGGCATACAATTATTAACTGACCCATTATTCGTCGAGTTAAACTTCGCATATTTTCAATATTAGTTCCCCCGTGTATGTTTAATATAATGTTGCAGGAAGATTGAAAATCTTGACACTTTTTTATGATTTAGTCTTTCTGGATTCCTCCATTTTTTGATAATGACCCGTATACACTCTAATAAATATCCCAACGCTACCATCAAATAGCTCTGAACAGCTAAAATATGTGCAAAAATGTTAGGGGTAATTAAATCATTAATTTTATAAATCACGAAAGTTTCAAACTTATCTGTTGCATAATGGGTGCAAGTAAAATCAAAAGTCACAAGAATATTCAAAATGGTTACTGTTAATGATTGCAACGATGAAGAAATACCTTCTCAACTTTTCTTTCAAATAGAATTAGCTTTCTATATAACATAATCCAGCTAGAGAACCATTTTACTCAAATGGTGGAGTCATTGCGTGTTTTCAGTCAACGAGTGCATACGCGTATCTGGTTGTCTAAACGGTAATATTGTTGTATTTTTTGGAATTTAGCTTACCCTTTTTCTCAAGGGAAACAGTTTTCTAGGAATCTCCGTCCTGGGCCCAGAATTACAAAGCCTCGTAGGAGTTAGGCAGGACTTGGGTTTAGTTTTGATATTTCAACATGGTATATTAAATGCAAAATAAATTGCCTGGATTGATGCGGTATTTGTGGTCAAAGATATCATTGTGATCTTCAGAAAAGTTAAATCTATTTTGATTTTAATGAGTGTTAAACGTTATTTTTTCGCATCCTGAAAAATCGATGCTTAACTTGGGTCTTCCTTGACTCTAGTGGGGGCATTGTAATTCCGGGCCCTGGTCATTATCTTCATATCTGTGTGCGTGCATGGTTGTGTCAGCATTGCTAATTTGTTAAATACTTAAAAAAAAAAACGCGTTATTTGCACTACTGGGGCAACGTACGGTAACGCACACTGGTTCTTTTATTTACTGCTTCAACATGGGGTGACTGCTCTTTTT
Organism: Loripinus fragilis; assembly: GCA_964019695.1. Taxonomy (NCBI): domain Eukaryota; kingdom Metazoa; phylum Mollusca; class Bivalvia; order Lucinida; family Lucinidae; genus Loripinus; species Loripinus fragilis. The sequence continues at coordinate 105,555,708 of OZ026514.1, read as the reverse complement.
TTCCTACACTTTCTCTTGTTTGTATTTGTCTGTTTGTCTACCATCTGTTTGTCTGTGTGTGTGTCTGTGTGTGTGTGTGTCTCTCTCTCTCTCTCTACCTGCCTGTCTGTCTGTCTATGTGTCTGTCTGTCTATGTGTCTGTCTGTCTATGTGTCTCTGTGTTGGTCTGTCTGTCTGTGCGAGTGTCTGTCTGTATGGCTTTATGTATTATGTATATATGTATGTTGTCTTTATTGTCATAAATGTCTGTAAATTGTTACATGTAAGGAGACCAACTAGTAGCCCCAGGGCTGTTTGGAATCCTAATAAATAAATAAATCATTAAATTAAATTAAAACGGTTTTCACATCGAAATTTTATGCAGGCGTTTTGAGGTGAAATCGAGATTATTGAAACGCGATATTCGTTCCCTTTCTCGGCGAAAAAATGGCCGCCGATCGTGAAGAAAATGTTAAATTGTTGTTGTTGTTGTTGTTGTTGTTGTTGCTGTTGCTTTTTACCAACACTGTACAAATATTATCAAAATCTACACGCACACAATTAAGCTATTGGGTCACTGTATAGGCGCCAACTTTAATATTCGGTCTTGCTATTTCATCTGCTCATGAAATATGACAGGTGACCCAATAGCTCATTAATACACCTTTCTCGTGATGACTGGACAACAAAATGTTGTAATGTTGAAGCGTTGTAAAAAATGGGAAAAAATTACAGTTCGCAGTTGTATTACAATAAACGGGCGCCATTTTCACTGTATAGTTTGCTGGCGCTTTATGGGTTGCTATATCGATCCATGTATTTTTTTTCAATACGTGTGTTATACAATGTACAGGTAAATTGCGATCAATTGTGAAATACATTGTAAATGAAGGACAGTTCTCCACTGTTTAACCCGAAACCGTGTGTAGTTTCGAGGAGCTATAAACTGTAAGTAAATGTTGTGTTTTCTTCTTTCTTTTTTTCATTGTTAACCCTTAAAGCGCCACCTACAGTTTGCAGCAGACGACAATTTAAAAATTTGCCGCCTTTTCCAAAATAACAAATAAGGCATGCTATTTCATGAGAATCGTCTGCTGGCAGACGATTCTCTTGTAATATCACACCTTATTTTTGTCGAAAAATGGAAAAGATGTCACGAAATTTGTCGTCTGCTGCAGTCGTGATTGGCGCATTAAGGGTTAAGAGAGATTTTTTTCTTTGATTCTTTACTACTCAATAAACAGAGGACAGAGCTATAATAGAACTTTATGCTCTCTGTAAAGGCGGTAACTTTAATACTCATATCTGGGCGTGGTTCGGCTATTTCATCTATTAAACAAGGGAAATCAGGTTCTATTTATTAGATAAGTTGTTCGGGCCGCGCAAACGTATGTGCATTTCATGAAAATCCTAACCGTATACACACTGAACTCACATTTACTTACCCTTAACGCGTATACTCACAAAATGTATGTTTTTTGTCGTCCACTAGAATATTGAAGCCTCATAGACAAACAGTGTGGACCCAGATCAGACTGCTCCTGTAGGAGCAGTCTCATCTGGGTACACAATGTTTGCCTCTATGCTTACTTAAAGTAGACATTTTCAGATGCAGTTATTTTGCTGGCGTTTTAAGGACTAAATAATGTGTTTTGCGTTTATACTGAGGTAATGGCGCAAGATGATACAGTTACTTTTGAATAATTCAGCTTTTACTTATGTCTAAGGTTGACCAGTCCTAATTATGCATTTATGGGGTGCCGCCATTACAGTACCCCAAAAGCCATATAATTTATTATGTTCAAATTTTAGTGTTAAAATTTGACATTGTATACCTATCACCTATTACAACAAAAGAGTGGTATAGGAGACTGAGTAACCGGTAGCCTAAATTCATTATCAAGGATCATTTTCTTGGAAAACACACACTAAAACAACCAACCAGCTAATGAACATATTTTCTTCTTTTTAGCAAAAAGTTAAGCATTATATATATTTTTTGTCTGTCTGCTTGCATTCATTCATGTTTGTCTGTTTGTTTTTCTTTCTTTCTTTAGATACTGGCTCGATCTCACTAAGCTGTGTGTCTATCGACATTTTAAATCCAATGTTTTATAGAACTTTCATAGATTTTGAGAGCGAGTTTGTGAAAAATGATATCAGTTTTTCAGTAATGTAGGGATGGGTCTTCCTGGCTAAGCTTAGCAAAAGATAAAGTGTCCGGCTCAAGGACACAGCACAGTCGAAACCACAACTCATAGGTCACGAGTCTATTCATCTATACTTCGTACAGGTACGAGATGTTGGGCGGCATTCAGCTAAGTTCAACGCTTCGATGAAAACATTTTCTGGACTTCGCCACCTATATTTGGGCCAAAATACTTTTCCATATTCACAGTAGATAATCACCTGACTTGCGGACAGTTGGCTTATCTGATGTTGCAAAGGATTTCGATGGAAAATTAATATATTTTTGACATTTTCAAGGCGAGTGACCGCTATATTTTGTGTTTTCTGCATGCATGCGTATAATGAAATTTCCAAAACGACGAACGTTCTTTAAGAACGTGTGATATGAAAAATGTTTGTACCAAAGTGGAGATGTGAGAATCTTACAGACGGTTCATAAAACATCAAAACGTAGCAGATTATCATCAGCAACTTGGTAATATAATCCAAATTGCATCAAACGTTTGTTGTTTATTTGCGAAATAATGCAAAACCAATGGGTTGTTTTCAAAAATATGTGAAAAAAATCAATGTCCCTTCAATAAACGCGAACGTTTGGGCCAAATCTTCCAAAAAGGGTGTTTTAACTCTAATCGTTGCCTCTTGACAGACCGCAATATCGATTCTGTACCCTATCAAGTGCTGCTAAAGTTCATGTTTTGGCTGACTGCAATACTGCACCAGGTGTGGGACTAAGTCTTGCTGGTCAGCTGTTTACCGAATCGTGTATGAGAAAGGGTACTTTTTCAAGCTACGCTGTGCGCATCGCTGTCATCGTTTAAGATAGAAAATAAAAGTAATAATTTTAGTAGGAAAATGTTTGTTTTTTGATAAATTTACTCGTACATGTATGCTGTGATTTGGAAGTTATATCACAAATCCATCACTATTTTTTGATATTTTAAAATAGATTTTTTGTTATCATTAAATCGTTTCGGCATTTTAGTTTTTAAGAAAAATGATAGATCCCGCAATATTCATGCACATGCGCTTTCATTCTTAATGGCGAGCAAAGCTAATCGCCAGAGCTTTCGCTGCTCGCTTAAATGGCACACAAATCACCATCTGAGCCAGCACATGAGATTTAGATACTGTTTCAAAGGCTCAGATTGTGCAGTTGTGACTCGCCAGGTGTATTGGCTGGCCGCATACGTGGCACTCAAATCGCCATTTGAGCCAGCGCACGGGATTTTGTAAATGTGTCGTATTGTCGATGTCGAGTGCTGAAGGCTCAGGCGAGCAGACTCGACAGAGCCTTCGCTCCTCGCATAAATGGCATGTAAATTGCCAGCACGATATTTTTGTGACGTTATTACATTTTCCAGTGGCGAACGCTCAGGCGACTCTATGCAAATGTGCAGATTTGTCAGATTCTTCGCTGCTCTCATGAATTGAACTTCTGCTCTCATCAAAGGCACCCAACCACCATTTGAGCAAGAAAATGAGATTTTAGTACCCTGGCGAATCTGCACATTTCCGCAGGCTCCACTGAGCCTTCGTTACAGAACCAAAAGTCTGGTGTACAGGCGATTTGTGGCATTTATACGGGCAAACTCGCCTGAGCTTTCGTCACAAATCTCATGTGCTGGCTCTAATGGCGATTTGGGTGACATTTTTAAAATAGGGTACGAGCAGCGAAGACTCTGGCGATTCTGTGCATTTGCAAAGGCTCGCCGGAGCCTTCTTCACACTACCAAAATCTCATTTGCTGCCTCACATTGCGATTTGTGTGCCATTATTTAGAGCAGCGAAGGCTCTGGGTTTGCCATCGGTGCGTTGTAGCAATGCTTCAAATAATGTTCTCAGTGCATTGTAATAAAAACCCTTGATAGAACCATGAGACAAGTTAGAAAGCGGCCCTGACCCAATATTGTTGTGTCCGAGGAAGCGGTGATCGCTTTTTAAACGTTAGGTTTCATGGGAATATGACAATAGTTATGCTTATAGACATGCACATTTTCCCTTAATTTAGGCGGTCACAATATTTAAACAACTGTTACAGTAACAGTCAAACTCCGGACCAGCGTCTGGTTTGCTGGTCCAACCATGAAATAATCACCTATTGCGTGGCACAATGCTACCAACGGTCCATAACAAATAAAACATATCTTTAAAAATAGTAAGTGAGTACGATCAGGAAATACCACAATCACAAACTGCAGACTACCCCGTGGCACCGCGAGGAAGAGCCGCTCAACCATCACGAGACACTAAGCAAAACTCGATTTTGATGTCACAAAAACTGATTGTTCTATATTTGATAAAATTTTGTTTTCGGATCTCTGTCAGCACTCGTTTTGGGGGAGGGGGGCTGGGAGATATCATTTCTTGGACAAATTTAAGCATTTTGTGATATCACAAGTTCGATTTTGTGATATCAAAACATCACCTCACAAAATCGATGTTGATGTCACAAAACGCGCTTGTGGTCTTGTATGTGAGGTTTTCTTGTGTTAAATCGTCAAACGTGTCGCGAGAAAATATGACTAAGTTGTATGTGAACAACAAAGGCACATACTGGCCTGCGCATCTGCGAAGTCTGATCAGCGCCTCTGTTATTCGCTTTCTGGGAAAGTATAATTGAATGAAAGACTTTTTGGATCGTCTATCTCAGTATCTGAGCAGTTGGATTATAGTTTGACATGGTCGGAAACCCTGAAGACAGATTTTTCACATGGAGCATATCTATCGAAAATCAGGATGATCTCCAAGACCCAGTTTAACCCCCTTAAATTGGTTCTTTATTTTGGGGCGTGTTTCCTAATTATTCTAAATCAAAGAACATGCTTGGCGACAAAGTATGTTAAAAAAAAGTTTTATATGAATAACAATATATTATATGTCAAAGAAACGTACAAAATCGTGACTGCCTTAACTCGGAAGATTGTTTCTTGTGTTTTCGAGCAAAAATTCGCATGCGCGGATCCAGAGGGAGGATAAGGGTCCGGACCCACCCCCTGGAAAATCACAAGTCATATGGGTTTCGATAGAAATTAGCATTTGGACCCCTGGAAAAAGATGGCCCCCTGAAAAATGTTGGACCCCCTCTGAAACCTTGGAAAATTATAATTTTCTTTGAAATAACCATTGTACATTTCTGTAAAACTGTAAAATAAGTTGAGGACTAAATAAAATTAAGACGTTGTCAGAGCTGTTAACTGGCAGTCAGGCCTGACCCCCCCCCTCCCACCCCCACTCCCATTGCAAAAATTCCTGGATCCACGCATGAATAAAAATTGAAGTGCCATAACTCACTAATTGTTATTTTTTAGAGCCATACGTTTGTAATTCTCTAACTAGTAAACCCTGTAGACACAAAATGCTACCATCTTGCACCATAGATTTCATCCTGTGTCAGTAACCTATAGATAACTACTAGTTTTAAAGGAAGCATACAGATACTTAAATCGAGATATTGCGGCCAGTCTAAAACTAAAACCAGCTGTATTGCGGTCATTTTTCCAAATAGGGGTATGTCTCTATCAAAAACCCGGTTCACTTGGCTTAATCAAGGGGCCTTCATTAACGTGTAAACACCAAGTAAAACATTAAATGCATATGCAATATTGATTTTAATCACTAAATTAGTTTACAGTGGTTTGGCGGTAGATTGTTTCATAATTAAAATGATAGAGTCGACGGTTTTAAGGTACTTTTCATTGCAGAGATGGTCGTAATGCATTCTTTTGCTGTAGACTACAAGCAGGAACATTAGAACGTATATGCTTGGATATGAGCAAATAATGCGCAAAAGAGTATTAAATCAGGAAACTATAGAGGACACTAATGGGAGGTTAAAACCGACATTATTCAATGTATACATCTTTGTTTTTCTATGTTGGCAATTTCATTCTATTTTGTAAATTGTGTCATTATATCATGCAAATTGTCATTTAATAGTCGTTTCACTTGTAATCAGATTCCGATCATGTCATTTCTCGGTTTTAAAAAGGCAGAACTAGGTTGTAAAATGTCAGAACTACATTTGTATGTTGTAAAAAGGCAGAACTGGATTGTCATAATACGAAAGTGAATATGCTTTAGTATTTTAACGCCAGAGGGCGCACCGATTTTACTGGGAATAGATAATTTCTCCCATGCAAGTAGAACTCGCTGCAAACGGTGTTAAGGATGATTTTTTACCAAGAAGTTCCCCCTACGTGTGATTTGATTCTTTACGTCCCATCAACAATTTTTCAGTTATGTAGGAATGGGTCTTCCTGGGTTGAACCAGCACTAAGCTAGGATCAATGTGTCTGGCTCACGGACACATCGCAGTGACGCCGGTGAGGCTCGAACCCGCGGCCTCTTGGTCTCGAGTCAAGCACTCTACCACTGAGCCACTGCCCTCCCCTTACACGTATATATAAGAGAAAACTTCGTCCCATCCTGCTAAGCTTGCACACAACCAACAAATGTAGATCTATTACTGGGTCCGAGCTACAAGTGAAGGCAGAGATGCGCGGATACAGTGAGGGGATAGGGGGTCCGGGGGAAATCACAATTTCGATAGGTTTCTACAGAATTTAGCATTTAGACGCCCCCCCCCTCCCCCTGGAAAAAAGTTTGACCCCTCCCCCCACCCCGTAAAATGTTGGACCCCCTCTGGACCCTTGGAAAATTATTGTTTTCCAAAAAATAAACCATCGAACCTTGGGATCGGTCCCCTCTGTAAAACTGTTAAATAAGTTGAAGGCGAGGACTAAAAAACAGCAAAAATAACAAAACAATGCTGTCCGAGCTTTTTACTGTCAGGTGGGCCTGGATCCTCTACACCACCCCCCACCCCCCCCCCCCCCCCCCACACTTGGTAAAAATTCCTGGATCCGCACATGCAGATGCAGAAGACACATAATACCGCATTAAATATGGCCATGTATTTGCCCTGTTTCTTACTTTGAACCATTTATCCTGAAATCGCCTCCCTTTAATAGTACAACTGCATCTTATTTATTTTTCATGCTGTCATGAAAGTTGATGTATTTATAAAGTATAAGATTATATTCGCAAATTATAAACAAAAGAAATTTTAGTAAAATAGAGGTGCTTTTTTCTTTTTCAGAAAAAAGAATCACATCATAATATTTGTAAATTTACAAGTATTTAATAGTTAAAATGTGCATTGAAAATCGAAATCTTTTAAATGTATCGTCAATTCCTAGTTCTCCAAGTCTGTCGGATGAGACTTCAAGCCATTTGCCCGTCTTCTGAGACGCTTTAAAACCAGAACCACTGCCGGTTGAGCCTCCAAAAAACCACAAAAAGCATAAACCCACCCAGCCAGTACTGGTACAGCCAAGGAACACGGCCACAAACAATAATTCCTAGTTCTCCAAAACCAATTTCGGTTAAGCCTTTGGGGTTCCCCGTCCTAAAATACACACACAAGTCATAAACCCTTCCAGCCTGATGCTGGTTACTACCCAGGGAAAGTCACTAAAAGTGGTATAGTGGAATAGTCACTCGCGCGCGTTGTACTCAGGGCTCCTGAGTTCCATCCCCAGCTCTTCCAGTCTGTCTGACATGACTTAAAGCCATCGTCCTGTCTTCTTAGATGAACCGCTGCCGGTTAAGGATTCGGGATAGAAAAATACAGCTTTTAAGATCCGGGCGTTTGGGCGAATTCCAAATTATACAGTGCACAAGTATAAAAGCTATCTCCGGGGGCTAGAAGTGTTTTTTGGGGGGCCTGAGCCTTGACCCCTCTACCAAACGACCAAATTCTTACCCGAGAGCCCCCCCCCACTGACCCCCTCAAGAGTGCTTCCTGTCTGCGACAATTGTCATAACTATATTTAAGGATAGCAATAAAACACTTGGGCCTCGACTCGAGAAACTCTATCGTCGGAGTTTGAAAACAACAAAGGCGCAGACCAGCCTGTGCATCCGCGGAGACTGGTTAGCGCCTTTGTTATTATATCATCAGTCGCTTACCTGAGGCATTTTTATAGATAACACACCTTTGAGGGGGTCAGGAGGGCTCTCCCTTATATAGGTCCATGGGTGAAGCTATGTGGCAGAAAATGGTTTTGTGCAATTCAAAGGGCTAAAAGAAGCCCTTACGCATGCTAAGACACGCAGCTAAACACTATTGAGGCCCTGGAAGTGGGGGTCCCAGTATCCCATATCCCTTTAAGTATATAGAAAAATATCCCACATCCCTAAAAGAAAAATGGCAAATATCACCAAATCCAGAAAGCATTGTATCCCCATATCCTTAGAATTGATCAAAATATCCTGTATCCCTTTAAATATTTACAAAATTATCCCGTACCCCTTTATGCTTTTGGCCCATATCCCTGTATCCCTAAAACCCCTTCCAGGGCCTCACTATTTGCTGCATTTTTGTTCCAAAAAATCTAATTAAATACAGTAAAACACTCAAAAAGACCAAAACTTGGTTTTCAAGACTGATTATCACTTGAATGCAGGTCAAAAGTATTACAGAACGCTCCGAGGGGAGCATTCTGCAATACTTTCGAGCTTCATTAAGCTACCATTCGTCATTAAGACTGGGTTGTTGTCCATTTTTGAGTGGCCTATATTATACTGGCTGTGTCAAGTTATACACACATGCGTATTTGCATACACGTAGGTACGCCCCTGATCATATCTAAATTTGCTACTAGCGAAATTTGAATTACACTGTTTCTAGCGATTTTTGATCCGCGTTCGTCGATTGTTAAAAGCGTTTTCGATTGCCACCTATCTGGTGTGAAACAAAATTATTTTTTAACAGACAAATGGCAATCGAAAACACTGTTTCTAGCGATTTGGGATCCGCGTTCATCACTTGCTCAGAGCGTTTTCGATTGCCGCCTATCCGGTGTGATAAAGGAGCCTATTTTATGGTAATTGAAAAAGTTTGGTCATTTCTCCATAAAACATTAGCGACGATATGTTAACTTGCAGACGATGTCTTTGAGCGGACTTAAATGGCATTGAAGCCCTGTTGCACGACAAATTTCACATTTCACAAATTTCACACTGTGAAAAATTGGTACCAATTCTTTACAGCGCGTGAAAAATTGGAACCAATACGTCACATTTTTCATATCAATATTTCACATTTTGTGAAATTTGCGCACATATTGAAATTATATGCAGCATACATATAATATTTTTCGACATCTATTTATGAGCCGTGACATGTGATTTCCAAAATTTGGCATTTTGACAAGTGTAGACTCAGACGTGCCTGTGCAGCCTCCTTTTAAGCTAAAAACCCCCAAACGATGTTCACTCAGTAGCTTAACCCTCATAGAATCTTCAAGGGACTAGCAAAGGCTCTGATCAGACTGCCCGTATGCGCAGGCTGATCTGAGACTTTGTTGGTCGCACATACCATTTTGTTGGAAATCTCATGCCGCGGCTCATATATGAATGGGGTAAGTTTTGAAATTCTGGGCCTCTCATCGGCACCAATATGACTTCCAAGTTACCCCCCACCTCCTTCCCAAGGCTTTTTTGCTTCCAATGGATCACATATTCAGAACTTAGTATACAACTACTGAGCTTGAAATGCATGATAAAAATGGAAAAAAGATGGGCTTTATTTCTCAGCTTTAGATAATGCAAAAACTGTTGTCCAGCAACTATAATGCTCTAATCTTTTTTAAAAAGCCAAGCTTGTACGTTTATTCGAGAATTGTTTCCCTTAAAACGGAAGACATGCATACACTTGCACCTTTTAAATGATTTTTTAATGTTCATTCTATTTATGTCGATAAAATTTTAATGCGCTTATATTTATGAGATTCTACATGGACTTTTTAATCAGAGATTGTATTTTGTGTCCTATAACAAACGCTTTACAAAAAAGACGAAAAAAAAGATTTTTTTTGGTTTATTAGTTTTTATTACTCTTATCCACCTTATAGATAAACCAATGTAGTCAAAATAACCCTCATCATGATTTACGAAATTAATCGACAACTTCCGAATAAGGGATACTCTGTAAATTATAAATGAAAGCACGCCCTCTGGCGTCAAAATATCTAGCATTGAAAGAAGCGGGGAATTACCGCCAATATTCAATGCGTCAACTTTCTGTTTTGAATGAATGGAGTGTCATTTTATAAAGCTGTTAGTGCTATTCTCTATTTCTAAATTACTTTGTATTATTTGTAATTCGTCAGTATGCATCCGAAGCTGTTATCATAATACAATTCACATGATATAATGACACAATTTACAAAATAAAATGAAATGGCCAAACATAGAAAAACAAAGATGTATGCATTGAATATTGTCGCTTTTCACCTTCCATAGACACTCACCTTGAAAATGTCAACAATATATTGATTTTCTATCAAAATCCTTTGCAACATCCAATAAGCCAACTGTCCGCAAGTCACGTGATTATCTACTGTGATATTTCACCAGCGCGTCAGCGCTAGTGTTATACGTTAGTAAACTTCCATTGGGCGCGTGTTCGATTCGGGCCTGTTCCATTAGCAATCAGGTGTTAACTCTCAAACAGCAGTTTCTTTTACAGTGCTTTCTCAGACTCCCCGTCGACCAAGTTACTTCAAAATTCCATCATTGCGTGAGCGATGTTGATATACTTTGGATACTGGATTGCTTCTAAAAGCGAAAAGGCCTATTAGAGACCTTACCACTGAGCGAGAATCCCGATCAAACATCGGCCCTTTGTATATTCTAGACTAAACGTGACGAAATATCTAGATGTAGATGGGTCAGTTTCAATATGCCCCCTTGGCATTATGTGCATTGACTTCGATTTAGGAATACGATTGAATGACCTAATACATACTGCTGGGGAGGGGGTTAACTCTACATTTATTCAGTGTGTTCATGAGCAGAGTCTTACTGGAATATGCATATTTCCTGTCTTTTATTTGCTTCCAATGGATCACCTATGTACAAATAGTTAACTAAAACAAAACAATACTCAGAGCTTGAAACCCCATGAAACACTGAAAAGAGTGGCTTCAGCAAATGCAATAATAAAACACTATAAAAGTTCTTCTTTAATAACTGTAAAACGCCATGCGATGGTTCTAAGCTTTTTTTTAAAGCTAACCTTGTGTAAAGTATACTAAAACCAACTTCTAATTGGTCACTTTTCAAACTCATTATTTCTGACCAAACCCTAATTAAATTGAAATGATTTTTTGCCTATATATGTGCACTTTAATGGGCAAACGTTTAGCAGTGTTTTTGAACAGATTTCTTTTACTTCAAAGTTTGTTAGGTTAGAAATGCAAAAATCGACTTTTTTAAAGAAAAATGATTTTGGGAGTAGTTTTTATAAAATTGACGTATAGGTGGTTACAAACTGGTCTGTCCGACTTAAAAAACACCAAACAATTGAAATTTTGCTTATGTTGGACTTTTTACGCATTTTTAAAATGTTGCATTTTTCAAATATTTTCGAGATTTTTGAAATTCACCAGTATTTCCTGGTAAAATTGTTAAATGCACTTAATTTTATTTGAACCCTGTAGGCCAAACACAGTAGAACTTGATTAGTCCATTTTTGGCGATTAAAGTTTTACGACTACTGTACACTTCCGGTTTCAATGAGATAGTTTAAAAATCGATTTTGTATAGTTATATTTTTGTTTTTTTTTTAATTATCAAAGAAGGAAGGTGACGTCTGGTGATAATAAATATTTGCTAAAAATTTCAGTACCATGTCGCTGATGATAAAGCGTACAGGGCAGTCCAAAGTCTCTATGTAAAGTGCAAGCTTAAAGCTAAATTTCAATGAAAACCCTGCTAAACATGTTTGTCTTATGTTGCTGAGTAGCAAAAATGACTAGTTCGATGGAAACAAAACTTTTGCGGTTTATTCTTCTTATATCACGCTAGCCAATAACATCTTCAAACAGACGAAAACGTTAATTTGTGTTATGGTTTATATCGTAGAAAAATTGTGACTTTTTGAAATGTGGGTACCTTTTCTCTAACTTCGTCCGTGCAAGAAGCACACGTCATTTTTAAATGAAATAACTTGCAGAGTCTTGGCAAATTATTGCTGCACTTAAAAACATGAATTTCGTATACCCTATGTTTCACTTTCTGAACTAGTGTAAAAATGTATGGTGACCAATTAGAAGTTGGTTTTAGTATAGTTGGGTAACTGTAGATCTTGTTCGTGTAAACATTTTTAATAAAAAATTCACCCAGTATGCTACAATATCGCTAACGGAATAAAACAGGAAGTAACTCTAAAACGACAGATTAGCATACTGCTGAGTGCTCTAAAGCTGTATATAATCTGAAAAAGACGGATCTGTCAGAAATATAGAATACTTACTATATTAGAAAACAGCATAGTCGGTTTTATTGAGTCTGTTCATGAGAACTTATGGAAAATGCAACGATTCTCATGTATGTTGGGCGTAAATTGATCTGTGTGAGATGTATAAATTGGTCATACAACATATAGTCAAAGGTATCCATCTCCATGGTAAAATAACCATTGTTTAAGCAAAAAAAAATCATACAAGTCAGAGCTTTTGAAAGCAACATCTCCTTAAATACCAATGCTGTCAGATAAAGCAGTCTAAAATTGGATCAACTATTATTTTGAAAGGTTAGCATATACTACACTCACCCAAAATGAAAACTTTACACTCTATTTCTTTGAATAACTGTTTCGTTAGTATACATGCCGTTGTAAGATTTACGCATGCTTATCGAGACTTCGTCGCAGATAACGATTATGCAATTTTTATTCAAATCCAAGGTCAATTCAAGGGTCAACGCCTGAAAAACGTGTTCCTTACGTTGCACGTGTTTAGGAACAGGTGATTCATTGACAGCTTTAAAACCGACAAGAAAACATTTGCAGCTGAGTACTGGTAATAAAGATTAATTTATTGTTACAAAACGCTTCCATTTAGTGACGGCACGTCTTTCAAAAGATCAAAGAAACCAAGTTATTGTCGTGCTGAAGTTGGGGTCTACGGTAAATGATACGGCGCATCATTTTGGCTGCTCTAGACAGACTTTTCATTATCATATGAACCCGTACTACACAACTGAGTATGTCAGAGTTTGTACAAGGCCTGGTAGCGTACGAGTGACGACGTTACGTCCTTTTCGCGTTAACACGTTAACTCACCCACGTAATCGTTTTAAACGGCAACCATTATTGCTCGTCTTTACTGGGTTCATGCACAAAAGATAATTAGTCATTTCGTGCAAAATAACGGACCTGGCATTTTCATGCATGACAATGCACAGCCTCACACAACACGTAAATAACAACATAATTTCATGCTAAAAACGTCAACCTCTTGCCATGGCCTGCTTCATCCACGGTCATGAGCCCCATAGAACACGTATAGGATAAATTGGGTCGGAGGGTCAGGTACAATCATCAAATGCGTTAAATGACTCCAATATGCACCTCTGTTAGCATTACATTGTGTATCCCTAACGTGCTCATACATCGTTACGTAATTTCAATGAGGCGACATATTCTGCTAAGCGTTCGTAAAAATTGAGGTCACACCGGTTACTGATGATCTTTTTGACATCACTGAAAGCATGCAGTCAGTAATTTCCTGTTTCCAAAATCTGTATGACTTTTTAATTGTTTTTAGAAATTTTCATTTTGACCCCTCTGAACTGAATTATTCATGATAATTATGCAATTTATGATTTTCATCCAATAAATTTTTCAGGGACATCGATAAGGCATTGAAGATTCGATGACCGAAAAATTAACCCTGAAACTTAATTAATCATCAAAATATATACTTTTGAATACAGTGTAAAGTTTTCATTTTGGGTCAGTGTATAAGTGTAAAAAAGAATCAAATTAGTAAATTAGTAAATAAAGCTTAAACGTGAGATAGAGAAAAAAGCAAGAAAAAAAGAAATGCTACTAAATATTGAGGCGTCCTTGTGGTTAGAAATAGTAAGTGAGTATGATCAGGAAATACCACAATCACAAACCGCAGACAAACCCTCCGCACTGGGAGGAAGAGCCACACAATCATCACGAGACACCAGGAAGACAAACTAAGCAAAGCAAACAGCTCTCTCTTCCCCATCAAGATGATTGCAAAACTAGAATGGACATAAAGTAACGTACAACAAAACATGGAACAATTACAAACTCCCACATTGGGAGTAACAATAAACAAAAAGTAAACCAAAACAGAACCACCCCCTTAGAAAGCCACTGGGGGCTTAATTGCATTTTACTGGAACCAAATCTTTGCCTTAGATTCTGCTGTTGTTGAAACTTTAACCATTCCTAAAAACGGGATAGCATCCACAATCAAAGTCTTGTAATCAAAGTAACAAGTCATGGATGGTAAATTTATGAGCACTGAAAATAAAAGTAACGATGTCAGAATGTATAAGTCGGACTCCCCCCCACCCCCTTGACGAAAATGTCTGGACCAGCGCATGGTTTGAATTTGAGATTGATTTTTAAGAGTCTTGTATCCACACTACTGTAGTCATTTATATTAAATAAAATGCAAGTGCTGTAAAATAGTCCTAACAGCAAAGGGACTTATACATGTATGTGCACTACATAAAAATCTGACGGTCCTTGTGTTCTATATTAAGGGACCTTACGCAGTATATACTCGTTTTGGCGATGACTCCCTCCTACAATCCCCTCCTTCCTTTATATAAATAGACAACCATGGCTTACTTATTTTAGTCTGGTTCCCCTTTCTCTTTGGCCACATCCGCAGATATGGATGAAGAGGGAACCAAACTAGAGGGTAACACGTTTCTATTTTAAATGCTTGCGGTCTGCCTAAGGGTGGCAAGCAAAAACAGGTAAACTGGACCTACTTAGAATCGAGCTTAAGTTTCTATCAAAGTTCCTGCGTAATATATGCACACACATGGCCACAGTTACAACTTTAACAGATTGGAGGAAAAACAAATATGGCCAAGTAAGTTCTACCAGATCTATATGTTCCCTCTTAAATTTTTACTGCAGTCATTAAGTAAATATACAAAGGGTTGTCCGCCTGTACGTGGAGACAATCCACGAGCTTAAGCGAGTGGGTTTTCTTACGTGGATATATACACGTATAGGTAGACACTCTTGGTATAATTATTTTATACCACCTATATCAGTATAGACCGTGCACAGCATGAGATATTTTGTTGCAAAGGCGGGAAGGGGGTATAAGGATGTGCCTCTACTACACTGCCTTCTCTTATGAACAATTACGAATAAAATTTAGCACTCAGCGACATGGTACTGAACTTTGATACGTGGGTCATCCATCCAATAAGGTCTGACAATGGTGTCATATCTCAGAAAATGTTATTGAAATCAAAATTCTATTTACCATTGCATGTGCCCATGGGTGTTGCCTACTCATGTTTGAAATATGAAGAATTGATCACAACCTGATCTGATGCTATATAAATTTGTAAACAACACTGTGATAGCCCATGTCCGCGAAAATCACGTTTGTAACTAATTTTTGCTTGGGGTAGAGTTAGTTAAAGATGCAGTTTGTTTCTTTGGAAAGTTATATTAGTGGCTGGTGACGTTGCCTGAATACACAATTGACCCATAAAAGCAAATACTACAATGGCATTTACCTAGTTGATTTGAACTTCTTGGCTGCTAGGCAACAACATACAATTACAGTCTTGCCTCGCTTTAAACGTTAATTATATATAGTATATTTTGAACACCTAAATACTGAGCCATTATGATCAATTTGCGTATTAAATAGACATATGTTTCGATAAATCTGTTCTATAGTCTTCTTAACGCATAGAAAATAATAACTTTCAATAAATGATATATATACCAAATATAATACACTATTAATACAACCCATTTTTAACGAAAATATTTCTTGCAAAGCCGGTGATTTGTCACAATCAAAACCCTGCTTACACCACAGTCGCAAGCTAAACCATTATCTATAATGTTCAAAATCAACATACATAATGTTTTTATTTATTTATATAAAATGATTTAAAGACGAATTTGTTATTTCTTAGAAATTTGGGCATGTTTACCACATATAGTGTCCCGTCCACGTCCCTTTACCTCGTGTACTGTAGTTGCCTAGCAACCATTGCGATTGCAACATGGAAAATATTTGAACAGGTGATTTAATTCCCTATATTCCAAATAACATGTGAAGATTATTGAAACACATCCTAGAGAAATAGGTTTTGTTTTATGGGGTCATTGTCAGAACTTATTGGATGATCCTCGTATGCGTTACTATAAAGATTTCCATAGGATTCAATGCACTGAGCCCATCCCCTTAGGCACAAGATAACTTACGTTAACATCGTTTTTCTTCAAATTAAACAAAAATTTCAGTTGTAATTGAAAATCCAGTGGGCTCCAGTTTTGTATGCAAATCAGTCGCTAGACGTTCCCATGGAGGCCAGCTGGTTGGAAAATTCAATATTTTTATATAGGTGATTATTGTGCCCAGAACTTTCAATATCAGTTGCAAACAATTTTAAACGAATATTGAAGGTTGAAAATGTGTTCCTCTAACATTTCATGGCCAAGATCTTTTGAAATAAAGGAGTAATAAACTGGATGTTGGTGGAATTTCGAAAATGTGGCACTTTGCAATTTTCTGACCAACAGACATCCATAGACTGTCTAGTGAGTGATTTGCATAAAAAAGATCTATAACACACTGCATTTCAATTATCACTGAAATGTCCATTTTATTTGAAGAAAAACGTTAAAAATTACTGAGTGCCAATTCGAAAGGAAAGAGTGGAAATCTTTATGCTGATGCTTATCAAATTTTGAGAAGTGTATTTGTGCTCAGACTGCGGAATGAGCACAGCTAGAGTTTTCTTTTGTAAAGGGCTTCTTACAGATATGGCACCGAGGTTATAAAACTTGAGTACAGTCTCAAACTCAAAATAAAGCGCAATGATTGCCTAATTGCGGAAACATGTCCGCAAGCAGCCAATCAATTCACTTTATTTTGAGTTTTTAGAATGAACTCAAGTTTAATAACCTAGGGGCATGGTTACTGCTCACTTCTCTCCATCCCGCTAGGGATGGGAGCCAGACAAGCTATTTGAGCAACAGTGCTTTTACCCACCGTTGATCTCTAGTATAAACGTAACGTCACTATGGTAGCGACTATTGATTTTCGAATCGAACTATAGTTACTATAGTAGGAACTAATGTTCGATTCAAAATGGGCCCTGGTTATTATACAGGGAACCGGTTACCTGTTTTCAGTAAATGGCCATATGTGAATCAGGAACCAGTAATTTTTGTAGACATAGTGAATAGTAATGTAAGTTTTTAATTTTTAAAGGTTGTCATAGTCTTTACCAAACCAGAAAAATGGTGGACGAGCAAAAATTCAGAAAAATGGTGACAAACCAATTTATCGAGAATGTGGAATACTACCGGGAGAAATATTCGTTTCTTACTGTGTTTAGTAAGCCTGCCTCAACCCTGGCCTTAGGACCCACATACTGTTGTTGTAGCTGTGCGCATGATCATGAATATTTGGAGTACATCCTTGATACAGGTGAGGTGAATGAGAAGTTGTACGATAACATAGTGAAAAGTTTAGCTATCGGAAAGTGTCTTCATGCTGATGCAGTGTCTAAAGACCAACTAGTCTCCACGTCTATTACAGGACTACATATTGCAGCAGCAGTTGGAACAGAAAGAGCAGTTAAGGAAAACCTAGAGAGATGTTGTAGATATATGAGTGATTGTGGAATTTTCAATCTGCATCCCTTTGATACTGCAATGGTGAAAAAACAAACTAATATTTGTAATTTATTTGTAAATTACTGGCTCAGTCATGGCGCTGGATATTTATTTTCTCCACATATGGCGACGGTAAATGATAAATCTTTGCATATTCAGGAAGTTAGTCGCCTTGAATTTTGTGTAAGACAAGCAAATAATCAGCTACTACAAACAATAACTACCAAATTGTCTAAAACCTCTGGCTTTGGAGAAAAGGGTATTAGAAATATTCATTGTATACTAACTCCATCAACCCCTAATAGGGGCTTGGCGCATTCTTTACAGCTCACTATGAAATATCAATTAGTGCCACTACAACACACTCTAGTACAGTATATGAAGCTCCTTAGTAAATATGACATACTAACTAAGGAAATCAGAAATGACTGTCTTTTGTCAGCATTAATGTATAATAACCACAAGCTGCTTGAACAAATGTTGAAATTTTTAGACTTAAATGGCTCGAATGAAAATACATTCATAAGCAAGTGTTGTACGGTACTGCAGAATAGAAAACAATGTACAAACTTGCTCCATCATCGCCGCGTCATTCGACCAGTAAGTATGTCAAAAGAGGAACATATTAAAACCATTTTTACCTTGTTTTGCATATTCTACAATGATTTCAAAAATGAGCTCAAAAGCTTGTTAGAATCTGCACCAGGCATTCAACATGGGTTCATAAAAGCATCCCTCCTTAACCAGATACCTTCTTTTAGGCTTTATGATCATGACATTTTTGTAGCCCAAATAGTACTGTCTATCATAGAACTAGGTAAAACTGAAACTTTGATACATGATGCTAAGTTTGTTGTCCCACAGCTCAGAGAAATGCTGTTAAACTATTCAACGTATAATTTGCGCTTCAGACACGCTGTAGAATTACTTATACATGAAAACGTTGAAATTGACACTGAGAAAGTAATTGTTATGAATGATAGTAAGTATCGTCCTGGTCTGGGAAGGGGGAGATTATTTCACTATATTACTGATGTAGAACAACATGGGGTGTATGGTCACAACGGTGAAGATCTGGTGTTGAACTATCTCTGTCCATTCCTGCTAGAATGTGGGTACGACGTTCCAAGGCGCTGTTTGTTTAATATTCTTATGAAAAAATCTGATAAGGAATCTAAATTAGCAGAACAGGCATATATCAACAACTATCTAGACACTCCAAGATCACTATTGGTATGCTGTCGGAACTCCTTACGAAAACATTTTAGAGGAAGATATATTCACAGATTTGTACAAGTTTCAGGATGCCCACAGAAAATCAAAGACATTATTCTTCTGAAATCTTTGCTACGCTGCATCAGAGAATAATCTAAAACCTGTATTTAGCAGCCACTTCAAAAAGGCCAAGGTTGGTTTCAATACCAATTATCACTTCAGCTAACATCTGGCTTTAAGACCCCTTTGTTTTGTCTATTTTAAGTGGCAACATATGACAGGTACTACTGTAAGGCAAAATTAACAAGCTATTAAGATTTTGATACTAATCACAAATATGGTTAGCAAATCTTTAAGTATTTGTGTGCATCTATCTAGTAGTGCTAGTTCTGAATTAAGGCTAGGCCCCCAGGCCTCGAGGTCATAAAACTTGAGTGCAGCCTCAAACTCAAAATAAAGTGTAACGATTGACTGCTTGCGGACATGTGTCCACAAGCAGTCAATTGTTACGCTTTATTTTAAACTTGAGAATAAACTCAAGTTTTATAATCTCGAGGCCTGTTTATACTTTTATTTTCATTCTAAATTCAACTGGATGTGAATTTTTTGTCATGTCTTAAATGATAAATTGCCAACAATTTTTGGCATTTTAACATTTATGAGCATGATAAATACAACATCCAAGAGCTACGAGGCAAGACACGTCTTCATTTTGCAGCGTTTTAATTTTAATGAAAAGTTGAAATTTCATGTTCAGCTGACATGAATTAATATTCAAGATTATTGTTTGCCATAAATTACACCCACTGCTTAATCATTTCTTTCTCTTTTATTCGTCCACTTCATTGCGCAGAATTTGTAGAAAGATGTACATTTCAATATCAGCTGGATTAAATTAAAAGCCTGGGGATCCTCATCTTAAACAGCAAGCATATATCTGCTAGCCTTAACAGGACGAACGAAGTAAAATTTCAATGTCTCACAAAGATTTGCAAAGAGTCTGGTACCCAATAATTACAACCAGTACTAAAAGTTTATTTTCTGCTCCAAACGTGTACCAGACTTTTTTATTTCTCTACTCCAAACTTGTACCATGCTGTTTCATGATAGGTCTCACCAGGGCGTACCACAGAGGTTGGAAACCTTGGCTAAAATAGAAAATAAAATATTTATATATACTTAAAGCCCAAAGTAACTTTACACTGTTATTATATATACCTTTTCTGGGTATTGGTGAGTGGTATTTTAAATGTGTTTAATTCATATTTAACTTCTATCAATTAGTCATATGGCAGTTGAATTTCATGTTTTACTGTCATAAACGCAACCACAATGCCCCAATGAAAGAAGCAAGGGGGCAAAATAAACTTTTCCAAAGTGCATCACTTTTGGATGTGTTACTGTAGCTTTGCGATTGGACATTTTTTTAATTTTAAAGAACCAGTCTGATAGACAGGCTATTGAGTTGTTGTTGAAAGTTCAAATCAGCCCAGATCACCCTTCGAGTAACACAAATAGAGTTGTGTTTTACGTACATACCTTTTTTGTGAACTTTACAGTGCTTTCAATGGAATTTCCCATAAAAAATTGTTTGCCGTTTTTCTTCCAAACCGATTGAAATTTTATCAGGTTATCTTGTTACATACTCAAGGCAGAACTCCCAACAAATCGCTGATAAAAATCCAAATGTCATCTGAGATAAAGCTTTTAGCAGGGACTAAAGTTTTTATTGTTTTAATTCAAAGGGAGTTAATTTCAAAGTGAACCAACTTTAAGATGCTTCCAAAAACAAACTATACGTCAGAGACAAAATGTCTTGCAGTATTTTTAATAGGCGATCGATGGCCCTTAAAAAAGCATGTTCAAATCCTAGGTTTACTTTGGATTTTGTTAGGAAATAATGATTTTGTGCTTTTAGTGAAAGCACAGATAACTCGAAAGAAGATTAATTTACCTAAGTTGTTTTTCGTGAATTAGGTTTAGGGCGGGTACCAGCAACTCATTGCAATATTCAATTTGGTTTAATCAAAAACAGTAAAGATATATCCAGTAGTTCAAAGTGTAAAGTTACTTTTGGGTTTTAGTATACTTTGCATGAATTTCCTATTGCTTTGCAGATAGATGGTTTATATGTTCTAGGAGATGATGCATTGATAAGTTAGGGGTCTTTCATGCAAACCAAATCTCTATGTGTCTTCATCCACATCTGAATTATGGGTGGGGTTGACGCTGTGAAACCGGTTTAAGCCCTCCAGCAAAACATTTTTCTGACTGTTCCAAGGCAGTACTTCTGATGTGGATCTTTTATGTTTGTTATGGCTTTGTGCGCGTCTGTGTTATTTGTGACCTCTTGGCTCTCGTTTGTAGTGTCTAACTGTGAGTTTGTCACTTTCCCATTTGGTATCCTGTGTCAGGTGTGGTACTTGATTGTATCGATTCTTGATCTTTGCACCCTTACTTACTTTTAATATCTAAAGGAATTAAATATTTTACTACTAAGATATGATATTTGCCTTGACTACTTCTTGTAACAGCTAATGAGTGTTGAGCAGTGACATATTTCGTTAGTGGTGATACGATTTCATGTCAGCCTTTGTATAAAAACACATTTTCTTTATTTCTCACACTTTTTGTTTTTATTTATATGTTTTAGGAGATGATGCATTGATAAGTTAGGGGTCTTTCATGCAAACCAAATATTTATGTGTCTTGATCCACATCTGAATTAAGGGTGAGGTTGGCGCCGTTAAACCGGTTTAAGCCCTCCAGTAAAATATTTTACTGACCGTTCCAAGGCGGTACTTCTTTTGTGGATCTTTTATGTTTTTGTTCTGTCTTGTGTTTGCTATGTTTTGTGCGCGTCTGTTTATATGTGCTTTGTGGTCACCTGCTGGGAAAGGGCTGACCTCTTGGCTCTCGTTTGTGGTGTCTTCTGTGAGTTTGTCACTTTCCCATTGGTATCCTGGGTCAGGTGTGGTACTTGATTGTATCGATTCCTGATCTTTGCAACCTTATTACTTTACTCATCAGTTCACATGTCAGGTTTCCTTTTTTGTGGAAACACTAAAATATAATAATCAATTGGACCTAGACGTGAGAAAACCTGTCTTCGGGGGTTTGCCAACAAGACAGGCGCAGACCAGCCTGCGCATCCGCGCAGTCTGATCAGCGCCATTGTTATTCGCTTTTTGGAAAGTATCATATCTAGACTTGCTACGAGCCAAATTTCAATTTTCTAGCTAGTCTCTGTAGCTGAGCAGGCTGGTTTGAATCTCACTTTGTCCAAAACCCCGAAGACAGGTTTTGTCGCGTCGAGGCCTATATAACACTCAGGTTTGGCTCATCCTATCAGACTCATTCTTTATGTGTATTCAGCAAAGCTTTCATGACTGAATTTTCATATCATGGAAATACTAAAATATATATAATACTCAGGCTTGGCTGAATACATGGAAACAACTCATCCTAACAGACTCATTCTTTATGTGTAACCAGCCAAGCTTCATGACTGAATTTTCATATCATGGAAATACTAAAATATATATAATACTCATGCTTGGCTGAATACACGGAAACAACTCATCCTTACTGACTCATTCTTTATGTGTAATCAGCCGAGCTTTCATGACAGAATTTTCATATCATGGAAACACAATTTATAAGTATTATTCTCTATAATTGAGCCACGACATGTGATTTCAACAATGTGCCATTTTGTTAAGTGTAGTCTCGGGCGAATCTGTGCAGCCCCCTTTTAAGCTTAGAAACTCCAAATGATGTTCAGTCAGTAGCAAAACTAATAAAATATTTAAGCGAAAAGTAAAGGCTCTGATAAGACTGCGCACATGCGCAGGCTGATCTGAGGTTTGCTGGTTGCACATACCACATTGTTGGAAATCTCATGTCTCGGCTCTATATAGATATTATTCTCTATAATTGAGCCACGACATGTGATTTCAACAATGTGTCATTTTGTTAAGTGTAGACTCAGACGAATCTGAGCAGCCTCCTGTTAAGCTTAGAAACTCCAAATGATGTTCAGTCAGTAGCTTAACATTCATAGAATATTTAAGCGAAAAGTAAAGGCTCTATCTATTTTCATATTCTGCCATACGCCCTCGCGGACATTTTAGGCAGTTGCACGCTGTCGAGCAATGTAAGTAAGAAAAAGAATAAAAGCATGATAGTTAAGGGGAATAAAAGATGATAGGTTAAAACAGTGAAGATGAGATTAAAATCAGATTAAAAACAGCAGTGTCAGGATCTAGGGTTTTGAGTGCTGCAGTTTGCTCACAGCGACCTTGAAGGCTTCAAGGTCTTGCTAACTAACAACAGACTCTGGCAATGGACTATAGCCAGTGGAAAGAATGAGTACTTATAATAGTTCCTGTTTGTATGGATCTGGCGAAATGTCATTGAGTGACAGTAACGGGACACTCTATGTGTGGGCTGGACGTAACCTGGGAGGGGTACTGCCACAATTCCATGGACCATCTTGTAGAAGAGACAAAGGCGGGCATCCGCCCATCTTTGCTCAAGGGTTCTCCAACTGAGTTGGTCAAGCATAGATGTAACACTTGACCTGTAATTGTAATTATTGGTCGTCCAGCATGTGGCCCCTCTTTGAATTTTTTCAAGCTGGAGTGTTTTTTCCTTAGTGTAAGAATTCCAAATGGGGGCCGCATACTCCAGCTGAGGACGGACAAGCGTGTTATAGGTGGTTTCTCACACTTTTTGTTTTTATTTAATATTTCTCCGAATGTATCCCAAAGTTCTATTTGCATTTCCAGTAATTCGGTCAATGTGGGAGTTCCAAGATAGGCCACTGGAGATGTCAACTCCCTAATACTCAGCGCTTGTGACAACTTCCAGGATCTGACCATGTAAAGTATACACTGTGTTGATTGCTTTCCTGGCCGTTGTCACCCGCACCACCTGGCACTTAGAGGGGTTGAATTCCATGTCCCACTGAGACTCCCACTATGATAGTTTATCCAGGTCGTTTTGTAGCACTGTGCCATCATCCAAGCCTCCAATTGTTAGGTACACTGCCGTGTCATCGGAAAAGAGTCGTACTTGCGATGACAGCTTTTCTGGGAGGTAGTTTATGAAAACAAGAAATAGGATAGGTCCCAAGACTGAGCCCTGCGGTACCCGAGAGCTCACTGGAACCGATCACGACTCCTCACCTTCAATAACGACCGTATGCGACCTGTTACCTAGGAAGGCTCGGATCCAGGAAAGTGAATTTCCTCTGATCCCATACTGGTGGAGCTCCAGATGAGCTTTGAGTGGTTAACTTTGTCAAAGGCCTTCGAGAAGTCCAGCAGTATCAAATCAGTTTGTTTGCCTACACTTGTATTTCTTGAGCTGAGTATCACATGACCTTTTTTCTCTGAAGCCGTGTTGAAGATCATACAACAGGTCATGCTTGTCAAAGTGCTTTACCAGATGTGATGCCATTATATGTTCAAAGACCTTGCAGAGAATACAGGTGAGGAGATTGATCTGTAATTTGCAGCCGATGTTTTATCACCTTTTTTGAGATGGGGCTGCCTTGGGCTCGACACCACTCTTCGGGGAGTTTGCCTGTTTGGATGGAGCGTTCAAAGATGCCCTGAATAACTGGTGCAATTTCTTCACATAATTCCTCCAATAAAATGGGTTTGAGTCTGTCAAGGCCAGCTGCGTTTCCAGGTTTCAGATTTTTAATAGTTTTAGTATGCCAGCCACAGAGATGCTGAAGTCTTCCATGACAAGAGTAGACTTCTATGACAGGCGTAGACTCTGATAGGACTGTGCGCATGTGTAGGCTGATCTGAGGCTTTGCTGGTCGCACATACGGCATTGTAGGAAATATCATGTCTTGGCTCATTTATAGATGTTATTCTCTATAATTGAGCCACGACAAGTGATTTCCAACAATGTGGCATTTTGTTACGTGTGGACTCAGACGAATCTGTGCAGGCTCCTTCAGAAGGCTTAGAAACTCCTTAGAAACGCTAAATGATGTTCAGTCAGTAGTTTAACACTCATAGAATATAGAAGTGAATAGCAAAGGCTCCGATTAGACTGGGCGTATGCGCAGGCTGGTCTGAGCCTTTGTTAGTAGCATATACCACATTGTTGTAAATATCATGTCACAGCTCAATATTATGTATATTTGCTCTTGTGATTAGCTTAATTTAGTTTTGTTGTTGTTGTTGTTGTTGTTGTGTTATTCAGTATTAAACACAGTAATAAAGATTTATACGTTTAGTCAACTGTGCAAAACTGCCACTCAAAATAGAAAAGGGTCTTAATGACAACTTGTAGCTTAATGAAGGTCAAAAGTATTGCAGAATGCTCCCCTTGGAACATTCTGCAGTACTTATGATCTGCATTAAAACTTTACCGTATTCCTTCTGCACATGCGTACAAAATACACCTAAAATTGTGACATTTATCATTGGAAAGATGAAACTGGTGTATATTTCAGTTTGTTTTAGATGCTCCCCCTTTAGACCAAAAAATGCCCTTTGCATATTATGTAAATATTTATAGCGACATGGCATCTTGGGTCTAGGGGAAAGCATCTAAAAATAAAATGAATGACAAGTTCATCTTTCCAATGACAAACGTCACAATTTTAGTTGTATTTCGTACGCATGCGCAAAAGGGATACGGCAAGGTTTAGGAAATATAGAGCGGAGTAACATTTTAGCACTTTTACCTTTTTTAAACTAACAATGCATTTACTCAAAGTCTGGTCTAAATGGCGCCCAGTATAAAGACGTATAATGATGGGTGGGAGTAGAAAGTGCACGTTTTCATGGTATTGTAAGTAGTGAATCGCCTTGAAACGTATTTGTTGCCTACAATGCATATTTTACTGCCAAACTACGCCAATTTTAAAACATTAGGGCAATTTGAAAATTTGGTGTTTGTAATCATTTCAACTATGGAAACTATATGCCTTATTGCTAGAACTCCTTGATACTTTAGCAAAATGTGAAGATCCAGATGAAATGTTGTTTGATTTCATCAGGATCTACAATTTTGCTATGACAAAAGTAACCATACAATATGGTGTGGAAAAATAGCCTGTGATCCTTTAATATGAGCCATGACATGTGATTAATATAGAATGGGCCATCCTGACTTTATGGAAATTTTCATTGGTCTAAAAAGGGTTCGTGTGTTTGTCATTCTTGCTAGCACGGGAAGGATACACAACAATTGACCCTTGAAGCGCCTATCACGCAGCAGACGACAAATTTTGCGACATCCTTCCTAATTTTCGAAAAAAATAAGGTATGATAACACAGGAAAAGTCAGACGATTCTCATGAAATATCATGCCTTAACGTTCTTTATTTTTGAAAAATGGGAAGATTTGAAATTGTCGTCTGCTGAAATTGTAGATGGCGCTTAATGGATTAAAGGAGTTTAGATAAAAGTGCTCAACCAAAAAAATACTTTCTTATTTCACAATGAAAACATATTTTGTGGGTACTCAAAAGAAACTTCTCAAAGAAAAAAAAACTTTTTATCTAGACCTATGCAATAAGTACGTACCATTTTGATGACGTTTGAATACCCCATTGGCATCATAATTATGGCACCATATTAGTGTTCATAGACCGCTCCGTCATTATAAGGCATGTTCTTTGGTAAAGTCTCCATGATTTGGTTACAGGCGTTAAGATGAGAGCGCATAATACAAAAATAAATTTTCATAATTCTCAATATAAACATATGGTGCGGGTACTCAAAAGAGCATCAAAAATATGTGTTAATTGATGGGTAAGAAAATATTCATAAATTTACATTCAAATAATTTCAGGGGGTTCTAGATCTATGCAACAAGTACGTACCATATTGATGGCGTTTGGATACCCCATAGGCATCATCTCTATGGTCCCATATTGCTCATAGACAGCTCCGTCCTTACATGGCATTTTCTTTAGTATAGTCTCCATGTAGTGGTTACTGTATACAAACACTAAAACGTTGGTAGAATACACCTCCATATACCTCCCGCTGTGGTTGTGTTCAACCCTAGAATTACAGAAAAGTCTTACATTCCTCCTTCTACTTTGATACTGCCCGGGGCCGAAGCATCACGGTTAAGTGTCATCAGCAATACGGTTAAAACATCGTATATACAATGTGTAGATATGCAGACGTGTCTGAAACTCGTCTGCATCTACGGCGCGCAAAAGGTCCGGGAGTAGGGCATTCCATTCTATTTGTAAAACTGCGCTCGTGAGTGGATGTGAATAGATAATGGTGATTTTGAAGGCTGCTTATTCGTTGATTTCAAAAAAGCTTTCGACGTCGTTGATCACTCGATTCTGTTTAAGAAACTCATTAACCATAAATTTAAAGTACAAATCTATGGCCTAACTTACATCATATCTCAGTGATATGCAACAAGCAGTCGTCCACGGAAAGGGTCTCTCTGCATTTACGTATATGAAATCTGGTGTTCCACAAGGCCCTATTCTAAAACCACCCATATAGTCCGGCAGAATTTGGATGAATTTTAGGAGGACCTGGAACTTGATTTTAAGCTTTTTTCTTTGTTATATCTGCTAGTGCATATATTGTCCTTGAAAAATCCGAGTGATGCCACTCTGGCATCATTGAGCATTTTGATATATTCAAGATGGCATCCAAGATGGAGGCCAATTAAAAGTTAAAAAATTGTGTGATATGAAAAAAAGTCTCAAACCCATTTTATTCCTAAAAATTGTTAGCTATGACGTTGGAATCTAGTTGAAGACACTTAGCTTATAACAAAAATATAAAAATAAGATAAGAATTTAGACAAAATGGCCGCCAAAATGGCAGTTTATTACAAAAAATATAAGAAAATTTCCCCAGAGACTGGCAAACCCCAGGGATTCGCTTGTAAAATGCTGGTTGTACTGATTCTTGAGTTACATACATCATCCTTGTAACATTCCAGTGCTGCAGCTAATGCATCACTCAGAATTTTATATGCATGCATTCAAGATGGCGTCCAGGATGGTAGCTGATAAGTTTTACAAACCCATGGGAGCTGCACCTAACCTGTAGGCATGTCTGGTGGTTTTTGTAACATACCAGATTTCTTGCTTGATGGAGAAGCACTTTACAAACACATGTATCTGAATAAATGAACCCAGCATACATGTATGATAGAGTTGCACTGTACAAGCAGGCATATCAGAGAGTGGCACCGGATCAGCAGACATGTTTGATGTAATTGCACTTCTGTAAGAATAGCACCAGACTTGAAGCCATCCCTCTTCCATCTGCACCAGCTAGATAAAATGTAAATTGAAGTGTAAACTGAGCTGCAGGTATTGCCTATAGTGAGGTACAACACCAACAGGCATGGCCTATAGTGAGGCACCACACCAGAAAGCATGACCTACATTGAGGCACCACACCAGAAGGCATGAACTATAGTGAGGCACCACACCAACAGGCATAGCTGATACTGAGGTACCAATCCAAAATGCATGATCTATAATGAAGCACCACGCCAGCAGGCACGGCTTATAGTGAGATACCATACCAGCAGGTATACCAGATAGAGAGGCACAACGCCAGCAGACATGCAATATTGAGTAACAAAAGGTCAGCAGGCATGCTGAATGAGTGGCCACAGTCAAGCAAGCATCCACCTTGCAGCAGCACTCAACCAGTAGGCATGTTTGAACAGCAGCGGTGTTGGTGACAGTAACACTAGGCCAGCAGGTATATATGTTGCAGCCGCAGCGACATAACAACTCTCTACATGGCATGTATGTTGTATTGACAATGTAGCAGTCTTGGTTGATAAATATTCACATTGTAAGTTGGCATGTCTGATGGAGTAACTCTCTTTGATTTCCAATGGACCAGGAGGCATGTTTGATTGAATAGTACCAAGTCCGCAGGCATATCTGTTGAAGTTTCACTGAACAGCGGCCATGTAATGCCACCAGCTCATCAAATCCCACATCCTTAACATCACACGTGTAAAATAATGTGGTACTGAACCAGCACACATGGCGTTTAACAAGACTTTGCGACCAGCAGTCATTCGTGTTAGTTACATCTCACCAGCAATAATGCATGTTACAATTGAACCCAACTTACAGGAAGTCTGGGTACTGTTGCACTGGATCAGCGAGCATACCTGTTCAAGTTACATCCGGCTTGTGTGCATGTCTGTTCTACTTTCTCCCGACCAGCTGCCCAGGCATCATTGCCACAGATCAGCAGACATATTTACCATTACGCAAATTGGATTGTGTGGCACTGGACCCGCATACATGTCTGAAACCAAGCAGTTATGTCAGTAACAGACAGCTTCACAAGACTAGCAGTACCTATGTTTGAAACGTTGCTTTGAACCAACAGGCATGCTTGTTGCAATAGCACCTGACCACATTGCACGTCGGTTACAATTAAACTCAGCCAGCATGCATGTCTGTTAGAGTTGCATGTACCAGCAGACATGTTTGAATCAGTTGCAACTGAGCTACAAGCACATCTGTAGTTGTGTGGCTGAACCAGCAGACGTATGTGTTACAATTTCCTCAGACCTGCAGTTATGTGCTTATGCTCATACCCAACTAACCGGCTGGTAAGCACAATTGCACATGATCAACATGTATTTTACAGTTGCACCTGACTAGCAGCCATGTCTTTATAAGTTCATACTATCAGCATGCATGTCTGTTACAGTTTCATCTTATCAGGACCCATGTATATTACATTTGCGCCCGACCAACAGCCATGTCTGTAACAATTGCATCCAGCCATTTTCCATGTCTTTAACACCTGCATCTAACCAGCAGTCATATCTGTAAACTTGTGCCTACAAGCATGCATGTTTGATACTTGTGCACCAGACCAGCATTCATATTTGTTATAGCAATATCCAACCATCTGTTCTGTATATTGCACTTGCAACAGACCAGAGAAGTAGTAATGGTTTTTACAATTGCACGGGGCAAGCAGGCCCGTACCAACCAGCAGTCAAGATGGTAACGAACATCTGCAGCATCCAGTTACCTTACTCAGGGGTTGTTTTTGTGTTGATACACTACAATCCATAAGTATTTTTTTTGTAAATTTTATCTCTTTTTTCCGCATATTGATTCAAAAAAGGTTTGTACTTTGACCAAACATTCTGTCACAAAGTGTTCAGTGATATCGTCCGTTCAGTATACCCTGTAATTTATCACTTCATTTTTTGAAGAAATGTTTTCCTAAAGTATGATTTTTTATTAGAATTATATGATATAATGGTATTATCAGATCCGATATAAGTGGTCTGGAAAGTGCATGGTGCATAGTTTGCTGGATACAATTCCCAGAGCAAAGACAAAAACAATCACATTACGAAAAATAAGAGTCTGTTATTTTTCCGTGCAGTGTATCATAGCAAAAACCATGTGATTCCCAACCCTGTTATTGCTGCCACCTTGGATATCATCTTAAATATTTTACAACGCTGAAAAACAACAATAACATCCAGTCAAATTTTTCATACACAACCAAAAACTATCAGAAAATAGTAACTTACTTCGAATTTGATTTCAGGTTGAATTTTGCTTTAATAGCGGCCATCTTGGACACCATATTCACTATTTTTAACCTTGTGAATCAAACCTGTGAAGGCTTCATTTTGATCTTTTGCATTATTAGGCCTCTAAACGTCATTAAAAAGTCCAAATTAAAATGCTTTATATCAAAATTTTTTAGTCAGATATGTCTTAGGAACCTAACTGAGGGCCATCTTGGACGCCATCTTTGAATTTCAACTTTCTGAATCAAAACCATGTTCTTATTTGATCGTTTGTATCATTAAGGCTCTAAACGTCCATAAAAAGTCAAAATTAAAGTGTTTGTATCGAGTATGCCGGTCATATAGGTCTTAGAAGCCTAACTGACGGCCATCTTGGACGCCATCTTTAATATTTCAACCTTCTAAATCAAAATAATGTTCCATTTTAATTGGTTGTAACATTTAGCCTCTGAAACATCCACGAAAAGTCAAAATCAAATGCTTTAGATCGAGTATATTGGTCATTTAGGTCTTAGGAGTCTAACTGAGGGCCACCTTGGACGCCATCTTGAATATTTCAAAACGCTCAATGATGCCAGAGTGGCATCAGTTGGATTCGTCAAGTACAAGGCCTCAACAACAAGAATCAACAAAGATAAAAACTTTAAAATCAAGTTCCAGGTCATTCTGGTTTTCTACCGGACTAATATTATCATTATTTATCAATGATCTACCCCTCTTCATGAACTATTGCTACTCAGATTTCTTTGCAGATGACGCATCTCTCCACATCGTGATAACAAACGAGATAAAGTAGAAGAAAAATTACAATGTGACGCAGATAATGCAAAGGAGTGGAGTCGACAAAATAATAGGCACATGAATCATGACAAAACGAATTATATGATTTTAGACAGAACAAATAAACAACGTATCTTAAGAGTTTGATATAAAAATAGACGACAAAAACATTAAAAAGACGCAAAACCATAAACTACTAGGCTTACATATTGATGATAAACTTTCTTGGTCTTCCCATATAGACCATTTATGTTCCTCAATTTCATCAAAGATATCTTTATTAAGACATATATTAGATATGTTTCAACTGATGTTCAAAAAAGTTTTATCAAGGATATATTTTTCTCTTAATTGATCATAGATCAGTGGTATGGGGGACTACTTCCTCATCAAACCTTGACAGAATATCTAAACTGTTTAACTCCAAAAACGTGCAGCACGAATAAAACATGCAGATTTCAATACTCCGTCAGCGGAATTAAGTTGGCTACCAATAGTAACGCAATTAAAATACAACAAGTCGTATTTACATACAAAGTCATGAAGAATTTGACAGCCCAGTATACCACGGATTCACTGAAGCCAGTAGCTGAAACCCATAACCATACACTGCGATCGTCGGTCAATGGTGCATTAGCTGTTCCAATTCTCGCTCTTCCTTGTTTGATAGGTCATATTTGTATACAGCACCCAAACTGTGGAATTCGATTACGATTCCAATTCGCAATGCATCATCTCAAACAAGTTTTAAAAACAGGACCAAATCCATATTATAAATAGTTTGCTGTGATATTTCATGACCATATAAGTAGTCCATTTAATTCTTAACTGAATAATATTTTGTCCAATGCATGATTTAAATATTTCAGTTTTATACGCCCTTCCACTGTAAGTTGCCTTTTTACACAAAATGCACAGCTCAGGCTCGGGCCCAGGCGAGGGTTGGACATAAACTCGATGTCTTTTGCATCCATCTGCTGAATCTAGGCGACTTAGCAGTTATTCTATGTCGCCTGAGTTCAATAGCTTGGCACTCCTCAATATGCATGTTGGTCATATCATAAAATGACTGTGCTTATGGTAATATTGGGTATGTCATGTGAATGTAGTTTTTGCTTGGTAGATGGGTGTTCCAATCACAATGCATATAATTTCAAAATGCCAAAAATACATCCTCAGGGTGTTTGATAGATCAAACTCATGCATTAATAATCTGGAAAAGCAGATCTTTCAGATATAGAGAACCTACAATATTAGAAAACAACAGACACCGTTTTATTGAGTTTATTACAGTTTTTAAGCAACGTCTTTCTGTGAAGTTGTTTGTTACTGATTCTTAACCCAAAGGACACTACTTAACCCTTAATGCGCCAATCGCAACAAAAGTCGTCTGTTTTTCTCGTCTGCTGAAATGTTTAAGAAGCCTCTATGGCAAACAGTGTGGACCCAGATCAAACTGCTCCTATAGGAGCAGTCTGTTCTGGGTCCACGCTGTTTGCGTCTATACTTAATTAGTCAGTAATGTTAGGCAATTATTTGTAGCAGACGACTTCAGCAGACGACACTTTCGGATGCATTTTTTTCTTGACGCTTTAAGGATTAAAGGTCGTCCCTCGTCAACTGGCGACAAATGACATTCTAAAACACTGTTTCTAGCGATATTTAATCCCCATTTGTCGATTGTTAAGAGCATTAACGACTGCCGCCTGTCCGGTGTGGTCATACTCACCTGCCCATCAGCTTCTTCTGACCCCTCTCTGTTCGGTCACCAACACAATATCCGTGATGGAATGCCATATCTCCTGTCATCAGTTCTAGCACCTTTCCTGGTAGTAATCTTGGATGACGGAAGTCCATGCATGTGCCTCCCACGTGTATCAACTCACCTGGTATAACAACAAATAAACAACTATACTTAAGGAATCTTATAACGCATACAGTAAATTATTTACTACAAAAGCTTAATGGTGTTATTTTTGTTAAATATTCTGTTGTTAAGCAAAAATTCAATATTATTCACATCATGTGTGAAAATATCAGAACAATACCTTGGGTTTTACGCAAAATACAGTTTATTTAATTTGAAAGGGTCAAAATCGAAAGTCACAAAAATTGGAATTTAGGCTCAAGTCTGCGTTTCAGTGAGGCAATTTTAATTTCATTTGTCGCGAGGCAATTTTAATTTCATTTGTCATGCTGAACAATGAAAAATGTCATTTTATAAATTAGTGAGAGATGCACTAATCATGGTGGGCCAGACTTCAGACTCCATGACGACACTGGCATAAAACTTTTCATCGGTGGGTCAGTGCTTGATTTTTGTCTTCGGCTGAGCTTACCGTGGATCAACTGGGTTTTTTTTTCAGCTCTGACTGTCTGTGAGTTGAGAGCCATTTTCTTTGTTTCATCGCAGTATGTTTATAAATTTGATTGTTAACACTTGATGATACATTGTATAAGTAAGAAAGCCTCAAAACGAGTTTAACTTTTTTCCGGTTTGACAACAGCAGAATAAGGCACTAGGGCGAATATTTGGCAGTAAAATGAATAAAAGCCCCGAGCGACTTCGGCTGACCTTTCTAAGGCGGTGGTTCTGTTTTTGATTCATTGTATATTTTTGCCCCCATTGTTTTACAGGGGTTAATGTTTAGTCCCTGTTTTGCTGTGCACTACTTAGTGTCGTTTCTAGTTTTGCGGTCTTCTCGCTGGGAAAGAGAGAGATGGTTACCTTACATTTGTTGTCTTTTAATGTCACTTGACAGTACGAGGGCTGTTCAAATATGAATGCAAATGGCCTCATAACTTTCTTCACACATATGCTACGACATAATGTCATACCTTTCAGGAAAGAACTTTTGGTCACCTTTAAAATGGCACCATACTTTAAGAAACACTCACTATATTTCTCGAGTTACATACCCTTATATAAAAGACATTCCTGTATTCTGAAGTTTTTCCGAAGCAAATTGCAATGCACGCTTAGGTACATGTGCGGATAAAGTGTCATATCTTTGTAAGTTTTAGACAAAATGGCACCAAATTTTAGATGCAAGTTTAAGTAACAATCCAAAAGTTGCTTGCTTGAAAAAGTTTTTATAATTCTGATTCAAGCTCGAATAAACAGGCAGGTTTGTGACGTCATTAATTTTATGTATACGTCATGTTGGGTTATCTACTGGTGATGTAATAATGAACATAGCTGTGTCGTTTTCTTTGTGTTTTGCTGAAAACATGCTAAATATGTCATAAGGGAGTTTTCAAAACGCGCCATCCTCTATTTACAGAGTTATAAATTTTATATATTTTTTTCAAGCATTTTCTGCTTCTTAATGGCGTGTTTACATTAATTAAAATATGTTCAATTCGTCTAGTCATCAAGACCGGGTAAGTAATTTTATTGTAAATAATGCCTATAGTGGTTAAACTTAAAGTCTACGTTCAAATTTAGAATTAAGCCGCAATGTTCTGACAAAAATATAACCAAATATTCTATAACCCCTTCACTTAAGGCATTTTTGACTTAATAAAAATGATTTTCAGCTTTTACAAATTACCCACTATCCATCAATAACAACAACTCAGTATGAACGGTCAACATATTGTCTTTGAGTTAAAACTAGATTAAATGTTGCATCATGCATTTTGTTAGATATAAGTTTAACTGAACCTGAAAGGTGGTGTTTTGTTTACCATTTATTTGCAAACATAAAGAGACTTTAGTGAAAACTATTCGTTATAATTTAACAAAAGCATGTCGGATTTTCGCAACCTTTACAGAATCATTATATAAGAATATGGGGAAACGTCCTTAAAATTTTCAAGAAATTTCACCTGTTTATCGAAGAATTATGCGCTCGTCTATATCACATGTATATGTTCGAAGCATTGAGTTTGCTAGTATACTATCGTGACCCTCATTCAAAGGGCTATAACTCAAAGAGTATACAGTATTTTTTTTAAGTCTGGTGCCAGTTTAAAGATGACATACAGTCCTTTATAGAAACGTTTACCATTTTGTCGTAGCATATATGTGAAGAAAGTTATGAAGCTACTTGCATTCATATTTGAACAGCCCTCGTAAGTGTTCTGTGTCTCTTTCTCATTGTGACGTGAGTTGGTCTGCAATATTAAGTTGTGGCATTTCCTGGTCATACTCATTTACTTTTACATGTGCATATGCTCAGTTCAACTTTAAAAATCTACACTGTAAGTACCATCAGGTAGGCTCTGCTGTAATATTGTAGAATAACTGTTTTACCTTGGCCATCCTGCTACACTGATCGAAAACCAATGGAGTACATATGCGTTGTTTTTAATTAATCTGTGCGTGCGTGCGTGCGTGTGTGTGGTGTGTTTTGTCCGCCAATTTAATAGATGTAAAAGGTAGAAGCTGGATGATTTTTCTTATTTTATAAATAATATAATACAGACTGACTTACCTTTGAAAATAATTCATGTCTCATAAATAATATAAATACATTGACAAATTGCTATTATATACTGTTTTCCGTATTGATTCGTTGAAAAATGGTAAATTTGCTACTTTCGTTTTTTGAAGTTTTCAACTCAAACTTCAATTTCTTGAATGTTCTAAGTCAGTTATCTCCTAAAATAACCATGCATTACCGGAAAGCATTGTTCTAATGTATTTCAAAGTATTTTTTAATTTGAAATTCAAGTTTTCAAGAAAATATCAAAACAAAAGTGTATGCGTTAGAAGATTCCTTAGGTGTATATCCAATCAGGTACCTTAACCCTTTGTATACTGGAAACCCGTAAATGGGTATTTTGGTTAACAGTGAAGACCCAGATGAAATGCAGCATGATGCTGCATTTCATCTGGGTCTGCACTGTGTGCTAAGATTAAACCAACCCTCAGGGACAGAAATACATCATAATTTAGAAAATTCTACCTATGACCTTTAACCCATATAAGTCAAAATAAGCCGAGCGTCCTTTTTCTGGGACATCGGCAAACAGTGCAAAACCAGATATGACGCCGCAAAACCCGGCGTCTGATCAAGTTCCCCACTGTTTGCTTATAGAAGGTTCTTTTAAAATTTGAATAAAATAAAAAAAAATACCACCGGACAACCCTTAAAACGGAAATGGACTGGTCCTATTGATAGGAATTTGCCTTAAATGGGTTAGAATGACCAATGGGTAGTCACATACTTATTGTATCAAATTGGCCCAAATTCAAACTCATCCAATCTTTAATGGTAGTCCTTGTTACCTGCAAGAATGATAAAGATCCCTCCAAAAATGAACGCACTTATGTGCTTACAACATTTCTCTCATTATATTCCTATGAATGTTTTCCCAATCGTTTTAAGGGCAGCTAAGGAGAAGAATAACATAAGCTTTAAGCTTTCGTTCTAATCCTTTTACATTCTGTAACTTGTATATATTTGTATTTGTATCTTACCAAGTTGAAATACAATATGTTTAAACTAAGGGCAGCTAACTCTGTGGACCCTGTTCCGATCTTGCCGAATTTCGAACCCATCCAAGCTTTTATAGCTGTCCTTGTAACCTGCAAGCATAAAGATGATCCAATTAAAAATGAAGGTGCTAGAGTGCTCACACCACTATACATTCAGTTTCAGACGGTCAAGGGCAGCTAACTCAGTAGTCGGTGATGGGATCTTGCAGAAATTCAAACTCATTCACGCCTTTTTTAAAGTTTGTCCGTGTTACCTGCAAGAATGATGAAGATCCATCCAAAATGAAGACACTAGAGTGCTCTCAACACTTTTCACATTATAAGTCTATGGAGATTTTACCAGACGTTCAAGGGCAACTCACTCTGCAGACCCTGGTCCGATCTTGCCGAATTTCGAACCCTAGCTGCCCTAGTTACCTGCAAGAATGAAGACGATCCAGTTAAAATGGAGGAGCAAGAGTGCTCACAAAATTTTCCCCATTATAACACTGTGGGAGCTTAAGGTGCCATGGAAACAAGAGTTCTGGTCCAATCTGGCCCAAAACATTATGCAGCCTTTCCCTCACCCCAATGATGCTCCAGATGAAATTTGATTTAAATTGACCTGCTGGTCTCAGAGATATTTCCTGTTTGAAAGTTTGAACAGACGCACGGACAGACCCAGGCTCAAGTCCCATCCTATAAGCTTCCCCGGAGCCTTCGCCTCAGGTGAGATTATAATCCTAACGATCCGAGAAGCTTAGACATCTTTATTACAAACTGTTAACAGGTGAGCCATTTTTTGCTAATGCTTTGTTTTAGGCTATTATTGCTATGGGCATAATATCGACCCGTTTATGTTTTTACAACATGACGGTGAATTGTGAAATACATGTTGGGCAATATCTCTCTTTGTGTATTTACCATTTTGTGTGTAACGTGCTTTCAAGAAGCTTGGCAAAAAGTAAGTTATACCGCAATCGTGCGTTTTTACTCGTTTTTAAATCAATAATTCAAAACCCCCACCCTGGTAGGCCACGTGCAACGATTTTAATATATTTTGTGTAAGCGGCGAATTCCTTATAACCTTTGCAAACAGTTTGGTCCCCTATCAGGACCGACAGAACGTTAAAAAAGAACGTCGATCAATGCTCAGTTCAACTTTTTTCTAGTTTGTGTACTAAGTCACTTTAACTTACTGTAGCCTATAGATAAGTTAAAAGTGACGTAAAAGAGCGTACCAACACTTGAAGGTAATACAGGTTATACCGTTATTAACGGTAAAAAAATATATTAATACCTGACAAAGGTTTTCAAAATAAGGAAATATTATACCAAGCCGTCATAGCTCAGTCGGTTGAGCCGAGGCAAATACTTGTATCTATATCTATTAACGAGAGATTCAAAACAGGGGAGGGTTCGAATCCCACACGATTGATTTTTTTTCATGAAGGAGATATTTTTAAATATCATTATTGCTTAAACAAGACTTTTTATCATATTTTTGTTATATTTTAAATGTTTTTACTATAGTATTCTTTGAGTGTTTTTTGTGTGTGTTTTTGTGAGTTTTTTCTAGTTTTTTTTTACATTCTTCACATATTCATTTCATTACAATACAATACAAAACAATGCAAAAGAGGTCAGCACAAATATTCTTCGTCTGCTGATTCTGTGTCGGAATAGTCTGAGCACTCTGTTGCGGTGTCTGTGTCTTCGTCACTGGAGGGCACCTGAATAACTATCTTCTCCATCTTCGCTTCCACTATGATTAATAGAAAACCAACTGCTGCAAAGCTCAAATTTGTAAGTGGGTGGTAAACGACAAGGCTTTTTTGTAAAACAGCTGTTTCTAAAAAATATGAAAGGAGAGTAGACTTACATGTATGACAAAACATGTCATCAGGTCATTGCCTTCTTTCCGCTTTTTGTTTTCTGTCATATCCGATAAAAATAATAATTGTCATCATTCACAAACATAAAATATCAAAAAACAAAGATAAAAAAAATATGCCGTGATTGGGGTTCGAACCTTCAATTGCAAAACTTCGGCACAGTGGTCTACGATCTTACCACCGCGCCAGCCCAACTTTGACAATTATTAATGATAAAAGAATATAATGTACAAAGTTGGCGAAACCGTTTTACCTATTTATATCAATGGACAATGTCCAATTATCAAAACATGCTCTGACGTCACTTTGAACTTATCTAGTAAGGACAATACTTGTTTCATGAAAGGTCATAAATTAAAAGGGGAACATAAATTCTCTTAATTTGCTTGTTATTTCATAAATTGACTGTCTATGCATGAAAGAAACTGTAAAGTATTGAACAGATTTTAATGTGGGGAAAATTTAGTAGCAAAATTTTTGTTTAACAGATGATTTATAATTGTACAAGTATCTTGCTGAAAAAAAATGTTTATTATAATTAATCTAATACTGGGCCATATCAGCCCGCAACGATACGCAGGTCAGCCTTTTAACTTGTGAAGACGTATTACAAAGGCCAAAACCTTTCAGGTAATATTCAGATAATATCGCCTTAACTATCAAATTTACAATCTGCCTTTCTCAGCTTGTTCTGAGTGAATGATTGCCTGTATTATTGATGTCATCTGGAGATATTCACCCTAATCCAGGACCAATGTCCTCTGTTTCGTCATTTAGTTCAGCTACTTTATCTACATGCATATCAGTCTCAGTCTTTAATTCTGAAAATCGCCCCACCATCCCTTATTTGTACTTTATAATGTCCAGACTGTATCCAAACTGGACATTCTTCATACGGAGCTTATTGACATTGATATACTAGCGTTCACAGAGACTTGGCTAAGTCAGTCACCACATATGACATGGACGGACCCAGAATGGGGGGGGGGGCGGGAAAGGGGTCCAGACCCCAGAAAATTCACCAAAATATAGGGTTTCTGATCAATACTGGTCCGGATCCCCTGAAAAATCACAAAGCTACCAAGCCAGCATTCAATGTTGGGACAACATCAGCCCGTCAGAGAAACGCCATTTAAATGGCGTTTCACTGGCGGGCCGATGATGGCCCTTTTATAGTGATATTTAGATTCTCTCCCCTCATCAACAAAAAAACATTGCCCCCCTCCCCTCTGATAAAACTTTCTGGATCTGCGCATAGGTGATCTTCATCCTGGCACTTACAGTAGACTGGGACGCAAAGATCGTCCCACAGACGCATATGGTGATGTTCTGGTTTATATAAAGGATACTATACATTTTCGAATAAGTTACAACCTTGAACATTAAGTGTTTGAGGATTGAGGTTGAAAATAAGTCAAAACACATCTTGTTTGGCGTTACAGATAGCGTCTATTATGTCCATTCACTGAGCAGTCGACAAGAGAGTAAATGATCTTAATGTTCTATTATTATAAAACAATCCATCTTTACAAAAGGTTCAAACTCTGTGTAACGAGTTTGCTTCTCATCCTATTAAAGAGCTGATTCAAACCTATGTCTTGTAAACCAGGGGTCGCAGGTTCTATTCCCGGCTTCTCCATAAAAAAACACTTTCGGCGATCCTTCGGGTGCTACCGTCATATAATAAACACACATATCATAAACCCTCCCGGCCCAAGACTGGTTACTACCCATGGAAAAGCCACAAAAAATTAACGAGCTGATTCACTTTTCTGAACACTCTATCTGTAACATTGATATAGCACTTGTTGACATGTTAGATCATTTTGATAGTTCTTATTGGAGTAGGGGATCCATTTCTTAAAGCTGTATAGTCTGTAACTTTTGATCCTCTTATTTTGGAAATAAAGTTTCTATTTTTCAGGAGTACAGTAAAAATACTCAAATTCAGGTAAACATTTTACCATTTTCATAAATTTTAACACATTATCACTATCAAAACAACAGCATTTATGTTAAAAATCAACTGTCTAGAATTATTAGAGGGACGTAAATAATTCCTAACAAGAGAAAAATCACCCGTTTTTATAAGATAAATCTCTTTTCCATGCAGTTTTCAGCTGTACTGGACATATTTATTGTGAAAACATAACTTAATTCTATTTTTACAAATGTTTTAAAAAGAAAAGAAAATTTTTGAAAAATGTTCATAGTTACAGACCTAGCCTCTTTAATCAATAGTTTCGATATCACTGTACCATTAACGGATAATTTAAGTTTTCTAACCCCAAACATAATACGTATACACGATATGCTTGGAGCTAGAATGGAAGCAGCTATGAACTTTTAAGACAAAAGCATATGGCAACAATTGGAAATCTTTACATGGCGCTAAGTAATGCCCCAGTCACACACACATATACGTACTCTTACGGAGAGTTTCGGATCAAACCGCAGTCGTCCGCAGAAAAATGAGGGCGGGACCTAATTTCTTGATGCGTTTGCAAAACGCACATACCTTCAATTGCGGGTAGTTACGGATCATTGCGGATAAATGCGAATGTCAGCGGATCGATGCGTTCCAGTGAACCGACACAATGCGGACAGATACCAATAGATACGGACTACATACCTTTCATTACCTTCCCTTACCTTTAGATACGAGTAAATACGAATAGATACCTTTAGATGCGGACTGTTGCGTATACTTAGTGGATCTGTTTGCAACCGCAGACTTTGCACCCTATCGTTCGTCCATCGTTTTTTTAACATTATGCCTGGAAAGAAGAAGCAGCATGTCTCTAGAAGGCACACTCTCAACGCCAAACATCTCAACAGGATGACAACTATTCTTACGCCTCAGACATAGTCAGTAAGAGGCAGCGGATAAAGACGCAGATGTCACATAATCTAGGAAGAGGTTATGCAAATAATATGAAACTCCATTTGTAGATTGAATTAATATACAATGTACAAATAAGTTACACATACGTTGCTACATGGCGACGGTTTATGAGCAATATTAGGTAAGATTCTTGACAGTAAGGACCTTTATCTATACATGCAAATGCAAAATATTACATGACAAATAGAATATTGCATTTGCGATCCAAAATTATTCAACTAAATGATAGCATCCTTGGCAGAGCCTCACATATTAGCAATTTTCCTCATCACATTTAATAAATGCAAATAATACATGAACAATCATTTAAAAAATCCCCATGCTTTAAATCTTAGAACATTCAGTCTTTTCTGCAAACACTTTCTCCCCCTTCCCCCCCCCCTATAGCCAGTATGCCAAGGCATTCTCAGCACATCGTCTGGTACGAGAAAGACTATATTAGAAGACTCACTCTCCTGTTCCAGGGACGTTGTAGCAAGGGGCTTCATCGTACACGTAAGGGGTCGTAACAATACGTATTTATCCGCATAAGAAATCAGCCATTCTCAACTATCCGCAACGATCTGCGTGTATAGTTAAAATACGCCGAACTCGATAAGTAACAAAGAGTTACTAAAGGTAACGA
Source organism: Loripinus fragilis (assembly GCA_964019695.1). Classification (NCBI taxonomy): domain Eukaryota; kingdom Metazoa; phylum Mollusca; class Bivalvia; order Lucinida; family Lucinidae; genus Loripinus; species Loripinus fragilis. Next base: position 105,513,423 of record OZ026514.1, on the reverse strand, counting down.
CCCGAATGAAACCGTAACAGTCCGCAACTTTTGGGTCGACTGCGGAATGATAGGTTTTGATACGTTTAGATGCGGATGAGATACGGATGCGATACGAAAAATTACGTATTATTGCCTAGGGTTACGTATCATTGAGTTGTTTTCATCCGCAGAACTTTTTTGATGTTTTTCAAAATTTGGGCGCGGATGGAAAGGGCCTTGCGGTAAGTTGCGGATAAGATACGAGCTGTTACGTTCTCTGTGGATGTGATACGTATCGTTACGGAATGAGCGGATAGTTGCGGACGGACTTTACGTACCATCCGCAGAGTCCGTAAGTGTGTGTGTGACTGGGGCATAACATCTGTATTCACAAAACGTAACGATTGTATCCCCTACAAGACAATACTAATAAGGCCATCTTACCAGCCTTGAATAACTACAAATCTTAATCCTTAAAGCGCCAATCGCAACTAAAGTCGTCTGTTTTTCTCGTCTGCTGAAATGTTTAAGAAGCCTCTATGGCAAACAGTGTGGACCCAGATCAGACTGCTCCTATAGGAGCAGTCTGTTCTGGGTCCACGCTGTTTGCTTCTATACTTAATTCATCAGTAATGTTAGGCAATTATTTGCAGCAGACGACTTCAGCAGACGACATTTTCAAATTCATTTTTTTTCTTGGCGCTTTAAGGGTTAAAGAATGCACCAGGAAACGTAAAAGAGCTTACGAGCAAGCCAAACGAACCAATAGCTTTTCTTCGCTACTCTAAACAAAAAATATCTTTAAAAAAAAAAGAAAAGTGGCTGAGATAAAATGGATGGATACTTTTTCATAAGCTCAGTATTATCTTAAGTAAATAATCTAGTCAGCTTCGACTACCATAGCAACATAATCGTTGCAGCATTGGGATAAGAAGCTTAAATTTATTGCCCAGTGAAAGCTCATGGTATCAAAGGCAGCTAAACAAACGCAATCACAGTACAATGAAATTATTCAGTCGCAACAAAATCTACCCTTCATTGAAAGAAACATTATATATAACTGAGGGTCTGGATGTGGGCCCCCAGGAGTTTTCTGGATGTGGGCCCCCAGGAGTTTTCTGGATGTGGGCCCCAATGAGTTTTGAGGATCTGGAGATAAGCTCTATTTGTTTTCAGGTACCTGGAAAGCATTGGTAATTATTTTCAGGGCTCTAGAGAGCAGCCTCATAGTTCGGGGGATTAAGAAAATCCTGCATGAAAAAAAAATGAATTAAAAAAATCTCACCTTAAAGAGACTAGGTCTGTAACTAATAACATTTTTTCGAAAAAAAATATTTTCTTTTTAAATCATTTGTAAAAGTAGAATTAAGTTATGTTTTCACAGTTAACATGTTTGGTACAGCTGAAAACTGCACGGAAAAGTAAATTATCTTATAAAAACAGATGTTTTTCTCTTATTTGTAATTATTTGTGTCCCTCCAATAATTCTAGACAGTTGATTTTTAACATAAATGCTGTTGTTTTGATAGTTAAGATATATACTAGAATTGTAAAATGTTTACCTGAATTTGAGTATTTTTACTGTATTCTTGAAAAGTAGAAACTTTATTTCTAAAATTAGAAGATCAAAAGTTACAGACTGTGCAGCTTTAAAGGAATTGCCTATATTTCGTTTGACTTTTTTTTAAACAGAAAATCTTGTTAATATCGATGGTACTTATTGCTCAAAAACAATAGTAAATACTGAACATCCCAGAACCCAAAATAGTAATTCACTTTAATTATCAGTACTTTTTCTTACAATTTGCATGTTTTACGTCTGTAATATACACTTTTCTAAAATATATGATTATTTATTTGAACTGGACTGTACATTTATAAATCATCCTCGACTTTGGCCTTTCAGATCGCTAAATAAAACATGCAAATTACTTATCCAATTTCATATAATAATAATAATGATAGATATTTAGATAAATAGGTCTTAACTTAAACTAGTTGTGTCGGACCTAAGGTCCGCCAAAAAAATGCATTTTCTGACAAACTCTCTGCAAAACTTGAATTTGAAACACTTCCCTCTCGAGCTTGGAAGGCAACACTGAAGCATATCATTAATCAGAACTCTAGATCTCAAATACTCCGCTGCAAAGTATTGGTCATATCTTCACTGATGATAAAGACAAGGTTGATCTATTAAACACTTTCTTCAAAAATCAAAGTATTTGAATGTCCAGCATGCAACACTTACTCCACTTATTAACCTTAGTGGCTCAAGAATTAGAAGTATCATACTCAGTCCAAAAGTTAGATCTGATTTAAAAACGCTGGCTACTAGCAAAGCATCAGGACAAAACGGACTAAATAATCACATACTCAAAGAACTACCTACTGAAATATCTGTGTTTTACCGTTTATGGTAATCGGTTAGTTCTTGCTTAAATGAGAATAACTTCTTCTAATACTAAATATTTATGTTACAAGCTATAAGAAACTGAGCTGTAACACTGATGTTAAAAATACAACTGATCTCTTAGATGGGCTTCTGGAGTTTCTCTTATAATTATAATTAGATTAAGAGAAAACAAGCATGCACTATCATAACATCCCCTTTCTCAAAACAAATTGATAAAATTTGTCAAGAAACCCATAATCATTATCTAGTCACTCCAATAACCATTAACTGGACTCTGTTTATTGTACTGCTGTAATAAACGCGATAGCAGTCTGATTTTATGAATGAAATTCCAATGAGAAAATTTCAGAGAATTTCTACCTTGCAACTAAAAGTATATTGTTCATCAAAAGTAATGTACGCATAATCCATATGAACTACAAAACGTCTATGCAACTTAAAGCATATGTATGGTAGATAATCCAATATTTTTGTGTGAATATGAACCTATAATATGATTAATATTATGCGATAAAACACATTTAGTTGTACATTTTGAAAGTAAGTAATCCAAATATACTGATTACTGCACAGTATCTATTGACATAACGTAATCTTTGAATCTCGCAGGCGTTTTCACTGTTCTACCGTATCATGTGACGTATGGTTTAGTCTCAGAAGTAGATGGTTCCCGTTCGTCCGATTGTGTGCCATCATCCACGTTTGTCTCATAATCGTCTTCTAGTCTGTCATCGCTTCTGATTGGCGTTTCGTTTGATTTCATCAAATGTTTGCGATTTCTCCTGTATTCTCCTCTCTCTGTGCGAACATGTTATGAACGAGGTGTGTTCGTATGATCAGTAACTACACCTGGTTCCCATTTATTTTCACGTTGCACACGTATCGTATCTCCTGGTTTTAACTGAGATAGGTCTCTACATCTTCTGTCATAGAAATATATCTGTTTACGTTGTTTCTTTGACAGTTTTTCGTATACCCTTTTCCTATCAATATTTTTTGGTTTAAAAAGTGTTTGAGTTATGGGCAGTGAAGATCTAAATCTCCTGTTCATTAAGAGCTGTGCTGGTGATCCTAAATCATCAATAGGTGTGTTACGATAGTTCAAAATACTGAGATATGGATCGTTGTTCTCAGCTTTTGATTTTGTGAGAATCTGTTTCACAATCTTAACATAGATTTCTGCAAGTCCATTTGAATTGCTCATGTACGGTGAGGATGTTGTATGTTTGAATCCCCAGTCTTTTGAAAACTTTTTAAATTCTGCTGATGAAAAGCATGGTCCATTATCTGATCTTACTTCTCTTGGTATGCCATAACGTGAGAAAAACGACTTCATGTGGTGAATTACCGTAGATGACGTACTGTTCTCAAGCTTTGCAACTTCGAAGAATCTTGACATATAGTCAACAACAAGTACATAGTTTGATCCCGACCATTGAAATGAATCAGTGTCTACTACTTGCCATGGTAGTTCTGATATTGAAGACGGTATCATGCTCTCTTTCTGGTAAGAGCTTCTGTTTTCAAGACATATTCCACATTTGGAAACATAATCTTCTATTTGTGCACTCATTCCTGGCCAGTACATGATATCTTTAGCCAAGTTTCGAGTTTTCTCTACACCAAAATGTGATTCATGTAGTTTTACGAGCACGTCCTTCCTCAAAACTCAAGGAATGACAATTTGAGTCCCTTACATCAACAAACCTTCATTTATCGACAGTTATCTCTATGTGTGCAATATTCACGAATTTCAATAGGTATTTCCCTTTTATGTTCAGGCCATCCTCTGTGTACTCTATCAATTACTGACGTCAATGTACTGTCATTCTTAGTTGCTAGTTTAATATAGTTGGCAATCCGAATCGAAAAAAGATGCATATTTTTGGTTTTGTTGGCATTTGTGAGTACATTTGTTAGACCACTTTTAACATAATATTTAGCATGTATACAAAGCCTTAGGGGTAGATGCCAGGTCTGAATTTGCATATGAAGGCCAGAAATTAGGTCAAAGGTCATTGAGTGCAAAAATGAGAAAATATGTACTGCTGTAAAACAACTTTATCTTTTTATATATAAACATATTTCATTTCAAACAAAATTTGTATACTTATAGTTGTAAGTCTGTAAAACATTGAGAAAATGTTTTTTTATAACTAAATGTTCATATGTCTGCTTTAAAATGGGATCAAAGGTCACCAAGTGCAATAATCAGAGCATTTTTACAAACTGTGTTTCTTTTTTTTTTCTCTGGTCCAACAACAAGATGTTTTTTTAACTCAAAAAGGGTAGAAGTCTTTCAGAAGGCTTAAATTAACATGTTTATTATTAAGGGAGACCCTTAGGAAGCATCCTTTTATGGATTTACAAAGACAAACATCGTAAGTTTTGTGCAATTATCACTGAAATTCTCCCTCATTTGGGCTAAACTGAGATATATGAGCTACTTTGAGAGCTTGCTGTACCTCGCAGAAAGTAAAACTATTTTCAGTTTGGGACATGTCTTGGGGCCTTAGAAACCCATAATTTAATAACTTTTCTGTTGTCATTTTTCTATAAATCACCGGTAATCAACGATACCCTGCTGACATTGAAAATAACAGTACACACAATACAAGGCTAATGTTGATTTACTCTAATAGTATTAGTGAAACAGTTTAAGCATTATATGTGTAAACTAGACTTAAAAATCAATTGCATACATCTGTAATATGTATTTCTGCTCGTCAGCGATACTTATGTTACGTTTTAAACTAAATTGCAGATAATGACTACAAATTACATGTATTAGAATAAACCATGATACCTGACCTGAAATATACATGATTTGATCTATATTCTAATTAAAAATGTTCATTTTTATATATTTGAAGTTGTTTATAACTTTTAACTTGCAATGAAGTGAAATCAAGTAAATATTTAAATATGCTAATTAGTATGTGATTTGTACCAGCTCGAGCATGTAATGCATAGCTGCTTACAGATTCATTTTTCTGTTTACATTTCATTGGAATTGGCAAACTATCTTTCATATGAAATCAAAATATAGCTATATTAACAATAATGGATCTAAAGTTGCTGCACATATATTAATGAGGTTACGTATGTAACAAAAGGTGCCTTACATAAATGGATAAAGGTAGTAAATTGTTGTTATTATATTATTGAAGCTTTTAACTCAACCTCCAGATATTTAGATGACTTACTTAATATTGATAATCCTTATTTTGAACAAATGGTAGGTCAGATATATCCCAGTGAACTTCAGTTAAATAAGGCGAATTCTTCTGATACTGAAGCTCTGTTTTTGGACTTGAACTTGTCAATAACAAATGGCATAGTTTCTTTTAAAATTTATGATAAACGGGATGATTTTAATTTTGAAATAGTAAATTTCCCCTTTCTTGATGGAGATGTTCCTTGCTCTCCTTCCTATGGAGTATATATTTCTCAGCTTATTCGTTTTGCTAGAGTGTGTTCTAATGTTGATAACTTCAACAACAGAAACTTATTTTCAACTGCTTAGTTATTAAAACAAGGTTACAGATATCATAAAATTCGAAAAACATTTTCTAAATTCTACCACATACACTCAGAGTTAATTGTTAAATACAACATTCTGCAACAAGGCATATCAGAACCTATATTTTATGGTGATTTAGTTTATAAATTCAAACGAACTGTTGGAAAACTAATTTTAGTGATCAATTCAAAAAGATAGTAAAACGATATATAAGGGTTGGATTTAACTTGGATATCATGCGACAGTCTGCATGCCTAGTTTTAAACCCAATCACGGTTTATAGCTATGGTTTCTCTTTAATTGCACGACGGTGGGTCAGGCCTCAGACTCTATGACGGCTCTGACGTAAAGCTTTAATCGGTGGGTTGGTGCCTGATGCTTAAGTGTAGCTGGACCCACCGTGGCTCAACTTGAGGTTTTCTTTAGCTCTGACTATCTGTGAGTCATGAGCCCTTTTCTTTGTTTCATCATGGTGTGTTAATTTGATTAGATGTTTCTCCATGATGATACATTGCATTAGTTAGATGGCCTCCATGCGAGCTGAACATTTCTTGTACTTCAACAACTGCAGAATCTAGGGCGAAGATTTGGTACCAGTAAAATGCATTTAAGCCCCCTGGTGGCTTAGGCTGCTGTCCGTTCTAAGGCGGTGGTTCTGTTGTTGTTGACTTTTTGTTTATTGTTACTCCCATTGTGGGAGTCTGTGATTGTTCTATGTTTTGTTGTACGTTACTTTATGTCCATTCTAGTATTGCAATCATCTTGATGGGGACGAGAGAGAGATGGTTGTTTTGCTTAATTGTTCTTCCTGGTGTCTCGTGATGGTTGAGTGGCTCTTCCTCGCGATGCAACGGGGTTGTCTGCGATTTGTGATTGTGGTATTTCCTGATCATATTCACTTACTATTTTAGGCTTATATAAAATTTGGGTCTGCTAGCCCCTATTCGCTTACATATACTACTCACATTTTATTCTATATAAGACTTAATTTAAAAGAGTGCCATGGGTTGGTCTGCAATATGTGAATGTGGCTTTTCCTGGTCTTACGCAATTACTTTTTGAAATTTGGTTGGCTCATTTACATTCATATTGCAGTTTTCAGATTTCTACCAATGGTACATAACGATAAACATGCAATCTACATCATGATTTAAATATTGACTTAATATCAATCATTTACTAAAAATAGCATAGCAATATTTCATACATCTATTTTCAAGGCAGGAATTAAGGCAGGATAGTGCTGAGTGTCTTCTAGAGTAGGCATAGGTTTTTGAAGATTTCAAATATAACATCAGCTTAAGCTTTATGTCCGAATATAGGGTGTAACATAGATCTAGTATTAAAGATTTTCCTTGTATGCAGTCTTTTTATTTTCACTTTTCACTGTTGACAATTACATTATAAATTAATTTATCATCTGTCCCCATTAAAAATCTTCTTTGCTTGGTTGAACTAGATTTCATATCATATTGTAATGATGATTATCTTATTATATTCCGCAGCAATTCTGATAGAAACTATTCTGCTTTCTAATTATCTCAGACTAAGGTTGGTTGAGGTAAGGTTACCTGAGCCATGTAGCAGTCTTGTAAAACATCTGAACATATTTTATGGTGGCATAAACAACAAATCATTCGAACGTTAGTGATACTTTATTTTAAAGATCAGTTGACTGTTTTTTCTGAAGCATAAAACAAAAACATGACACCCGAAATTCACTAGTATGGTTTGCATCTCTGAAACTCACAGATTAAACTGAATGTTGAAAAAGTAGTGTCACACGCAGCTGATTTCTTTGCTTTTCTTATTCACATGGTAGTTTGTTTTTAGTTTTGTTTATGCACTATTTGATTTTGTTGAGCTATTTGTAACCCTAGTACATGTTTTATATATGTCCTATAAAAAGTGAGTTATGGTCTGTTTGTTGGTTTTAAAAGGTTAAATACTAAGTTAGGCTTATTATGATAGTCTTAAAATTATGCAAAACCATCGAAAATGTGAACAATATTGCTGACAACAGCTTGCAGAAATCATTATAAGCATGAACTTGCTCACTCTTGTACCTATATCCTTGTAGATATTTGTGAAGACTAACACTATTTGAGGACTGTCTTGTATATAGTTTAAGGAAAGTAGTTCAGTTTTATTTCAAGAGTAATGCCATATTAAAACTACACATTTCGAGTATGTTACCAGTTACAAGTGCTATCCAATCTGATATATTGCACTTGTATCTACGAGCAGTAGATGTATACATTAATGTAAGTCACCTACCCCATATGCAATCGATCCCTATCTTAGCACATTTTCATGGTTAACTACCTTAGGATCTTCTATACATTAAGCAAATCGGAGATGTTAAACCAATTGATTTGCTAGTAAATGTACATATAAGATAACCATTTCAGGGCACATTTACTCTAAACACTAAGAAATGACCCCAAACTGTTGGAAAACTATGAACACAATCAAATCATCAGGTGCTCCAATATGGTGAATGCCTGTGTTCCTAAGAAGACACCAGACATCTTTTTGGGGAAATTTAATTTGGAATAAAACTTGTATTGGAATTTTACAGTTAAAAAGAAAAACACATCAAAACACATGCCAATAACCTCATAGCATTTGATCTTTATCATCATAGCAAAAAATAATAAGCAAAATATGTTAAATACTGCCACATAGAATTGAATTTATCGACACTGAAACAATTACAATGTATAAAAAGTTGCGCTGTGAAAGACTTAGATATATATTTTATGGTATCTTAAAATTAGGGGTAACCTTTAATATCATATCTATACTGCTTCTATATATGTATGAGTACGTTTACACAAGCAGCCTGGTTTCGAAGAAATGCTGCCCTTGAATCAACATCATTTCATTAATATGTGCAAATGAAAGGACACCCCTACAATTAAATGTTAAAATTTTTATGGAGGATTGCCCTTAATGTCAGGGCTATTTCCATGATATACCCCACAAAAAGTTAACAATGTTTTCACTGGATCGTCATTATCAGAAATGTACCTGTATATTAGCTTTATGTTATATATGTTACCATCTGCTAACAGGCTGGTTTGAAGACCAATGTGAGGATATACTCCTTCCAGTATATGGTATTTACCATATGCTATCATAGTTTCAACACGCCTGATTTTTTATGAAAGGAGGTTTGGTCTTTGTGTTTTCATGAAGCTATGCTTAGTATATGCAATTGGCAGGTAGTGGCCTTGTAAGAAGAGTTTTACAATTACTCGTAGATGGGAACAAACACAACAAATGTGTGAAATAAGAAAAGAAATACATTTTAGTCCTATAGGCATGAGATCATGGCCAAGTCCTTCATGAAAACCGTAGCTAGGAACATATACCTTTGAGAAATGACTCAATTTCAGATAGTAAAATGTAACGTAAGTAACAACTTAAACACATATCATGTTTAAAAGGATAGATAATTGCATAAAATGACGTATTCATACAAAGCATTAAGCAAAAGAAATTATTAGTTTAAAATGAAATGGTTATTCTTAGTTGTATTACATTTAATTGATTTTATACAGTAACATAATTTACATGCCTATTATGAATATTTGACTGCGGGAAACTTAGTAAATCATTGCTTTCCAAACATGATAGACACACACCTAGCAGGATAGCAATAAAAAGTTCTTCCATTAGGGTAGAAGGGGACTTAAAATTTGAATTTTGCCCCTATATACATAAAATATTGCTACAATTTTCACCGATTTTGCACTTAAATGACCTTTTATCCAAACACACATCATGCCTTGATGATGCTGTTTGTTTATATAGCATGGCTGTATTATCCAAAAGAGATTTTGCATTACTTTAAATCATAATTTTGGATAGCAATTTGGTAAAAACGCTAAATTCTGACGTATATTCAAGAATTTGCACTCAGTTGACCTTTGACCCAATTCTGGGACTTTGGGGCATTTCCAGACTTGGCATCCACCCCTATCCTTCTTAAAACACATCAAGATACACTTTGAGCATGGATGCCAAAATGTTCTCAAAAATGACAACAGATTTTTTTTCAGGCTCTAGATGGCCAACTAATATCTTCAAGTTTCTCATTTGATTATGGTAAGCTCTTAACAACTAAATGTACGTGGCACTGTATTTCCTCTTCAAATTGTTCATCCTGATTTTCATGAACATATGCTCTGGACAACATGTCAGATATGTACATTTGTGTTCCAGGTTTGTACTGTATGACAAAATCGTACTTCTGTAAGCGTAATAACTTACGTTGAAGTCTTGGTGGCACATTGGCTAATGGTTTCTTTACAATCGTCTGCAGTGGTTTGTGATCTGATTCGACCATTACCTGCTTCCCAAAAAGTATACTAATTGAATCTTTCTAGGGCCAAGACTGCACTTAATAATTCCTTTTCGATTTGTGCAGATCTAGTCTCTGTGTCTGTCAGCGATCTTGATGCATACGCTACTGGTTGGTTATCCTGGAGTAAAACAGCTCCTAAACCCGATTTGCTTGCATCACATTGTACTGTTACTGGTTTGCTAACATCAAATTACTTCAAAACAGGATTACTTGTCAATATATCCTTGATCTGATTGAACTCAGTTTCTTGTTTATAGTTCCATTGAAACTCTATATCCTGTCTTAGTAACAGTCTGATTGGTTCAGTAACTTGTGACATGTTAGGTATAAACTTTGACAAATAATTCACAGTACCTAATAATCTCATGACTCCTTTTCTGTCAGTTGGAGCTGGCATCTCTGAAATAGCTTTCAGTTTCATTTTGTCCAGTTTAACTCCTTCTGAACTAAGTTCATGTCCAATATAAGTCAGAGAAATAGAGTTTATGACACATTTGTCCTTGTTTAAGGTTAATCCAATCTGCTCACAGCGATTTAGAGCGTTCTTCAAACGTGTGTCATGTTCTTCTTGTGATCTGCCCAACACTAAAATATCATCAATGTCAGTTTCTACACCTTTAAGGTCATCAAAAAATTGTGATATTCTCTTTTGGTATACCTCTTGTATGCTATTTAGTCCAAATGGTGCTCTTTGATAACAGTATCTACCAAATGGTGTGTTAAACGTAGTTAACAGTTCACTCTCTGAATCTAACTTCAACTGCCAGTAACCATGATCGGCGTCCAACTTCGAAAATACTTTAGCTCCTGACATCCTAATAGTGATTTCTTTAATTGTAAGAAGTTGAAAATGTTCTCGTTTAACAGCTGTGTTCAAATTTCTTGGATCAAGACATATTCTCAATGTTTTGTTGGGTTTTTCAACTATGACCATGGAACTAACCCAGTCCGTAGGTTCATCAACCTCTCTTATGACTTCACTGTTTTCTATGTCAATCAACGCTTTTTTCACTCTTTTGCGTAATGTCGCAGGTATCTTCCTAGGTAAATTTATGACTGGCATGACTGAGTTATCAATCTTGATTTTGTACGGTTTATCAAGACATCCCAATCCTGAGAATACTTTTGGATGTTCTCTTATCAGTCTATCCAACTCACATGTATTGTTGCTGTTTACAGCTAAGACAACTTTTATGAGTCCTAGATCCTGTGACGCTTTAAATCCCGACAACGACATTTGTTTAGAATTGGTAACGTAGAAATCCAAATCATGACCCATACATGTTAATTTGGTTTTCCCAAGAACTTTGAGTCGATCTCCTGTGTAGCTTGTAAGACGCGAATTTGATTTTACTAGAACTGAATTTGAGGACTTAACTTTTTTGAACACTTTATTTGTAATTACATTTGCCTGTGATCCTGTATCAATTTTGAATTTCACTTGTATTCTGTTTACATCCATTGAAACGAAAAACTCATTTTCACTTATTTCCGTTTTTGCGCGAATCACTTATAGATCCAACATATAGATTTTCATAATCACTTTCTGAAGAATTTTCATCCAAATTGTGAACATCTTTTCTTATTTTTGATTTACACATTTTAGCAAAATGATGAGGTAATTTGCATTTATGACATATTTTTCCATATGCAGGACACTTTTTTCTTTCAAGAATAATTCCACATTTATTACACTGAAATTTATATTCCGTTTTTTCTTTAGGTCGCGCACCTCCTGTGAATCCTCTAGATTTGGTTTTCTTTTTTATGTACTACATTTCCGTGTTCTCCCTCATTCATCTTCTGAATTTGTCTCATTGATTCCTCATCTGCTCTGCAGACTGAAATTGCTTTGTCTAGTGTCAATTTGTCTTCTCTCAATAATCTTTCCTTCACTCGCTCTGAAATAGTCCCACATACTATTCTGTTCCTGATAAGGTCATCTTTGGTAGCGCCAAATTCACAATTTATGGCAATGTTTTTGAGATCCGTAACAAATTGATCAATTAGCTCTGTACTGCCTTGTACTTGTGTGTTAAATTTGTGTCTTTCCATTTTCACATTTTTCTTTGGAATGTAGTAATTTTCTAATTTGGCTAACAAAGGTGTAAATTTGTCCTTTTCTTCCTCTGGAAAAACAAAAGTGTTAAATATTTCTCTCCCTTCTTTCCAATCACGTACAAGAAGGCTTTGCATTTTTCTGGTTCAGGTTTCCCAGACATAGTGACATCCAGATATAACTCAACAGTTTTTTTCCACATTTTCCAACGTTCTGCAATGTTCCCAGACGTTGAGAAGTCCATTTCTGGTGGCTGATTCAATTTATCCATTTTTCAAATGTTAATTCACTTCTTTATTGGCAAATGTCACATGAAAAATGTCCAAGTTAGTTATCTGCTAAGTCACTGCTGTTTTCTTCTGATCCCACTTCCGACACCATGTTTTACCATTTATGGTAATCGGTTAGTTCTTGCTTGAATGAGAATAACTTCTTCTAATACTAAATATTAATTTTACAAGCTATAAGAAACTGAGCTGTAACACTGATGTTAAAAGTACAACTGATCTCTTAGATGAGCGTCTGTAGTTTCTCTTATAATTAGATTAAGATAAAACAAGCATGCACTATCATAACAATCTGTACCTCTTTGAAACCTCTTTAATTGATCCCTTCAGGTTGGCATAGTATCTGACTCATACAAAGAAGGCAAGGTTTGTCCTATATTAAACAAAGATTCCCCTTTGCAACCAAGTAATTTATGATCAGTGACATTGCTAAATTCCGAAGATAAAAATTTTGAAAGACTTTTCTTCAAATGCTTATACAATCACTTTACTGACAACTCATAATTACCTCATTTCTGTATGGTTTTATGCCTTTGAGATTTGACTGTCAACCATTTAACATATCTTCACAATACTATCTTTTATACACTTGACCAAGGCAAAGAAGTCTGTGCTGTATTCTATGACATAAGCAAAGAACTTGACGATGTATTGCATGCTGGATTTATCCTTTAGCTATAGGCAACTGTAGTTTGTGGCTCAGTTCTTAACCTGATCAAAATAATCTCTGAAACAGAAACAAAGAGTTGCCCTTCCAGGCATAACATTAGATTGGGATTTTATTTTGCATAAGTTCCCCAAGAATCAGTTCTTGGCCCTTTATTTTTCCTTCTCTGCATCAACGACATAGTCAATGGCATAGGTGCTAATGTCAGACTTTTTGCTGATGACACTAGTCTCTTTATAATTGTTAAAAGCCTAGTAAGTGCTCCAGCCTGTCTAAATACTGATTTGTTGATGTGCTTGTGTTTAACGTCCCATCAGCAGCTTATGTAATATGGAGACAGGACCATGGCTTAAAGTCTCATCTGGCAGACTGGTGAAGCCGGGGATCCAACCTGCGACCCCTGGTTTATAAGGCGAGCAAATTATCCACTACACAATGGCGGCTCCTAAATACTGATTTAATTAAACTTTCACACTTGGGCTGCAACTGGGTTGGTACTGTTCAATCATTCAAAAACAGAATTACTAACATTCTCTTATAAACTAAACAAACCTTTATATCCTCTTTTTAAGGAGAACAATCATATTATGAGCGATAGAATCTCACAAACACCTTGGTGTTATCTTATCAGCTGCATAAACATGTAAAATACATAACAGACAAAACATGGGGAAGAATTAATATAATGCGACGAATTAAATTCAATCTGGACAGAAAATCTCTGGAAATTATATACACTGCTTTCATTATACCTCTTTTGGAATACACTGATGTCATCTGGGGCAACTGCACTTGATATGAAAAACGATAACTACACAAAATACAAAACAAAGCAGCAAAATAGCTACAGGTACTACAAAACATACATACCTTGAAAATCTTTTAGACGAAGTCAAGTGGCAGCTCTAACAAAAGTCCAGAGACTTACCCATTTATACAAAATGAATGACAATATAACACCATCTTATCTCTTCGACCTAGAACCAAGAACAGCCATTTGTGCCACAATGTATATCTTAAGGAACTCTAATAATAGTATAACAATCCAAGGTAGAACAAATTTCTACCTTAGCGTTTTTCTGCCATCAACAGTAAAGGATTGAAATAACCTTCCTCCTACATGTAAGGTCACTCAATCTGAATCAGTTGCATCATTCAAGTTTAAGCTAAACAGATACCTTACCAATGCTCCCAAATACTTTTACAGTAATCATATACATGCATAAGCCCTTCCATCACGTTTAAAAACTCAGTGTAGTGCACTTAATCATGATCTTTTTATAAAGAATATTTGGCCTCTTGTATGATGCTTATCGTCTATCTGAACTTTTTCACTACTCTTAGGGGTTATCTTGTGTTTAACCAGTAACAAGCAGAGGTTAAAGTGTCATGCGGAAGGACACAGCACAGTACCTCAGCTGAGGTTATAGTCAGCCCAGGAATTCCTCGATCTAAAGGTGAACATGCTACCACTTAGTCTCTACGCTCCCTTGCTATTAACACTATCTACATTTAATTACTGGTTCCCAGTTTACATGTGGTCAATATTGGAAAAAGAGTAACCAGTACCCTGTACCAGACCAGAAAAAATGGTGGATGGGCATTCATTCAGAAACGTGGTGACTAACCAATTTATGGAGAGTGTGCTACCAAGGTAATGGCTACCTGTTTTTTCCAACATTGACAAGAACAGGTAACCTGTACCCATGTATTGACCACCTGTGACACAGGAACCAAAAATCAATGTAGATATAGCAAATAGTAACATAAACATACAATTTTGTTAAGGTTGTCGTAGATGTTACCATACCAGAAAAAATGGTGGACATGCATAAATTCAGAAGCATGGTGACCAACCAATTCATTGAGAATGTGAACTACTTGCAGGAGAAATACTCGTTTCTAACTGTGTTTAATAAGTCTGCTTCCATCCCAGCCTCAGGCTCTACATATTGTTGCTGTAGATGTGCGCATGATCATGAATATTTGGAGTACATCCTTGAAACAGGTGAGGTAGATGAAAAATTGTTTGATAAAATTCTGAAAAGTTTAAAAGCGGGAAAGTGTCATCATGCTGATGCAGTGTCTAAGGACCAACTACTTACCACGTCTATTACAGGACTACATATTGCAGCAGCAGTTGGCACAGAAAGGGCAGTAAAGGAAAACCTAGAGAGATGTTGTAGATATACGAGTGATTGTGGAATTTTCAATCTGCATCCCTTTGATACTGCAATGGTGAAAAAACAAACAAATATTTGTAGTTTATTTGTAAATTACTGGCTCAATTATGCCAATGGATTTATAGATTCTCCACATTTGTCGATAGTAAATGGTGTATCTTTACTTTGCCAGCAAGTAAGTCGTCTTGAGTTTTGTGTTAGACAGGCAAATAATGAGTTACTGCAAACAATAACTACTAATCTTTCTGAAAATTCTGGCTTGGGAGAAAATGGCATAAGAAATATTCAGTGGATACTAACTCCTGCTACCCCTTATACGGGTTTGGCGCATGCTTTACGTCTCACTATGAAATATCAATTAGTGCCACTACAACACACTCTAGTACAGTATGTACAGCTCCTTAGTAAATATAACATACTGACTAAGGTAATCAGAAATAACTGTATTTTGTCAGTATTAATGTATAATAACCACAAGCTTCTTGAACAAATGTTGATTTGTTTCGACTTAAACCGATCGAGTGATTATATATTCTTAAGTAAGTGTTGCATGGTATTGCAAAGTAGAGAAAACTGCTCAAAATTGCTCCAACAGCACCGCATTATTCGACCAGTCAGTATGACAACAGAAGAACATTAACACTATTTTTTACCCTGTTTGGCATGTTCTACAATGATTCCAAGAACGAGCTCAATGGCTTGCTAGAATCTGCACCTGGTATTCACAAGGGATTCATAAAAGTATCACTCCTTAAACAGATACCATCTTTCAAACGTTATGATCTTGACATTTGCATAGCCCATATAGTACAGTCTATCATTGAACAAGGTAACGCTGATACTTTGATACGTGATGCTAAGATAATTGTCCCTCAGCTCCAAGAAATGTTGAATCAATATTCAAAATATAATTTGCGCCACAGAGTAGCTGTAGAAATACTTATAAATGAAAATGTTGATATTGACACTGAGAAAGTCATTGAGCGTGACCGGAAGTTTTCTCTGGATCTGCGAATAGGAAGATTTTATCAGTACATTGCTGATGGTAGAGAGCATGGGGTGTATGGTCACGACGGTGAAGATCTGGTGTTGAACTATCTCTGTCCATTCCTGCTAGAATGTGGGTATGACGTTCCAAGACGCTGTTTGCTTGATATTCTTGATAAAGCATCTGATAAGAAATCTAAATCTTCAGACCATGCATATATCAAAAACTATCCAGACACTCCAAGTTCTGCAGAAATTGCATTTATCAAAAACTATCTAGACACTCCAAGATCTCTACTGGCATACTGTCAGAACTCCTTACGGAAACATTTTAGAGGGAGATATATATACAAATTTGTGGAAGTTTCAGGATGCCCACAGAAAATCAAAGACATTATTCTTTTGAAATATTTGCTACTTAGCATTAGAGAAATTAAGTAAAACCTGCTAGAGAAGCCACCTTAAAGAAGACCAAAACTGGTAAAACCTGCTTGAGTAGCCGCCTAAAAGAAGAGACTTAATATGGTGTTTAATATGGTTATTCCTTTAGAGAGGTAAAAAAATTGCAAAATGCTCCCTTCATGCATTCTGCAAAAATAGTGAGTATGATCAGGAAATAACACAATCACAGACTGTAGACAAACCCAGTGCACCGCGAGGAAGAGCTAAACAACAATCACAAGGCACGAGGAGGACAAACTAAGCAAAACAATCAGCTCTCTCTTCCCCATCAAGATGATTGCAAAACTAGATTGGACATAAAGTAGTAACTAATCTTCGTCTTTGATTCTGCTGTTGTTGAAGTACAAGAAATGTTCAGCTCCCATGAGAGCCTTCTTACTATTGCAATGTATCATCGTGGAGAATCAAATTAACACACTATAATGAAACAAAGAGAAGGGCTCACGACTCACAGATAGTCAGAGCTAAAGAAAACGTTTCGACCATCAAACTAACGGATGTCTTTAAGACCTTTGTGTTGTATGTTTTTGAGTTGCCGTATACGACAGATACTACTGTAAGGCAATATTATATGCGTAGTCATTCTTTTTAAAGCATTGGAGCACATTTATCTATTAGTGCTTGTGTTCTGAAATGAGGCCAGGTCGCAAGGGTGGAATTTTTCATGTTCATAATTGATAAAATGCCAACATTTAAGCATTTATTATTATGATAAATACATTACCTGAGAGCTTTGTGGCAAGAAAGATCTTCACTTTTCAGAATTAGTTTATGAGGAGTTGTAATTTCATGTTCAATTAATTAAATAGTCAAGAATGCTGTTTGTCATTAATTACACCCACTGCTAAATTAGTTCTGTCTCTTTCATTCATCTACTCTAAGCGTGCAGTATTTGAATCGTTACATAAGATTTCCTACAATGTGGTATGTGCGACAAGCAAAGGCTCAGACCAGCCTGCGCCTACGCGCAGTCGCTAGCCGCTTGAATATTCTATGACTGTTAAGCTACTGCCAACTGAACATCATTTAGAGTTTCTAAGCTTAAAAGGAGGCTGCCTAGGCTCGTCCGGGTCTACACTTGTCAAAATGCCCCATTGTAGGAAATCACATGTGTCAGCTCATTTGTAGATTTTTTTTTATCTTGTTCAATATAAACAACAGTAACACACATCATATAAGTAATAAATAAAGGATACTTTTCTGAGGCTTTTTTGTTTTAACCGCGAGGTCGGCGTAGCCCATTGAGCGGTTTAAACAGAAAGCCGAGGAAAAATCCTTTATTTAGCTTGTAGTATGGTGCAGGCGCAAATAAACACATGTTACTAACACCTGACGAAATTTACATTCGCTCCTCCCTGCATCCGGTCGAAGCTGTCAATTTTATTACATTTACCTACGGTTTAATTTGTCGCTCTTTAGGAAGTTCCCGCCTACATCGCTGTTTAACTAAAATTGGGAGATAGAGTACGGTTTTAAGCTCCTCCTTCGTCGTTATTCTAGGGTGTATGATTTAAACATCAGCAAATATCAAAGAAAAAAGCATCGGCCATACAACAATTTGGTGTTCAATCCTTGGATATTTCAAATTTTGATATGTCAGAAAAAACTATATACACTAAATACACTCTAATAAATCTCCCAACGCTACCATCAAATAGCTCAGAACAAATAAAATTTGTGCAAAAATGTTGGTGGAAGTTGTTCTAGCAATTAGGCGTATATTTTCCCTAGTTGACTTGATTACAAAAAACAAATTTTCAAATTGCCCTAATGTTTTTAAAATTGGTGTAGTTCAGCAGTAAAATATGCATAGTAAGCAACAAAATACGTTTCAAAGCGATTCACCATTTACAATACCGTGAAAACTCCAACCCCTCATTTTACGTCTTTATACTTGGTGCCATTTAGACAAGACTTTGAGTAAATGCATTGCTAGTTTAAATAAAAAAGTAAAAGTGCTAAAATTTTAAGGATAGGAATGCTCTTCATTTCCCAAACCTTACCGCATTCCTTCTGCAAATGCGTGCGAAAGACACTGGTGTCTTTCAGTTTATTTTTAGATGCACGCCCCCTAGACCCAAGATGGCCTTTGGACAACGACATGTCGCTATAAACATTTACAACATATGTAAAGGGCATTTTTTGTCGGGGGTGGGGATGGGGGGCAAGCATCTTAACACCAGTTTCATCTTTCCAATGACAAACGCCACGATTTTAGGTTTATTTCGTACGCATGTGCAGACAGAATACAGTAAGGTTTTGGAAAGAGAAGAGCACTCCTATCCTAAACATTTTAGCACTTTTACTTTTTTAAAACTAACTACGCATTTACTCAAAATTTGGCCTAAACGGCACCCAGTATAACGATTCGTGGCGAAGTTTCTAGAATTGGGAAAATTTAGCTTACCCTATTTCTCAAGGGAAACGGTTCCCACAGCGAAAATTCGTGCAGGCATTTTGAGGTGCAATCGAGATTATTGAAAGGCATTATTCGTTCCCTTTCTCGGCGAAAAAATGGCTGCCAATCGTGAAGAAAATGTAAAAATTGTTGTTGTTGGTTTTTACAAGCACTGTTCAAAATATGACCACACGTGCACAGTTAAGCTATTGGGCCACTGTATAGGCGCCAACTTTAAAGGAGAACAAAAATAAACTTGATTGTTAAATAATGAGCTGAAGACCAAAGAAAAATTACTTTTGCTGCAAATCCCATCTCTTTACAATGCCTAGAAAGCAATTAATCACCATGTAACATCAAGGTATTTATTGCCTCTGTTAAAAAAGCGGAAAATTCCAGATAGCTGGGAGAAACAAGAAAAGATATGACAGTGAACTGCCATATCAAAGACCCGACCTCATTGAAGTGATGGAAATTGAAATTGATTTGACTACATCAACATATGTTCATACTAGTTTCTATATAAGCGTAAGGGAATGCCTAGATTGTTGAAGAAATGGCGTAAAAGCTAACACCAATTGGAATTATTGTGTCCCTGTTGTCATAGTGTCACAAGCTTCCTATAATTCGAATTTTCGTTAATTTGAAATTAAATCTCCAGCACCTTTGACTTCGAGATTACGAGATTCGACTGTATTTATATTTTATATTTATCAGTCAAGTGTCCATTTTCAATTTTTACCGAACATGGCTGGTTTTCCAGCTATTTTGAATTATTTAAGACATAACGGAAATTTGGAACAGGCAAAACTCCAAATTCCCGCGCTCAGCGTCATTGCGATAAATGTTTCACGTCATATAAACGTATAAGTAAACAAAAAGCGTTATTGGAGAAGCACAAAACGGGCGTGCAAACGGGCATCAGAGTGGAAAACAGAGGTCCGACGTTTTGTTAGGGTCTGATCTGGATCCAAACTGTTTGCAAAGGTTATCAGCAGACAACACTAGTAGACACAGCCAATTTTACTTAGTGCTGGTTCAACCCATCCCAACATAACTGAAAAACTGTTGACTAGGTTTAACTCATTACCACACGTTTTCCACACTGCGAAATTACCAGCATGCAAAGAGTATTCCACTTTGTGTTAGCCTGGCCTAGGCTCTGAGTTCAAGGAAAACTACTGCTACTGGACACGCATTTTCTCTGCATAATCTTCCTTCTTTGCTCAAACTCAGAGCCTGGTTAAGTCTGAAAAGCTGGTCCCAGGAACTCCTGGGACCTTTAGTTCCGCTGTCATGCTAATGGCCCATATAAAATCGCTAGCTCCATTATCAGAATTTATGACTTAACTTGTGTTCATAGAAACATTTTATCCCCAGAGTGAAATGGATGAAAAAAAAATGAGTGGGAGTTTTTAGATAGCAGACAGCCAAAAATCAGAAATTGTGTTAAAGAACAATTTGCAGGGGAATGATGATCTGTCCTGCTCACCATCCCAAAGTAGTAAAAGTCTGACATGCCTGCGTGTACCATGGCTGTTAAAGTCCTTAAGCTCTGATCAGCCTGCACAAGCAACGGTGATCTATGTTTCTCATTCGGTCGCCTTGATGCAGTTCCAAGAAATAAAAAAAACATAATTCAGTATGGGGGCGCAGTGGCTCTAAATTAGAGTGTTTGACCCGAGACCAATTCAAGCGGTTGCGAGTTCGAGCATCACCGGCGTCACTGTATTGTGTCCTTGAGCAAGACACATCAATCCTTGCTTAGTACTGGTTCAACCCAGGGTTTGAGGGAACATGTTACGAAAGTAATACAAATATTATTGAAATATTGTAAATATTGAAGGAACTTAAGTTTTCATGTAAGTGTATATATTCAATTTGCTGTCATTGTATGCGGACTCATGATATGTGAGTACATAAGCCGAGCATGGATGTGTCCGTTTTCTATTTCGAATTTACCATATGTAAAATGTAATATCGTTCTCCTATTGGATGTGGTACAAATAGACAGCTTTTAATGGCGACTATGGTTCTCGTGGACAACCGTCTCATTTAGTAATTTAGCTGAAGTTGACCGCACTTTAGGCATAGGCGTTTATTAAAGCTTCTTAACTGAAATATTTAGTGAAACAGTTCAGGCCTCAAGATAAGAGTGCGTATTTGAATATTTTTCTTATTTCTCAGCCAAAACATATGTTGTGGGTACTCAAAAGAACTGTCTTAATGAGACGGTTCTTTTGAGCACCAAAAACACATGTTTAAATTGAAGGGTAGGGAAATTAACGCACTTAAAGGTGGACATACGATCCTTATCTGGACCTATGAAACTATCTGATATTCTTGATACACCTTCTCCGCTTATACGCGTGAATGCATGAATGTATGTATACATGCCTCATATGTGTATCATTGTCACTGCACTGTCAAACATGCCATTAATTATGTTATGTATGTTTCCTCATGGGCTTTATAGCCTTTTGGACTATGAAATAAACTTATCTTATCTTATCATTGTTGTGGAGTATGTGGAGAGCCATATGCTTCACAAAATATAGGCATCTAAAGCTGGCGCTTCACCAGGGTCTGCACCATTTGCTAAGACAAACACAATTTATATTAAAACTTAGTAATTTCAATGTGTGGCCTATATAAAATGGACTTTTCCATACTTTTTCCATTATTAAGCTACTTGGTCACTGTATATATGCGGCAACTTTAATATTCATATCTGGGCGTGATTCGGCTATTTTATTGTCTGATAATATTATATTAAGAGTTAACCTGTTTTATATGTTGTTTGAGCCACGCAGACGTGCATGCATTTTATGAAAATCGTAAACTGAAAACTACAACAATTTTAATGATCATCTGCTTTTGTCATCTGTTGAAACTGTTTTTTGAAGCCTCGTCGACAGAGTATATCAAGATCAGACTGCTCCTGTGGTCAGACTGCACCTGTGGGAGCAGTCTGATCTGTGCTTACACTGTTTACCTCTATACTTATGTTAATCATAAACATAGTCATTTTGCCGGCATTTTATGGTTTAAATGATAATATTAGCTTCGAAATGAGATTTCCAACAATGTGGTATGTCTGACAAGCAAAGGCTCTGATAAGTATGAGCATCTGCCCAGCCTGATATAAGCATTTGCTAGTCGCTTGAATTTTCAATGACAGTTAAGCTACTGAGTGTACAGCATTTGGAGTTTCTAACCTTAAAAGGAGTCTGAGTCTACCCTTGTCAAAATGACACATTGTTGGAAATCACATGTCACGGCTCATTCGTTTTGTGTCATGGTGCAAGGTGATGCTTTTTGCATGCTTGGTAATTTAGCATGCTTTTTGTTGTCTGCTGAATTTTTTTTTATATTTTTCCCTCAAAATTATGACAGAAAAAAAAGTTGAATGCAGACATAAAGTGACATGAAAAGTAGTCCTCACTCTCGCTACATAGTTTTTGTGAAAGAAAAGAAATTTCAGCACCTAAACTTTTTGCATGCTGGGAAACTATGCTATTGTGTCGTCTGCCGATTTCTTTTCTAAAATTAACTTTTTAAATACTTTCAGAAGCAGCTTTAGTATCAAACAATTTGAATTCACATCAGGCAGGATGTAGTGCGTTTACTATATTGGTCTAAACTAGATGCAATAGCACTAGCATGCAAAGTTTGAATGCTGGCCTGAATTGAGTTGGAAGCAACATTTCATGTAAAATTACCCCAGTACTTCTCAAGAGATTAACCTAAACGAATTTGACCAGCAGTGGATAATTATCTAATATTTTTTTTAGATTTAATGTTTCCGCAAATGATCCCTGACTAATCAAGTAACAGTACATCACTTAATGGGTTCTTCAAATCAGAAACTAACTTTGCATGTAAAACGGTCATCATAATAAGGTCGCCATATCAAATGAATACACATTTTCAGTAACCTTTACCTGGAAAGCTTGTCTGTGTTTTGATAAAATTGGCTGTAATAAAAGAATTTCGCATTGAATTTTAAAACTTGGACCAATATGATTTCCAAACTATGACGTTGGTGTCCAAATAGACAATTGTCGGTTTTCAGTGTTACATGTAATATATGTAGATATATTAAACGTTTAGCCAGGAACCTTTTCCAAGGGCAATTAGACTGACAGTCCGTGTAAGTTTAAGAGGAATTATTTTGGTCTGGTTCCATCCCCTAGATATACCTATCAACAGGGCACCAGATTAGAATTATTTGTGTAAGTCTTCTTTACCCTAAGTAATTACAAATAAAAACTAAATAATAATAATAAGATATAATTAATTATAAATAAAACAGATTGTATAATAAAAATGCATTTCAATTCGACCATCAAAGACACACTTTCCCATGAAATGATTCTGTGTATAGCCCTGAAATTGTGTAACTTTCGACCTGAACTACTTGTGTAAGTCTCATTTATCTGATTCCAATAATAGAGACATATGAATGTTTAGGGACGATTTGATCGGGTCTCAAAAAGCTCTACGTCATCGAAGACACAGGAGATCTGTACTTGTATCACTTCTATAGCCTCAAAACCGAACGCTAACAATGGATAAAGTTGAACAAAAATTAAAACACCGGATGAAAGTGTTAATGTTGATATTCACATCTATATGGTAGATCCTGATAAGCTAATACAGTAATATCTTTCATCAGATTAATACAGGGAATTTTGCATGCTTTTTGTCGTCTACTGAATTTCCTCTAAACCTTTTTATTAGAACAATTCTTTCAGGAACACCTTTAGATTGTCAAACAGTGTGGATCTATACAAGGACTAATGTTCTCTCAGTACTGATCTTCTCTCAGTCCTTATCTGGGCCCAAAATGTTTCCATCAGTAGACGACATCCCCAGTAGGCAAATAGTTAAAAATAGTATATACTAACGAGCTCTGAATTATAGCAGTACATAAATAGTGTTACAGAAGTTACTTTCTCTATCTGTAAAAGGGTTCTGAGGGCTCACTCATATGAACATTTTCATTGTGTGTAATAAAGAAGATACTGACCTTACCCATATAAACGATTCATTTCTAATCAACAGTTTCATAGGTAAAACAGAATAGATCTTTAGGAGTTTACACACAATAGCAATCTCAATATATCTATATAGTAAGTGAGTATGATCAAGAAATACCACAATCTCAAACCGCAGACAACCCCATGCCACCGCGAGGAAGAGCCGCTCAACCATCACAAGACACCAGGAAGACAAATAAAGCAAAGCAACCAGCTCTCTCTTCCCCATCAAGATGATTGCAATACTAGATTGGACATAAAGTAACGTACAACAAAACATAGAACAATTACAGCCTCCAACAATGGGAGTAACAATAAACAAAACGTCAACAACAACAGAACCACCGCCCCAGAACGGACAGCAGCTAAAGCCACCGGGGGGCTTAAATGCATTTTACTGGTACCAAATCTTCGCCCTAGATTCTGCTGTTGTTGAAGTATAAGAAATGTTCAGCTCGCATGGAGGCCATCTAACTAATGCAAAGTATCATCATGGAGAAACACTCTAATCATATTAACACACCATGATGCAACAACGAAAAAGGCTCATGGCTCACATATATTCAGAGCTAAAGAAAACCTCAAGTTGAGCCACGGTGGGTCCAGCTACAGATAAGCATCAGGCACCAACCCACCGATTAAAGCTTTACGTCAGAGCCGTCATAGAGTCTGAGGCCTGACTCACCGTCGTGCAATTTGAGGAAACCATAGCTATAACCCGTGATTGGGTTTAAAACTAGGCATGCAGACTGTCGCATGATATCCAAGTAATATCCAACCCTTATATAACGTTTTACTATCTTTTTGAATTGATCACTAAAATGCCCTAAAGATCTATTATGTTTGCAAGCAAAACAATTAAGATGGGAATACTGAAGTCTAATTTTAATCATTGTTAACAAATAATAGCATGTCATTCAGATTAGATGATGCGTCTACGTCTTTGTGAATTTCATAGTTCACAAGTTATGCGAAATAAAAACAATAAATCTTGATAATAATACCCATATAGGCAGGCTAATTATTATTTATAATTTCTATAGCCCATTCAGTATACCGCATCGATAATATGGTGAATACTGCATATACAAACAGAGACATGCGCGGATCCAGAAAGTTGTGTCAGAGAGGGTCCAACTTTGACAACTTTTTTGATGAGGGGAGAGAGGATCAAAATACCACTATTAGCGGGCCATCATCGGCCCGACAGCGAAATGCCATTTAAATGGCGAAACATCATTTAAATGGTGTTTCGCTGACAGGCCGATAATGGTCCAACATTGAATGTTGGCTTGGTAGCTTTGTGATTTTTCAGGGGATCCTGACCAGTATTTCCTAGAAACCCTAATATTTTGTGAGTTTTCAGGGGGGGGGGGTCCGGACACCCTGTTCCCCCCTCTGTATCCGCCTATGAGAGAAGACAAGTTTGTCGCCTGACAATTCGATGCTCGAGCATTTATAAAAGCGGTAAAATACAAAAAGTGCATTCCATACTTATCTTATCAACATGTCTGTGAAAGTCCAGCGGAATGAAAAGAGACTGAGTAAATGGGTGCAATAAAATAAGACATCTAATTACGGTCTACAATGCTTGCTAGTATAAATAAAAAATATCACAAAATGGACACATTTTAGTGTTTTTTTCTTCATGATTTTCATCGTATGCGGATATTTTTCCAAGATTAACGTTTTTAGATTTTTTTATTCAGATCAGGTGGAAAATTCCATAGGGTCTGATCCTTGTCCAAACTGTTTGCAAGGTTATAAACAGAAGACGCTACCAAATGAAAGCGCAATAAATGTATCAACGTATGATTGGTGGCGTGCACTTTTCAAACTAAGCCACAGCATACCGAAACCAGTGTCAGGTGGACCAACTGTTCATAATACATATACATGACATATATGTAGGCAAATTAAAATTATTACAGATACCTATGCACTGCTACATGCATCTTGTAGCGAGAAGAACTGTGCTCAGCTATAGAGATTAGCTAGAATTTGGAAAATTTTAGGTTTCATTCTTTCCAATGATTGACCAATAAAGGCATTTTTTGTTCATGTGCAACAAAATAAGGGTTTTTCGTGTCATGGCCTATATATAGTGTAAATGGAAAATTAATAAATCACTAAGGCAATCAAAAGCACAGTGTTTTTATCATGTAATTACACTGTAGCATACAGCTGGCTCTAACTATGTGGCTTCTATTACGTCTACCTGTGAATACAGGCGGAAATTATCCGAAGAGGTAAACTCAGATCATTTATTGAATTTACAAGAAAGAGCAAATGTTTTCTGAAATTCTTCCACTGGCAATAGGTGTGGAATGATAATTAGATAAAGACAATAAGTATGAAATCCATTTCTGGTACCCTTTAATATTCGGTCTGGCTATTTCATCTACTCATGAAATATGACAGGTGACCCAATAGATCATTAATACACCTTTCGCGTGATTATTGAACAACAAAATGTTGTAATGTTGAAGCGTTGTAAAAAAAATGGGAAAAATTTACAGTTCGCAGTTGTATTACAATAAACGGGCGCCATTTTCACTGTATAGTTTGCTGGCGCTTTATGGGTTGCTATATCGACCAATGTATTTTTTTTCAATACGTTTGTTATACAATGTACAGGTAAATTGCGATCAATTGTGAAATACATTGTAAATGAAGGACAGTTCTCCATTGTTTAACCCGAAACCGTGTGTATAGTCCTGCCGCAATTATAAGAAACGTGAAAATCTGGAATATTATTTTATTAGTTGTATTTTTCCGAACCATAAGCTCAAATCTGGATTGAGAATATCCTGCAGTGTCAGAAGAAAATTGTTTGAAGAATCTACTACCACTGCCCTTACTCCTAATCTCTTGGGAATTTCGACATTTTTAGGCTTTCTGAAAAGCGAGGGGAACTTAAACGGTGTAACAGCCATGTGACAGCCTATATATCTGTACTTAAATTTCTACAGGTTAGTGTCAAAAGCATCACCCATTTTAAAATCGTGATTGCTTTGTACATGCCAGTTTTATTTTTTAAGCACTGCCATTCAGTTGATAGTATCGATTCAATAAGCGTAGACACATATCCAACTGATCCAATACGATCAGTTTGATCCGGGTAAACACTATTTGCTATGTTTGTAAGGACATTTTCTACTTAAACAGCGTGATGTGGCTATTATGGACAGTTTCATAAAACAACTTTTACAGTGGTAAACGGCCTAAACAATATCAACTACCTATGTAGTACTTGTACTATAGTCAACCATACATTTTCTGTAATTAGTTATTATGAGCTGTTTACATACATTCTTTCTATGGTAAAACTCAAGTCAGGGATAATCCTGGACCAAAATGATGATGGGCCCTTAAAATGGGCCAATGGCCCATATCCTATTCAAATACATGCAGATTACATAATTTTAACGGGATTTTTGAAATTTCTAGGGGCCCTTTGCAAAATTTGATGGGCCCAAAAATCCTTTATATCTATATTAGAGCATAATTGACATGAGCATATGAGTCCCAGCTAAAAATAACGTCCATTTAGCAGAAATAATAGTTTTCTAACAAAATGGATAAGGCCTATCCCAGGATTATCCCTGTCAAGTGTAAAATAAGTGGAATAAAATGCCCAAATTCTACCATCAGAATTATTAGAGCAAAAATTAGCCGTAATACCAGCTAATATCTTTTGTCAAAATACTCCCTGAAATGATTCACGATTATTGAATGCTCAATGCGATGTAAATTGAAAACGTACATCTAAAGTCATTTATTCGCGATTCTAGTTTATGCAGCAGTACTATATATTTTTGATACACTTTATGCTATACTGAACAATAGTGAAAATGCTACACTACAGTATTTTATATTTTGTAAGTAAGCATTGGACAAAAAGTACCTACTAAAGCTTAATAATGTTTTCAAGACATCCAGCAAGCGATTCGTCGAAGCTCCACCATTTTGCCTCGTTTGATGTCTGAGTTAATTCCTTTTTTGTGTTCAAAGCTTTATTCACTGAATTTTGCAATCGCGCATGCAAAATGGTTATTAGGCTTATCAGAATTTGTCATACTTGTGTTGCATTAATACGCAAGAAAACTGTATTACCACTTGAAACAAGCTCAGAAATCAATTTTGAATTTATCAAATGTGTATAAAAATGTAAAATGTCTCCCTTTGACAAAACAAATAATATATTAAATATTTGGTAATCTTTAATTTATCACGATTTTCGATAACTTGCTTCCTTTTGCCAAATCAGGTAGACCTATCAGGACATTGTTCCTACCATTTCTCGACCAGCGATGTGCTCAGACTCAGATGAAACAACACATTGATTTTCCTATGGAGATTTCAGTGTTAAAATTTCAAGCTTGGCCTGATGAAAAACTCGCTTTCTTAGGTTGCTTTTCTAAACGATCAACGCATATTTTGGCCGTCACATGTCTACGACTACAATTCTTCCAGTCGGATCTGGTTGGCAGTAGATTTCTGAAGGCCTAAACTGTGTGAGATTTCTGTTCAAATTTGTAACCTGAAAAATTGGACTTCTTTCACATTTAAATGACATTTTTCTGTCTTGTTTTTGTTATGCTTTCGTGCGCGTCTGTTTATTGATGCCTTGTGGTCCCCTACTTGGAATAGGCTGACCTCTTGGCTCTCGTTTGTGATGTCTAATTTATTGTGAAGGTGTCACTTTCCAAGGACCTCGGACAGTTTCGTATTCAATCTGCCCAAATTTTGACAGCCTGTGGCTAGGATAATGCATAACTGACAACTATAGTTTTGTGCTTAAATCAAACCCTTACATTTAGTGTACCTAGCAAAATAAAAATATTTTGAAAATATATCATTATTAAGCCATGACTCCAAGGTTTAGGGGGTGGGGGTATTTTTTGTGACCAAATTTTATTTCACAGAAAGTCAAAGTTTCGTAGAGTATTCACCTACATACATGTAAATATTATGTTTTGGGCCTAAGACTTGAGACGAAAGTGATGCGTTTGCATAAAATTCGGGTTGAGAAGATTGCATTGTTTCATCTAAAGAAGTGTGCTGTCAATTACTTTCGACTATTACCTGTAATGTTCCAAGTGAACCAATTTGACTTGTGCACTGAGGTGTATCATATCTGCATACTGTATAAATCATAGTCTAGATAAACACAGTTTTTGAGCGTAAAATCGTTAATATTTTCTTACACATCAGGTTTAACCTATAATTTGGTGCTTAAAGAACCGTCTCATTGAGACGGTGCTTTTGAGTACCCAAAACATATGTTTTGTTTGAGAAAGGAGACAATTAATTACTTTGTAAGCACTCATAACTAAAGCCCTGATACATGCCATTTACCTACAGGTTTTTACAAAATAAGTTACAAATAAGTTTTTATGATAAAGCGTTTTTGAGCATTTCGACAATGTTCCCCCCGTGACCAATCATGCCGTTTTTATATGATGTATAAAATGTAAAAATACAATTGTATGCCAAAGGATTAGTTTGGTCACGGGGGGGGGGGGGGGGGGGGGTAGGGGGTAGGGGGGAAAGCACTTCATTAAAACGCTTTCTATTTTCTATATGTTGAATAGCAAAAACAGAGTTTTCAACCCATATTTTTCAATTGATACTTGTCCAATGAGAAAACTGCTTTTTGGATAAGTCGAAGGTTGAACCTACTATCTTTTTCATAGAAAATATATCGTTTTCTTTCAAATTTTTCTCTGGTCATTTTTATGGGCAATTCTTTATTAAGACTGTCCGAGGTCCTTGGTATCCTGGGTCAGGTTAGGGATTGATTGTATCGATTCCTGATCTTTGCCCTCTTTCTTACTTTCATGTGTTTCCTCTGGACAACATCCGTAAACCTTTTACTTTATGCATAACCCAGTCTTTGAACAGTCAGATATTCTTTCATTTGCTTTACTGGATTGCATTATTTTGCATATACTGAATGAATGGCAAACAATTCAGGTGTAGCGTTTTTACTTTTGTTCAGTATATAACCAACACGGGGATCACTAACCTGAACGACATCAAATTATTTAGTCAACCGTTGCATTTTATTAATAAACTTGGTCAGTTTATGTCCATTCTATCAACAGTAATACTCCCCCGTTGAAAAGAACCAAAAATATGCCAAAATTCCATCTAATTACAGAAAAACACAGCAAAAACACCAGGTTAAAAATTGTGTCAAAAAATACTGCAGCTTTTTCTATTCGCATATCGAAAAGTTCTAGAGAAAATAACGTGAAAAGATGCACTTAAAGTCGATTTTTCACGTTTCTTATTTATGCAGCAGTACTTTAGTTTCGAGGAGCTAAAGACTGTAAGTAAATGTGTTTTATTCTTTCTTTTTTCATTGTTAAGAGAGATTTTGTGTTTGATTCTTTACTACTCAGTAAACAGAGGACAGCCAGCCAAGAGTGACAGTGGCGTCATGTTTTTTACAAAGTTGTCATGGACTTATCATCGATAGATCACTTGTCTTGTGTATTAATTCTATCCGCTGGATAGGATTAATACACAAGTGATTTGTCGATTAGAGTTGGCTCAAGTGGAGTGTACAAGTTAAATTTTACTGAACAAGTGTAAACAAAATGTTACGCCACTGTCACTCTTGGTTGGCTCGACAGTATATATGTTCAAATTTTAGTGTTAAAATTAGACATTATATTGCTAACATCTATTACAACAAAAGAGTGCTTTAGGAGACTGGATAACCAAATCAATATATTTTTTTGACATTTTCAAGGTGAGTGACCGCTTTATTTTTCTGTTTTCTGCATGAATGCGTAATGAAATTTCCAAAACGACGAACGTTCATGAAAAATGGTTGTTCCAAAGTGGAGATGTGAGCATCAAAACGTCGGTAACTTGGTATTATAATCCTAATCTGCATCAAACGTTTGTTGTTTATTTGCGATATAATGCAAAATGAATGGGTTATTATTAGAAATGTGTGAAGAAATATATAAACACGAACTTTTGGGCCAAATCTTCCAAAAAGGGTGTTTTAACTCTAATAGCGTTGTTGACCCGTTACCTCTTGACTGACCTCAATATCGATGTTGTATCCTATCAAAACCTGCTAAAGTAAATGTTTTGGCTGACCGAAATACTGCCCCAGGTGTGGGACTTGCTGGTCAGCTGTTTACCGATTTGTGTACCAAAAACGATGAGATAGGGTACTTTTTCAAGCTGGGATGTGCGCATCGCTGTCATCGTTTAAGATAGAAAATAAAAGTAATAATTTAAGCAGAAAAATGTTTGTTATTTAATAAATTTACTCGTACATGTATGCTGTGATTAGGAAGTTATATCACAAATCCATCACTATTTTTCGATAGCACATTTTATGAGATTTTATGTTATCATTAAATCGTTTCGACATTTTAGTTCTTAAGAAAAAAGATAGATCCCGCAATATTCATACTCACGTGCGCTTTCATTCTTATGGGCGGGAAAAGGTAATCGCCACAGCTTTCGCTGCTAGCTTAAATGGCCCACAAATCACCATGTGAACCAGCACATGAGATTCAGATACTGTTGCGGAGGCTCAGACTATGCAACTGGGACTCGCCAGGTGTATTCGCTGTCTGCATATATGGTACTCAAATCGCCATTTGAGCCAGCACATGGGATTGTGGTACTTATTGAAGTCGATGTCGAGTACCGAAGTATTGTCGATTTTGAGCGGGGAAGGTTCAGGTGAGCCTGTGCAAATATGCAGACACGACAGAGCCTTCGCTGTTCGCATGAATGGCACGCACATTGCTAGCACGAGATTTTGGTAACGTTATTACATTGTCGAGTGACGAAGGCTCAGGCGACCCTATGCAAATGTGCAGATTCGTCAGATTCTTCGCTGAGCTCATAACTTGAACTTCTGCTCTCATAGCAGACACCCAATCACCATTTGAGCGAGAAAATGAGATTTTAGTACCCTGGCGAATCTGCACATTTCCACAGGCTCCACTGAGCCTTCGTCTCGTGTACTGGCGATTTGTGGCATTTATTTTTTCGTCACAAATCTCATGTGCTGGCTAAAATGGCGATTTGGGTATGCGAGCAGCGAAGACTCTTGCGATACTTCACATTTGCCAAGGCTCGCCTGGGCCTTCACTACAAAAATCTCATTTGCTGCCTCACATTGCGTTTTGTGTGCCATTAATGAGAGCAGCGAAGGCTCTGGGTTTTCCATCGGTGCGTTGTAGCAATGCTTCAAATAATGTTCTCAGTGCATTGTAATAAAAAAAAACCTTGATAAAACTTTGAGACAAGTTAGAAAGCGGCCCTGACCCAATATTGTTGGGTCCGAGGAAGCGGTGATCGCTTTTTAAACGTTAGGTTTCATGGGAGTATGACAATAGTTATGCTTATAGACATGCACATTTTCCCTTAATTTAGGCGGTCACAATATTAAATAACTGTTACAGTAACAGTCAAACTCCGGACCTGCGTCTGGTTTGCTGGCCCAACCATGAAATAATAATCTATTGTGTGGCACAATGCTACCAACGGTCCATAACAAATAAAAAACATCTTTAAAAACGGATTGTTCTATATTTGATAAAATTTTGTATTTGGATCTCTGTCAGCACTAGTTCTGCGGGGGGGGGGCCTGGGAGATATCATTTCTTGGAAAAATTTAAGCATTTTGTGATATCACAAATTCGATTTTGTGATTTCAAAACATCATCTGAAATTTGTGATATCACAAAATCGATTTTGATGTCACAAAACGCGCTTGTGGTTTTGTATGTGTTAAATCGTTAAACGTGTCGCGAGAAAATATGACTAAGTTGTATGTGAATAACAAAGGCGCATACTGGCCTGCACATCTGCGAAGTCTGATCAGCGCCTTTATTATTCGCTTTCTGGGAAAGTATAATTGAATGAAAGACTTTTTGGATCGTCTATCTCAGTATCTGAGCAGTTGGATTCTAGTTTGACATGGGCGGAAACCCCGAGGACAGATTTCTCACATGGAGCATATCTATCGAAAATCAGGATGATCTCTAAGACCCAGTTTAACCCCCTTAAATTGGTTCTTTATTTTGGGGCGTGTTTCCTTATTATTCTAAATCAAAGAATATGTTTGGCGACAAAGTATGTTTAAAAAAGTTTTATGTGAATAACAATAAATGTCAAAGAAACGTACAAAATCGTGACTGCCTTAACTCGGAAGATTGTTTTTTGTGTTTTCGAGCAAAAATTTGCATGCGCGGATCCAGAGGGAGGATAGGGGTCCGGACCCAACCCCTGGAAAACACAAGTCATATGGGTTTCTATAGAAATTAGCATTTGGACCCCTGGAAAAAGATGGCCCCCTGAAAAATGTTGGACCCCCTATGAAACCTTGAAAAATTATACTTTTCTTTGAATTAACCATTGGACACCCTCTGTAAAACTGTAAAATAAGTTGAGGACTAAATAAAATTAAGACGTTGTCAGATCTGTTAACTGGCAGTTGGGCCTGAACCCCCCCCCCCCACTCCTACCCCCACCCCCATGGCAAAAATTCCTGGATCCACGCATGAATAAAAATTGAAGTGTCATAACTCACTAATTATTATTTTTTAGAGCCATACATTTGAAATTCTCCAACCAGTAAACCCTGGCGACACAAAATGCTACCATCTTGCGCCATAGATTTCATCCTGTGTCAGTAACCTATAGAAAACTACCAGTTTTAAGGGAAGCATAAAGATACTTAAATCGAGATATTGTGGCCAGTCTAAAAACCAGCTGTATTGCAGTCATTTTCCGAATAGGGGTCTGCCTCTATCAAGAACCCGGTTCACTTGGTTTAACCAAGGGGCCTTTACTAACGTGTAAACACCAAGTAAAACATTAAATGCATATGCAATATTGATTTTAATCACTAAATTAGTTTACAGTAGTTTGGCGGGAGATTGTGTCATAATTAAAATGATAGAGTCGACGGTTTTAAGTCACTTTTCATTGCAGAGATGGTCGTAATGCATTCTTTTGCTGTAGACTACAAGCAGGAACATTAGAACGTATATGCTTGGATATGAGCAAATAATGCGCAAAAAGAGTATTAAATCACGAAACTATAGAGGAATGTTAACAATATATTGATTTTCTATCAAAATCCTTTACAACATCTGATAAGCCAACTGTCCGCAAGTCACGTGATAATCTTCTGTGATATTGTATAGTATACTGAAACCAACTTCTCATTGGTCACTTTTCAAACTCATTATTTCTGACCAACCCTAATAAAATTTAAATGATTTTTGCCTATATATGTGCAATTTAATAGGCAAACGTTTAGCAGTGTTTTGAACTGTTTTCTTTTACTTCAAAGTTTTTTGGATTAAAAATGCAAAAATCTACTTTTTTAAAGAAAAAGTGGTTTTGAGAGTAGTTTTTTTTTTTATAAAATTGACGTTTAGGTGGTTACAAACTGGTCTGTCCAACTTAAAAAACACCAAACAATTGAAATTTTGCTTATGGTGGATTTTCTACGCCTTTTTTAAATGTTGCATTTTTCAAAATTTTTTGAGACTTTTGAAATTCACAAGTATTTCCAGGTAAAATTGTTAAATGCACTTAATTTTATTTGAACACTGTAGGCCAAACACTGTAGAACTTGATTAGTCCATTTTGGGCGATTAGAGTTTTAGGACTACTGTACACTTCCGGTTTCAATGTGAAAGTTTAAAAATTGATTTGGTATAATTATACTTTTGTTTTTTCTTTAAATTCTCTAAGAAGGAGGGTGACGTCTGGTGATAATGAATATTCGCTGAAAACATCAGAACAGTGTCGCTGATAATAAAGCGAAAAGAGCAGTTCAAAGTCTCTATGTGAAGTGCAAGCTTAAAGCTAAATTTCAATGAAAAACCTGCTAAACGTGTTTGTCTTATGTTGCTGAGTAGCAAAAACGACTAGTCCGATGGAAACAAAACTTTTGCGGTTTATTCTTCTTATATCACGCTAGCCAGTAACATCTTCAAACAGACGAAAACGTTAATTTGTGTTATGGTTTATATCGTAGAAAAATTGTGACTTATTGAAATGAGGGTACCTTTTCTCTCATTCGTCCGTGCAAGAAACACACGTCATTTTTAAATGAAATAACTTGCAGAGTCTTGGCAAAGTATTGCTTCACTTAAAAACATGAATTTCGTATACCCTATGTTTCACTTTCTGAACTAGTGTAAAAATGTATGGTGACCAATTAGAAGTTGATTTTAGTATAGTTGGTTAACTGTAGATCTTGTTCATGTAAACATTTTTTATAAAATTCACCCAGTATGCTACAATATCTGTAACGGAATAAACCAGGAAGTAACTCAAAAACGACAGATTAGCATGCTGCTGAGTGCTCAAAAGCTGTATATAATCTGAAAAGACGGATCTATCAGAAATATAGAATACTTACGCTACTAGAAAACAGCATAGTCAGTTTTATTGAGTCAGTTCATGAGAACTTATGACATATGCAACAATTCTCACGTATGTTGGGCGTAAATTGATCTGTGTTAGATGTTTAAATTGGTCATACAACATTATAGCCAAAGGTATCCGTCTCCATGATAAAAAAAACATTGTTTAAACAAAAAAATCATACAAGTAAAAGCTTTTGAAAGCAACATCTCTTTAAATATCAATGCTGTCAGATTAAGCAGTCTAAAATTGGGTCAACTATTATTGTGAAAAGTCAGTATATACTATAAGTGTTAAAAAGAATAAAATATGTAAATCAGTAAATAAAGCTTAAACATGAGAGAGAGAAAAAACAAGAAAAAAAGAATTGTTACTAAATGTTGAGGCGTCATTGTGGTTAGAAATAGTAAGTGAGTATGATCAGGAAATACCACATCACAAACCGCAGACAAACCCACGGCACTGTGAGGAAGAGCCACACAATCATCACGAGACACCAGGAAGACAAACTAAGCAAAGCAACCAGCTCCCTCTTCCCCATCAAGATGATTGTAAAACTAGGATGGACATAAAGTAACGTACAACAAAACATAGAACAATTACAGACTCCTACATTTGGAGTAACAATAAACAAAAAGTCAACCAAAACAGAACCACCCCCTTAGAAAGCCACTGGCGGCTTAATTGCATTTTACTGAAACCAAATCTTCGCCCTAGGTTCTGCTGTTGTTGAAACTTTAACCTTTCCTAAAACGGGGTAACATCTACAATCAAAGTCTTGTGATCATAGTAACAAGACATGGACGTTAAAGTTTATGAGCACTGAAAATAAAAGTAACGTTGTCAGAATTTATCAGTTTGAACCCCCCCCCCCCCCCTTGACGAAAATTTCTGGATCAGCGCATGTTTGTAATTTGAGGTTGATTTTTTTTTGTATGAAGAGTCTTGGATCCACACTACTGTAGTCATTGTAGTCATCTACTGTAGTCATTTATATTAGTGCTGTAAAATAGTCCTAACAGCAAAGGGAATTATACATGTATGTGCACTACATAAAAAAGCTGACGACCCTTGTGTTCTATATTAAGGGACCTTATGCAGTATATACTCGATGACTCCCTCCTACAATCCCCTCCTTCCTTTAAATAAATAGACAATCATGGCTTACTTATTTTAGTCTGGTTCCCCTTTCTCTTAGGCCACATCCGCAGCTGTGGATGAAGAGGGAACCAAACTGGAGGTAAACACGTTTCTATTTTAAATGCTTGCGGTCTGCCTAAGGGTGGCAAGCAAAAACTGGTAAACTGGACCTACTTAGAATCGAACTTAAGTTTCTATCAAAGTTCCTGCGTAATAGATGCACACACATGGCCACAGTTACAACTTAGCAGATAGGAGAGAAAACAAATGTGGCCAAGTAAGTTCTACCAGATCTATATGTTCCCTCTCAATTCTTTATTGCAGTCATTATAATAAATATACAAAGGGTTGTCCCCCTGTACGTGGAGACAATCCAGGAGCGTAAGCGAGTGGGTTTTCTTACGTGGATATATACACGTATAGGTAGACAATCATGGTATAATTATTTTATACCGCCTATATCAGTATAGACCATGCACACACCATGAGATATTTTGTGGCAAAGGCGGGAAGGGGGTATAAGGATGTGCCTCTACTACACAGCCTTCTCTTATGAAAATTACAAATAAAATTTAGCACTCAAACTTTGATACGTGGGTCATCCAATAAGGTCTGACAATGGTGGGAGATCTCAGAAACTGTTATTTAAATCAGAATTCCATTACCCATTGCATGTGCCCATGGGTGTTGCCTACTCATGTTTGAAATGTGGAGATTTTATCACAACCTGATCTGATGCTTTATAAATTTGTAAACAACACTGTGATAGCCCATGTCCGCAAAAATCACGTTTGTAACTATTTTTTGCTGGGAATAGAGTTAGTTAAAGATGCAGTTTGTTTCTTTGGAAAGTTATATTAGTGGTTGGTGACGTTGCCTGAATACACAATTGACCCATAAAATCAAATACCACAATGACATTTACCTAGTTGATTTGAACTTCTTGGTTGCTAGGCAACTATATACAATTACAATTTTGCCTCACTTTAAACGTTAATTATAAAATAGTATATTTTGAACACTTAAATACTGAGCCATTATGATCAATGTGCGTATTAAATAGACATATGTTTCCATAAATCTATTCTATAGTCTACTTAAAGCATTGAAAATAAACTTTCCATAAATACTAAATACCAAATATAATGCACTATTAGTACAACCCATTTTTAACGAAAATATTTCTTGCAAAGTCGGTGATTTGTCACAATCATAACCCTGCTTACACCACAGTCGCAATCTAAACCATTATCTATAGCGTTCAAAATCAACATACATAATGTTTTTATTTATTTATATAAAAAGTTTTAAAGAGGAATTTGTAATTTCTTAGAAATTTGGGCATGTATACCAGCCCAGAACTTTCCATATCAGTTACAAACAATTTCAAACGAATATTGAAGGTTGAAAATGTGTTCCTCAAACACATTTCATGGCCATGATCTTTTGAAGTAATGGAGAAAAAACTGGATTTTTGTGGAATTTCGAAAATGTGGCATTTTGCAATTTTCTGACAAACAGACTTCCATGGGGCTGTCTAGTGGGTGATTTGCATAAAAAAGATCTATAACCCACTACATTTTCAATTATCACTGAAATGTTTGAAGAAAAACGTTTAAAGTTACTGAGTGCCAATTGGAAAGGAATGAGTGGAAATCTTTTTGCTGATGCTTATCAAAGTTTTAGTAGTATATTAGTGCTCAGACCGCGGAATGAGCACACCAAGAGTTTTTTGTAATGGGCTTCTGACAGATATGGCACCGAGGGTATAAAGCTTGAGTACAGTCTCAAACTCGAAATAAAGCACAATGATTGGCTTATTGTGGACACATGTCCGCACGCAGCCAATCAATTTGCCTCATTTTGAGTTCGAGAATGAACTCAAGTTTAATAAACCTAGGGGCATAGTTACTGCTTACGTCTCTCCATCCCGCTGGGGATGGGAGCCAGACAAGCTATTTGAGCAACAGTGCTTTTACTCACCATTGATCTCTAGTATATACCTGACGTCACTATAGTAGCGACTATCGATTTTCGAATCGAACTATAGTAACTATAGTAGGAACTTATGTTTGATTTAAAATAGACCATTGTTATTATACAGGGTACTGGTTATCTGTTTTCAGTAATTGGTCATATGTGAATCGGGAACCAGCAATTTTTTAGATATAGTGAATAGTAATGTAAATTTTCAATTCTTAAAGGTTGTCGTAGACTTTACCAAACCAGAAAAATGGTGGACGAGCAAAAATTCAGAAAGATGGTGACCAACCAATTTATGGAGAATGTGGAATATATGCGGGAGAAATATTCGTTTCTAACTGTGTTTAGAAAGTCTGACTCAACCCTGGCTTTAGGATCTACATACCGTTGTTGCAGCTGTGCGCATGATCATGAATATTTGGAGTACATCCTTGATACAGGTGAGGTGAATGAGAAGTTGTTCGATAAAATAGTCAAAAGTTTAGCTATAGGAAAGTGTCATCATGCGGATGCAGTGTCTAAAGACCAACTAGTCTCCACGTCTGTTACAGGACTACATATTGCAGCAGCAGTTGGAACAGAAAGGGCAGTTAAGGAAAACCTAGAGAGATGTTGTAGATATATGACTGATTATGGAATTTTCAATCTGCATCCCTTTGATACTGCGATGATGAAAAAACAAACAAATGTTTGTAATTTATTTGTAAATTACTGGCTCAGTCATGATGCTGGATATTTATATACTCCAGATATGGCGATGGTAAATGGTAAATCTTTACTTTGCCAGCAAGTTAGTCGTCTTGAATTTTGCGTTAGACAGGCAAATAATGAGTTACTGAAAACAATAACTACTAATCTTTCTGAAAATCCTGGCTTTGGAGAAAATGGCATAAGAAATATTCACTGGATACTAACCCCTGCTACATTTAATACGGATTTGGCGCATGCTTTACAGCTCACTATGAAATATCAATTAGTGCCACTACAACACACTCTAGTAAAGTTTATGCAGCTCCTTAGTAAATATGACATACTGTTTGAGGAAATCAGAAGTGACTGTCTTTTGTCAGTATTAATGTATAATAACCACAAGCTTCTTGAACAAATGTTGATTTGTTTAGACTTAAACGACTCGAATGATTATATATTCATAAGCCAGTGTTGTATGGTACTGCAGAATAGAGAAAATTGTACAAAATTGCTCCAACAGCACCGCATTATTCGTCCAGTAAGTATGACAAAGGAGGAACATATTAACATCATTTTTACCCTGTTTGGCATATTCTACAATGATTTCAAAAATGAGCTCAAAAGCTTGTTAGAATCTGTACCAGGTGTTCACAAGAGATTCATAAAAGTATCACTCCTTAAACTGGTACCGTCTTTCAAACATTACATGTATGCTTATGACATTTACATAGCCCATATAGTACAGTCTATCATTGAACAAGGTGACACTGATACTTTGATACGTGATTCTAAGATAATTGTCCCTCAGCTCCAAAAAATGTTGAATAAATATTCAAAATATAATTTGCGCCACAGAGAAGCTGTAGAAATACTTATAAATGAAAATGTGGATATTGACACTGAGAAAGCCATTGAGCATGATCGGAAGTTTTCTCTAGATCAGGAATTGGGAATAGGAAGATTTTATCAGTGCATTGCTGATGCTAGAGAACATGGGCTGTATGGTCACGACGGTGAAGATTTGGTGTTGAACTATCTCTGTCCATTCCTGCTAGAATGTGGGTATGACGTTACAAGACGCTGTTTGCTTGATATTCTTGATAAAGCATCTGCTAAGAAGTCTAAATCTGCAAACCATGCATATATCAAAAACTATCCAGACACTCCAAATTCCGCAGAAATTGCATATATCAAAAACTATCTAGACACTCCAAGATCTCTACTGGCATACTGTCGGAACTCCTTACGGAAACATTT
Source organism: Loripinus fragilis (assembly GCA_964019695.1). Taxonomy (NCBI): domain Eukaryota; kingdom Metazoa; phylum Mollusca; class Bivalvia; order Lucinida; family Lucinidae; genus Loripinus; species Loripinus fragilis. Next base: position 105,472,569 of record OZ026514.1, on the reverse strand, counting down.
TAGAGGGAGATATATATACAAATTTGTGGAAGTTTCAGGATGCCCACAGAAAATCAAAGACATTATTCTTTTGAAATATTTGCTACGCAGCATTAGAGAAATAAAGTAAAACCTGCTAGAGTAGCCACCTAAAAGAAGACCAAAATTGGTAAAACCTGCTTGAGTAGCCGCGTAAAAGAAGACTAAAATTGGTGTTTAATGTGGTTATTCCTTTAGAGAGGTTAAAACTATGCAAAATGCTCTCTGCAAAAATAGTAAGTGAGTATGATCAGGAAATACCACAATCACAAACTGTAGACAAACCCATGGCACCGCAAGGAAAAGCTACACAACAATCACAAGGCACAAGGAAGACAAACTAAGCAGAGCAACCAGCTCTCTTTTCCCCATCAAGATGATTGCAAAACTAGACTAGACATAAAGTAGTAACTTATCTTCGTCTTTGATTCTGGTGTTGTTGAAGTACAAGAAATGTTCAGCTCCTATGAGGGCCTTCTATTGCAATGTATCATCGTGGAGAATCAAATTAACACACTATAATGAAACAAAGAAAATAGCTCACGACTCACAGATAGTCAGAGCTATAAAAAAACGTTGCGAACGTCAAACTAACGGCTGTCTTTAAGACCTTTGTTTTGTCTGTTTTTGAGTTGCCCTATACGACAGATACTATAGACTTATATCAGTCGTAGATGTTGTAGGACCTATGAATTAATTTATGCTGGCTCAAACATCTATGATGAGAAAGCAGAAGAGAAAAAAGTATTTGAGAGGAATATGGATAGTTAGTGAAAAAGATCAATATGAGCGAAAATATATATGCAAAAAAGCCCATCTCATCAGGCTTTATAAGTCTACAGATACTATTGTAAGGCAAGATTTCGCTACTGATCACATACATATGCGTAGTCAATCTTTTTAAAGCATTCGAGCACATCTATCTAGTAGTGCTTGTGTCTGAAATGAGGCCAAGTCCCAAGGTTAAAATACTTTTTTCATTCTTCATTCAACTGAAGATGGAACTTATCATGTTCATTAATGATAAATTGCCAACATTTTAGCATTTATTATCATGATAAATACATTACCTGAGAGCTAAGCGGCACTTTTCAGAATTAGTGTGATGAGGATTTGAAATTTCATGTTCAATTGATTAAATAGTCAAGAAAACTGTTTGCCATTAATTACACCCAATGCTTAATTAGTTATGTCTCTTTCATTCATCTACTCTAAGCGTGCAGTATTTGAGCTGTGACATAAGCTTTCCAACAGTATGGAATGTACGACAAGCAAAGGCTCAAACCAGCCTGCGCATACGCGCAGTCTGATCACAGCATTTGCTAGTTGCTTGAATATTCCATGACTGTTAAGCTACTGACTGAACATCATTTGGAGTTTCTAACCTTAAACGGAGGCTGCCAAGGCTCGTCCGGGTCAACACTTGTCAAAATACCACATTGTTGGAAATCACATGTCACAGCTCATTTGTGGAAAATATGTACAGATCAATATCAACTGGTTTTAAGCGGACAGATTATGTTGATCTATACAGTTTAACAGCCAACACAAATCTGCTAGGCTTAACATGACGGACATATTTGAGCCGTGACACGTGATTTCCAACAACGTGGTATTTTGACAAGTATAGACTCAGACGAGCTTCCATTTAGACTTAGAAACTTCAAATGACGTTTGGCCAGTAGCTTAACTGTCAAATAATATTCAAGCGACTAGCAAAGGCTCTGATCAGACTGCGCATATGCGCAGGCTGGTCTGAGCCTTTTGCTGGTCGCACATACCACATTGTTGGAAATCTCATGTTGCGGGTCAGTAAGTGTTTAGTGTCTTCCAAAGATTGACAAAAAGTCTGGTCGCCAATTATTGCAACCAGTACTGTACTTAAAAGTTTATTTTCTGCTTCAAACCTGTACTAGTATGTTTCTTTCTCTATTCTGTCTCTGGTGAGGCGTTCTGAATGAGTTGTTATACCTGTCCTCGTTTGGGGTCGAAATCCAAAAAAATGTCCAAGCTTCCAAAGTGACAACAGCTGACCTATTAAACCAACAAGCTAAATTTAGGCGGAATCCATTCATAACTTTACAACCAATTTCAACTACGTTATTTGTGAAATGATAATTACGAGATTAGCACCTATAGAGTGCATATATTATATTACCTAACGGAAACCTTTGTGTATTTTTTGGGTAAATGAGTATAAATATAACGTCACTCTCACGAGAGCATGTAACTCACGCATTGTATATATGTTATATGTCGATGAGCTGTATATGCTTAAGTCTAATAAAATTAATGCTATGTTATGTTATGCTTCATCAGGACATTTCACAGAGGCTGAAAACTTTGTCTAAAATAGAATAGGCGTGTATTAATCTAGCTTACACTCGTTCTTTAGTAGGCTTAATGAAGTTTGTTGTTGTTTTCAGTTTTGATTCGTTAATTTTCTTGTTCAATATATAAAAAACAGTTACACACATCATATAGTTTGGTGTTCAATCCTCAGATATTTCAAATTTTGATATGTCAGAAAAAACTATATACACTAAATACACTCTAATAATCTCCCAACGCTACCATCAAATAGCTCTGAACAAGTAAAATATATAAAATAGAATAGGCGTGTATTAATCCAGTACTACACACTGTGCAGAAAACTTCCACGTCGTAGACGTAAACAAATACAGATACATACAGACTCCCATTGGATAATTGACTTTTTGAGGTTATAGGTCATGTTACACTGTACAATGTGAGGCACTGAATCTAGCTTACACTCGTTCTTTAGTGGGCTAAATGAAGTTTGTTTTTGTTTTCAGTTTTGATTCGTTATTTTTCTTGTTCAATATAAACAACAGTAACACACATCATATAATTTGGTGTTCAATCCTCCTATATTTCAAACTTGATATGTCAGAAAAAATTATATACACTAAATACACTCTAATAAATCTCCAAACGCTACCATCAAATAGCTCTGCTAAAATATGTGCAAAAAACGTTGGTGGAAGTTTAAACATTAATTTTGTAAATCACGAAAGTTTCAAACTTATCTGTTGCATAATGAGTGAAAGTAAAATCAAAAGTCGCAAGAATATTCAAAATGGTTACTGTTAATGATTGAAGTGATGAAGAAATGCCTTTTCAACTTTTCTTTCAAATAGAATTAGCTTTCTATATAACGCAATTCTGCTAGAGAACCACTGTAATTGAATGGTGGAGTCATTGCGGGTTTTCAGTCAACGAGTGCACAAACAATAATATTTAAGATTATCTGGTTGTTTTGTGCTAATTTTATCTCAGACCTATTATCGATAATTTTCGGCAAATATACGGGAATAAATTAGGTTTTCTGAAAACAATGTATCATAACGGTTGTAATAAATATAAAAGGATGCACTTTAGCTTTAAAGATTTGAAAAGAAAAATGTGTGTTGGTAAATGAAAAAAATCACATTTCTCGCTTCTAGGCTCAGACCCAGTAATTGGTCCAAGCTTCTAGGCGAGGTTTCTCGACAGATAAATTCAGCTTGGTTATGAAGCACTGAAAATGGGGAAAATTTAGCTTACCCTTTTTCTCAAGGGAAACGTTTTTCACAGCGAAATTTTATGCAGGCATTTTGAGGTGAAATCGAGATTATTGAAACGGATATTCTTTGCCTTTCTCGGCGAAAAAATGGCCGCCGATCATAAAGAAAATGTTAAATTGTTGTTGTTGTTTTTTACCAACACTGTACAGATATGATCAAAATCTACACGCGCACAATTCAGCTATTGGGTCACTGTATACACAGTATTATCGATTCACTTTGCGCTTGAAACAAGTGAAATCGACTGAATCAGTAGAATCGAGAGTTGTGAGGGGGTGGTAACTTTTTTAAAGTATTTTCGCATGTTTTCTTAAAGTTAGTATAATTGTTCTTCCGCCGTGGATGTCATTATATTTATTTGGTATATGCATACATGTCATAATATCGTGCAAAAACAACGACAGTGTATCCAGTACCTCACATTGTACAGTGTAAACATGACCTATAACCTCAAAAAATCAATAATCCAATGGGAGTCTTATGTATCTGTATTTGTTTACGTCCACGGCGTGGAAGTTTTTCTGCACAGTGTGTAGTACTGTATCGTTGGAGCGCAAGAAATGCATTCTTTTAGAGGAATAGTTGTAAAAGAGCGAAAATCCACAGCTTTTTATCTTCCCGTTTCAATTTCAAAAAACTTAGCTAAAAATTATTTCCACCATAAGTTCGAGAGGCTTATGATCCCACAATTCCAGAAATCTCAGATTCAACTATTTTTTTGATTTCGAGATATTCAGCTAAATATGACTGAACCACCTAGTAGCAGTGAACTAGAAACTGTAGCAGTAGAATCGACGGCTATTTATTTAATGTACGAAGTAAAAACTACCGACTGCACGAAGTGAAAGCAAATGTTGGTCATAAAATCTTCGAATTTAGAGCAGAAAGTAGGTTATTTTTTTCACCCTGTGTATACCATTGACTTCTAAATGTGCACTTTTGCAGACAGCGAAGACCCAAATATAATGCCCCATCATGCGGCATTCCATCTGGGTATTTACTGTTTATATTTACAAATATGATGTTCAGAGAAAGAAATGCAACTGTGACCAGCAATATATATATTGTACCACGCTAGGTTTATTGTATATAACCAGTAGGCAGAATTCAATTAGTTCATTAAGGGTTAACAATACGTCAAATTGTATCGCTTTTTTCAGTCTGTTAGAGACTCCCGCATCTGTTGTCTGTGTGTAGGTTTGTAGGCTTACATTTTGATAATTTCATCCTGCTTTAAACAGCTGTATGGTAAGATGAAATGACAGCGGAAAGTTCATTTCATAAGATCCACTGTGTCAAAACCTACAATAAGGCTTCTGCACCCAGCGAGCAATCAGATTACATCGAGTGGTCAATTTTTCTTATGATATAATTTATACATCTTCCCCTATGCGGCTCACTTTTAGTTTTGAATTTGTTGCATAGACGTTTACATGTACAGGTAACATACTACTGTAAACATAGTATTTGTAAACCACTAGTTTCTAATTGCATTGTGTTATGCTCCACTGGATGGGTAGTATAATATACAGGTAGGTTCACCTCATGCTACATTTATCATTTTGTTACATGAATGTTTTAGAAATTTGGATGTTTACAAAAATAGGTTTGTGAATTTTCTGTTACAACATCCTTACAATAATACACACACAAACGCACACACACACGTACGCACACACGAGCGTACACACCACACGCACGCGCGCGTGCCACCATCGCAAAACATTAACTGACAAGCCTATCAACAAACTAGCGAACAAAATATTATGTTATTGTTTTTGGCTTGTCCGTCCGTCTGTTGTCCTGGTCACTCTAACCTAGTCATTTTTATTGGAGTTTTTCTAAATTTCATATATGGATTGCTTCCATCAAACTCTCGTTCAATATGTTCTTAAAAAGGTTATCCTTTGGAAGCAAAGAATGCACTAAAGAACTAAAACTAGAGTGTGCAAACTTTCTGGGCCAGACTAGCTAATTTCGGCCATTTAGGCCTTATCAGTGACCCTCAAATATTTTCAATGTTCCACAATGAAACTCATGATCCCAAAGACAAGAAAATAAAAACTACACTATAGTGAAGGACAGGGAGTCATTCTTCCGCCGCCACACAGTCCCAATCACCAGTTCTAGTGAAGCGAAATATGTTCTTAAAAAGTTATTCTTTGGAAGCAAAGAATGCACCAAAGAACTGAAACTAGAGTGTGCAAATTATCTTGGCCAGGCTAGCTAGTTTCGACCATTTAGGCCTCATCAGTGACCCCCTTATAGTTTCTAAGGTCCACAATGAAACCCATGATCCAAAAGGACAAGAAAATAAAATCTACACTATAGTGAAGGGCAGGTAGACGTTCTTTCACCGCCACATAGTCCCAATCACCAGCTGTAGTATAGTCAAATATGTTCTTAAAAAGGCTATCCTTTGGAAGCAAAGAAAGCACCAAAGAACTGAAACTAGAGTGTGCAAATTATCTTGGCCAGACTAGCTAGTTTCGACCATTTAGGCCTCATCAGTGACCCCCTAATAGTTTCTAAGGTCCACAATGAAACCCATGATCCCAAAGGACAAGAAAATAAAATCTACACTATAGTGAAGGGCAGGGAGACGTTCTTTCACTACCACATAGTCCCAATCACCAGCTGTAGTGAAGTCAAATATGTTCTAAAAAGACTATCCTTTGAACGCAAAGAAAGCACCAAAGAACTGAAAGTAGAGTGTGCAAATTTTCTGGGCCAGACTAGCTAGTCTCGGCCATTTAGGGCTAATCAGTGACCCTCTAATAGTTTAAAATATACACGATGAAACCAATGATCCCAAAGAACAAGAAAATAAAAGTTTGAATACGTTATTATCTGTCGAATGATAAGCAAGATGGCTGAAAAAAAATGACCAACGCCTATCAGTGTCCACTACTTAATCATTTTCAATCAGAGTTTTTTTCCAACTTTCATATATGGATTGCTCCCATAAAACTCTCGTTCAAGTTTGAATACGAGTTTTGTCCGACGAAAGTTAACCAAGATGGCTGACGAAATGGCCGCCACCTATAAGTTTGCACTTGTGGACACTCTACCTTAGTCATGTATTACCTGATCGCTTCCAAATTTCATATACACTGAACCGAAGTTATAAGTAGCCACCATACAATTTTTGCTCCCTTCAGAAAGTAAAAATCGCTCTTACAAAATTAAAATTCCATAAAAAGGTCCAAGGCTTCGTCAAGACTCTTCAAATTATGTCATTTCAAAATGACTGGTAGACCTTGCACATACGAGGTCCGAGTAAAGGTACCCTCATTTCAAAAAATCACACTTTTTAGTCCAAGGCTTTGTCAAGACTCTGCAAATTATGTCCCATAAAAAGGTCCAAGGCTTGTCAAGACTCTGCAAATTATGTCATTTCAAAATGATGGGTAGACATTGCACATACGAGGTCCGAGTAATGGTACCCTCATTTCAAAAAGTCATACTCTTGAGTGTGATATAAAATATTCCTCAGATACGTTATCCATTTATATTTTAATTAGTTTGAAGATGTTTATAACAGCTGTGATATTAGATGAAAAGGATCCAAAGTTTTTTGACAATTGAACAGTCACTCCATTTCTCTTCTACGTTAACATGAAGACAGCCAAGGTCAACAACTTAATCAAAGGGTTTTTGGCTTTACCATGCAGTTTGCACAGTCACTTTGCATTGCTCTATACGCTTTATTATATGTGGCACAGCAGTGCAATTTTCAGGGGTTCTTCATTATGAATTGGCGTCACTGTTCTGTTTAAAGATAAAAACAAATCTTTAACAAATGCTTTTTAAATGACCTTTAAAATCTCACGTTAAAATCGGGAGTGGATACCAAATTAGTAACAAATGGCCGCCACCTGTCAGTTTACACTTGTGAACTCTACTTGGATGTATGAGCTTTTCAATATTGGAGGGGTGGGGGTAAAGCCAGCGATGCCAACTTTAATACTTGTGGAGGGGTATTGCAAAAATGTACATATACGCATGCATGCACACACACATGAATGTACATGTGAAAACACATGTACATGCTCCTAAATGTTCATACGCCCATGCATGCATGCATGTACACACATATGTATGCATGCATGCACATGCAAATACACTAAAACATTTATATATTTACAATATTACATGAAAATCATTAAAATGAAAGCAAGCGAATTTTATGAAATAGAATTCTGAGAATCGGATGTGTCGCCTGGCAAAACAGAAGTCAAACAAGGAAAATTTGTCGGATATATATTCCCGGGGAAGGGTTATTTTAGAGAAACTAATCAATCACAAAACATAAATCCCATTTCTCCAGCCCCTAGGTTCACCTTTGGTATCATACAGATCAATGTTAAAAGCCTATCAACTAGTTTTCAGTGGTTAGTTCAATACAAAATATACTCATCTGTACAAATTTCAATATATGACTTCGACCTGACCTAGAGGTCAGGGGTGTGTGTAAGGTCAAAGTGTTTGCTTCTATGTAAGTCTATACTTCCTTTCCCTTAATTGCATATACAACACGATCACATTCAGAATTTATTTTATGTTATAATGCAACCCACAGTTGAGGGTGTGTGTAAGGAGAGAATATGTGTTTGCAAGGCGCTCTATGCTCCATTCCCTTTAATTTGATATGCAACATGACCATGGGGAGTCTGCGGGTAAAATATTTGCTAAAACGCTGTTGCATTTGTGATTCCCTTTAATTTGATATGCAACACGACCATGTTCTGTACAAGTTGATTTTTAACCACAGGGTCGGAGGGCCGGGGAAGAGGAATATGTGGCCAAAATATTTGCATGTTGCTGATTTTGCAATTCCTTTTAATTTCATATGCAACATAACCATGTTCTCAAAAAGTTGAATTTTGACCTTTTCACCCCACACCCAAGGTCGAGTGGGGTGGGAGAAGGTATATGGGCAGAATATTTGCTGCTACGTTTCTGAATTCGTGAATCTATTTAATTTGATATGATAATGTTCTGTACAAATTGAATTTTGACCTTTTGATCCATGTTGCTGCATCTGTGATTCCCTTTAATTTGATATGTAACATGACCATGTTTTAAAAAAATGAATTTTGACATTTTTTATCCCACCCCCTAAGTCCACCCAGGGGGTGGGCACAGACCTTGGATCAAAAATCACGTTTGATATGTTTCATATTTATTGTACCTCTGTCTGCAGTTGCTACCATGTTGCTGCATTCGCTATTCCTTTGGTGTGCAACATGACCATGTTCTGAAAAAGATGAATTTTGACCTTCTGAGGGGAGAGGGGGGCTGCCATGCTACCATGTTGCTGCATTCGCGATTCCCTTTATTTTGATATGAAACATGATCATGTTCTAAAAAATTGAATTTCAACCTTTTAACCCCCAGGGTTGGGGGGAGAGGCGGGGCTGCGGGCAAAGTATTTGTTACCATATTGCTGCATTCGCAATTCCCTTTAATTTGATATGCAACATAACCATGTTCTACAAAAGTTTAATTTGACCTTTTGACCCCAGGGTCAGGGAGAGGGGGGACTGCGTACAAAATATTTGTTACCCTGTAAGTGCATTCACAATTGCCTTTAATTTGATATGCAATATGACCATGTTCTGAAAAAGTTGAATTTTAACCTTTTGACCCCCAGGGTTGGGGGGGGTCTGCAGGCATAATATTTGCTACCATGTTGCTGCACCCGTGATTCCCTTTAACTTGATATGCACATGACCATGTTCTGAAAAAGTTTACTTTTGACCGTTGACCCCACCCCCTTACTTCACCCAGGGGTCGGGCACAGGCCTTCGATCAAAAGTCAGCTGATATGTTTCTTATTTATTGTAACTCTGCCTGCATGCAAATTCCAGTAAAAATATTGACAACTGACTGAGTTATTGCGAAATTTACATATTTGACCTTTGATCCTACCAGGGGGAGGGGGGGGGGGCAAATTTTTAAGCACTGTTATGTTTATCTACAGGCACTGGGTTACCCTGGCCTATAGTGAGAAGTTGTAAGATATAATAGTTTTGGAGAAATGTGATGTTTATTCTTCAAAAAAAAACAATATCGCTTTTGCATTTTCCTAAACCTGAGTCAAAAAAGAGCCAAAACTTAGTCAAAAGTTGGCGAGTTACCTCCAAATTCAAACTTGGCCTGTATTTATTAAGCTTTATCAGTTATTAATTTGAATGAAATTGTTGCATCCCTCCAAAAGTAATTAATCGGAAACCACAATTTAGCCAAAATCTAAGTCAAAAAAGGGCAATAACTTATAATAAGTTTGTGGATAACCGCCACTTTCAAACTTAACCTGTATTTATGATGTTTTACCCTTCTGCAAAGTTTGATGAATGATTAAATTGATGAATCCCTTCAAATATTATTGATCCCAAACCAAAAATGTGACAACGCGGAATATGACACTGACGCCACCGCCGACGCCTACGCTGATAGACACATGATCCCTATGTGTTGATTATGCTTCGCCGGCGACTCAAAAAGTAGGTACGTTTATTTGACGAAGGGGCAACAATGCAACGAATATATACATGGGGTCTTCACAACTATATTTAAAGAATTATCTATTGTCGTTATAGTACTGTGTTAGGGCTTTAAAGCCCTTCTGAATATCTCACATCAAACTTGGGCCTCTGTCGCAAGAGAACCTTACTCTGTCGCATGTGAACAACAAAGGCATAGACCAGTCTGCGCTTCCAGCCAGTCTGATGCGAGCCTTTGTAATTTGCTCCCTGGAAAGTATGATAGCTAAGCAGCTAAACTTGGCCCATTCAAAGCTTCAAGCTTCTAACTAGTCTCTGTTATTGAGCAGGTTGATTTTAGCAAGATCTGGTTAGAAACCCTGAAGAAATGTGACACAGCACATATTGAGCCCGCTCATTATCCTTACCGAACTGTTACTATTCAAGCTGATTGAAGGCACTTTCATGTAACATGTATATAATTGTTAATATTTTGCCATTTCCTTTTTAAATCAACTGAAGTGGAAGAATGGCCAAAAGCATTTTCACGGAGGATGCACAGTGGCTTTGTCGTACAATGCTTGACTCGAGACCAAGGAGCTCCCTGGTCTATCCTCATTGGCGTCACTGCGGTATGTCTTTGAGCAAAACACATTAATACTTGCTTACTACTGGTTCAACCCATGAAGAACCATCCCACCATAACTGAAAACGTGTAGACTGGGACGTAAAGAATCAAATCAAGCAAACAAACAAGTATTTTCGTCCAAAAAATTCTAAGAATGTGCCAAGCGTGTATTTGTTTACAAACTGAAGTTTTTGACAAGCTTTTATTATATTTTTATTACACAAAAGCGGTGGGTTTGATGCGCAAAGTTTACGTATATTTTAGGCAATCTTGCGCTTGAAATTGGCCCAGAATAGACGAAACTGTCTTCATTGTTCCCTTTCACTGGGCACAGTACCTCTTTTTAGTATCAGTATTACTTCGTTCAGTGCGTCGATTCTACTGCTACAGTTTCTAGTTCACTGCTATTAGGGGATTCAGTCATATATAGCTGAATATCTCGAAATCAAAAAGAACAGATCAGTCTGAGATTTCTGGTATTGTAGGTCATAAGCCTCTCGAACTTCTGGTTGAAATCATGTTAAGCTTAGTTGAATTTGAAACGGGAAGATAAAAAGCTGTGGATTTTCGCTTTTTACAACTATCCCTCTTAAAGAATGCGTTTCTTACGTTTTCACGATACACTGTCGTTGTTTTTGCACGCTATTATGGCATGCATACATATAAATGAAATATAATGACATCCACGGCGGAAGAAGAAAACGTGCGAAAATACTTACGACCCCCTCAAAAATTTAGGCTAAAACTCTCAATTCTACTGATGCAGTCGGGTTCACTCATTTCAAGCGCACAGTGAATCGATACTGTGGTATAGGCGCCAACTTTAATATTCGGACTGGCTATTTCATCTGCTCGTGAAATATGACAGGTGACACAATAGCTCATATAAACACCTTTTGCGTGATTATTGAATAACAAAATGTTTCAATGTTGAAGCGTTGTTGAAAAGAAAAACTGGGGAAATTTCTTAAAACATGTCGCAGTTGTATTACAATAAACAGGCGCCTTTTTCACTGCAAAGTTTGCTGGCGCTTTATGGGTTGCTATCGTCCAATGTATTATTTTCAATACGTGTGTTATACAATGTATTGGTAAATTGCGATCTTGTGAAATGCATTGTAAATGCAGTGTTTAACCCGAGAGCGTGTGTAGTTTCGAGGAGCTGAAAACTGTAAGTAACTGTGTTTTCTTCTTTCTTTTTCAGAGTTTTTGTTTGATTATTTACGCAGTAAACAGAGGACATAGCTTCTGTCCTGCCAGTCAAGAGTGACAGTGGCCTCATGTTTTGTTTACAAAGTTATCATGGACTTATCATCGATAGATCACATTTCTTGTGTATTAATCCTATCCGCAGGATAGGATTAATACACAAGTGATCTATCGATAAGCGTTGGCTCAAGTGGAGTGTACAAGTTAAATTTTACTGAACAAGTGTAAACAAAATGTTACGTCACTGTCACTCTTGTTTGGCTCGACGTTCAAATTTTAGTGTTAAAATTTGACATTATATTCCTATCATCTATTACAACAAAAGAGTGCTATAGAAGACCGGAGAACCAAATCAATATATTTTTTGACATTTTCAAGATGAGTGACCGCTTTATTTTTCTGTATTCTGCATGAGTGCGTAATGAAATTTCCAAAACGACGAACGTTCATGAAAAATGTTTGTACCAAAGTGAAGATGTGAGCATCAAAACGTCGGTAACTTGGTAATATAATCCTTATCTGCATCAAACGTTAGTTGTTTATTTGCGATATAATGCAAAACGAATGCGTCATTATTAGAAATGTGTGAAGAAAAATCAATGTACCTTTATATAAACACGAACTTTTGGGCCAAATCTTCCAAAAAGTGTGTTTTAACTCTAATACCGTTGTTGACTCGTTACCTCTTGACTGACCGCAATATCGATACTGTATCCTATCAAAACCTAAACTGGTGCCCTGTTATCGTCTCAATTCGACAACAGGTATCCCCTAATCTATCATTGGCTGTGATTAGTTTATTGATCGACCAATGAGATGACCTGTTACGTTTCAAGTTTAGCATGGGTTGCAAACTGTTGGACAGTTACGATATTTTGTTAATTTTAATCACTAAAGCAAAGCGAGTTTTGCGAAAAAAACAAATACACACTGAGATACTGGATTCCTGCCTCAAATTTGGTCGATTTTGTTGTATCTAAAGCTCTCATGGTCATCCGCGTCATTTTGACACAGTTCAGAGTTACTTCCCTTAGATCAAACCTATCCCGTGATTCTCGTTGACGGTCAGGATTTTGACCGTCTAGATTAGCCTATACCTGACCCTAGATAGGTAGATCAAGGGGAGGGAACCAGACTAATCAAAACCTGCTAAAGTAAATGTTTTGGCTGACCGAAATACTGCCCCAGGTGTGGGACTTGCTGGTCAGCTGTTTACCGATTCGTGTACAAAACAAGTTGGCTGCTGTTCAAAAGCCGCCAAAAGGTTAGGTTTGGCAAATAGGTTGTTATTATGACAGCATTCCTTTACTTTTATTATTATTATAATAGGTCATGTTTAACAAAAATAGTAACTGAGTATGATCAGGAAATACCACATACACAAACCGCAGACAACCCCCTGGCACTGCGAGGATGAGCCGCTCAACCATCACGAGACACCAGGAAGACAAATTAAGCAAAGCAACCAGCTCTCTCTTCCCCATCAAGATGATTGCAATACTAGAACGGACACAAAGCAACGTACAACAAAACATAGAACAATTACAGACTCCCACAATGGGAGTTACAATAAAAAAAAGTCAACAACAACAGAACCACCGCCTTAGAACGGACAGCAGCCTAAGCCACGGGGGGGGGGGGGGGGGGGGGGGCTTAAATGCATTTTACTGGTACCAAATCTTCGCCCTAGATTCTGCTGTTGTTGAAGTACAAGAAATGTTCAGCTCGCATGGAGGCCATCTTACTAATGCAATGTATCATCATGGAGAAACATTCTAATCAAATTTACACATTATGCTGAAACAAAGAAAAGGGCTAATGACTCACAGATAGTTAGAGCTAAAGAAAACCTCAAGTTGAGCCGCGGTGGGTCCAGCTACAGATAAGCATCAGGCACCAACCCACCAATTAAAGCTTTACGTCAGAGCCGTCATAGAGTCTAGGGCCTGACCCACGGTCGTGCAATTAAAGAGGAAACCATAGCTATAAACCGTGAATGGGTTTAAAACTAGGCATGCAGACTGTCTCATGATATCCAAGTTATATCCAACCCTTATATAACGTTTTACTATCTTTTTGGATTGATCACTAAAATTAGGTTTTCCAACAATTCGTTGAATTTATAAACTAAATCACCATAAAATATAGGTTCTGATATGCCTTGTTGCAGAAGAGTTTTTAACCCAATGTTGTATTTAACAATTAACTCTGAGTGTCTATGGTAGAATTTTGAAAACGCTTTTCGAATTTTAGAGTCAGCAGAATAGGTGTTTCAAAAGATTATTTGATATTTGGTCAGATTGCATTATCAAGCATGAGCTTTTGCAAATGAACCTCTGCTACTAGATAAAATGTCTGACCAAAATCTAGACCTTTAAGACGCTGTTTAGGTCTTTATAGGGTTTTACCAAACAATAAAGTACCAAAATTTTGGTGTGCTTCCTAAAAATATTGATCTTTTTTTTTTCAATAAACCACACAGCGGACTGACATGCCTATGGTAGAGAAGATTCAGCCTCTCACGTTAGCTAAAGACTAATAAACTATCTCTTATTTCACAGACAAAAATGGAATAATATAGGATTCGTGCTTGTTTCCAACCTGCACTGGGCAGTTCTGTTTCAATGTGTGTTTCTTGCAGTTTGGGTGAAAACTTAACACAGGAAAATGTAGCTACCATTTGACACATTTTCTAAAGCCTTAATGAAATATTCACATTTGGCACAGTGCAGATCAATCTTATTTTCAAAAAGGTCCATTCGTAAGTTTCCGGTGAAAATTTTGTTTAGTTTTCCCATTATATACAGACAAAATATTCTGGCGAAAAAGTTTTCAATGGACTAATATGCTTAGAAGAATCTTGGCCAAGGATCATCAAATAAAAAATAGTATAATATATAATGCCAAATTATTTTTAAATCGGTCCAGTATAGCTTACTACTATGTTTAGTTTTGATGAGGGCAAAGTATGGCCCCTTGCCATGAGATATATGCAGGACACGCACTGAGGCCAATTTAGTGAAATAAGCCAATTATTGATATGCTTTTGTCAATTAGATATCAAAAAGTTTTTTTTTCTTTTTTATTGTCATGGCAACCACCATCATGGTGGGAATATTTGAAGAACTTATAAGACCACACTAGGATCTCCACTGTAAAGTATGGTGAAATTTGGAGGATATGTAAACTGACTAACAAAAGAAACGCTTCATAATTCTGATTTTGAAGCACCTATGATTTCAAAACATCATCTGAAATTTGTGATATCACAAAATCGATGTTGATGTCACAAAACGCGCTTGTGGTTTTGTATGTGAGGTTTTCTTGTGTTAAATCGTTAAACGTGTCGCGAGAAAATATTACTAAGTTGTATGTGAATAACAAAGGCGCATACTGGCTTGCACATCTGCGAAGTCTGATCAGCGCCTTTGTTATTCGCTTTCTGGGACAGTATAATTGAATGAAAGACTTTTTGGAATTCTATCTCAGTATCTGAGCAGCTGGATTATAGTTTGACATGGTCAGAAACCCCGAAGACATATTTCTCACATGGAGCATATCTATCGTAAATCAGGATGATCTCTAAGACCCGGTTTAACCCCCTTAAATTGGTTCTTAATTTTGGGGCGTATGTCCTTATTATTCTAAATCAAAGAACATGTTTGGCGACAAAGTATGTTTAAAAAAGTTTTATGTGAATAACAATATACGTACAAAATCGTGACTGCCTTAATAGTACAGCAGACGACTGGCTAAAAGTCCTCTCCTTAAGGACTTTACTGGCCAGATCGGTGCAACATCTAGTGACATATACCAAAATGTTCGTTTATATTTCCAGCTTCAGAGTCCGGTTGAGGACATCGTCCCTGATGAGTAATAACGGAGTTACGGCCCTTGAACCGTACATACCGTTTATAAAGGATTATTAAAATTTTGCATACAGTTGGCAGATATCATTGCATTTATTTCTAACAAGCACACATAATAGAAATATTTTTATGATATACATGGTTTTGTATTAGAAAACAACATTGGAATATAGTTTCAACACGTACGATACCTAAAGGTGTGTTTGTCTGTGTGTCTTTTTGTAAATAGTGTCAATGTAAAAGGGCAATGCTAATATTTCAGAAACACAACTTTAAACCATAAATTAGTTCAAAATGCAAGTTTCATCTTTATTTTTCATCAAGGTAAGCAACAGCATACACTCGATTTATGTCAAAGCTTAAAATTAAGTTGTGACCTTTGTCAAGTTCAAAGGTCAAGGTCAAATAGACATACCGCCAAATCACCAAATAATGCATATCCTATGTATATTTTTATTAGTATAAGTATATTTTGTGTCTGTTTGAAGCCTAACGTATGAGTAATGGTTTAACTTACTTAAATTCGACATATTCATTGCCACCAAAGGGTAGTAAATACCCCAATCAAGCGAGGCGTGGGCTATTCCGTAACGGCCTGAGTTTGAATGACGTCAAGCTGATAACTGCTTTATACTACCACATACGCCTGGTCAGAATTCCTCTTCTTATGCACTTTACTGGAAAGGTTGTGCGAACATCAAGTGCCAAATATACCAAAATATTTGTCTGTATGTATGGCTTAGGAATCCAGCTGATAACATCATCGAAGATGAGTACTAACAGAGTTACGGCCCTTGAACCGTATATACCTTTTATACAGGATTATTTATATGCTGGATACAGTTGGTCTAGATCATTGCATTTATTGATAAGGACACGTTTATTAAATACAATATTTTAATGACTAGTATGGTATTAGTTTGAAAACAACAAATAAATTATCAATATCAATGATAAATGTACCAATCGGTGTGTTTGTCCGTGTGTCTGTTTACAAATAGCTTCAACGCAAAAGGAAAATGCAAACTTTTTCATCAAAAATTCTTTACCCATTTTGATTAGTTCACTTGCCATATTTCGTCAATTTCGTTTCATCAAAATAAGTAATAGTCTTCACTCTTTGTATGTCAGAATCAAAATTTGTGTTATGACCTATTTAAATGTCAAGGGTCAAGGTCAAATAGACATATCCAAAATCGCAATATTTAGTATATGTTATTAGCTCACCTGTGTCATAAGCTCAAAGTGAGCTATTGTGATCGCTGGATGTCTGTTGTTCGTCGTGCGTCGTCAAAGATTGCTTTAAACGATATCTCCTCCTAAAAGAATGGCTTGAGTTTTATCAAATTTGGCTGACAGGAATGATCCTTAAATGGCCCTCTCAAATAATTGATCAAATGGTATATCTAGATCACATGGGCAAAAATAGATTTTCGAAAACTTTAAAAATCTTCTTGTCTGAAACCACAAGGCTGATAGCCGTGATATTTTGTGAAGCATTATTTAGTAGATACTTGCTTTTTTGTTCAAATTATGTCCATGGGGCCACAAATTGTCCCCCCCCCCCCCCCAGTTCACATGTTTACCTAGGCCGTGGATTGGTCTGCAGAGTGTGATTGTGGTATTTCCTGATTATACTCACTTGCCTTTATTATAATGGGATACATGAAAAAATATTGTCTGAAACCATTAAGTATATATAGAGCCTTGTTATTTGATATGTAGCATCATCTAGTAGACCTCTACTAATTTTGTTAAAATTATGGCCGTAGGACCAAAAGTGGCCCGCTCCTTATTCACATGTTTTTTCATAGGTTTATATAGGGATAGCAAACAAATCTTCTTGTCAGGAACCACTTGGCTTAGAGCCTTGTTATATGGTATTTAGTATCATCTAGTAGACCCTCCACCAGGTTGTTCAAATTATGCCCATGTTGTCAAAATGGAACCATCCTGGGGTTACATGTTTTACATAGGCTTTAATAGGGAAAGCATAAACAATATTCACAGGGCCGTGATATTTAATTTGTACCATCACCTAGTGCTAATCACCTAGTGCCACTTTACCAAGTTTGTTCAAATTATGGCACTTGTTCAAAAAAGGTCCTGCCCCGAGGATTACATGTTTTATATAGATTTTTTTTAGATTTGTATTGTGATCGTTATATGTCCGGCGTCCCGTGTGGTCATCCGGCGACAACAATTGCTTCAAAGGACATCTCCTTAACTACTGGCTGGATTTAGACCAAACTTGGCAAGAATGATGATTATATAGCCCCCTTTGATATATGTTCAAATGTTTTTGGTCCGTTGCATATCTAGGTCACAAAGGCTAAAACTAGATTTTTGAGATAAAAACTTTAGAAATTTTCTTGTCTGACACCACAAGGCCTAGAGCCTTGATATCTGGTATGTAGCATCAGCTAGTGGGTCTCTACCAAGTTTGTTCAAATTATGCCCCTGGGGCCAAACATGACCACACCTCAGGGGATCACATTTTTACATAAGCTTGTATAGTTAAAACATAAACAAATTTTCTGAAACCACTAGGTCTAGAAACTTGATATTTAGTCTAGTGGTTCTCTTTTACTATGCTTTACTGGTGTCTGCTGATTTTAATCATCCTTTTTTTAAATACAAACAGGAATAGCATCAAAGTACAGTGAGGTTTCCATTACAGAGAACTTGCCATTAGAGAAAAATCACTTTTCTGAGAACTGGGCAGGTTCAACATATACTGCCATCACTACCAATGACTTCAGATTCAACACATAAAATATTTTGTCTACATCTTGGTGTGTTGTAATCTAGATATGATAGAAAATATGTCAACCATTTGCAGGCCCTGTTTATTTGGTGTATTTTAGAAACATGTTCTTGGAAAAATATGTATAATTTATAACTTTATTTGAAATAACGTAATTGAAAGTGGTATGAAATTAAAGTACATTTATTTCTGAGTATGAATGACTAAAACAGCCCATTGTTAATTTATAGAGTGGACTTATTGACGAGAAAATGTGAGTTAGTAAGGTTGTCATTTGAGGTTAATGATATACGTTTTAGGTAGTATGTCTTGCAGGGTCATCCTCAAAAGGATGTTTAGGAAATTAATTTGGTTTATCCATAGTATTAGGGTACCTAAAACTAACAAGATTCAAAAAGAGTTTTCCAGAGCATAGACGAAAATCTTAGCAAAACAGGAGGATGTCATAAATTAACATAACATCTTTTTTAAAAAAACTAAAAAGATAGATACTGTTAAGATTTAGAATTATTATTATTAGTCATCATTTCAGATGAAATATGAAGCCATTAAGATTGTCAGTATATTCGTACCTCGCCCTTTTTTTCAATGATTATCTATTCTGGTTTGATGAATGATTAAAAAATGACTCAAAAAATTGCAGATACACATGCTTTTTGTTGGGTGATACATGAAAACATATGCAAACGTCACGAAACTTCATGTATATAAAATGAAGGAAATTTCAATATTTCACCAAAATTTTGGGACCATTGATGCATTTATTTATAAGGCCTATTATATTGAATTTTAATCTTAAAACGCAAAATCAAGGACAATAATGCATGCTCCATGCTGTGTTTTATATCGCTAAAGTCAATAGATGATGTAAATATGTGTAAAACCAAATACCTCGTATATTTTATTGTAATTAGATCCTCAGTAAGCAAGGTATTGGAAGAAAATTTGATTATTGACCCATTTCCGATGTAAGTCTTGCCATTCAGAGACAACATGTTTCAAAAAAAATATGTAGCAGAAACAAATTTTGATCTGTAGTTTGACATAGTATTGGTTCAGGACAGATTTATACTTATTTAGAATATAAGTTTTCAAATCTAACTTATTGAGCTATTATTATTTTTACATGCCGTTTTCCATACAAAGCAATGGTAAAAATAAGCAAGGGCAGTAATTCTTGCTACAATATCTAGATAGTGTAATGTATTATAATTGTGTTTGGCGTACTAAGTCTATTAGTCCCAGTAGGTTTCAGGTATAAATGGTAACATAATTTCATGTTTTAAGGCAAATTGTGTTTAGTCTTGCAAGTGTTATGGTTATTGGTGGTACTAGTGACCTAAAATGATTTTCTTGGGTGTGATTGACAATCTTAAGACAAAACATATAAATATACTTGCAATACAGTTACCCTGTCAGAAAATATTCTCTTCTTATTTAGGCTATAAAAAAAACTTTGGTGATTTAGTATTATAAAACTTTTACTAATGTTAGCGTTATCACCTCATCTTATACGTGGGTGGGGTATTTACATGCTAGTAGTTGAATGAGAACATTCTGTATGTAGAAATTAGAATCTAGAAACCCTGTTGGCATAACTGAGACACTGGTCTTACAATTACTATTCATTTGTTAAGAAATAACACTAGTGGGCAGATTCTTTAGTTGATAGTTTCTATGTTTATTCCAAGCAACTGAGTTTTGACATATGATATAACTATAATATACGAAGAAAATAGTTCCTGACCCCATTTCTCTGACTAGATCTTAATTTAATTACTTCTTCAAGTGCAGTTATAAATATTGGTGGATATATCTATTTCCTGAACGCATTATCTCGATATATATTCCAAAACTGATGCCCATAACCCCTCATAATATGATCAAAACGGGTGTGTAATTCAAGGGGAGTTAACTCGGTCAGTAATCAAAATCAGCGGTGTCATCAACTGCTTGTATTTACTAGGGAATCTGCATTTTTGTTTGGTACATGTACATGTATATGACACTAGATGTTAGCAAAATTCGACCAAGGTCACCCTAAAACAGCCCTGAGATCTGCAGTAGTAATAGGTGGGTGGGGCATTTACATGCTTATCATTGCCCCCAGAGCATTCCGTATACAGAAATTGGAATCTAGAAATCCTGATAACATAGATAAAGAATCGTTGTTTAATTTTTTAGTCATTTCTAAGGACATAACACTAATGGGCAGATTCTTAAATCGAAAAATTCAAATATAATTTTTATTCAAATGAGTTTTAACACATAATCTAACTTTTAAAGACGAAAAAAAATGTTCAAAACCCATTTCTCCGACTGAATCTTAACTTTTCACTTTTTTCAAGTACCGTTATGAGTAGTGATGGGTGTATTTTTTTCCTGGATGCATCATCTCAATTGTTTAACAAACTTATGATCATAACCTTTTATAATATGATCAAAATGGGTGGGGTAATTCAAGGGGAGTTAACTTGGTCAGTACTCAGAATCAGCGGTGTCATTAACTGTTTCTATTTACTAGAGAATCTGCAATTTTGTTTGGTACATGTACATGTACATGTATATGACACTTTATTTTAGCACAATTTGACCAAGGTCACCGTAAAACAGCCCTGAGATCTGCAGTAGTAATAGGTGGGTGGGGTATTTACATGCTTATCATTGCCCCCAGAGCATTCCGTATATAGAAATTGGAATCTAAAAATCATGAAAACATAGATAAAGAAGCGTTCCTTAAATTCTTAGTCATTTCAAAGGACATAACACTTATGGGCAGATCCTTAAATTGAAAGCTTCAAACATATTTTATTCAAAGGAGTTTTGAGACATAATTTACCTTTAAAAGACGAACAAAAGAGTTCAAAACCCATTTCTCTGACTAAAACTTAACTTTTCTACTTTTTCAAGTACCGTTATGAGTAGTGATGGGTATATTTTTTCCTGGATGCTTCATCTCAATCATTGAGCAAACTAATGATCATATCCTCTTATAATGTGATCAAAATGGGTGGGGTAATTCAAGGGGGGATAACTCGCTAAGTACTCAGAATCAGAGGTGTCATCAACTCCTTTTAAAAACTAGAGACTTCACATTTTTATTTGGTATATTACACTAGATGTTGCAAAGATCTGACCAGTAGACCCCTCTGACAGCCTTGAGATCTGCAGTACTATAACTCGGAAGATTGTTTCTTGTGTTTTCGAGCAAAAATTCGCATGCGAGGATCCAGAGGGAGGATAGGGGTCCGGACCAAACCCCTGGAAAATCACAAGTCATATGGGTTTCTATAGAAATTAGCATTTGGACCCCTAGAAAGGATGCCCCCCCCCCCTGAAAAATGTTAGACCCCCTCTGAAACCTTGGAAAATCACACCCTCTGTAAAACTGTAAAATAAGTTGAGGATTAAATAAAATTAAGACGTTGTCAGAGCTGTTAACTGGCAGTCAGGCCTGACCCCCCCCCCTCCCACCCCCACTCCCATTGCAAAAATTCCTGGATCCACGCATGAATAAAAATTGAAGTGCCATAACTCGCTAATTGTTATTTTTTAGAGCCATACATTTGTAATTCTCTAACCAGTAAACCCTGTAGACACAAAATGCTACCATCTTGCGCCATAGATTTCATCCTGTGTCAGTAACCTATAGATAACTACTAGTTTTAAAGGAAGTATACAGATACTTAAATTGAGATATTGCGGCCAGTCTAAACCTAAAACCAGCTGTATTGCAGTCATTTTTCCAAATAGGGGTCTGCCTCTATCAAGAATCCGGTTCACTTGGCTTAATCAAGGGGCATTTACTAACGTGTAAACACCAAGTAAAACATTAAATGCATATGCAATATTGATTTTAATCACAAAATTAGTTTACAGTGGTTTGGCGGGAGATTGTGTCATAATTAAAACAAGGTTAGCTTTTAAAAAAGCTTAAAACCATCGCATAGCGTATGAAAGCTACTAGACTAGAAAACATTTTAGTGTTTTAATTTTGCATTTGCTGAGACCACTCTTTTTTTCATTTTTCATGCATTTCAAACTCTGAGTAATTTTTGTTTTAGTTAACTATTTGTATGCACTAAGTTCTGAATAGGTGATCCATTGGAATCAATTAAAAAAGGAATATGCACATTCCAATATAACTCTTATAGTGCAAACACTCCAGCCTCCCCAAGCAGACATTTTAGCAGTACATGCATGTAGCCCTATTCCTAAATCTAATTAACGAGGTTTGCGCATAAAACCTTGGGGCATATTGAAACAGATCCGTCTAAATCTGAGAATTACGTCACACTTTGCGGAGAATATCCAAAGGCCCGTGTCTCCAGGGTTAATTGTTGTAAAAAAAGCTTAGAACTATCGCATAGCGCATTATTGCAAATAGACAACACTTTTAACAGTTTTACTTTTGTATTTTCTTTAGCTACTATAATCAACAGTGCTTTTATCCACCGTTGATCTCTAGTATATACCTGACGTCACTATAGTAGCGACTATCGATTTTCGAATCGAATTATAGTTACTATAGTAGGAACTTATGTTCGATTCAAAATGGACCCTGGTTATTATACAGGGTACTGATTACCTGTTTTCACTAATTGACCATATGTGAATCCGGGACCAGCAATTTTTGTAGATATAGTGATAAGTAAATTAAATTTTCAATTTTTAAAGGTTGTCATAGTCTTTACCAAACCAGAAAAATGGTGGACGAGCAAAAATTCAGAAACATGGTGACCAACCAATTCATGGAGAATGTGGAATATATGCGGGAGAAATATTCGTTTCCTACTGTATTTAGTAAGTCTGCCTCAACTCTGGCTTTAGGATCCACATATCGTTGTTGTAGCTGCGCACATGATCATGAATATTTGGAGTACATCCTTGATACAGGTGAGGTGAATGAGAAGTTGTACGATAAAATAGTGAAAAGTTTAGCTATAGGAAAGTGTCATCATGCGGATGCAGTTTCTAAAGAACAGCTAGTCTCCACGTCTATTACAGGACTACATATTGCAGCAGCAGTTGGAACAGAAAGGGCAGTTAAGGAAAACCTAGAGAGATGTTGTAGATATATGAGTGATTATGGAATTTTCAATCTGCATCCCTTTGATACTGCGATGTTGAAAAAACAAACTAATATTTGTAATTTGTTTGTAAATTATTGGCTCAGTCATGGCGCTAGATATTTATATTCTCCACATATGGCGAAGGTAAATGGTAAATATTTGCATACTCAGGAAGTTAGTCGTCTTGAATTTTGTGTTAGACAAGCAAATAATCAGCTACTACAAACAATAACTACCAAATTGTCTAAAACCTCTTGTTTTGGAGAAAAGGGTATTAGAAATATTCAATGTATACTAACTCCATCTACCCCTAATAGGGGCTTGGCGCATGCTTTACAGCTCACTATGAAATATCAATTAGTGCCACTACAACACACTCTAGTACAGTATATGCAGCTCCTTAGTAAATATGACATACTGACTAAGGAAATCAGAAATGACTGTCTTTTGTCAGCATTAATGTATAATAACCGCAGACTTCTTGAAAAAAATGTTGAAATTTTTAGACTTAAACGGATCGAATGAGAACAAATTCATAAGCCAGTGTTGTATGGTACTGCAGAATAGAGAAAATTGTACAAAATTGCTCCATCATCGCCGCGTTATTCGACCAGTAAGTATGTCAAAAGAGGAACATATTTACACCATTTTTACCTTGTTTGGCATATTCTACAATGATTTCAAAAATGAGCTCAATAGCTTGTTAGAATCTGCACCAGGTATTCAACAATGGTTCATAAAAGTATCCCTCCTAAATCAGATACCTTCGTTTAGGTTTTATGATCATGACATTTTTGTAGCCCATATAGTACTGTCTATCATAGAACTAGGTAAAACTGAAACTTTGATACATGATGCTAAGTTCATTGTCCCACAGCTCAGAGAAATGCTGTTAAACTATTCAAGGTATAGTTTGCGCATCAGACACGCTGTAGAATTACTTATACATGAAAACGTTGAAATTGACACTGAGAAAGTAATTATGAGAGATGATAGTAACTTTCCTCTTGGTCTGAGAAGAGGGAGATTATATCACTATATTACTGATGTAGAACAACATGGGGTGTATGGTCACAACGGTGAAGACTTGGTGTTGAACTATCTCTGTACATTCCTGCTAGAATGTGGGTATGAAGTTCCAAGGCGCTGTTTGTTTGATATTCTTATGAAAAAATCTGATAAGGAATATATATTAGCAGAACAAGTATATATCAACAACTATCTAGACACTCCAAAATCACTACTGGTATGCTGTCGAAACTCCTTACGAAAACATTTCAGAGGGAGATATATTCACAGATTTGTAAAAGTTTCAGGATGCCCACAGAAAATCAAAGACATTATTCTTTTGAAATATTTGCTACGCTGCATCAGAGAATAATCTACAACCTGTATTGAGCAGCCACTTCAAAAAGGCCAAGGTTGGTTTCAATACCAATTATCACTTCAGCTAACATATGTCTTAAGACCCCTTTCTTTTGTCTATTTTAAGTGGCAACATGTGACAGGTACTACTGTTAGGCAAAATTAACAAGCTATTAAGATTTTGATACTAATCACATATATGGTTAGCAAAATTTTAAGCATTTGTGCCCGATCTATCTAGTAGTGCTAGTGTTCTGAATTTAGGCTAGGCCCCCATGTTATACTTTTATTTTCAATCTGAATCAACTGAGTGCATGTGCAGTTCCAGAAAAATACAGTCTATCATTGAACAAGGTAACATTGAAACTTTGATACTTGATGCTAAGATAATTGTCCCTCAGCTCCAAGAAATGTTGAATAAATATTCAAAATATAATTTGCGCTACAGAGAAGCTGTATAAATACTTATAAATGAAAATGTTGATATTGACACTGAGAAAGTCATTGAGCGTGACCGGAAGTTTTCTCTGGATCTGCGAATAGGAAGGTTTTATCAGTACATTGCTGATGCTAGAGAGCATGGGGTGTATGGTCACAACGGTGAAGATCTGGTGTTGAACTATCTCTGTCCATTCCTGCTAGAATGTGGGTATGAAGTTCCAAGGTGCTGTTTGCTTGAAATTCTTGATAAAGCATCTGATAAGGAATCTAAATCTGCAGACCATGCTTATATCAAAAACTATACAGACACTCCAAATTCCGCAGAAATTGCATATATCAAAAACTATCTAGACACTCCAAGATCTCTACTGGCATACTGTCGGAACTCCTTGCGGAAACATTTTAGAGGGAGATGTATATACAAATTTGTGGAAGTTTCAGGATGCCCACAGAAAATCAAAGACATTATTCTTTTTAAATATTTGCTACTCAGCATTAGAGAAATAAAGTAAAACCTGCTAGAATAGCCACCTAAAAGAAGACCAAAATTGGTAAGACCTGCTTGAGTAGCCGGCTTAAAGAAGACTAAATATGGTGTTCAATATGGTTATTCCTTAAGAGAGGTTAAAAACATTGCAAAATGCACCCTTCGTGCATTCTGCAAAAATAGTGAGTATGGTCAGGAAATACCACAATCACAGACTGTAGACAAACTCGTGTCACCGCGAGGAAGAGCTACACAACAATCACAAGGCACGAGGAAGACAAACTAAACAAAGCAACCAGCTCTCTCTTCCCTATCAAGATGATTGCAAATCTAGATTGGACATAAAGTAGTAACTAAACTTCGTCTTTGATTCTGCTGTTGTTGAAGTACAAGAAATGTTAGCTCCCATGAGGGCCTTCTAACTATTGCAATGTATCATCGTGGAGAATCAAATTAATGCACTATAATGAAACAAAATGAAGGGCTCATGACTCACAGATAGTCAGAGCTAAAGAAAACGTTTCGACCATCTAACTTACGTCTGTCTTTAAGACATTCGTTTTGTATGTTTTTTAGTTGCTGTATACGACAGATACTATTGTGATTCCAGGCTTAACGTGACCCCCGTTTTTTGCCGTTTATTCCTTAATGGTTATTCTAATTGAAAAATAAATTACAGAAATGAATTTAGACATATACCGCGTAATTAGAAATATTTTTCTCGGTTATGTATCAGCTTTTATATAGGCTGGAATTAGATGGAATTTCTGCGTGTTTTTGTTCCTCCACTTTGAATCAGTCCCCATGTGTACCTTATCGGTATATAAATAAACTGCCGATCAGTAGTTTAAAATTCGTGCGTTATGCTTACGATTACTAATATAGAGGCGCAAATGGGTATTTATCTCAAGGAAAAAGACTAAGTTATTCTGAATTGCAGCGCATTTGGGCCTTAGCTCAAAATAAGAGATGATTACAAAAGTAAGTTTTAGATACGCGGGATACATTTACATCCACATGCCACACAACGATCGTATTAATATGGATTAAAGTTGTTAAATAAAAGAAAAACGGGGGTCACTCTAAACCTGGTTTTTGCTACTGAACACATACATATGCGTAGTCACTCTTTTTAAAGCATTCGAGCACATCTATCTAGTAGTGCTAGTGTTCTGAAATGAGGTCAGGTCCCAAGGGTGGAATTTTTCATGGGCATAAATGATAAAATGCCAACATTTATCATGTATTCTTGCATAGATATCTATTCGTATAGCTGTTTACACCCATTGTCAAATGAACGAAAATCCATGTTCAAATCAGGAGATTCACGTGCTGTTTGAACATGGGTCTGAACTTGAAAATACTTAAACTAAGCCCTGCATTATTATACAGAAAGCGTTGCGGACCAGACTGACCATTTCGCCGATGTTTTCGTTCGCGAAAACCATGGACGTTATATAACCGGTTATGACGTTGTGACGACGTTATGACGTTCGAAAATACACAACCGACGCCATTTTGTTTAGAGAAATCCAGTGTAAGAAAATGGACAATTTAATGTTTTTGCAGCGTTTTCAGTGCGAATTGAGCTGGAATACGGTAAAATATGCAAGAATAACGATCACACATGTTTGTTTCATTGCATTAACACTTGCCGGGTCCCTCGGATGATGTTGAACACTCGGCCTGTCGGCCTCGTGTTCAAACAGCATCCTCGGGACCCGGCAACTGTTAATGCATGAAAAAACATGTGTGATCCCTATATTATCATGTAAAATACATTACCTTAGAGCTTTGTGGCAAGAAAGGTCTTCACTTTTCAGAATTAGTTTCGTGAGGAGTTGTAATTTCATGTTCAATTAATTAAATAGTCAAGAATACTGTTTGCAATTAATTATACCCACTGCTTAATTAGTTCTGTCTCTTTCATTCATCTACTCTAAGCGTGCAGTATTTGAGTCGTGACATAAGATTTCCAACAATGTTATATGTGCGACAAGCAAAGGCTCAGACCATCCTGCGCATACGCGCAGTCTGATCAGAGCCTTTGCTAGTCGCTGTAATATTATATGACTGTTAAGCTACTGACTGAACAACATTTGGAGCATCTAAGCTTAAAAGGAGGCTGCCTAGGCTCGTCTGAGTCTACAGTTGTCAAAATTTATGTTGTTAAAAATCACATGTCGCAGCTCATTTGTGAAAAAACTGTGCAGATCAATATCAACTGTTTTTAAACGGCCAGATTATGTTGATCTATACAGTTTAACAGCCAACATATATCTGCTAGACTTAACGTTGAGTCGAGACACGTGCTTTCCAACAGTGTGGTATTTGACAAGTGTAGACGTGGCTCCTTTTAGACTTAGACACTCCAAATAATGTGCGACCAGTAGTTTAATTGTCAAATAATATTTAATCGACTAGCAAAGGCTCTGATCAGACTGCGCATATGCGCAGGCTGGTCTTAGCCTTTGCTGGTCGCACTTACCCCATTGTTTGAAATCTCATATCGCGGGTCACTTAGTGTCTAGTGTTTCCATAGATTGACAAAAAGTCTGGTCGCCAATTATTGCTACCAGTAGTATACTTAAAAGCTTATTTTCTGCTTCAAAATTGTACCAGTATGTTTCTTTCTCTATTCCAAATTTCTACCAGTTTTTCTCAAGATATGTTACATCAGGGCATACACCAGAGGCTGAAAACTTTGGCTAAAATAGAATAGGCGTGAATTAATCTAGCTTACACTCGTTCTTCAGTAGGCTAAATGAAGTTTGTTGTTGTTTTCAATTTTGTTTCATGTTTTTTTCTTTGTTCAATATAAACAACAGTTGCACACATCATACATTTGGTGTTAAATTCTCAGTAAATCGTGGACTTTTAACAGGAGACTGTGTATCGGGAATTCTGTGATTTTTTTTATCATGTGTTCATATACATCTAGGAAACTATTTGTACAAATATGAATGGAACCACAGTCTAGATAAGAAATTAATAAGCCTTTTTATAAAGATGGGTTACCCCGGCATCCAATTTAGGTTACCTTGCACCCCCCAGGACAATTTTTCATAGGTGCCAAATTGTACAAATTACGTGATTTCCCTCATTTTTAAGTTTTTATGTATATTCATGAATATGCAAATGAGATAGTATTCATAAAGGACTACTGAATGAATGGACTTGTCAAGTTGTACCATTGATTATATTAAAACATGCAACAATTGACAATGATTTTCCCTTATTTTGTAGCGTTTTTATTAATATTCATGAATACGCAAATTATGCAAATATGATAACTTGCATTTTTGACCATGGAATACAAGACCTATGTCTTAGCTTTCATTTAGTACAAATTTTAGTAATCTATGGCTAAAAGCAGCTGAGATATTATTCATCTTGTACATATACCCCCATTCTTGAATCACATTTTTATTGTCTTCATAAATATTTATGAATAGTCAATTTAGATAATTTGCATATGCATCATGGGGTTAATATGCCTATGTGTAAACTTTAATTTGGTAATAAGTTTAGTAATCTAGGATAATAACAGCTGAAATATGAGTACTTTTGTAGGCATACCCAAATTTTCAAATCCGTTATGGGTTGCCATGAAAACCTTGCATCTTCACATAGTCCATACCAACATTTTATGGACACCTTCGTTTCGCATTCAGGGGGTCCCTATGAACAATTGGCACCCATGAAAAATTGCCCTGGGGGGGGGGGGGGGTCGCAAGTAACTCAAATTGGATGTCGGGGTAGTTGGTGACCCCGGTGCACGTCGAAATTTTTGTAATGTAATTCATCTAGCCTAAATATTACTGAACATTACATTATATTTCACAGTTGGATTTAATAAAAAGCATTACCTTTGGAATTAGTGAATACTCAATGTATATTTATAAAAAAAATATTTATCATACCTTCTACATTTATTTTATCAAAAAATGATAACGTTTTAAGAACGGTGCGGCGCAAAAATTAGGATTTCAATATTGTTTTAATAATTAAAGACATTCAATTACGTTCTTGGTTGTTTGATAGCTGGCAAATAGTCACTAGTATTGTTAAACGAATTTCTTGTAAAACTACAGAAAAATCCTTTTTGTCATGTTAACTGGACACATGCTACTTTTCTGTCAGTTGTTTTAATGGAAAATGTGTTGTATCGTATGAAATCTAACAGATCACGCTGGTTTATTTGCTAAATATACCTAAACAAAATATTTAGTCATGACATGAACCAGGAAGACTTCCTCAACAAATGTATGTCAATATTTGATACCTTTTTAGCTTATACATGAGAGTATAGGCAAACATTCGACCACACCTCTTTGAAAATATAGCAAAATATTAAGTGACATGCGCCAGTCACGCCAACATACCGTCAAGTAAAGGTCCATAACTTTGTTATTTAAACTGTGATTCAGCCCAAATTTGTACATAATCTTTCCGCGATGTTTATGAACGCATCACACAAATTTTATACAATTCCTGTGACACAGTCTTGTGTTATAATAAAAGTCCACGATTTACTGGGGCAGCCCTAGTACTCTATATACACTCTAATAAATATCCTTACGCTACAATTAAATAGCTCTGAACAGCTAAAATATGTGCAAAAAAAAACGTTGGGGGATTTAATCATTAATTTTTTGAATCACGAAAGTTTCAAACTTATCTGTTGCTTAATGGGTGAAAGTAAAAACAAAAGTCACAAGAATATTCAAAATGGTTACTGTTAAAGATTGCACCTTCTCAACTTTTCTTTCAAATATAACCAGGTCGCGTAGCGCAGTCGGTAACGTGTCTGCAACAGATGCGAGTCTGACTGCAGATCCAGGGGTCGCGAGTTCGATCTTGGCCCCGTCCTATACTTTTGTCGAGATTGATCATGAAATAATTTCAACGGTCATTCTCCTCCCTTCCGCTGAATCATTCAAGAAGGGTTGTTGTGTCAATTACAATCGAAAGTATGTGCACGAAGTACTGGTTAACTGCTTGTTCAAGCTTGCCCAGGAAAAAGTGTAGTTAGGTGAACTGACCGTCCCGCCATGACCATAGCTGTTGACTTTGGACGTAAAGCAACTAAACAAACAAACAAAAACTTTCAAATATAATTAGCTTAACATAATCCAGCTAGAGAACTACTGTACTCGAATGGTGGAGTCATTGCGGGTTTTCAGTCAACATGTGCACAAACCTTACTAATTGAGCCGCAGCATGAGATTTCCAACAATTTGATATTTTTACAAGTTTAGACTTGGACGAGCCTCTGCAGACTCCTTTTGTGCTTAGAAACTCCAAGTGGTGTTCAGTCAGTAGCTTAACAATCGTAGAATACGCAAGCGACTAGCAAGGGCTCTGATCAGACTGCGCGTATGCGCAGGCTGATCTGAGGCTTTGCTGGTCGCACATACCACATTGTTGGAAATCTCATGCACTGGCTCATTATTAAGTATATCTGGCTGTTTAACCCTTAAAAAGCCAAGAAAAAAATTTATCTGAAAATGTCGTCTGCTGAAGTCGTCTGTTGCAAATAATTGCCTTACATTACCGACGAATTAAGTATAGAAGCAAATAGCGTGGACCCAGAACAGACTGCTTCTTTTTGCCATAAGTAAGTCAGGCTTCTTAAACATTTCAGCAGACGAGAAAAGCAGACGACTTTTGTTGCGATTGGCGCATTAAGGATTTAAAGGTAATATTTTTTTCAATATTGTTTTGCTGATTATTGTCACACAGATCTACCTAACTGTGGATCTGCTTAACGCGACTTATATGAGTTAAGCGATAGTCGATACAGTACCTGAGTTATACCAAAATGTGATTATTTCCTGAAAAAGGGAGATAGAAGGGATTTGTGTTTATGTCTGGAATTAATGCTTACTTTGATAAACTACACACTATTAGCACTATAATGTGCATACGTTTGAAACCTTAGAGCTGCTCAGCAGATTTTTAAAGTCATTCAAGCTTTTCATACTTTTCATACTGTTTATCGGATGTATTAAATGGACCAGTGATTAGGTCGTCGACAGCATACAAGTTGAATATCCAAACTACTAGTACAATGCCCTTGACTGCTCAAATTTTGCGTACCGCTACGCAATGGCGTATAACTTCACAAGCAATGAACAGAGGTATGCGATTAATTTTCCTTCACTTTTCCATATTCTTCATTATGTGATGCCATCAAATAATAACTTATGAATTGAATAACGCACCCATTAGTTTGTAAACATATTTCAGATCACTGACAAGCCAGAAATTGGCTGGTACTAAAATAGTTTTAGAAGTTAAAGGCTCAAATTGAAACAGAATGGACTTTAAAAATATCTAAATGATACATCCAAATGAAAAAGCAATTAAGTATGGACCACAATTTACAAAAATAGAAAAGTTTGTGCCCTCGTTGACCACAACAAACCCGTGATGACTACGTTGTTCGAAAAACAGTGGTTATGATAATGTAAAAAGATGCACTTTAGCTTTAAAGTTTGAAAAGTAAAATTTATGTTGGTAAATGAAAAAAAATCAAATTTCTTGATTCTTAACGAAAAAGGCAAACGGTAAGTTGTCAATTTCGCGGAAAAAATATCACGACAAAATACAGAACGACGAGGAACTTCGCAACGATTCGTGGCGAAGTTTCTCGACAGATAAATTGAGCTTGATTATGAAGCACTGAGATTAAGAAAAATTGACTTACATTTTCCTCAAGGGAAACGGTTTTCACAGCGAAATTTCGCGCAGGCGTTTTGAGGTGAAATCTAGATTATTGAAAAGCGATATTCGTTCCCTATGGCCGCCGATCGTGAATAAAATGTTAAATTGCTTTTGTTGTTGTTGTTTTTACCAACACTATACAAAATATGATCAAAACCAACACGTGTACAATGGGGTAGTGCTAGAATGTCTATTCCCAAAATGTCTATTCCCGAAATGTCTATTCCCATAAGTTTACTGTGCCAAACGTCTATTCACATTATGTCTACTGTGCCAAAATGTCTATTCCCAAAATGCCTACTCCTTTGTAAAAATGAATTAATGATGAAAAACTGATATATCTTTTACATATTTTAAAATAAGTATGTTCTGCCATGGATATAATTGTGATTTAGGTCAATGCAGCACTATCCATAGACAGACGGGGCTACCCGACTTAAAACATATCGCATTAAAACATGTCGCAGGTGTATTACAATAAACAGACACCATTTTCAATGCATAGTTTGCTGGCGCTTAATGGGTTGCTATCGACCCATGTTTATTTTTTATCAATACGTGTTATACAATGTACAGTTGAATTACGATCAGTTGTGAAATACATCGTGAATGTAGGACAGTCCTCCATTGTTTAGCACAAAACCGTGTGTAGTTTTGAGGAGCTGAAAACTGTAAGTAAATGTGTTTTCTTCTTTCTTTTTGTCATTATTAAGAAAGAGTTTTTGTTTGATTCTTTACTACTCAGTAAACAGAGGACAGAGCTACTGTCCAATTAGGAAAGAGTGACAGTGGCGTCATGTTTTGTTTAGAAAGTTTTCATGGAATTTCTAATAGATAGATCACTCGTCTTGTGTATAAATCCTATCCACAGGATATGATAAATACATGTACACAAGTGATCTGTCGATTAGCGTTAGCTCAAGTGGAGAGTAGAAGTTGAATTTTACTTAACAATTGTAAACAAATATCACGTCACTGTCACTCTTGGTTGGCACGACAGTATATATGTTCAAATTTTAGTATTAAAACTTGATATTATATTCCTACCATCTATTACAACAAAAGAGTACTATTAGAGACTAAATAACCGGTAGCCTAAATTCATTATCAAGGGTCATTTTCAGGGAAAACACACACGAAGACAAACAACCAGCTAATGAACATATTTTCTTCTCTTTAACAAAAAGTTAAGCATCATATAATTTTCTTTTTGTCTGTCTGCTTGCATTCATTCATACTTGTCTGTTTGTTTATTCACACTGAGCTATGTGTCTACAGGGACTCTCTATACAAAGGGACAGGAAGCACTGTGTTAATTTAGCTGATAATAAGAACTATCTTGTAGGTACACTACCATACTTGCAGATATTGTAAGAAGGAGATAACGAACTGATTTAAAAGTGTTTTTTTGGGGGAATAGAAATAATATATAATTATTTATGAAGTTAAAAACACCCAGTGCATAAATTAGCCTTTCAGCTTCAAAACCATTTAATTTTCAAAAAGATACATTGTACATTTCTCCAGTTAATAACATCGATAGTTGGTATGAGCGCCTGAGCTCCTAAATGTACACATTAGGTACATATTACAATATAATAGATAAACATATCAAGTTACAATGATGCTAAATGTTTAGACTGTGTGATTCAGCATATTGTGGTAAAGAAGAGATAGTAATTCAAAAGCGTTATTAATTAAAATTTGACATTAATGACTATACGCAAAATAACACTTTGCGTTCGACTTTTGTGCGATTAAAGTGGCAGGTGGCCAGTAATGTAAATGCAGGTGCTTTTCCATTACTGAACACATGTAAATCGGGAACCAGCTGCAGCAGGTAATGGTCAATCCACACTGGCCTACAATAGTTTTTGAACATATGGTAAAGATTCTTAACCCTTTGTATAGAAAGACCCTGGTGTCTAGCGTCATTTTAAAACCAATGTTTAATAAAACTGTCATTGATTTTGGGAGTGAGTTTGTGAAAGAGATATCAGATTTTCAGTCATGTTGGGATGGGTCTTCCTGGGTTTAACTAGTGTTAAGCAGAAGATAAAGTGTCCTGCTCAAGGACACAACACAGTCGAAGCCACAACCCATCGGTCACGAGTCTAGTCATCTCTACTTCGTACAGGTAAGAGATGTTGGGCGGCATTTAGCTAAGTTCAATCCTTGGATGAAAACATTTTCTGGACTTCGCCACCTATATTTGGGCCAAAATACTTTTCCATATTCACAGTAGATAATCACCTGACTTGCGGACAGTGTGATTATCTGATGTTGCAAAGGATTTCGATGGAAAATTAATATAGTTTTTGACATTTTCAAGGTGAGTGACCGCTTTATTATTGTGTTTTCTGCATGCATGCGTAATGAAATTTCCGAAACGACGAACGTTCTTTAAGATCGTGATATGAAAAATGTTTGTACCAAAGTGGAGATGTGAGAAATAAAATATCAAAACGTAGCAGGTTATCACTATGGTCCGCAACTTGATAATATAATCCTAATCTGCACCAAACGTTTGTTGTTGGGTTGTTTTTTTGCGAAATAATGCAAAACCAATGAGTTATTTCAGAAACAGAGAAGAAAAATCAATGTCCCTTTATATAAACACGAACTTTTGGGCCAAATCTTCCTAAAAGGGTGTTTTAACTCTAAAATCGTTATGGACCCGTTGCCTCTTGACTGACCGCAATATCGATACTGTACCCTATCAAGTACTGTTGAAGTAAATGTTTTGACTGACCGCAATACTGCTCCAGGTGAGGGACTTGCTGGTCAGCTGTTTACCGATTCGTGTACAAAAAAAAACGATGAGAAAGCTGGGCTTTGCGCTTCGCTGTCATCGTTTAAGATAGAAAATAAAAGTAACTAGAGACCCATTCTCACGTAGAATTGCCGAATCGACTTTTGAAATGACGATTTTTCATCTTCAACCTTTGCTAAAATTGTCATTACCATCAATTAATAGTGGGCCTGCCTGGTTCTATTCCAAAACAGAAAATGTTTAACTTCACTGGAAATTTGGTATTTATGTATCCGAATGGTTGGTGGTATATGCAAAAAATTGTAAAAATTTTAAAGGTTTGTGTCATTTCCCAAGACACAAAGAATGCTCAGCAATAGTCTGTATAAATAAAAATTTGGTGGCCAGTTTTTGCCTTGACATTAAACATTATGAATCAATAAGTTTTACAAGTATACCTGCAAATTTACTCCAAAATGGTAATAATAAAAAGAACACCCATTTTAAGAAAAATACTTATTTTCAGAACAATTTCTTAACATTAGCCTAACTAAACAGATACAGGAGAACAAAGCACACACAACACAATAAACACATGCCTTGTGTTTATAGAAAACATAACTAAAACAAATTTTAATTTAAAATATCAAGGAATGTTTCTACTTTGCAAACGGAAAAAGACTCGTATATTAGAATAGAAAGTCCTGTAGGTTATACTCTCATTTCAGATTGATTTAACCTGCACTAAACGTGGTAATAATGTAGGTTTTTTTACAAACAATCAAACAAAGACTGTTTCTAGTTTGCATACAAATCACGTACCAACGTCAATTGAAATTTCTTTTTAGATGACACATTAATAGTGCGTTCAAGTTGCTGCCATTTCATCAAAGATCAACCATAAACTTACAACTGTTCGACATAGGCGTTGTATTTAGAAGGCAAAACACAAACATTCAAAATCCCTACTTTCTGAGTGTACAACGAAGTAATTGTTCTCAATCCTAAAGCAACACATTAAAACAAAACACAATAAAAGCATGTTGCCTCGTAAATTAGGAAATAACACATGTTTGACCACTGATCATAAACTCATTTCTTGTTTCTATATAATAAAATCGTCATTGTGTACGATAAAGATCATCCAGCCTTTCCAAATTACACTGATATCTCTGGTAGTCAGTCCTTGTCCGGAGGTTATAAACTTTTTCATGCTCAGCTGAAATGAGCGTGATATTTTAACTGATATCAGAAACTTAAAAGCTGGAATATAAAGGTTTTTCTCAGCTTTTCAACACTTAGGTGTTGCATTTATCCCGTTTATAGATGTTATGTAAGGCGAACATTTGCTGACAGTTAACATACATGAGCAGGATAAATTTCATGCTCATTTGAGTTGAGCTTGTAAAAAAGTTTTTTAGTCTCAAGGTCAGCTCATTGGCTGGAATATTGCCGTTTTTAATTTTAGCACTTAAACGAGTTGAACGATCTTTTCCTCCCTCTTTATTTTGAAGGCGTCGTATACGTAAAAACGAGTATACTTTTTCATCACAAATTAATCAAATATCAAAGATTTAATACTAATTTATACCAATATATTGGCCCAAATAAGCGTGCTATTTATGAATAAAATATTATTATTATTTAAACCATCAGTTTACAGATATGTTTTGGGTGCTCAAAAGAACCGTCTCTGAAAGTGAGGGCCCTTAGGGACAAAAAAATAGGTCCCGTGCGAATTGTGTGCCGATTTATGGTGACCTATATCAAAACCTTCAATGGAGTCTTACCTTTAATTTAAAGGTGGTCACCCATCTCAAATCCGCGTCTGAGGCTAGTTATGACGACCATGATAAGAAACTGTCTGTTAATAAAAGCTATAGTTTGTGTTGGTATGGTCATATTTATCCAACACGAACGCTTTTTTTAAATAATATCAATTATTTTAGTCATATGACGGTTACATCAATGCTTTACCTGACTTTGACAATGAATTATTTATCGATAACTATATTTTGCATGCAAAATACCGTAGATTTCCTATAAATACCCAGCTTATCGGGCCACCTTTAGACTGATTGCTGAGAATGTTATTGCCCCCCTCGGAAATTTCGCAAGCTGATCCAGTCTAAAACGGATACCAAGTTGCGTCTTTTGATAGATGTTTGGACTATGTTCGCCGGGGCGTTAGTCTCTGACAGCCTGTTACATATGTTACCATATTAAATTTAGAAAAAAAAAATAAAAGTTTGAGATACAGAAAGAAGGCTAATTATTTGAATTACTCATATGGTCTGCATATTGACTACTTTAGCTACATATACATCCTTTTGGAGCAAAATTACAGCTTCCAGTGGTGTTATGTGCGTTGCTTTCATTAGATTACCCTTTAAACATGAAAATTGTGACCAATATTATTTACTTTTCAGCTGATATGTGCATTTTCCAAATTGTTTTGATTATTTTGTACTAACAAACTCATTTTGGTTAGAGAAAATCCACAGTTTGCTTTTATACTTTAAATATAGTGTCTTACACGTGCGATTAAACAACCCAAAGGCTACACCCAATTTTAAGGAGCCGAATTTTGTAGGCATCATTTAAGTAAAAATATATGAAAACATTTGCTGCTGTTGAATATCTCGCATATTTGGGTTTGTCTTGCTCATATATATTATAAAGAATTATAGATTTTGCAGGTTTAACAACAAGATTGAAGCACTTGTTTAAGGTTGTAACATATGTTACATGACATAATAAATGAGCAAGGACATTGACTTGATGTAAGAGATGATATTTCAAGATAAAATGAACATATTTCGCATGTTTTCCTAGCTAAAGTCTCTAGCCTCTGGTGCCTAAAATTTAGGTATTGATGATTATTAAGCCCCTGTACCTTTGTTACAGATGTTCTGAATATTTGTTTTCAATATTTCCTAATATGAATAATTATAAAATAAAGATACATCCTAGAGGAACATAGAAAACAATCGTTTCACATTTAACCAGTACAATTTAGTAAATGCTCCTTTCTAATGCAAGTATTCTAAACCAATCCTTATCCAAGTCATATACAACATCTATGATTATTTCTGCTTCTCTGGTAAAATAATTGTCCTCTCATAAAAAACCAGAATAATCATCAAACAAGATTTTGACTGCAAGCTGAGTAATGACCTGCTCCATCCCAAACCCTTTTAGACATACTCTATCGTATGTACCAAAACAAGGTGCAGCAAATAGGAGATGTTTGCACACTGTAAGCATGGGTGTTAGCCTGTAACAGCTTGTTACATATGTTACTTTATCAATTTGAGAATAAGAAAATTGAAAGTTTAAGCTACAGAAAAAAGACATTAAAGTCAGCTAATCAATGAACATTCTAATAGTCTGCAAATTACTGGATGCCTTTACTACATATGACAGCTGTTTAACATTAATACAGCTACATGTTGTATTATGTGTGCTACATTAACTTAATCACAATTTAAAAGTGGTAATTTTGGCTATCGTCATTTAGTTTAACGACTCCTCTGAGCTGGTTTCAAACCGTTTTAGATTAGATTTAACAAACCTATACTCAATTGACGAATACAAAAACCAAAGTTTGCTTTTCTATCTTAAATATTTTGTCTTATATGAGCTAATGCACAACCCTACCGCCAGTTTTGCAGAGGAGCAAATTTTGTTTTTGCCGCTTAAATAATACACATAAAAACAATTGCAGAGTGTTGATATTTTACATTTTCTTAAACAGTCTTGATCATATATCATCAAGTTTCTAAGATCAGGACACTTATTAAAGATGTCAATGTGCCATTGGTGATGTCACAACCAGGGCTCTGATCGAATTCCATGCACTTTCAGGTGCTGATATTAACTAGTTCAATGTCAGGAAAGAGCAAGAAATCATATTGGCAGGCATTAAGCTATGCTGGAGACTCTACCCGCGCCTCGGCTCAGTGCCCTTAGAAAGCACTGTGGTGGATGCACTAGATTAATATATTTGTAAATTGTCCTGACTTCTTAGCTCTCGTTTGTGATGTCTAGCTGTGAGTTTGTTACTTTCCCATTGGTATCCTAGGTCAGGTGTGGTACTAAATTGTATCGATTCCTGATCTTTGCCGTCTTTCTTACTTTGTATTAGCCAGTCACCGATATTGTTCGACTCACTGCGTTGAGGTAGTGGATATTTTGGAGAAAAAAAGCAGAATTGCAAAATCTACCACTTCCAAGAGCTGTGTTTCTCGAAGGTGTCCAACGTGCGCAGTACCAGTGCATCATTTGGAAAACCTCATCTGTGATCAATCATGACAAATCAATGCCTGACAATTATGGTTAGAAGCGGGACTGTGATAAATATTGTCCCGTTATGATGACATTACCCATGTGCGGATCCAGGGGGGATAGGGGGTCCGGACACCCCCCTTGGAAAATAACAAGTAAGTATATGGGTCTCTATAGAAATTAGCATTTGGACCCCCCACTGGAAAAAGTTGGACACCCCCCCCCCTGGAAAATAATGGACCCCTCTGGATCCTTGGTAAAGTATAAGTATAGTTTCCTCAACAATAAAACCATTTGAACCCTCTGTAAACTGTAAAATAAGCTGAGGACTACATAAAACTGACTAAAAATCCTGGATCCGCGCATGTTGTCTCCTGCCCCTGAAACCCCTCTGCAGCTGATAAAATGTGGTTGCAGCATGTCTGTATGTGAAACATCTCGGTGTAAGTACAAACTAAACCATTGATATTGTACTGATTTGTGTTGCTGTTGAGCAGAAGAGGACTCATATAAAATATTGCTAGTGATCAATATGCTTATGACTTTGAACAACTATTTTCATGTGGATTCAGATATTTCTTTAGCCCTATCAACAAGAATGCCTTATTGTCCGATTTTGACCTTTGAAGACGATTCTACCTGTAAGCATGCGAAAGGTAAATCAGATTGTAACAGTTTTCTATTGACCGTGCTATCGAGGTACAATGGGTAAGTTGTAGAGGGTGAATCCTTATTTCCATATCATGAACTACTTAGTAGACTCTTTTAACTTTTGATCCTTCAGGGGTCAAAATCGGACTATAATGAGTTTGGTTGGTAGTGTATGCAAATGATTATTACTACTATCTTGTCTTTGAGTGTAGGATAAGAAGCTACAGATAAGCCAAAAGCTTTGAAGCGTGACTCTATTTACAATATTGATATGTTGTTCTAGAAAAAAAGGGTTTTGGGCATTTATTTACATTTACTATAAAAGCTTTGACATACACATATGTTCTAGCCTGACTTGCTCATTTTACGTATTCTGCATCAATCAATTGAAACAGAAAGACCCAAAGGTCATTTGTCAGAGGTCTTGGTGTATATATATATATATCCATAAGAGATTATATTTACACCGTTTATTATCAAAACACTATGTGTCTTTCATCACTTCACTGTCTTCTTTTTCTTCGTAACTCGTGACGGCATTTACGTCCCCCCTCGAACTGACTTCACACTATCTGAATATATTTTGTATGTTACGATTTAAAAGAGTTTGTATTCAGTCATGATAAGGCTGCCAGTTCATTAAAGGAATTTTTCAATGCTTTGGAAAAGGACAAAGCGCATATATATGCGGTATTTACATATTAGACGCCATTTCAATGACGTCATTTTTTTTGTTCTGATGCGAAAACACTATTGGTGACATTTATTTTTAATTACTTACCCCCTAAGATTAAATTTGGTGCATTTTCGACTGAAATTGGCAAGCAAAATGCAAGAAAGTCCTGATCGCCATAGACTACAATGGACATACCTTTCAAATTGCACTGAAACAATATACGTTATTTTGATGACGTCATAATGACGTCCAGACGAGAAACCCAGATGGATGACCAGGTGATTTTCATTAGTTATCCCCTAAAGTTTGATTTGGTATAGGTCATCATAAATCGGCATCAAATTCGCACGGGAGTCCTGATCGCCCCTGACTATGAGATAAAAGATGCAAAAACGTTTTATTATCATTTGCTCTTATTTGGTGAAAGTTATTCGAACATCTGATCACTTTTATTTAATCATGTTCGATAATCTGTATGTTAAGCATAATATTTCTAATTTAGGGGATGAAAATAGGTAAAAATACTAATTAACGGGACCCCTAGGTAAATAGATATTGCATCAAAGATTCCATATTTCAATTCTTTATAACGTGTATTTAATGATAAGGGTTTGTGTTGTAGTGTGGATAAAAGTTTCTGGACGTTTCAGGCATATGCCTAACTGGAAGTGATGCCTGAATTGAACAAATTATTAAAATGCCAATAAAAGTTTTCATTTAAATGTGTGAATTTCTTACCATCAGGTACTTCAGGTACTTCACAATAGAAAAGTGAGCCATCTAATATGTGATAAACTTACGTATAAGCTTTTGCACAAGACTATATTTTACACATTTGCATTTTAAAAGAAATGTTGCCTGATTCGGTGAGACATATGCCTAACTGGAAGTGATGCCTGAATTGAACAAATTATTAAAATGCCAATAAAAGTTTTCATTTAAATGTGTGAATTTCTTACCATCAGGTACTTCAGGTACTTCACAATAGAAAAGTGAGCCATCTAATATGTGATAAACTTACGTATAAGCTTTTGCACAAGACTATATTTTACACATTTGCATTTTAAAAGAAATGTTGCCTGATTCGGTGAGACATCCTTCATTTCTAATTTTCGGAACATTTTTGTCTAATGTACGAGACGATTTGCTTTTAAGAGAAAATAAAGTCAGCCTGAACCCCATTCACAGGACGCACTTATATATCTATCGGTTTGTGATATCCTGATAGTGTTGCAAGCAAATGCAATGCCTCTGTCTACAAATAATTATATAATTATTGTTAAAAAGTTACCCAGTTTAAAGCTTTACACACACAAACTATTTTTCCAAAATTTATGAATTTTCTGCTTATGGCGTATGAAATGACTACATAGGATTGTATTCAATGACAAAAAAGGGTAAAATTACCAAACTTGAACATAAATGATGTAATTTAAACCAAATAGTGTTGTATTTGTCCCGTAAGTTAGGTCTCGTAAATGAGAAATTTCAACTATATGTTTACCATGAATCGCTGGTAAGGAGTGTACTATCAAACTTTATGCTTCAAGTTACGTCTTAACGTAAAAGACAATACAGCACTTGTAATTTCTGAAGATCATATCTAATCTGTGTTGTCCAATGGAAACATTACAAGCTCAAAAGCAAAGGTCTTGTAAATTATAAAGCTATTTTCCGTTTAAAAGTTTGAAAAACGGCTTCTAGCGTATTTTTACTATCAAGAGCATAAAACCAAATAGCTGATTATTAGTTTAAATGACATACAACACATCTTCTGATGGCAAATTGAAGTTATATTTAATGCATTTTGTTTGTGATGATTGGGTTTATTGTTTGGACTCGTAAATTTGTTGAATTTGGCGACAAAACTAACGATGTAATGGCAAAACAAAATACTTGAAAAATAAACTATTTTGTTGTATTTTCTGTAAGCCACCACCTAATATTTCAAAATTATGAGTTTCATTTTTTTTCATGCACAAGCTCAATGTGTATTAGAATGTGCAGTTAAGGTGGAATTAACGACTGGCGACATCCGATTTTCAGACCCCCTTGGCTATTATTCGTGTCATATATTTTTTTTGAAACATTGCTGAGCGTTCTGGAAACATCAATTTTATATCAGAAATGGCCAGTCTATCGAATAGTATCATAAATTACTTGTAAACATATGTAATTGACAAGTTATTGATCGTGAAAGGCTGGCGACATCAATTGGCAATTCTACGTGAGAATGGGTCTAGAACACATTCGATGGCGCGCCATCGCAAATCCCCATGCTCTCGAAGATATCTAATAGTACTTGATCCTTTGACCCCATCCAAAGGTCACCAGTTTAATCCTAAGGTAAACTTTTCAGTGTATCCTGGTCTACTGATATGCCACATGACAGTGTTCAGAAATTAAATTTTTGACCCCCAGCATCCCCAAGTCCCCAACCCTGGGGCATGTATGACCCAGGGGACCAAATGAAAATCCTGTCTAATATGTTTTATATCTTTCATTTGTGAGAAGACATGCAAAGATTAGTTTAAAAATCTTTGAAATTGACTTTGTAATTGAGATTTAATGATATTTGACCTTTTGGTCCCTCCCCTAGGGCCCAGGAGGCAGGGACCAAAAAATTGTGCCGTTGCATGTGCCATTGATGTAAGTTACTCACGCACCAAATCTGGTTGAATTTGGGGAATAAGGTTTTTTGACCCCCAACCCCCATGGTACCCCTAAGTCCCACCCCTGGGTCATGACCCAGGCGATGGAATGAAAATCCTGTCTGATATGTTTTATATCTTTCATTTGTGAGAAGACACACACAGTTTTGTTTAAAAGTCTTTGAAATTGACTTTGTGATTGAGATTTTATGATATTTGACCTTTTGGCCCCTCCCAAGGGTCCCAGGGGGTGGGGACCCCAAAAAATTGAGCCGTTGCATGTGCCATTGATGTAACTAACCCACACGCCAAATCTCGTTGAATTTCGTGGAAAAATTGAATCCCCAACCCCCCACGGTACCCGCAA
Source organism: Loripinus fragilis (assembly GCA_964019695.1). NCBI lineage: Eukaryota > Metazoa > Mollusca > Bivalvia > Lucinida > Lucinidae > Loripinus > Loripinus fragilis. The sequence continues at coordinate 105,428,525 of OZ026514.1, read as the reverse complement.
GTCCGACCCCTGGGGCATGACGAAACTCCCGTCTGATATGTTTTATATCTTTCATTTCTGAGAAGACACACAACGTTTGATTAAAAATCTTTGAAATTGACTTTGTAATTGAAATTTAATGATATTTAATTACAGTATATTTGACCTTTAAGCCCCTCCCCAGGGCCCCTGGGGGCGGGGCCAAAAAAATGTGCCGTTGCACACCCCATTCATGTGAGCAACTCACACACCAAATTCGGTTGGATTTTGTCAAATGGTTTAGGAGGAGATAACGTGACGGACGGACGGACGCGAATGCAATATCCCCAACGCTTTTTAAAAAAGCATGGGGATTATAACTTTAGTAGGAAAATTTTTGTTTTTTTAATAAATTTACTCGTACATGTATGCTGTGATAAGGATGTTATATCACAAATCCATCAATATTTTTTGATAATTTAAAATAGATTTTTTGTTATCATTAAATCGTTTTGGCATTTTAGTCCTTAAGAAAATGATAGATCCCGCAATATTCATACGCACGTGCGCTTTCATTCTTATCGGCGGGAAAAGCTTATGGCAAGAGCTTCCGCTGCTCGCTTAAATGGCACACAAATCACCATGTGAGCCAGCACATGAGATTTAGATACTGTTTCAAAGGCTCAGAATGTAACTGTGACTCGCCAGCGTATTCGCTGTCCGCACTTGTGGCACTCAAATCGCCATTTGAGCTAGCACATGGGATTGTGGTACGTATTGTATTGTCGATGTCGAGTGCCGAAGGCTCAGGCGAGTCTGCGCAGATATGCAGACTCGACAGAGCCTTCGCTGCTCGCATAAATGTCACGTAAATTGCCAGCACCCAGATTTTGTAACGTTATTACATTGTCGAGTGACGAAGGCTCAGGCGACCCTGTGCAAATGTGCAGACTCGCCAGAGCCTTCACTGCTCTCATAAATTCACTTCTGCTCTCATAAAAGGCACCCAATTACCATTTGAGCGAGAAAACGAGATTTTAGTACCCTGGCGTATCTGCACATTTCTACAGGCTCCACTGAGCCTTCGTTACAGAACCAAAATCAGGTGTACAGGCGATTTGTGGCATTTATGCGAGCAAGCTCGCCTGAGCTTTCGTCACAAATCTCATGTGCTGGCTCAAAAAGCGATTTGTGTGACATTTAATAGCGTGCGAGCAGCGAAGACTCTAGCGAGTCTTCACAATTGCAAATGCTCGCCTGAGCCTTCTTCACACTACCAAAATCTCATTTGCCGCCTCACATTGCGATTTGTGTGCCATTAATGAGAGCAGCGAAGGCTCTGGGTTTGCCTTCGGTGCGTTGTAGCAATGCTTCAAATAATGTTCTCAGTGCATTGTAATAAAAAACCCTTGATAGAACTATGAGACAAGTTAGAAAGCGGCCCTGACCCAATATTGTTGGGTCCGAGAAAGTGGTGATCGCTTTTTGAACGTTAGGTTTCATGGAAATACGACAACGACAATAGCTGTGCTTATAGACAGGCACATTTTCCCTTAATTTAGGCGGTAATAACGTACGCGGCCCTAAAGTCGTCACCTTGACACATTTAAGCGATTGTCCCGGATAAGAGACACTCACTGACTTAGAATAGACTTTAGCAGATGGTACTTTAACCATCCAGCTAGTGGATAAACTAAAGAAAATGGCTTGAAACTACCTGAAAATAACGTTAAAAGCCCTATTTTGTCAAGAGGGGTCTGCCTGACGACTTTAGGACCACCAAGACCTAAAGTCGTCAGTAACTAGGCCCTAAGGTCGTCGACGAATTGTGGTGTTTTGTTACCCTTTTAGCGCATTATAGGGCTGAGTGGTGGCACTAATTTATTTAAATTGGTGTCTGTTTGGCCTGAATGACGTCCTGGCAGTCTGAGCAACGGTTCTGGTGGTCCTACGGGCGTTCTATGCGTAAGTGGCAGAGTTGGTAGTGTACTATATGTCTAAGTGGTTGGGGTCATCTTAGGGACGCACTGGTGGTCTGAGAATCGGTGTCGATTGTCCCAGGGAACATACTGGAGGTCTCGTTGGTGGTGTTGGTGGGCATATGGGCGTACTGAAGGTATGAGTGGACTGGCATTGTTTGCATTCATAGACGTGTTATTTAATTTAGTGACAGTGTATGTGATTGAAGGGATGTATTGAAGGTTTAAGTACCTTATTTGTGGTCTAAGAAACGTATTGAAGGTACGGATGGCGGTATTGGTAGGCTTACAAACGTATTAAAGGTCTGAGTGGTGATGCTACTAGTCTTTAGGGTATTGTGTTGCCCTGAGTAGCGAGGTTGGTAGTGCTCGATGTGTATTGAGGCTCTAAATGGCAGTGGCGGTATGGATGTATACTAGGTGACCATGATCATATGAGCACACATGAGCGTACATTTATATATAGATCAAAGTGGTGTGGTCGGCGTATGCTTAAACAGAATACCTGAGAGACACTGTTGGTCGTGTACATATAGAAAATTGAATGTCTTTATTAAGGTGTTAATGCAATGTACATGTGGTCCTGTAGGCGTTCTGAATGTGGTTGGTATACATGAGCCACTTCATGAGTAACCATGCCTTTGGGGTTTGCAGCTTATACTGATTTAAAGTGGCATGCTCAGCTACTCAGACCTGAAATTTAGGAATTGGCAACTTTGAGTATTTAATATACTATTTAGACAACTAAACAAGAGCTTACCAGACTGTGTGCAGGCTAATATAATGGAATATGAAACACTGGCACATCTACGGCACTGCCAGGACTCATCAGAGGTTAACCCCCGGCACTTAAGCCCCGCTATGTTCCCTGCCTACATAAACCCCTAAGGAGTGGGATATACGAAAGACTGGTGCATAAAACGAGTTAAAGTAAGTAAGGGTGCAAACATCAGGAATCGATACAATCAAGTACCACACCCGACCCGGGATACCGATAGGAAAGTTACAAACTCACAGTTAGACACAACAAACGAGAGCCAAGAGGTCAGCCCTTTCCCAGCAGGTGACCACAAAGCACATATAAACAGACGCACACAAAGACATAGCAAACACAAGACAGAACAAAAACATAAAAGATCCACAAAAGAAGTACTGCCTTGGAACTATCAGTAAAATATTTTACTGGAGGGCTTAAACCGGTTTAATGGCGCGCCAACCTCACCCTTAATTCAGAAAGTCGTTGTTCAACGCAGACAAAAGGAGTAAACAGAGAGAATAATCACCAATTTTTATGAAGCCCAAAAGTCGGCAGGTCGGACCTAAAGTCGTCAACTCACTTTTCAAGTTAGAGATTGTCTTATCAGTCATATGAAAGTAATTATTGCTAATTTGATATCTTCTGTACATGTAAAAATGCAAGTGTTTATGTGGAACAGATGTACAGTATAGTCAATTTCGTTTCGCCAGATCGATATCAATATCGCCTTCAGCCCTCGACAGACTCCCAATTTTACATACAATTGGGTACCCACATTTTAACGCCTACCACTCGGATACCTCTTATACCTTGGCTGTACTTTATATATTAATGCACAGGGCAAATAATTCCCTTCCAAATGATGCCCCCTCTAAGAAGCTTTGATGATGTGGACGAAAAAGAGCGAAGCCAAAGGAAAACTGACGACCTTAGGGCTATGACGACTTTAGGGCCTCGTACGTTACTGTAACAGTCAAACTCCAGACCTGCGTCTGGTTTGCTGGCACAACCATGAAATAAATCACTGATTGCGTGGCACAATGCTACCAGCGGTTCTTAACAAATAAAAAAAATATCTTTTAAACTGTTTGTTCTATATTTGATTAAATTTTGTTTTTGGATCTCTGTCAGCCATCGTTCTGGGAGGCTGGGAGATATCATTTCTTGGAATATTTTAAGCATTTTGTGATATCACAAATTCGATTTTGTGATGTCAAAAATTCACCTTGAATTTGTGATATCACAAATCGATTTCGTGATATCACTAAATCGATTTTGATGTCACAAAACGCGCTTGTGGTCTTGTATGTGATGTTGTTTTCTTGTGTTAAATCGTTAAACGTGTCGCGAGAAAATATGACTTAGTTGTATGTGAACAACAAAGGCGCATACGGGTCTGAACATCTGCGAAGTCTGATCAGCACCTTTGTTTTTTGCTTTCTGGGAAAGTATAATTGAATGAAAGACTTTTTGGTACGTCTATCTGAGCGGTTTGATTTTAGTTTGACATGGGCGGGAACCCTGAAGACAGATTTCTCACATGGAGCATAGCTATCTAAATCAGGATGATCTCTAAGATCCAGTTTAACCCCCTTAAATTGGTTCTTTATTTTGGGGTGTGTTTCCTAAATATTTTAAATCAAAGAACATGTTGGGCGACAGAGTATGTTTAAAAGTTTTATGTGAAATAACAATATATGTCAAATAAACGTACAGAATTGTGACTGCCTTAACTCAGAAGATTGTTTCCTACGTTTTCGAGCAAAAATTTGCATGCGCGGATCCAGAGGGGGGGGATAAGGGTCTGGACCCCCCTCCTGGAAAATCACAAGTTTATATGGATTTCTATAGAAATAAGCTTTTGGACCCCCCCCCCCCTTGAAAAAGATGGACCCCCTGGAAAATGTTGGACCCCCTCTGAAAATGTGAGAGTCAGGTTTTATCGCGACCAGACCATTTCAACTTTCTACCTGCTGCTACCTCGCAGTTGGTAACGTGTCTGGCTACAGATGCGTGTCTGACTGCAGATCCAGGGGTCGTGAGTTTGATCCCGGCCCAGTCCCATACTTTCATGGAGATTGATCATGAAATAATTTCTACGGTCATTCTCCTCCCTTCCGCTGATTCATTCAAGAAGGGTTTTTGTCAGTTACAAGCGAAAGTTTGTGCATGAATTACTGGTTAGCCGCTTGTTCAAGCATGCCCAGGAAAAAGTGTGGTTAAGTGAACTGACCGTCCCGTAATGGCCATAGCTGTTGACTTGGGACGTAAAGCAACAAAACAAACAAACTACCTGCTACTAGGCTGCCAGCCACATTTTGTCATCGGCTGATATCCTTTTGAAACAGTTTGGCCCAACGTCTGGCTTGGTCCGTGTCCGTCAACAATGTTGCAGTCATACTTGTATGCAAGGGGAATTAATCAACTTTGGTGGATATCGCGTTTTTGTTATCTGCACATGATGGTTAAACATGCAACTGTTTGTCTACTGATAACATTAGCGCAATCAACTTTGACCCAGATCAGGCTCGACAAAACATTGGGCATGATCTGGATCCAAACTGCTTGACATTGATGTTTTTTTAAAGATTTTTGCAAGTTGGAAAAAGTTACTTAGATCTATCTCTTCCTCAGTAGAATGAGTCTAAAAGTATTCATGTTTAAATTACAATATGGTTCTTTGACCTTAACACTGGTACAGGGAGTGACTTTTCCTGTTCTAACCAGGGCATCGCCGCGTATTTGAAAGTGGTATGGCCAAAGAGACCATCGAGTGCCGAAAGATCAAGACATGGGAGAGCAAGAGAGGGGGAGACTCCCTCTCGTTAAGAGGGTTTGGGAGCTCTCCAAGGAGAAAAAAGAATCTTAAACGCCTCTTTGTGTGTTTTAAATGCTTCTTTGATGAGTTTGGGACCAGATTTCAATCTTTTTGGTCACGAATTCATGCACGGATCCAGTATTTTTTTTTTTGGTGGTGGGGGGGGGTGGGGGGGTCTAGGTCCGACTGCCAGAAAACAGTTCTGACAGCGTCTTTAGAGGGTGTCCAATGGTTATTTCAAAGAAAAATATAATTTTCCAAGGTTTCAGAGGGCGTCCAACTTTTTCCAGGGGGTCCATCTTTTCTCGCTCAAATGGTGATTAGGTACCTTTCGTGAGAGCAGAAGTTCAATTTATGAGAGCAGCGAAGACTCTCGCGAGTCTGCACATTTGTTTAGGGTCGCCTGAACCTTCGTCACTCGACAATGTAACAACGTTACCAATATCTCGTGTTAGCAATGTGCGTGCCATTCATGCGAGCATCGAAGGCTCTGTCGAGTCTGCATATTTGCGCAGGTTCGCCTGAGCCTTCCGTACTCGGCATCGACAATAGGATACGTACCACAATCCCATGTGCTGGCTCAAATGGTGATTTGAGTGGCACATATGCGGACAGCAAATACGCTGGCGAGTCACATTCGCGCAGTCTGAGCCTTTGCAAAAGTATCTTAATCTCATGTGCTGGCTTACATGGTGATTTGTGTGCCATTTAAGCGAGCAGCGAAAGCTCTGGCGATTAGTTTTTCCGCCGATAAGAATGAAAGCACACATGCGTATGAATATTGCGGGATCTATCATATTTCTTAAGAATTAAATTACCGAAACGATTTTAATTAATAATGATATAAAAAATATATTTTGTAATATCAAAAAATAGTGACGGATTTGTGATATAGCCCCTAATCACAGCGTATAAGTAGTTATATAAAACCTTTTTTTACTAAAATTACAGCGTTTTTTCTATCATATACGATGACAGCGATGCGCACTGCCCAGCTTGAAAAAGTACCCTTTCTCATCGTGTTTTTTGTACATGAATCGGTAAACAGCTGACCAGCAAGTCCCACACCTGGGGCAGTATTACGGTCAATCAAAACATTTACTTTAGCAGTACTTGATAGGGTACAGTACCGATATTGCGGTCAGTCAAGAGGCAACGGGTCCATGACAGCATTGGAGTCATAAACACCTTTATTGGAAAATTTGGAACAAAAGTTTGTGTTTATATAAAGGAGAACATATTTCTGAAAATAACTCTTTGGTTTTGCATCATTTCGCAAATAAACAGCAAACATTTGATGCAGATTTGGGATTATTTTACCTAGTTGCCAGTGATAACCTTCTACGTTTTGATGTTTTATCTGCAAGTTTTCTCACATCTCCACTTTGGTACAAACATTTCTTAAAGAACGTTCATTACGCATGCATGCAGAAAACACAAAAATATAGTGGTCACTTACCTTGAAAATGTCAAAAATATATTGATTTTCCATCAAAATCCTTTGCAACATCTGATAAGCCCACTGTCCGCAAGTCACGTGATTATACACTATGTAACTGTAGTTCTTATATATATTTTTTTTATTAAAATTCATCCAGTATGCTAGCGGAATAAAACCAGTAAGTAACTCAAAAACGACTGATAAGCATGCTGCTGAGTGCTCAAAAGCTGTATATAATCTGAAAAAAGACGGATCTGTCAGAAATATAGAATACTTACGCTATTAGAAAACAGCATAGTCGGTTTTATTTAGTCTGTTCATGAGAACTTATGGAAAATGCAACAATTCTCACGTATGTTTGGGCGTAAAATGATCTGTGTGAGATGTATAAATCGGTCATACAACAAAATAGCCAAAGGTATCCGTCTCCATGATAAAATAACCATTTTTGCTTTCATACAAGTAAGAGCTTTTGAAAGCAACTTCTTCTTAAATACAAATGCTGTCAGATTAAGCAGTCTAAAATTTGGTCATTACAACTATTATTTTGAAAGGTTAGTATATACTTTAAGTGTTAAAAGGAATAAAATTAGTAAATTAGTAAATTAAGCTAAAATATGAGAGAGAAAAAAAAACAAGAAAAAAAGAAATGTTACTAAATGTTGAGGCCTTGTGGTTAGAAATAGTAAGTGAGTATCATCAGGAAATGCCACAATCACAAACCGCAGACAAACCCACGGCACACGAGGAGGAGCCACACAACCATCACGAGACACCAGGAAGACAAACTAATCAAGGCAACCAGTTCTCTCTTTCCCATCAAGATGATTGCAAAACTAGAAAGGACATAAAGTAACGTACAACAAAAAATAGAACACAATGAGAGTAACAATAAACAAAAAGTCAACCAAAACAGAACCACCCCCTTAGAAAGCCACCAGGGGGGCTTAATTGCATTTTACTGGAACCAAATCTGCGCCCTAGATTCTGCTGTTGTTGAAACTTTAACCATTCCTAAAACAGGGTAACATCCACAATCAAAGTATTGTGGTCATAGTAACAAGACATGGATGTTAAAGTTTATGAGCACTGAAAATAAAAGTAACGTTGTCAGAATTTATCAGTTGGAACCCCCCCCCCCCCCCTTGACGAAAATGTCTGGATCAGCGCAAGGTTTGAATTTGAGGTTGATTTTTTTTTTTTTTTGCAGAGTCTTGTATCTACACTACTGTAGTCATTTATATTAGTGCTGTAAAATAGTCCTAACAGGAAAGGGACTTATACATGTATGTGAACTACATAAAAAATCTGACAGCCCTTGTGTTCTATATTAAGGGACCTTACGCAGTATATACTCGTTTATGCGATGACTCCCTCCTACAATCCCCTCCTTCCTTTATATAAATAGACAACCATGGCTTACTTATTTTAGTCTGGTTCCCCTTTCTCCTTTGCCACATCCACAGCTATGGATGAAGAGGAAACCAAACTAGAGGTACACACGTTTCTATTTTAAATGTATGTGGTCTGTCTAAGGGTGGCAAGCAAAAACAGGTAAACGGGACCTACTTAGAATCGAACTTAAGTGTCTACCAAAGTTCCTGCGTAATATATGCACACACATGGCCACAGGTACAACTTTGGCAGATTGGAGAGAAAACAAATATGGCCAAGTAAGCTCTACCAGATCTAGATGTTCCCTCTCAATTCTTTATTGCAGTCATTAAGTAATAAATATACTAAGGGTTGTCCGCCTGTACGTGGAGACTAAGCGAGTGGGTTTTCTTACGTGGATATATACACGTATAGGTAGACAATCATGGTATAATTATTTTATACCACCTATATCAGTATAGACCGTGCACATCATGAGATATTTTGTGGCAAAGGCGGGAATAAGGCATAAAAATGATTGTGCCTCTACTACACAGCCTTCTCTTATGAACAATTACGAATAAAATTAAGCACTCAAACTTTGATATGCGTTACTATAAAGATTTCCATAGGACTCAATTCACTAAGCCCATCCCTTTGGCACAAGATAACATACGATAACATCGTTTATCTTCAAATTCAGCAAAAGTTTTCATAGGCGCATTGCTGAAATTTAAATTTTCGAAAAAAACTTACCTCATCGTCATAAAGGATAAAACAGGTCTTAAGTTCAAGATAAATGACTCTACTTTATTTCTTATTGGGTCGTACGCTCAAAAATTGGTAGCATCATATTAAAAAATGGGGAGATAACTCAATGTTTGCAAAAAAAAACGGAAACGTGAAGTACGGTTTTAAGCTGATTTTCTATAGACTAAAATCATTCTTTTTTAGCAAATTATTTTATATTCTAAAAGTAAGTTTAACTGCCACCGGAATTTTTTTGCCAAACCAGTTTTTGGCAAAATGACCTAGTACTTTTAGTTGACATAGAAAGCTAAAGTGACTTATTTCCAGTAGAATAGACCCTACTGAGGAAATTCTATAGATTTTTGGCTTAAAATCTGTAATGACCTAGAAAATATTTCACAACAAAGGTCAAAATCCCCGCGGGTATTTGCAAATCCCCGCGGGGAAAATATTTCCCCGCGGGGATTTTTCACCATCCCCGCAGGGATTTTTCCCCCGTGCGAAAAATTTCCCCGCGGGGATTTTCAAAAATTGTAAAACTCAGTTTTTTATTCAAATATGACAAGATCTCATGTTAATGGTGTGTAAAAATGAATGTCCACCAGTAATAACAATTTTTCATTTTTCCCCGCGGGGATTTTTCCCCGCGGGGATTTTTTAAAACATCTGTTTAAGGGTCTAAAATCAAGCTTAGGTTCACTCTTGCAATCTGTACGACACATTTGAGTATGTTTCAAGTATATATTAACATTTTGATTTTCCCCATGGGGAAAAATCCCTGCGGGGATATTTCCCAGCAGGGATTTTTCCCCATGGGGATCTTTTTCTGCACAGTATTCATCCTTAGAGGATCTTATTCAATGGCAAAGTATTTTTTCTGCATTTATTCACATTTATATTGTATATGGTATGGATCCAGCTCAGTTGCTGCATGTTGTAGTGAAGCAAGCGGGTAAACTGTATTTTAGATTTACTTGGTCACAAACCCATAGACAGTTTTTCACATTATGCTGCCCATACACCTGTATTCACAGTAAAGCTGCACCTGTTAGGGCCACCTGCTTGTTCCATCTCTTTGTTCACTTTGCAAAGAGTTTAGATCCAGATCAGGCCCTACATTTCAGGTACAGATTACAGGATCAGGATCCAAGTTGTTTGATATTGTGGTGTTTTTTTCTGAATTTGCTTGGGCATAGTAATAAAACTAATATTATTAATATCAGCTAATAAAAATAAAACAGCTGTTAAATAGTTGAGAGGTAATATGATTTTAGCATTTGTGTTGTCTGCTGACTCTTCATGATTTAACTTCTTCAAAACAAATTCAATAATACCAACAGAATGACAAACAGTTGGATTCCGACTTTGTCTTAAGGGATAATTAGTAGGTTTGTTTTGACATGCACAGTCAAACAAGCTGTGCCTCCTTTAAGCAATAACTGTTTGAATCCAGATCAGGCCCAACAATGTGTTAGACCTGATCTGGGTCCAAACTGTTTGGTTATAATATTTTGTTTATCAGCAGACAACATTAGCGGATAAAAGGTCGGAGAGGTGCTATGCATATGACTTAATTACTGGCAATAGTACAGTGTACTGGGCCAACTGGATTAGTACTCGGCATATGCCAGAACAACCACCTAACACAAGTAAAACTGGACACTTTGGAGTACTCCACAATAAATCAAGTTATACAAATACTTACACCCATGTAGGCAGTGCTCCACCTTCTTGTTTGGAACTAAAAATCACCCCCCTCTACCACCTGACCGCCCCCGCCCCCCCCCCTTCTTTTTTCTTTAGACACTTGCTCAATCGATACTGATCATTACGTAAATTTATGAATTTTGAGAAAAAAGAAAATAGAATCTGTTGGCGTTGTTTTTTACTAATTTAGGAGTGCCCTAAACTCCTCAGTGGTCTGGGAATTGACCACCGAAGGAGAAAAACTATTCCACTGTGGAATAGTCCGCAGAAAAAAGTTCTTCAGGGCACCTGTGTTTCGCAATCTCCGGCAGGTCCAGCGGGCTGCTGTCCTCTGAACTTTCTCTACCTGATTAATCTGAGGTTTTGAGTAAGGGCTCCAAAAAGGTGCTGCATACTGTAGTTTAGGCCTAACCAAAGTTTTGTATGCAACTTCCTTAGTACTTGTAGTTGCAAAAGCCAAATTCCTGCGAAGGAAACCGAGTGTCTTAGTTGCTTTGGAAGAAATTTCTGAAATGTGTTGACCCCAATCCATATTATCAGAGATTGTTATACCAAGGTATTTTGCTGACTGAACTTTTCCAAAGTTTTCTTGTGAAGGGAATAATCAAAGAGAGTTTGTTTGTAATGCTGATGCCGAGTCACTCTATGACCGAGTCACTCTCATGCAGTGACATTTGGCAACATTGAACTTCATTTGCCAATGATTGGCCACAGATTGAAGACCTTATGTTATCTGCCAGGTCATTTATAAAAGTAAGGAACAGGATCGGTCATACATACCCCCCCCCCCCCCTACACACACACACACACACATACTTCCTGACTTAAATTACTTAAACTCTAGATCTTTCTGGATTCGGATACGCAACAATTTTATATAATGTTTATTTTGCTCTTACTCACATTCTGTAAAGAGATTTTATTTAAGCCCTCCAATTAAAATATTCAACTGTCCGTTCCAAGGCGGTGCTTCTTTTGTGGATCATTTATGTTATTTCTGTCTTGTATTTGTTATGTGTTTGTGCACCTCTATTAATTGATGCCTTGTGGTCACTGCTGGGACTTCTTGGCTCTCTTTTGTGATGTCTAATTGTGAATTTGTCACTCTCCCATTGGTATCCTGGGTCAGGTGTGGATGCTTGATTGTGTATCGATTCCTGATCTTCCCCTCTTTGTTACTTTTAGTAAAAGCCGATACTTGGTTAAGCCGAGACATAGCAAAATGTGTGTACGAACAAATGTGCCACAGAAAATGTTTTTTTTTTTCTTTGTTTATATAACTAGTCATCTGTATTCAATGGTAGAAAAAGAGAGAAAGAATGTTTTGGAGGTAAGAAATCATACAGATCGCGTTGTTTCATTCCTAATTCGTCTGTTGAAGCGAAAAAAATTGTTGCGTTTCGTCCCCAAAGCAGTTCGTACTCAGTCCATTGGCTTTATTCATTCTGCAAGTCGTTTCCCCTAAGTGTCTGTTGTAAAGGGTGAGGCACTCAAGGCCTCTGTCCTGTCAAGATTAAAATTCGAAAAGAATAGCAATGTAAATTTCTGTGATATTAACCCAAATTACCTGTGATTTATCCTGGATATACCAAGATACGTAACACAAGTAGTGTCGGCGAGATGCTTGATGAGCTTGAGTGGCCATCTCTTGAGGCCCGTAGGGATCAGTCCTCCCTGCTTCTCTTTCATAAGATACATTCTGGTGCTGTGTCTATAGAAAAAGACAAGTACCTGACCCCTGCTCGCAGTTTGAAATCTACCAGGTCATCACACAGTGCCCAATATTGTAGATACCAGACATACAGTGATGCCCTGAAGAACTCTTTTTTCCCCCGGACTATACCACAGTGGAATAGTCTTTCTCCTTCGGCGGTCAATTCCCAGACTGCTGAGGAGTTTAGGGCACTCCTCATTTAGTTAAAAACACAGCCGAAAGATTTTTTGTTTTTTTGTTTTGTTTTTGTTTTTTTGTTTTGTTTTTGTTTTTTCTTCAAAATTCCAAAATTGCACTCCCTGGCGTAATGATCAAAATTTGATCGTGCCAGTATTAATAGAAAAAAAGAAAGAAAGAAAGAAAGAAAGATACAAGAAACTTTATTTAAAGTCAGCATTCAATTTTAACATATCAAACATTAGCCATCAAGGCTATTTTACTGACAAACAAAGTGAAAGACTGTACAAGACATATAACAAATCACAGGAAATTTGGGTTAATATCACAGAAATTTACATTGCTGTACTTGTATAGCACAGATATTTATAATTTTAGATCATATGTAGGATAAAATCTTAGAAAGATATTTTTTTTTTATAAAACTGATAATTTTTCTATTGTTAAAATATATATTATGAGCATATAAATAAGAGATCCTTCTTTGCGATCTATCTAGGGGAAGGAATTGACGAAACTAAGGTGGGATAAAAGGGGCTCAAGAGACCCTGATCGCTATGATGGCTGCATGGTTTCAAGGCTCTTAGGCGAAAGACGAAACCTAGATGGGGTGCAGGTAGACCAAAAGATGAGGTCGATCAGTGGAGAGTAGACCTTATCAGCTGTAATAGTATATAATACAGCTATAATTTATTCAGGCTTCCAGATAAGAGCGCCCATTGGAAAACCATTTTCTCCATTTAATTCTCATCCAAAACATATGTTGTGGGTACTCAAAAGAACCGTCTCAATAAGACGGTCCTTTCGAGCACCCAAAACACATGTTTATTAAATATTGGTGAGAAAAAAAATATGTTGTGGGTACAAAAAAGAACCATCTCATTGAGACGGTTCTTTTGAGCAACTAAGAAGACACATGCTTAATATTGGTGAGAAAAATCATACCAAATTTACGCTTATAAAATTATAAGAACTATGGATTATAGTGGCACTTTGGAAGCTTAGCAAAAAGCTTAAATTAGATTAGGCATTTAATTAATTAAAATAACTTAAAATGTCCACCCCTTTAATTTTCATCTTTTGACAGATAGATCTACACTAAAATGATTTCAAAGATTCAAAATCAGTAAGCTTGATGTTTTATGTTAATTACATTTGTGGAAACTTTACATTTTAGTCACTCAACCTACATCGTGAGACGTTTACATTGAAGATAGTGCCACAAGGCCTGATACAGAATTTCACATTGATAACTTTTTATTTTTAATTAAAGCAAAGTACTGTATCTTTCCTATGTATCCATTTAAACAATTCTCGGGGGCCGCACTTCCAGTTAGCAGTGGTTGTCAAGGACTTAGTTTACCGAATATGAAAACCACATGTTTTTTCGGTATTTTGATTTTTGTGTTTCCCTCAAGATAACCTTCAAAAAATGGCAAAATCGTAGTTTGCATTAGGCTGCAACAATCATAACACGATGAAAGACGAGAAAATACAGGTCTTTAGCTCCCAAATTATTATGTCAAACCCTTAGAAATATCGATCTTTGCGGTCACGTTGGTGTTGGGTGAATTCGTATATTGACACTAAATGTCAACAGTTAAGCAACAACAATTTTAAAAGACAATTTCAGTACAGATATGTTTGTCGCACTCACTCACTGTGCACATAGATAGATAGATAGATGATAGATAGATAGATAGATAGATAGATAGATAGATAGATAGATAGATAGATAGATAGATAGATAGATAGATAGATAGATAGATTAGTCACTGAAATATCCTGAACTTTCAATGAAAAGTGCAGTATGGGTTGTTATACACTATGGACTTTTGATGTCAATTTCTTTGGGTACCTCAATTTCATACATGTGGTCTTCACAAGGAGTGTAGATATTCATGACTGCGAAGCCATGTATCATGTCACATCTCAGCAGACTGCCTTCTGTTTGTTTGCTTGTATTGTTGCTTTTGTCCCAGTCAACAGCTATGGTCATTGTGGGATGGTCAGTTCACCTAACCATGCACACTTTTTCCTAGGCAAGCTTGAACAAGCGGTTAACCAGTACTTCGTGCACATACTTTCGCTTGTAGCTGACCACAACCCTTCTTAAATGATTCAGTGGAAGGGGGAATGACAGCAGAAATTGTTTAAGGACAATCTCCACAAAAGTATGGGACCGGACCAGGATCGAACTCATGACCCCTGCAAGCATGTTATCGACTGGGCTACGCTGCTGGATAGACTGCCCTCTGTAGTTGCATTAGGGCTGGGACGATACGGCTGTCATCCGATACGATACGTATCGTGATACATGCAATACGATACGTATCAGGATATATCGACACTGATACACCAACACTTAGAAGCACTATTTCTGTAGTATATTGATAAAAAATGTTTGCACTTTTTTCTATCTCATTTGCCAATTATTCAATAAGACAAATATTTTTGTCACTTTTTTTGAAAAATTGAGCATTAATTTGACATTTATGTTGTATACCGAAATTGTGTAGTGAAGCATGTAATACACACTATTAAAACCAGTAAACATGAAGTGAGCACCGCCTTAATGGATAGATCTCAGCAGGTCCTGTGTACCATGCAGCTCTGCTAAACCTTAAAAGTTATTCCTATTTTGTGGAAGTACCAAACCTAAATTTGAAAAAAATTCTATGCAGGCATTTGAATAACAGCAAGTAATCTGCATGTGGTTGCCCTATGAGAGCACAATAGAATTTTTTATCTAGCATTACTTTTGACTATTTGTCCATTTGATCTTGTTTTAAGTAGCGAACATTTACACTGTAAGAATAGAATGTACCTGAATATATATTTTGAGGTTAGAAATTACCAAATTTTTTACTAGTAAATATCTGAAAGTATCGCGATACGGCACCCAAGCGTATTGATACGGTATCGGCCAAGTCCGTATCGATACATTGTATCGATATATCGTCACAGCCCTAAGTTGTATCATGTTTCATCTCAACAGACTGCCCTTTGTGGATACTACAGTTACAAAAATAAAATGAATATTAAATAACAAACGGGTGTATCATGTTTCAACTTGGCAGACTGCTTTCAGTTGGTAGAGTTGCAAATCAGTGTAGCAGGTTTCATCTCGGCACATTGCTCTCTGTTGGTAGAATCGCAATCTGTGTATCATGTTTCAGCTCAGCAGACCGCACTCTGTAGATAGAGTCGCAAACTGTTATATTATGTTTAATCTCAGCAGACTGCCCTCTGTAGGCCTGGTTGTAAACCGGTTTCTCATATTAATTCTCAGCAGATTACTCTCTGTAGATATGGCTGGAAACTGATGTATCACACTACACTCAGCAGACTGCCCTCTGTAGATAGATTTGGAAACCTGTTTATCATGTTTCATCTTAGCAGGCTGCTCTCTGTTGATAAGAACTACAAACCTGTGTATCATGTTTCTTTTCAGCAGACTGTCCTCTGTAGATAGAGTAACTGTTGTGAGCTGGTCTATGATGTTACATCTCAGCAGACTGTTCTATGTACTGATGTATCATGTTTGCAAGATGACAATTTCAGGTAAAGCTTCGAAGCAGAGAGGAAATACACGAGACAGAATGTCAGGCCTGATCTGAGTCCAAATTTTTTGAAATGCATATAGGCAGATAACAATGTCACATGAAAATTTAATGGAAAGTTAAAATACAGGTTTAACTTCAACTTGTCGTAACCTCTAAAGTGCCAAACATTTTGAACCTCGATAATAAATGTCGGGCCTGATCTGGGTCCAAATTGTTTGAAAGGGTTATCAGCAGATGACAATGTCATGTACAGATGTAACGCAAAGTTAAAAAACATCGGTTAAACTCCAACTTGTCATATCCTTTAAAGTGCTAAACATTCAGAACCCTGATAAGTCTGGACAAAATGTCAGCCTGATCTGGGTCCAAATTATTTGAAAGGGTTATAAGCAGATGACAATGTCATGTAACTGTTTTTTGCTTAGTTAAAATACATAGGTTCAACTTCAACTTGTCATAAGCTCAAAAGTGTCAAACAGTCTGGAACCTGATAAGGCCCGGACAGAATGCCGGACCTTATCTGGGTCCAAACTGTTGTAAAGGTTACAGATTTAATGCAAAGGGTAAACTGCAATGGTTTAAATTGACCTAAATTTGTCAGAACCATAAGGGTTAGGCCAACCTTAGAAATATTGTTGTTTCCCTTTGGAGCATTATGCAATACTTTTGACCAGCATTAAGTGATGATTTGTCTTGAAAGCAATTTTTACTCTTTTTGAGAGTGGTTGTTTTAGGCAAGTTTTTCTGCACATAAACAATTTGCTTTAGAATATATTTTAAAGATAACACTGTTTACAATTGACAATTCTCTAAGTTTGCAATGAAATTAAAAAAAAAAATCTTGACAAAAGATTGTAATAGAATTTTTTGTGTAGGGGCTTTTTCAGGGTCAGTCGGGTAAGGGGAAAAAAATAAAATTTTAATTTAGGCCAATATCAGGCCTCTATGGCTGTTTTCCCAGACACCATGTATTCAGGGAGGTTCAAAATTGATAACTTTTTCAAATATCTAACTTTTGTCACAGCATCCAGATAATCCAAGCATTGCATGCTTGGATCCAGAGGGGAGACCAGACCCCCTTAAAAAATACAAATTATATGGGATTATCATTAGATAGGGAATAATTAAGCACCTGGATACTCCCCCCCCCTCCCCCTACCCCTGGAAAAAGTTGGACACCATCCTCACCCCTGGAAGAATTGATGGACCCCCTCTGGAACCATGGAAAATTAAAATTTTCTTTGAAATAAAAAAAAAAAAGATTTTTTATGGCAGATGGTGTATCTGTTGAATCCACCCTCCTGGACGAGAATTCTTGGACCCTCACATGTATCGCTATTGTTGCTTCATATGGAAATCCATATAATAATTGCTGAGAACATTTTTTGAAAAGGATAGCTTTTATGACAGGTTGCATTGTACCAAAGGTGTTGAGTGTCAAACTTGGAGGTGTGAGAATGTCAGAATTCAGATTCAAAATAGTCATTTATCTATCTAGAGCTTGATAATATCTCGGGATATATAGAATTTCAAGTCCGTTCATTTGTTGTTAAAGCTCCTCCTTTTTTTGGCCATGCATTATTTTTTTTTTTTTTTTTTTTTTTTTTGAAATTTTAACCTGTGACCTTTTAATATATATACAATGCTCAATCCCAACTTCATTTTATAAAAAACTATGGGATGTTCTATTGGCCTAAAAAGAGTTAAGGGGGTCATGTGTGTGCAATTATTTACAATTGGCACGGGAATTCAGCTCAATTCATTTAGAAACAACATGGGGAATTCTTATTTTGGTCAAAATTAGGCATTTCAAAGTGCTGATCTGACCTTGAAATTAAGGTTAATGAATTGAACTCAAACCTAATACCCCTCCCCCTACCCTCCTAACTATCAAAGGCCCTGAAAAGCAAAAATTTGAGCCCTTTCAGAATGATTATGTGTTTTGTGTTTCAGAAGAACCGACTCATTGAGACGCTTCCTTTGAGTACCCACGTTTGCCCACAAATGTTTTATTTTGAGAAAAATGAAATATGATTTTCAAATATGCTCTCTAGAGGCCTGAACAATGTTTCAATCATTGGTTTTGCAGAAAATATGCGGAACAGAAGCTACACCGTCTAAGCGACACAGATGGTGACATGGACTCACAACGCCAACAGGATAATCACTAAAGCCACTATGTACCCCACATAATTTGTGCCAGTATTCTAGGAGCAAAGATGTCTGTTTTGTGTGCTTGCTTAATAAAAAGGGTAAGTAAATTACCCCTATACCAGCTAGTGATAATTTTGTCATCTGCTGATGTTCTATGCAAACAGTTTGGAAGGCCTACAGTAAAATATTTTACTGACCGTTCCAAGGCTGTACTTCTTTTATGTTTTTTCTGTCTTTCGCTTGCTATGCCTTTGTGCACGTCTGTTTATGTGTAAGCCTTGTGGTCACCTGCTGGGAAAGGGCTGACCTCTTGGCTCTCGTTTGTGGTGTCGGGCTGTGAGTTTGTCACTTTCCCATTGGTATCCTGGGTCAGGTGTGGTACTTGATTGTATCGATTCCTGATCTTTGCACCCGTACTTACTTTAATACAGGGGTTGCCAGTGCTCAAGATGAGAAATGTCTTCAAATGACATCTTCTCCTGAACCACTGGTCCAAATTTTAAATAATTTCACAGAAATGTTCCTCATGATTCCCTCTACCAAAATTGCACTAACAGTTTTGCTCCACCGAAAAAGGGGTTGGCATACAGTTTGGACCCAGATCAGACTTGACACATAATGTTATCATTAGTGTAAAACTTTGATGTTTTTTGCCTTTAAACAAATTATTATTTATACAATTACAAGTTTAAACTTTTGTAAAATGCTTGTGATCTTTCAGCATTTTTTTCTGTGAGTGACACCACAGTGAGTAGAATAAAAACATGACAGTCTTTTAAAGTATGAAAGAACATAAGGGGTATAGATTAACTTAGGGGTGAGCAGCTAACAGACAACAGCAAAAGCATGAACAAAATTATCGATCATGCTAAGAGTTTAAGCATGCATTCATAGTTAAAGCATAAAGAAAAATCACAAAAAGTCAAATTTTTGAAGGTTTACCATTTCCCTGTTTAATACACAGGCAATGAGGGTCTAGGTCAAGTCCATTTTATCAGACAATGTCATTTGTTAATCACCTTGCAGACAGTTAGGACCCAGATCAGCACTTATTGAAAGTCAGTTCTGGTCTGCATCCAAAATGTTAGACATTCTAATAGTGTTTGAAAAAAGTTAATTTTGAAAAAAAAAAAGTCAGCAGACTACAAAAAACATGAAAAGCATTCAACTACTTAAAAAAGATCTTTCTGGTTTAAATGGTCAAGCAGTGGCGGATCCAGAGGAGTTTCAGGGGTTCGCTCGAACCTCCTCCCCCCCCCCCCACCCATTTTTAATGTCCTATGAAAATGAAATAATTGGGTTTCAGTGAGACCAAATTATTTCTTTTTCATAGGATACTTAGGAAAAATGAGATAAAATCAGCAAAGCAAACCCCCACACCTTTATATATTATGAACCCCCTTTGTGGGATGTACATTATATATCTATAGATATCATGTAATGTTCTATGTTTATAGTTATTGTTTGTCAAAATTGACCCGAGACATATGAATATTCATTGACCTTACATCCAATCTTCGGGAATCATCGTAAAAAGTGAGCTTTAGATTGTGGTACAATTACTTGTCTGAATGAAAGAATTCTACAATTTCTCGATAGCTTTATGGATACATTTAACAGGATGTGCTTAGCATTCAAAAGATGTGGGTTCGAATCTTGTTCCATTTCATTTAATTATTCTTTTAGTCTTTTTTCATTATTTTTTTGTTAAGTCTTTTGTGCACAAATGGATAATATATAATAACTATAAAAATCTGATCAACTACAACTAGCACATTGTATGATTTCAATATAAGCTCACATGTAATTAACACTTTGCATGCTTGGTCATTTTAATACTTTTATCTCATCAGCAGACATTTTTCCAAAGTTAACTTTTTCAAAAACTCTTACAGAAACACTTTCAGATGATGGCAAACGGTCTGTATCCAGTTCAGGACCAATGTTTTGTTGGTACTGACCAGGGTCCAAACTGTTTGCAAAGACTATCAGCAGACAAAAAAAGTCGCCTCTGGCAAGGAAAGAGTTAATAAAACCGAGGCAATTAATACTGAATATCCAAATGAAAAGATGTAAAGATAATCAGAAGGTGGCATAAAATATTTGAACAACTTTGACTTAAAAAGAATGCATACATTTGACAGTCATAAAAAAGTCTCCCACCCAAAGATTCAATCCAGGTTTGGGTGATCTTTTTCAAATTGTGATCTAACCACTAGGCTATCAGACCATATAGATTTAAGAATTGACATTATCTTAATAATCTTGGAAAAAGCATGATCAAGGTTGGAGTATTTCACGAAAAAGTGTGACAGGGGGAAAATAGGTCTCATTGCATTACATTAAATTTCATCAAGCTTGGCTTTTTATGTTAAATACGGTACCAGGTAGTTGATTCAAATCCTGTATGTATTTTCAAGACAGATGTTCTATAAGTAATAGTTATACCATGGGTTGTCCGCCTGTACGTGGAGATAATCCACGAGCTTAAGCGAGTGGATTATCTTACGTACAGGTGGACAAACATGGTATAACTATTTTATGCCACCTACATCAGTGTAGACCTTGTACATCAAGTGATATTCCATGCTAAAGTTGGTAGTGGTGGTATAATTGCTAATATTCTATCTATAATTTTACCAATACAACTCCATTGTTATGGTCAGGAAACAGAAAAAAACACTAAATTATTCAGAAGTTGCAATTAGGACAATATGTCTTTAGATTTGTCTTTGTGCAGAAAGTTGTACTCTCTCTGCAGATAGTCAGTTTAAGATAAATTTTGGAAAGAACAGGTCATAGTTTTATATAAAGTGAAGAAACCTAAGAAAACCAAAATGTGACTATATTCTCTATTAAGAAACTGCAAGGGACCTGGCCCCTTACTTTGCTATAATTAAGGTGGAGGATGGACATGTACAGTTACTTTCTTACAATGATTTGCTGTAAAATAAAATTATTAAATTTGTGAAACTCATTGGACTCGCCTCTCACTGACAATTCTAAAATAGACCAAAAACAACAAGTCACACGAAAATCACTCTTATAAAAGCACGAATATCACGAAGATTTTGGCGAAAATTAATCGGTCTCATGTCAATTTGGGCAGTTTGAAAGAAGAACTATATAAAGAATAGAATAGGATGGACAGTTTGTTTCTTTCTGGATCTAAAAATAACAATTTGTATCATTTTACCTATTCTTGTTAGTGCTCAGCCACCTCTGTCATCTGCTGATAACCTTTGTGAACAATTATATAGGAGGCAGACTGTTGGTCCTGATCTGG
This sequence comes from Loripinus fragilis, assembly GCA_964019695.1. Taxonomy (NCBI): domain Eukaryota; kingdom Metazoa; phylum Mollusca; class Bivalvia; order Lucinida; family Lucinidae; genus Loripinus; species Loripinus fragilis. Next base: position 105,406,844 of record OZ026514.1, on the reverse strand, counting down.
GTCCAAACCGTTTGACTCTCTAATAGTGTTCCTGAAAGAATTTTTGTTACAAAGTTAATTTTGAATGCTAAAGATCAGCAGACAACAAAAAAGCATGAAAAAAGCTTGCAAACTGAGTAAATGATAGAAAAAGATCTTTCTGTCTTCTGTCTTAATAATCGACTATAGAACAGTTTGTCACTCTAAAAGTGTTCCTGAAAAATATTTTTGAGAAATTCAATTTCTAAAAAGTCAGCAGACCTCAAAACATTAATGTGGGCATGACCAGATTGGTCTGGAAATTTATTGTTCATCTAAATTGAAGGATGTTTTTGTTGTTACCATGACAACAAATAGTAGGATTTGACCACATGGTGAGTTGCTATCACCTGGTGATTAATCCCTTATTAAAAACACAGAATTTTCAGGTTTATACTGAAATGCACATACTAGCTTTAACAAAATGGGGTAGATACAGATGTGAAGCCGCTAACAGTTAAATCTTGACTTCAAGTCATGTCCTGCTAGAAAGTCTCCTTGAATAAATTATTTTGTTCAGAGAACCAAATGAAAATATTCCTTGATCAGACTGCTCTTCTTGAAGCATGCTGATCTGAGACTATTTTTTTAATATATGCTTATTTGCCTATATAAGTTGTTTAAATTCTTTGTTGCAAATAGTTTGGATCCAGATCTAGCCTGGAGGTTATTGATTTTAAAAAAAATGGGCCTGTTTCAACAAAATATTTTTTTAAGGTATGTCATTTTTTTTATATAGCTTCAGCCTAGTGCAAGAATGAATAACAATGAGATCTAGCAGGAAAAGTTTATTATCATAATTATAACACATGCATACCTTGAAACATTCAACTCATAATATGGGCCAAACTTTTGGTACATACGGTAAACGTTCTAAAATTTCGAACACTCTAAAATTACGAACACCTAAAATTATCGCCGAAAATAATTTTTAAAACATCCTAAAAAATCGAACACTGCCCTTTTTTTGGAAAAGTGAATTTCTAAAATTACGAACACACGTTATTTTCGGCGGAAAATCGATGTCCGTTTATCTGTTTGTTCCATCTGTGTTCGGTATACTTCTACCGTGTAGCGACATTTGGAATGTTCCACTCTACTAAGATGGGTAATCTGGCACGTGACGTTCTATTTCGCATGCCAGCATTGTACGTGAATTATGCACGTTGACACACGCATAGTGTGCTGTGACACGTACTCCAAAAATACCAGCCCCGAAGAGAGGGAGAGAGTTGCGGAAAATGAGACGATCACTAGGCAAGAGAGAATGAAATAAGTTGATGTATAGTGATTGCCGTGGACGTTTGCAACACAAGGGTCATTCGGTTTCGTGCAAAATGCCGAGAAAATCGTGCAAGTCGCATGTTTTTTTTCTCACCGAGACATCCAATGCGGAAAATAAAGCCCCCAAGCTGCGTGCGACACGGAGGGCACTTCTATCATTCTTATTCTATGCGTGTGCTCTTTTCTTAAACACAGCTCGGGCCGAGCATGAAATCAACTTGCGTGGAGCCCCATATGCGCTTGGTACTTACGACAGATGGGATCAGCGAATGCTCAGGAGAGCATGTGTGTTTGCACAATCTCGTTAGGGTCTCGCTCACTTACAAAGTTTAAAGTGGATGAAGACTCTAGCCAAATAAAAATTCTAGACATCTACGTACGCGGTTTTCTAAGTAAAAATGGCTATTCCAGTTAATCAAAAACATCAAATTTCTCAAAATGGAACAATTTAACAAACTGTTGAGCCGATTGCGGCGTGTCTGTTTGTCCTCATGAAATTGCACATGGAAGGTCCTACGAGTGCATTACGCACAGACGCACATACATGTACTAAGAAATAAATTGATTGTGGCACGATTCTGCATCTTGATGAATTTAATATTAACATATTTAATTTCATGAAATAAGCCAGCTATGCGAGCAGCGAAGGCTCAGACGAGCGTGCGCATCCGCGGAAAATCGCCAGCGCCTTAACTGCCCACAAACACATAGACGGAATGTAAACCGTTGCTGTGAATTTAAAATCAGTAAAGCCGGACATCTGGAATTCGCTTTATTTACCAAACATCTGTAGATGTATGTACCCCAACTTTGTTACATGCGAAGTTCAGCCTGAGCACCGCACAGTCTTATCAGCACCTTTGTTTCTAGAACAAATTATTAAACATGGCCAGATCTGGGCCCAAACTGTCTGCTAAATTAGTTTGTCACAGCCTCCTTTTTTTTTGGGGGGGGGGGGGGGGGGGGCTGGGTCCTGCACTGCTAATAGTATCAGCCGCAGACAAAGGGACAGGGTAATGGTTCACGGAAGCCGACTATCAAAGAAGCCGACTATCAGACCACGTGTTGTTGGTGTTTTAAGACTCGTGTAGCACGAGGCTTTGGCGCGCGAAAGCGGACTTAGCACACAAAACATAATTGCCTAGCTGTGTCTCCTTTTCATGGGTTTGCATGAGAAAAAAAATACAATTTCAATGAACTAGAGCATGAAACGGCGCACTGCATGCATGAAAAACTAGATGTGTGGTACTTGTCTGAAATTTTCCTTTTCTTTGAGATATGAATGACCCAGCGTATCGTACGCATCGGCTCGAAGCCAATATATCATAAATTGAGCCGCGACACAATGTGGCATTTTGACGAGTGTAGACTCAGACGAGCCCGTGCAGCCTCCTTTTAAGCTTACAAACTCCAAACGATGTTCAGTCAGTAGCTCAACACTTATAGAATATTCAAGCGACTAGCAATGGCTCTGATCAGACTGTGCATATGCGCAGGCTGATCTGAGGCTTTGATTGTTGGAAATCTCATGTCACGGCTCAATTAGACTAGCGCTTGCATACGAATCTCTTGTTATCTCGAAAAATATCATGTATCGGTGCTGAAAATGATACTTGGAGATGCTTCATCAGCTTTTGCACGACAAAGTCGGATATTCGACAGTATTGATGCTTTGCATGCTTGCTATCGCATGCCCGAATGTTTAAATTGACGAAACATTCTTTCCTGAATTCCATTCGGATCTGATCTGGATCCGAACTCTGACATTTTATCTTCTTTTTTAAGGGAGAGAGGATCCAAATATCACTAAAACAGCGAAACGCCTTTAAATGGCGTTTCGCTGGCGTTTAAAGGCGTTTCGCTGGAGTGCCGATGATGGCCCAACGTTGAATGCTGGCTTGGTAGTTTTGAGAATTCCAGGGGATCCTGTCCAGTATTGCTAAGAAATTCTATATTTTTGTGATTTTTCAGGAGGGGGGGGTGGTCCGGACCCTCTGCCCCCCACCCCCCCCCCCCCTCTGGATCCGCGCATTGGACCGGACAATGTATACACTTATTGAGATATACTGAAAACTCATTTTATCGTGCGCGGTACATGCACATCCGTTCAGGAAAATCAAAGTGCATCGACAAGTAGAGAGAGAGAGAGAGAGAGAGAGAGAGATGTGTTCATTGTGAATTTCGTCATTTTTTAACTCCGTGTATATCTTTGCAAAAAATTCTGATCGACGAGATGTCCTTGAGTGACTGTATTACATCATTATAAACGACATTTGCGCAGATGGATAGCAAGCGAAAGCGTTTTGGTTTCTGAAGGAAGAACGAAAGTATGAGCGAGCGATTCATCGGTAGTCCAACGTTAAATAAGTGGACTTTTACGACTTGTAAGTAAATTGAGTGACATAACATGCACGTGCCTGACTCTCGACTTGGTAATTACCGCACGCGCTGGACATTTTACTGCCTCAGTCCGCAATAATTTAGCGTCGGTTGAAAAGAAAAATGAGTAGATAGCGCAGAATCATATCGCCGTGTTTTCAACACGTTTCTACCACATTTTTTCATGCATATATACCGTTTTTGCTCATGCTAAAGACCACATTCTAAAATTACGAACACTAGCACTTTTTCTGAAACGTAATTTCTAAAATTACGAACAACGAAAAAAATAATTATTTTTTAGTGTTCGAAATTTTAGAACATTTACCGTATAACATATCACAGGTTTATATAAGCACAAATTTGCAGCGTAAAATTGTTAAAAACCCCTTACCCATAATTCTTAGCATATGATTTGGGTGCTCTAAAGAACCGTCTCATTGAGACGATTCTTTTGAGTACCCACAACATATGTTTTGGTTGAAAAATAAGAAAAGTATTTTTTTGGGGGTACACACTCTTAACTAAAGGCCTGACATATGCTGTCAGTGAAGGCTCAGACAAGCCTGCACATGTACGCAGTCTTGCTACAGCCTTCAGTATTTTGAGGCTAACTTTCTATTATCCTATGTACTACACAAAGTTAACTCCGTTTTGCCAAACAGTATATTTGATTCCGATTCAAATTAACTCTTTGCATGCTGTTTTATTTTTCATGCCTTTTTGTGATCTGCTGACATTTTTCAAAATTCACTTTTTCAAATAATTATTTCAGTGTCAAACAGTTTGGATCCAGATCAGGCCCAATGTTCTAGCGGGCCTGATTTAGGTCCAAACTGCAAAGATCATCAGCAGACGATAAAATTCGCCGCTGGCAGTCTCACTAGGATTTTGAAAATAGGAGTAAAATTGCTGTTTGCCAGAGTTCTATTGGCACTTTTGAAAAGTTAGAGTCAGAATCAAAAAGTTGGAGTAAAATAATCCGAATTTGGAGTTAGTGAGAACCCTGTGCTGGCAAGCAAAGTGTTAATACTACCCATGAAATGGCCAAAACAACATGCATTGAGTTAATTTCATGTGCAATAGGTTTATGGATACCCTAGACTGGCCCCAGTCTCTAATGTCAATTTTTTAGTAAAACTGATAATCTCTCTAAGATAGCAATCTATAAACATTACTTGGAAGTAGAAATTCTCGGCTTGGACATCAGAGACTGGTGAGTTAGAGTTTTCATCAACCAACTCACAGGTCGATGCTGACAAGGTATTTATCACTTATATTACCCTGACCTTTTTCAAGCGGTCAGTGTACTTTGGAACAACAACATGTGTTGTCTAATACCACCAGCAGAAATTTATGACACGCCTCTGTATCTTTCTTCAGTACCTGTCAGGGTAATTCTCATGCTTTTTTGGCGTCTGTTGATTTTCTCAAAACATCCCCTTTTTTAAAAAAGTTCTTTCAAAAATAAAATCAAACAGTTTGGATCATGATCAGGCTCGACGATTTGTCGGGCCTGTTCTGGGTTCAAACTGTTTAGACGGCTCTGATAGACAGAATGCACACAAAACATCCAAATTCAAAATCGCAGCTGTTGTGCATAATTTTGCGCAAATATTACTTTATATATACCTGTTTTCTTGGTAATTTCGTCTGCTGATTTTTCCTCAAAATATTTTTTTTGAAATAATTATTTCAAACTTAATGCTATGTATCCCAAGGTCAAACAGTTTGTACCCTGATCAGGCTCGAGTATTTGTCAAACCTGATCTGGGTCCAAACTGTTAACCAAGGTTATTAGCAGACGACACTGGTAGATAGAGAGTTCACCCTTAAAACGACAAGAAAAAAATGCATATGAAAATGTCGTCTGCTGAAGTCGTCTGCTGCCTAACATTACTGACCAATTTAGTATAGAAGCAAACAGCGTGACCCAGAACACACTGCTCCTATAGGAGCAGTCTGATCTGAGACCACATTGTTTGTCAGCAGACGAGAAAAGCAGACGACTTTTGTGGCGATTGGCGCATTAAGGGTAATATTAAACGCACACAAAAACTGTTACTCTAAAATAAAAAAGATATGCTACACGTTGTAGCTGTTGTGCATAATATTGTGCAAGCATTACTAGATATTATGTGTATGACCTACTTGATATGTAATTAACTTTTCATCCTTGATTTGTCTCCCGATGATTTTCTCAAAATATATTTTTTTAAATTATTTCAAAAATAATGCCAGAATGTCAAACAGTTTAGATCCTGATCAGGCCCGACGATTTTGTCGGGCCTGATCTGGGTCCAAACCGTTTGCCACCGTTTACCCGCACCTGGTTGAATTTCTTCACTTTGACATTCACTGGGCAGAAAGTACATTGCGTCATCACCGCGGTTAAGGGCATCGCAATGCTTTGTTTTAATCTTTTAATCAGAAAAAAATATTCAAAGATCAGATGTGTGTGCTGATTTTTCCTCAAAATATGATGTTTTTACATCTTTGTTTAACAATTTAAGTCAAAATTGAGCATTTTCTATTTTCTCACCACAAACAATGCACAAGAACTCTTTCGTTGATGGAGTTTCTTGTGAAAATTTTAACAGGTGTCACTGTCTTATCCATTTTTATATTGACACACCCAATCAACTGAAATTATATTTGAGCCCCCATCATGTAAAAATCTCTATAAAATATGCGGAAAACAAATTTTGCCATCGCACAGGCTGATCAATGCCTTTTATTTGCACTACATACATACTATAATGCCCATAGTACCGAAGTTGTTTTAAGCCGAAATATCAAGTATCTTGTCAGTTCCCAGCAAGGGTTTTCTTGTAAATTATAACCTGGCTCCCCTAAAACTGTACAATGGACTATCCAAAGTTTATTGTATCAAACCAGACGGACTAATCCATTAGTATACAAAGGATTAAAATTCAGTAAAGCAAATTACACCAGTAACTCTGGGTCTGTAACTAACTGAGTTTCCACTAAAACAGAAAAGAAGAATCCTTCAGAATCATGGAATCATATGGTTTGTAAAATTTCTTTTTCTCAGCAAACTTAATACACACAGATCAAACTGACCACAAGGTAATAAATCTAATTATTCACAGGTCATTAGATGCTGATGCTAAGACATTTCCAGCAGACTTTACTGTTAAATCATCAAACCAATTTATTGCATTAGATAACAGCTCAGGCTAACTCTCCAGTCCACTAAATTTGACTATCAGAGAGGATATAGATTTTAGAACTATAGTTAAAGATAATTATAGATGTAATCATATATATTTAGTGGACTGATGCCAGTCTATGGATACCCCTATCTTTCACTTGTATCTTATTATACAGTCAACACAGACATACAAGAGTACACACACACAATAAGAAGGTCAAACAAAAACGGCCTTAACCAGTTTCTGCCATTCACTACAAAATTTAATGCTGTCTGCTTGCTCAACTAACTCAACTGCTATTATGTACTTTGGTAGACTTTATTCTTCCTAGAGAACAATTGGATCAGAATCTCAGGCCTTTAGTAAAGGGTGCGTAACAGAAAAACATTTTTCTTATTTCTCAACCGAAACATATGTTGTGGGTACTCAAAAGAACCCTCTCAATGAGAGAGTTCTTTTGAGCATCCAAAACATACGCAAAAAATTATGGGTAAGAAAATATTTAAAATTCTATGCTGAAAATGTTTGTTTATCTAAACATGTCATCTATATTTCTTTGCTTTCTTCAGCAAATTATTTATTGATAACACAACAGGTTACTTCAGATCATCATTTGAAATTCAATTTCCTAAATACAGCACTAAAAGAGTTAGGTCCCTTTTTGTTTGATATGCTTATACCAGGCATACACATGGAGCAAGGACTACATAATAAAATAATAAAAAAAAGTATACACCATAAATAATGGGCGGACAACAAAAAATTTGTGATCGTTTGAACATGATAAAGATAAAAGATCAATGGTCAGTTGTTTGAAACAATACAGAGCTAACCCTTTTCCTGCTATTCATGACAAATGAGTGTCGACGTGATTTCCAACAATGTGGTATTTTGAATAGTGTAGACTCAGACGAGCCTGTCCAGTCTCCTTTTGAGCTTAGAAACTCCAAATACCTGTCCAGTCTCCTTTTGAGCTTAGAAACTCCAAATGCTGTTCGGTCAGTAGCTTAACACTCATAAAATATTCAAGCGACTAGCAAAGGCTCTGATCAGACTGCACATATGCGTAGGCTGGTCTGAGCCTTCGCTGGTTTCACATACCACATTTCTGGAAATTTCATTTCGCGGCTCAAATGTTGGCTGATTTTTCATCTGCTGATGTACTTTGATGGCTTCTATTACAATATGAACCCATATCAGATGGCTCCTCTGATCAGGGTTCATATTGTTTGCTTCCATGATAAAACTAGTCTTAAATGCATATGAATCAATGCAGCAGATGTAATAAGCAGGCAGCATTTTTAGAATTTAATTTACAACTTAACAACATTTCAACAAAATGTAGCGAAAAAAATGTTCTTTTTAAACTCTCAGATGTTGTTAAATATTAAAATGCCAACAATGTTGGCATTTTAACATTATGAGCATTATAAATTACATGCTCAGTAGTTGATTTGAGCATGGATCAGGACCTGGCTGGATATTTTCTCTAATTTAAACTGCTTACAAGGTGAAAAATGGTAATGGTAAATTATATGGTCATGTATTTCATTTAAAACTGAAATGTGTGATCACTAAGGCGTTATTCAGTGGCGGATCCATAGTGTTTTGTTTTGTACCCCCTCCGCTACCACCGCTTTGAAATATGCTATGAAATAATTTGGTCTCAATGAGACCAAATTGTTTCATTTTCACAGGATATTTAATAAAAAAGAAATAAAATCAGCAAAGCGAACCCCCTCCCCCACATCTTTACATATTTGCGAATGTCAATTCCTGTAAAGTCTGACCAGACTTCCCTGATATTCGTTAACACAATATGCTTATGCTCAGTGAGGACTTAAAATTGCTTGACAAAAACACAAAAGAGGAGAAATAGTTAGCATTTTTTTATATGTATATCTTTACATGCTGCATACTTCTTCGCGATTTTGTCGTCGTCTGCTGACTTCTTTCATTCAAAAAATCTTTCAGGAACAAAATCAAAATGTCAAACTGTTTGGATCTAGATCATTCTGTTGGTCCTGATCTGGATCCAAACTGTTTTCAAATGTTATCAGCAGATGACAAAAGTTACTGCTAGCAGGGATAGTCATCCTAGTCTCCTGGCCATGGTTTACCCTTGTCCTGCTGAAAAATCTACTTACTATACAGACTTGATTTCAAGATATTTTTCAACCTTTTCCTATTGTAAATTAACAGAACCTATATACAGGACAAAAAAATTTGGTTGTTTGAAACTTGTCCTTCATATTGAGTATATAGTCTTATATTAATCTAAGTATAAGTAGCTTCTTATCTATGCTCTACAGCATCTACAATCAAAAAATTACAGACAGGTAGATATACAGATGTCTGCAAATTATAGCTCAATATGGCCATGTGACTTATTATATGTCCACTTTCAAATTTTCAAGTATTAGCTGTATTCCACCCTATAAGTGCACTGTGTCTATAGTCTGACTCTTCAGAGCTAACTATGATTAATAATAATAATAATAATAATAATAATGGAAATGTCCAGAGTTATCTTTTTTTCATATATATACAGGGCTATAGATAAGCTTTATTTTCAAAAGAGTACTGTACTTGTCCATTTTTTAAAGACATATGCGGCTATTTCCAATGCGCACCTTTCCCGCGTCTGCAAACGGGGAAAGTTGTCTGGGTCCTGTCTTTCGACCCTTAACGGATTCGGATCAACACAGCTTCTGATATTCTTATGTCATATCGGTGTTCCGATATTTTCTTCACAAAATAACTAATCAAAGTGTGTTCGAAATATCTATTGACATCTTTTCAGAACTGATCGTCTCAGCACTAAAGACAGATAAATGTAGCTCAGTCGAAATCAAACAGTCAAACGACGTACACAATAACCCTGGTTACGAATATGATAGTGGCCGAGTCTATACTATTTGTATGGCTATTTCAAGCGGCGCACGACCTGACCTCGTGGCCTAGTGGTTAGCGTGTCTGGCTACAAAGCCAGAGGGCCAGGATCGATTCCCGGATGCGCACATATTTTCAGTGTGTTTTTTCTTTCTTTTTTAACATTTTAATGCTAAATTACTTCATATACTAGTAAAACGGCATCATCAAAACGACCGAAATGGTCATCCCCGAACTTTTTATATTGAATTACGCATGAAACCTATTGGGGTGTGGTTACATCTGGCCCTCTATAAAGAGAATTAGTACGGTGACCCCAGATTTTTATTCTTTTTTCTGAAAGGTATTATAATAGTCCATGAATTAAAAATAAATTTTCAAGATACTCAATATCAGATTTTTTAATACATCGTCACCTTAGCGCAAAAAGTCAATAACTCCATTTTACAAACTTTTCAGGAGAGACAAAAAACATTTTATCTTCTTTCACTTTCCACTCATGTTATTGCTGTAAAATGTTTTCAAATGCATTTTCTGTTAGGTTTCATGTGAAGAAAATCTCCAATCTTATAATTTTATGATAAAAGTGAAATTAAAGAAAGTATGCACTTATTGGAAATTGACAACTGAAAATTTTGGTGCAAAAACTCAATAAGTGCACTTAACCCATTTTTGCGCTGAAAATTTTTGGTGCAAAAACTTGGTAATTGCGCTTTTATGTAGCATATTGACTTAGATACTTTGATGCAAATGAACTACAAAAGTGCTTTGATGCAGCATATGATAATAGATTTTAATCAAAATGTTTTTATGCAGAATTTGATCATAGTTTTCAGTCAAAGTTTTGATTTGGATCAAAATTATATAAACCTAAAAAGTGAACTTGACAAACCATCATGAAAATCATGTATGCAAAATAACACTGCATTTGTATACTTTAATCATTCGATCACCAAACTAACAAATTTCAAATATTTAAAAAAAACATCATTTATAGGAGTTATCTGCACTTTTTAACCAACTTTATGCTTAAAATTCCTATATGTATCACTTTGTTGTAACTATAGCAAACCCAAAACCAGGAGAATAGATAAAATATTTTCTGTAGATTGGATGAAAGGTTGATATGCTGCTTTTTCATTGAGCAATATTTTTTCCAATGGTTAAACTATTTCAAGCAAATGAATTTTTTTCTTAGCGATATTAACTTGTCGAAATGGAATAGACAACTTTGGCAACATTTTTCGTGGCAATAACATTGAATGGGTACATTAGGCCTTTAATAATATGTCATATCTCACTTCAAGATTTGAATAATGCAATCAAATAAAAACTATTAAAAATAAGTAGCATTACTCTATAAAATCAAACTATTCTATTTGATTTAGATTTGTCAATTTTTTATAAATTTCGTATATACAGCTATGATATCTAGGCCTACTCCATAAGTAAGAACTAAATATCATAACATCTCTATATTAAAACCTGTAAAGTAACCAATGAAGTGAGCATCAGACTCAGTGGACTTCACATCTACAATGGTTATCACTTTTTAAAACCTGGGTTTTCTAGAGCTCACCCCTGGTAGAGTGCTTGACTCAAGACCGAATGGCCGCGAGTTAGAGCTCCACCCGCATCACTCTGTTATGTCCTTGAACAAGACACATTAATCCTAGCTTAGTATAGTACTGGTTCAACCGAGGAAGACCTGTCCCTAAATAACTGAAAGATTATTGATGCGACGTAAATAATCAAATCAAACTAAAAACATAAAATGTGGGTTTATTTTATGTGAATGGCCTTCTGTAAAAGCTCCTTCATGCAAATTAACTCATTCCATAATCTTTTTTCTACTTATCAAGTCCTAAAGTTGGCATCAGTAATATAAGTTAACAAATAACAAGAAATGTCTTGATACAAAATAAGGTGAAAGAAGACGGGTTTGGTATGAGTAATGTGAGAAATATAAAACATTATTTGGGGATTTTTTTTCCATGGTTGCTGAAGAACTTTGTTTTCAGTCAGCTAAGCTCAGTAAAGCTTTTGATTTTAATAAGGAATCCATGCAGGCAAGGCAGGTAATACAAAATTTAGAACTTCATTATCTGCTGCAGTGATCTTTCTAGAAAACTCAAGTTGGAATGAAAAAAAATCCTCTGCTCCCAAATTTTAGGACATTTTTTCTTGGTTAATGATAAAATTATGTCAATCAGAATGCCTCAGCCCTAGTATTATGTACGAAAATGCAGCATTTTGTAAGGTGGATGTTAACCTGATTAAAATTGATTATTCTGGTGACCCCAAGAGTTGTCTAATAAACAAATTTTGCATTTTTCTGTAACATATTGCTGTGGCATTTTCTTTTCTTCAATGTTATTAATGGCATGACATAGTCATTATTTTTGCTACATTTTAGCTTATATATTATACTGTCATCTTACATATATTATGTTCTGTTAAATTGTATTGTCATGGTTTTCTATGACATCATTATCATGTGGATGTCAGTGATCCTGAAATCTTAAGTTTTTCATCCAAGGTTTGATTCGTAGAATTGGCTGAGGTGTTCGGAGTGAAGATTATGTGTATATTTCTATGCCTGACAAGCTGCATATTTAAAAAGCACCACACATTTTTTGCTGTTTATTGTGTCATTTTTAAAAACAATTGTGGTTTAATACTGATCTATAAAAATCAACAAATAATTCCTATGAACAAATTTACATGCCATAAAATGCCGTACTTACAATTTTGAAAACATAAACAAAGATACTTCTAGACCTTTTTCGCCTTCTAATTTTCATTCTTTCAGCATCAATGTGAAAATCTTATTTTGAACTAATGAAAAAATGAGAAAAAATACCTGGTTTCATACAACTAAATCATTTTAATAGTGAAATGTAGGTTCTTACATGCCAGCTTTTCTCCAATGACTTCATCCAATTGAGGCTAAAATGATGTTGAAAGTAATAGTTATACCATGGCTTGTCTGCCTGTATGTGGAGAAAATCCACACAGCCTTATAGTGAGTGGGTTATCTTAAATACAGGTGGACAAACATGGTATAAGTGAAATAAATATATCAGTGTAGACCTCAGGGTGGTATCAGTGTATTAAACACCAGGCAAGGCAGAAATAAAAAATGTCTGCTTCTAGCATGATTGCGGTATACTTACAAAAGTTGAGTTACTTTAAAGTATGATTTCCCAACATATTATTTAAGAAATAAATTCAATTTTTGGTCTTTGGGCTTCACTTGCTTTGCAAGAGACCCACCATGTTCAGCAAGAGACTCGCCAAGTTCATGATTTCATGAACTGACCAAAAATTGAATTTTCTTTTGCATATTTAAACATTTTATATTATGTCAGGCATCAATTTTAAAATTTCACCTAACTTGGCTGGTTTTCCAGACATTTTGAATTAAATTAGACATAACAGAGGTTTAGGAATAGCCAAAAACCTGAATTCCCATGCTTAATGACATGGTGATATGTGTTCAACGTCACACAAAGGTCAGTAAACAAACTATGTTATTGGATGGTATTGATGTTGGTTCCCCCCCCCGCCCCACCCCCCCCCCCCCCCCCCCCCCCCCCCCCCCCCGAAAAAAAAAATACACGTATGTGGGGTGGCTTAAATAGATCTGTTCATGAAGTATGATCAACATCACAAATGTAAAGGTTCATTAAAGACTTCAGTGCCCAGTGGAAATGTAAAATTTGAAAATAAAAAAAAAGTCTGATAGCTCATGAAGGATTTAATGAAATATTGCAGATTCTCATAAGTTGAATTTAGCACCAAAACTATACATAACGATTGTTTTCAGACTTGGTGTATACTCAATAAAAGCACTTATAGACTTTTTACACCGAAAAATTTGGTTTTAACTACCATATTTTTTTGGTGCAAAAACTCAACAAGTGCACTTATCAAGTTTTTGCGCTCATTTATTTTGGAGATGTAGTTAACCCATTTTGCTTTTTATGCAAATTACCTAATTTGCATATCTGATTTTGGACCAATATTTCTATACAATATGGAAAACATCATTGTGCATTGAAAAATGCAAAAAAGTGATTTTCTGAAATTTTGGAGTTATTGACTTTTTGCGCTAATGTGACGACATGATTTATTCTAAAAACAAATTCCATTTTTCGACGAAATGCCAAAATATATCATGCAGTATCTTGTCACAGCATAGGATAACAAGTAAGCATGCACATTTTCGTAAAAGTTTGAGGTCATGGGCAGTAATTTAAGTTAAAAGAAAGAAGCTGGCTGAAGATTACAACCGTTTTAGCTCGATAATTAGGACTAGTGTTATTATTTTATATTTCTAGAAAATTGGTCAAATGCTGTAAAGTTCAATATGAGATTCTGAAAAAATAAGCACGGTGACATATCCTTTTTATTTCATAAATGGATAGCCCATGCATAAAACAAACTGTATGCAAAGTATTGAAAATATTTCAATATGGGAAGTATTTAGTAGCATATGTCCTTAAAAAAGGTGTAACAAGAAATTTTTATGATTACTGATGACTATTCGTCTTTAAAAAAAACATACAAAGTAATTATTTCAATTGAGCCTGGGCTTGCTGCTTGTTTTCCTAGGCTATTCATTAACAAAAAAGTAAACATTAAGATATTTAATTTCTCTTTGGCATACGGTAAATGTTCTAAAATTTCGAACACTCTAAAATTACGAACACCTAAAATTATCGCCGAAAATAATTTTTAAAACATCCTAAAAAATCGAACACTGCCCTTTTTCGGAAAAATGAATTTTCTAAAATTACGAACACACGTTATTTTCGGCGGAAAACCAATGTCCGTTCATCTGTTTGTGTCCAATCTGTGGTCGGTTTACTTCTACCGTACAGCGCGTGAGCGGTAGCGACATTTGGAAGGTTCCATTCTACTTAGATGGGTAATCTGGCACGTGCCGTTCTATTTCGCATGCCAGCGCGCGACGTTATACATTATTCAAGGTCACCAGCAATGACGAACTTGATGCACGGACAAGTTCCTGCAACGATTCCGAAACTGCTTTGACTAACCCTATTGAGTATATGTATCCACCCAAATGACAAGGCCGCGATTCGGCTAATTGTACGTGAATTCTGCACGTTGACACACGCAGAGCAATTCTCAATAGTGTGCTGTACATGTACATGTGACACGTGCTCGGGTTTTTTTCTAACTTGAATACTAGCCCCGAAGAGAGAGAGAGAGAGAGAGAGAGAGAGTTGCGGAAAATGAGACGATCACTTAGGCGAGAGAGAATAAAATAAGTTGATGTATAGTGACTGCCGTGGACGTTTGCAACACAAGGGGTCATTCGGTTTCCTGCAAAATGCAGAGAAAATCGTGCAAGTCCCACGTTTGTTTTTGTTTTTCTCACCGAGACATCCAATGCGGAAAATAAAGCCACCGTATATTTAATATTTTTACCGACATGCCTGCAAGAACTCACACGTGGTCATCATCTCATTTTTATTCACGGTACTTTACCGTAAACTTAAGGATTAAATATGTATGAGACTGACACCCCTACCCCCCCCCCCCCCCCCCCCCCCCCCTTTTAAAGGATTTCCCAGTTCGGCAATATGTCCAAGCCGCGTGCGACAATCAGCCTATGCGTGTGCTCTTTTCTTGAACAACTCGGACCCGAGCATGAAATCAACTTGCGTGGAGCCCTATATGACCTGGTAAAGACCCTGCTGGAACTTATGACAGATGTGATCAGCGAAGGCTCAGGAGAGCATGTGTGTTTGCACAATCTCGTCAGGGTCTCGCTCACTAACAAAGTTTAAACAGGACGAAGACTCGAGCCAAATAAAAATTCTAGACATCTACGTACGTTGTCTTTAAAATACTTGTCGGCGGTTTTCTAGGTACAGATTAACCAAATGCTTTGAAGCGTGACTTTGTTTACAATATTGATATGTTGTTCTTTAAAAAGGGTTTCAGTCATTTATTTACATTTACTATAAAGGCTTTGTCATACGCAGGTGTTTTAGCCAGACTGGCTCATTTTACGCATTCTGCATCAATCTTTAGAAATAGAAAGACCCAAAGGTCATTGGTCAGCATCTTGCCATTCCAAGGGTTGCGATACGCTATCTTAACCCTTGGCCTCACAATGATACTTTCTTCCGATTGAGTATGTCATAAGAGGAAAATAGTAACAATTGATATGATCAATCACAAAGTGGTGCAAAAAATCGATAAACACCAGGCCTCCAGATTAGACGGGGTAATTAATTTACATTCAATTTTCATATTCAACACCTAAAATATACGTTTAATGTGCTCAAAAGAGCTGTTACATTAAGATGGTTATTTTGAGCACCCATAACATAATTTTGAACTGAAGGATAGAAGAAAAATAAATATTTTTACGACCAAAATCTTTGATTATCTGGACTTATGGAGACTTAACAGGTGGTGTATATTAGATGCCGATAAACTGCTACGCTTAATCTGATTGGCAGGAAGGGATTATCGAAAAAATCCTTCCTGGCGTTTTCATTGGTCGATTAGTCTGTGCTAATAATAAATTTTGAGGGTCGTGAGGTGAAGGGTTTGTCGAAAGGTAGATACGACGAACCTTCGCTGGTGAAGATGATTGGTCAGAGGTCGTGGTACATCTATACATGTCATAATGGCTATTCCTATCAAATGGAACATTTTAACAAACTGTTGAGCCGATCGCGGCGTGTCTGTTTGTACTCATGAAACTGCACATGGAATTACCGGTATAATGTACGCACAGACGCACATACATGTACCAAGAAATAAATTGATTGTAGCACGATTCTGCATCTTGATGAATTTAATATTTACATATTTAATTTCATGAAATAAGCCAGTTCATAAAATTATGGTACCTATCGCATATGCGAGCAGCGAAGGCTCAGACGAGCCTGCTCATCCGCGGAAAATCGCCAGTGCCTTAACTGCCCTGACATACACAATGAATGTGAATTTAAAATCAGTAAAGCCCTTGAGATGATCGGGACATCTCGGAATTCGCTTACCACACGTCTGTAGAAGTATGTATCCCGACTTTGTTACATGCGAAGATCAGCCTGCGCACCGCACAGTCTTATCAGCACCTTTGTTTCAAGAACAAAACATGAAACATTTTGTCGGGCAAGTTCTGAGCCCAAACTGTCTGCTAAATTAGTTTGTCACAGCCTCTTTGGGGAAGGGGGGGGGGGCTCCTAGGTCCCACCTCGGGTCCGGCACTGCTAATAGTATCAGCAGCAGACAAAGGGGCGGGGTAATGGCTCACGGACATGTTTGAGATCGAAGAAGCCGACTATCAGACCACGTGTTGTTGTTGTTTTAAGACTCGGGTAGCACGCGGTGGCCCTGGCGCCGCACGAAAGCGGACTTAGCACACAAAACATAATTGCCTAGCTGTGTCTCCTTTTCATGGGTTTGCATGAAATAAAAAAAAAAACAATTTCAATGAACTCGAACATGAAACGGCGCACTGCATGCATGAAAAACCAGATTTGTGGTACTTGTCTGAATTTTTCCTTTTCTTTGAGATATGAATGTACCCAGCGTATCGTACGCATCGGCTCGAAGCCAATATAATGTATCATAAATTGAGCCGCGACACATTGCATTTTGACGAGTGTAGACTCAGACGAGCCTGTGTAGCCTCCTTTTAAGCTTACAAACGCCAAACGATGTTCAGTCAGTAGCTTAACACTCATAGAATATTCAAGCGACTAGCAAAGGCTCTGAGCAGACTGTGCATATGCGCAGGCTTATCTGAGGCTTTGCTGGTCTCACATACCACATTGTTGGAAATCTTATGCCATGGCTCAATTATATTCTTTCGAGGCATCGGACGCAAAGTCGGACGTTCGCTTTCATTATTAATTCTTGGTATGCTTGTTTGCCCCTGGTTTGGTTTGGCAAGACGTCGGAGATCTTCTGCATCCAAACTATCTGCAAACTTTGAAAGCAGATGGTAGAGAGAGAGAGAGAGAGAGAGAGAGAGAGAGAGAGAGAGAGGGAGGGAGAGAGAGAGGGAGGGAGGGAGGGAGAGAGGCAAGCGCTTGCATACGAATCTCTTTTAATCTCGAAAAATATCATGTATCAGTAGGGTGCTGAAAATGATACTTGGAGATACTTCTCGTGCGCATCGGCTTTTGCACGACATAGTCGGATATTCGACAGTATTGACGCTTTGCATGCTTTCTATCGCATGCCCAAATGTTTAAATTGACGAAACATTCCTTCCTGAATTCCATTCGGATCTGATCTGGATCCGAACTCTGACAACGTTTTTTCTTCTTTTTAAGGAAGAGAGGATCCAAATATCACAAAAAGCGGGCCATCATCGGCCCGCCAGCGAAACGCCTTTAAATGGCGCTTCGCTGGCGTGCTGATGAATGGCGTTTCGCTGGCGTGCTGATGATGACCCAACGTTGAATGCTGGCTTGGTAGTTCTTGAGAATTTCAGGGGATCCGGTCCAGTTTTGCTAAGAAATTCTACGTTTTTGTGATTTTTCAGCTGGGGGTCCGGACCCCCTGTCCCCCCTCTGGATCGGCGTATGGGACCGGACTATGTCTACACTTTTATAGATATACTGAAAACCCATTTTATCGTGCGCATCGGCCCTTGTACGACACTTTGCGTACTTTCTATAGATCGACAAGTAGAGAGAGAGAGATGCGTGTTCTTTTTGAATTTCGTGATTTTATTAACTCAGAGAGTTCGTCTACGTATTTCAAAGATTCGTGTATATCTTTGCAAAAAATTTTGATCGACGAGATGTCCTTGAGTGACTGTATTATTTTATAAACGGCATTTGCGCAGATGGAGAGCAAGCGAAAAGCGTTTTGGTTTTCTGAAGGAAGAACGCATCGGTAGTCCGAGGTTAAATAAGTGGACTTTTACGACTTGTAAGTAAATTGAGTGACATAACATGCACGTGCCTGGCTCTCGACTTAGCAATTACCGCACGCGCTGGACATTTTACTGACTCACTCCGCAAGAATTTAGCGGCGATTGAAAAGAAACATGAGTATACAGATAGCGCAGAATCATATCGCCGAGTTTTCAACACGTTTCTACCACATTTTTACATGCATATATACCGTTTTTGCTTATGATAAAGACCACATTCTAAAATTACGAACACTAGCACTTTTTCTGAAACGTAATTTCTAAAATTACGAACAGCGGAAAAAATAATTATTTTTTAGTGTTCGAACTTTTAGAACATTTACCGTAGTAGGTTTTGGGTTTTGCAGGAATACAACTAAGCCACAATGGGGATGTGGGTAGGGTGCCGGAGATGAAGAATTTTTGGAAAAAATAGTGCCAATTGGAGCATTATGAGTCCCCTTTAGGTGGCTTAAATTGTATGCTTTGGGAGGGGGTCGTGTGGAAATCATCAAAATGTAGAATCTTCAGGAACTAGGTGCTACTTAAAAACTTAAGAAAAAGATGATTTGAATGATTTTATAGAAATTTATTCTCATAAGACAGATAGACCGAAATACGATAATAGATAAAAAGGACCAACTTTTGCATACGCCAATACTTGTTTGGATTTTGTGTATTGGATTCTCGCGACACAGGTCTTCTGATCATTTTTCTAAAAAGAAAAGGCGGCTGGATTTCAGAGATGTTTTACGGAAAATACTATTCCTTCTTGCAAGAAAGCATTGTGTGCTAGGATATGGCTTGAATTTTATGACTTTCTTTTGACAGCGTGTCGTGAAACTGAAATTAAA
Organism: Loripinus fragilis; assembly: GCA_964019695.1. Classification (NCBI taxonomy): domain Eukaryota; kingdom Metazoa; phylum Mollusca; class Bivalvia; order Lucinida; family Lucinidae; genus Loripinus; species Loripinus fragilis. The sequence continues at coordinate 105,387,324 of OZ026514.1, read as the reverse complement.
ACACACAGCATTCCTCTGTGGTTTCCGATTGTTTCCACAAGCTACACTGTTGATCCGCCGGAGATTTGCGCTTTCTTCATTTCTAACTGATCTATATTTAGAATGCAGTTACGAAGATTTGCTATGCATTCATGCCCGAAAGGAAAAATGTCGGATTACTTCTACCTTTTTGCTATCGTGTAAACAAGAAACTAAATATGATATTTCGGACATTATGCTCTGGAAAAACATTGAATGAGTAATGCTTACTTTATTTTTCGTACATGATACGTTCTAAAATTTAAGTAAATACCTATCCTGCCAAATATTTGTGTAATTTACGCGGTACGCAAGCTTATCTAAAGCCCTTTATACATGTTAAAATGAAGTGGTGAAATAAAATTTGTGTTTCTCCTTGTGGAATGGAAAATATTGTTTCTCCAGCAGCACTTAGAATGAGATAATTTTTCTGTGTTTCACCCCTATAGATCCTATATTTCTAAAGCGGAATCTTCCATTTGGTGAACTGACTTGCCAATAAATGAAAGAAAAAATATTGGCCCTGAGTAAACTGCTCATTTAGCTGCATACACTAGACTAGAAAGAGAACATGTTTCCATGTTTCTCCACTTAAGATCCTGAATTTCTAAAATGGAATATTCCAATTGGTGAATTGGTCTTATACATAATAGCTTTCAATAAATAAATATACAAATAATATAATTATCCCTGAGAAGATTACTCCTATTAAGGTTGGTCTGTGACTTTTGTGTTTGTAGTTCTCTGAGCAGTGTAGTTATGGAATCCATTGAGTTAAAATTTTGAAAATGCAGTGACTAAATCAATAATCACTCTTCATTGACAGTTATAAATTAACACTTTAGCTAGTCATATGTTGTAATCTTTGCAAACAGTTTGGATCCAGATTAGGACTGAAATTCTGGATCCAATTTGATAAAATGTAGGTCGAGATCTGAATTCAAACAGTTTGACACTCTTTTAGTGTTCCTGAAAGAATTATATATATGAAAAACAAAATGAAATAAATCAGCAGACCACAACAAAAGAATAAGAATAAACAATTACATGTACCCAGAATGCAAAGAGTTTAAATATAGAAATTTCAACCTGCGACTCCTTCGCATACAAAATGGGCAAATCCATGTTTATTGTAATTTGGATCTAAGATACTGAATTATGCAGCACCTGAGAACTTATAAACAGACCTTTAACATTGGTATGGCATTTAGCATACGACAGCAAAAGCATTAACAAAATTACTCCACCCCTCACTTCCCCACCCCCCGCATGCAAAGAATCAGTTTATAGTCTTGTAGGTCAATGTGGTTAAAATAGGAGCATAAATTAACTCAGCATGCCGAGTAATTTTTCATGATTTTTTTTGTCATCTGTTGACCTTTTTAACATAAATTTTCAAAAAATCTTGCAGCAGGGATGCAACCATGTAGTGTTAACATTTTGGATCTAGATCAGGTCCAATGTTTTGTCTGGCCTGATCTGGGTTCAAACTGTATGAAAAGATCAGCAGCAGATGACTTTTTGCCACTGGCAGACAGTTCCTTACATGGGAATATTTTGTCCTGAAAAAGATGTCTGCTTATTACAACTGTGCAGCCTGTATTGTATATTCAAGTGCACTTCAGCCTAGCATGACCTTAGACTGGCCACAAGGAGCTGTCATAGACTACCTATACAGGCCACCTAATAGCTTAGGGAGCAGATAACAAAGGTAGTGAGTGGTGGTAATGAGTTTTAAAAGAAATTTTACATAAGTAGAACCTGTTGAGATAGCTCAAGCAGACAACAAAAAAGCATTCAAAATTACCCAGTAAGATGCAAAATTAAAGACATTCCACAGGGACAGAAATACTATATTTTTAGCTCACCTGAGCCGAAAGATCATGGGTGAGCTAATAGTATATCAGTCACTCCGTCGTCCACAATTTTTTTAGAAATTTTAACATACAAAATAGACCATCAATTTGTATGCGATAATACGCCACAGATGATGTGGGTTAATTAAAAGCAATTTTGCATCGTTTGGTATTCAATATTGGTAGAAAAAACTGGTGATAAGACCCAGACTGTAAGGGAGCATAATTATATCAGAATTTACTCTTTCATTTTTATTCTTGCAGGTAACAAGGACAACCATGGAATCTCTGATTGGTTTGAAATTTGCCAAGATCCAACCATTAGGACATAGGAGTAAGCTGCCCTTGAGCTTTGGAAAAATCCCCATAGACTTATTATGGGAGACATGTTATTACCCGTATTTACGCACATAGAGCGGATGTGGTAGGTTTTTTTCATTTTGTTGGTGTTAATACTACATGTACATATAAAAACACACTGTATGCCAAAGGGACAATATAGAATTCAATCTTTTTGGAATGTTTGGCATGTACGTTGTGATTTATGTAAGCATTTAGAAATAGATTACAGTCATTATGAAACATCACAGGACCGGCGGTCCTGACTGGCGGATTAGCTTGCCGTCTGACAAGAGTTACCTCGTCACAGGACCGACTGTGCCCAAAAGTTACTGTTTTGGCGGAATATAACAAAATACTCTGTTTTGATCAACCAATCAAAAGTCATATTGGAAAAATGTGTTTAGAAGCAATCAATATTTTGTTTACTGAGCTGTCTTGGATATTTTGCCGTCATTGGTCTTTATACATAATATTACATTAAAACTTAAAAGCTTATATTTTTTTCCTTTTTTGTTGTTTGTTCTCATATGGTGTCGGTCTGGTGAAATTGTGGTTTGTCAGCCCACCAGACCGACTGTCCTGTAAAATCTGGGAAACTTTCGTAAACTCTGAGATTAGAGTACCGATCCAGAGTTTCTGTCAGGGTTTTATTTATTTCTTCTAAATACCAACTTTTAAGTGCTAGAATTTTGATCTGGGGTACGTAAAATTCTTTCACATCATAAAGTTTTAACAGCTGGAAAAAGGAATTTGTTTTATGAGAAAATTTCAGAATAAAAGTGAACTGCACCAAAGTTGTGATTTTGAATTTAATGTGTGTCCATTTTGTAACCTGGGTAATTTTGCTTGCTTTTTTTGTCATTGGCTGTTTTTTTCCCCAAATGTTCTTTCAGAAACACCATCAGAGAGTCAAACAGTTTTGGTCCAGATCAGTCGAGCCTGATCAGGATGCACACTGTTTGCATTTTTAGGTTATCAGCAGATGACACTAGATACCAAAGTGTTAAAAACCCTTCCAAATGTTAACCTATGGTAGTACTTCAAAGCAACTAACTAGCAGGCGGCTGAGAATTCATGGTGTACTCCAAGCACCATACTCTGAGGTCATCAAACCTAATCCACTCTAGTTTAAAAAAACTTCTGTTGGGGCTTTGAACATATTAGCTATGTGATTATGTTATACACATGTTCAAGTCACTATACAGTTCATTTCAAGTGGTCAATAACCTGATACCTTTTCTGACTATTAATGACAAATTAATGACATTTAATGTGTTGGGCCTGATCTGGATCCAAACTGTATGATCCTGAATGATTTATGTTATACACATGGTCAAGTCAGGATACAGCTCATTAGGAGTGGTCAATAACCAGGCACCTTTTCTGACTATTAACTAGATTTGATTTTATGACAAATTAATGACATTTAATGTGTTGGGCCTGATCCGGTTCCAAACTGTATGATCCTGAATGATTTATGTAATACACATGGTCAAGTCAGTATACAGCTCATTACAAGGAGTCAATAACCAGACACCTTTTCTGACTATTAACTAGATTTGATTTTATGACAAATTAATGACATTTAATGTGTTGGGCCTGATCTGGATCCAAACTGTTTGACACTCTCAGGGTGTTCCTGAAGGAATTTTTCTTAAAAAGATAGTTTTGAAAAAATCAGCAGATGACAAAATGTAAGAAACAAATTAATATGTAAAAGATGTATGTTTCATAGGTTTAGATAAACAAAAAATTTCAGCGTAAAATTGTAAATATTTTCTTACCTATGTTTTGGTGCTCAAAAGATTCTCTCATTTAGACGGTACTTTTGAGTACCCACAACATATGTTTTGGTTGAGAAACAAGAAAATTATTTTCTGGTACGCACTCTAAACAAAAGGCCTGGGGTTTTTTCTCAGAGAACTCCTATAAACTATCTGTCTTCTAAAATTTTGCATGCTTTTTTGTCATCTCCTGATTTTTTCCAAAGTCATCTTTTACGAAAATTTCTTTAGAGCGTCCAAGAGAATGGATCCAGATCAGACCAATTGTTTTGTCTTGTCTGATCTAGGTATATCAGCAGATGACGTTAGTGTAGAAGGCAAAGAGTTAACAAAATGTGAGCCTGATATCCTTTTTGTGGAGTGTAGACCAGATCAGATACCACAGAATGTATTGTCTTTACCTTCAGTTCGCAAAAAGTTTGGATCAAGGTCTTAGGTCCAATCTGTTTGTTTGGTCAGGCCTGATCTGGTTCCAACCTGTTTGCTAAGATTATTGGCAGACTACAGTTAATAAGCATAAGCCTAGTACATGTATCCTGTTTGCGGGGCATAGGCAAACAGTGTAGCCCCAGATCAGACTACAGAATGTGGGGTCTGATGAAGGTCTCTACCATTAGAATGTCTACTAGTTTGGATCCAGATCTGGCCCGACATTTTGTTTGGCCTGATCTTGGTTCAACCATGTTTGCAAAGATTATAAGCAGAAAACACTAGTAGACAGCCATAACCAACATGACAGACATAACCAACATAATAGGGAGCACAGTGGCTCAGTGTAGTGTGTGTGTGACTTGAGACTGAGGGGCCGCGGGTTCGAGCCTCACCAGCATCACTGCCTTGTGTCCTTGAGCAAGATACATTAATTCTTACTTTAGTACTGGTTCAACCAAGGAAGACCCATCCCCACATAACTGAATGATTGTTGGTTGGACGTAAATAATCAAATCAAACAAACAGACAAATCAACCCAGGAAGGTCCGTCCCTTCATAACTGAAAGGTTGTTGATGGGATGTAAAGCATCAAATCAAACAAACAAAATAACCAAAATAAGCCTAATATCCTTTTTGAGGGACAAAGCCAAACAGTGCAGACCCAGATCGGACACCTATTGGGTAATTTGGCATGCCTTTTGGTTGTGTGCATTTTTTTTTCAAAGTCGTCTTTTTCAAAAAGATCTTGAGATTATCAAACATATTGGGTCCAAATCCGGCCCAAGGCTTTGTCGGGCCTGATCTGAGTCCATTCTATTTGCAAAGGTCATCAGCAGAGGAATTAAAATAGTAGGAAAAGTTATAAAGTTTACTTTTTTTGTGGGACATAGGGAAATAGTGTAGATAAGGTTAGAGGCCACAGAGCATGTGGTCTACACCAACAAAGTGCAACAGACTTGGGTTGATTGTTTTGATTCCTGATCTTTGCCCATTGTCGCAAACATGAAGCACGCTAGCACGTACTCACCTGTCGCCTTTCGCTCGGTGCACACTGGGATTGAACCGCCATTTTTATTAAAATATATATTATGCGATTACTGCTTGCATGACTCAGGGCTTTACATTCAGAAAATATTGATTAAAAGAGAAATGATAAACTGTCAAAAATTTAACCTTTTGCTATTTTTAACACTAAATTCTGTCACTACAGGAGTGCGAGAATTGAACAGGACTAGCCAAATATCGCTAGTTACCCATGATGCAAAGGGCGAAATGCGAGAGATCTAGATGAGGTATCGTCAGGTCTCCCGAGAATGGATCTTTGCCTTCTTCCTCACTTTATTTGTTCAGCATAGATAACATATTCCTGGCATACACGTCTAAGAGTATGGTATTAAAAATAGTTTTTCGTATTTTCTAAAGGAAACCTTTGTTGTGGTTATTCAAAAGCCATGTCTCAATGAGACACTTCTTTTTAGCATCCAAAACAAATGTTTTTGGGGGCCCCTGGCTCGACTTAATAACATTTAAAAAAATCCCTGCAGGATATGAGAATCCATTATCCAAAATAGCACAGTATGGCCTACTCTATTTCTTTCCAATGTCTTCACTGCTGTCAAAGGATCTAAGTTTTGTATTTTTATTTGATGAATTTTGCTCTCACATATTTAAAAGTTGAATTTGCAAATTAACAGTAACCCTTGTTATTCTTTCACAGATTCATGGACACTCATTTGCTGTTACACCAAATGTGAAGACAGTCTCATACCCAAACTGTAGCAGATGCTAGATGAGAAAAAGGATAAGTCAATAGTAAAACTGAAACCATGCAACACATCCTTGAAATTCAGGGAGGACTGTAGAATATTGTTCAGCAGGATAGAATGTTTTATGGAGTAAAATTTGTATATGTAAATCTGCAAACTGATGGACAAGCCATCTGGCAAAAAAAAGAAAAAGAAGTTGCGGTACAAAATCACTGAATTGGAGAAGAGTAAAAATCTTTGTAGTAGACATAATCAAGTGGGACAGATTATTATCCCCATGCTTTTGTATCGCCTGCGAAGCATGGTCGACACTTAGGGATCATGTCTTCGTCGGCATAATAGTTCTCCCCATTGTCACACATTGGTTACCAATCGATAACCCTTGAAGGGATGCATCAATTTCATTCAAACTTCACAGAAGGGTCAAGCATCATAAAATACAGGTCAACTTAGAAAAGGGGGGTAATCTGCAATTTTTTTTACTGAGTTATGGCTCATTTTAGCTCACCTGAGGGGAAGGCTCAAGGTGAGCTATTTGTCTTTGTCCGTTAACTTTTTTTCTTTAAAGGACATCTTCTTCGAACCACTGGTCCAATTGTAAAATTACTTCACATGAATGTTCCCCATAATGCCCTCTATGTTGTATATCAAATTAAAGGGAACCACTATTGCAGCAACATGGTTGCAAATAGTTTGCCCATAGACCCTCCCCGAATCATGGGGTGGGGTCACTAGGTCAAAATTCAAGTTTTTAAAAACATGGTCATGTTGTATATCAAATTAAATGGAATCACGAATGCAGCAACATTGTTGCAAATATTTTGCCCCCAGAATCCCATCAAACAGGGTTTCAGCTGGACTGAAATTCGCTTCGGACATTTTGTCCGAGCAGCCCCAATATTGTTCGGACATTTGGAAATTTTTAGGACATTTTTTCAGACACTCATTTTACCACCATAAACCGAAAATGCTATCTGCCCTTCTCATAATGAAACAAGGGGTAGTTTTGCTACCATTTCGGATGATAGGTGCGGCCTGATTGACTTGCTGGCTTTTTATTTAATGAGGCGACAGGAGCTTGCTGATCGGGGGAAGTGGGTGGGGTACTGTTTTTTTGCTTCTATTATCGGCCGCTGCACGACTCGTTTTTCACCGAAAGTGGCTGTTCAGGTAATGATGGAGCGGGCAAACTGTTTTGGGGCATAAAAAACCTTGAGTTCCCGTTGTTTCTTGGTGGCAATTAAGTTTTTGAGTCATTTTATCGGCGAATGCCAATGCAAATATGCTGTCCGCTTCGAGATGAAATCGAGGTAAGTTTACAGGATGCAATAGACTAATCAGGCGTCGCGTAACAAAACTTCATGACTGGTTTGCTTAAGTGAATAAGTATTTTAGGGGTAAAATTATGCGAACCAGCCTACCGCTTACAGAAATTTGGCCAATCAGCGATTGTTTTATAAAACAAAAATACTTTTGCATCACTGTGCATTACCGTACAGTATGCACTTCTGAAAATCGTCTCGGACAAACTGTCCAAACTGAACAGCAAACTCTCGGACATCTGGAACTATTTTCGGACTATGTCCGATGGCCGACGCCAAACTGAATCCCTGCCCTTACCCAGGGGATAGGGTCAAAAGGTCAACTTTCATCTTTTCCAGAATTGCATATCAAATTAAAGGGAATCAGGTATGCAGCAACATGGCAGCAAATATTTTTTTCCCGCAGACCCCCACCCACCCCCCTCCACCTGGGGGATAGGGTCAAAAGGTCAAATTTCAACTTTTTCAGAACACCGTCATGTTGCATTTCAAATTAAAGGGAATTGGGTATGCAGCAGTCAACTGCCCCTGCCCCCACAGGGCTGGAAAATAGCACTTATCTGCTCGGATTTACATGTGCCTTAGGCTGCAGGGCAAGTGAAAATTTTGATATTTCTAATGATTTTTTTCCATATATATATATATGCAAATACTTTGCGATGCAGTGCAAGTGCTATTTTATGATATTTCAAGGCCTGCCCTGACTAATAAAGCATTATTTAGCCACTTTTGTCTGCTTCCCTGGTCTGTAAATGTTCTTATTTAGCTTATACTGCAAACAATACAGACCCAGATCAGACTGCTTCCCTTGTAAACATTTCCTTCCATGTAAAATCTTATTGAAAAAATCCAGTCTGTAGTGCATTTGAATGTATGAGCAGACAATAATTTAAGGAAAAAAGTAATTGCTGGCTAAGTTCTTGTGTAGTTGTAAAAATCCTTGTCACAATGCAGGATACAGTTTGTAATATAAACATCTGAGAGTCCTGGTGTCAAACAATATGGATCCTGATCAGGTCTGATGTTTAGTGTAGGTATGATCTGTATTTTAGTTTGGTTTACCTTGTTATTTTACGTCTCACTCAACAGCTATGGTCATGTCGGGACAGTCAGTTCACTTAACCACACTTTTTTTACTGGGCAAGTTTGAACAAGCAGTTAACCAGTAGTTCGTGCATAAAGTTCTGACAATAATTCTTGAATAAATCAGCAGAATGGAGGAAAATAACCATAGAAATTATTTCATGATCAGTTTCCAAGAAATTATGGAACCAGACTGGGATCGAAATTGCGACCCCTGGATCTGCAGTAAGACATACATCTGTAGTCGGACATATTACTGACTGCCATGTGCTATGCAGCCAAGTATGATCTGGATTTAAACTTTGTTCAAAGTCTACCAACAGAATACCCTAGCAGATGGCCCAAAAGGTCATCTAAATTATGAATACATATTTCATTTTGGCCTGATCCGGATCAAAACTGTATGTCTTTCTGTTGGTATTACTGAATTTGTTTTGAAAAAGTAATTTTATAAAGAATCAGCCGACAACACAAATGCTAAAATCATAATGTTACCTCTCAACTATTTAACAAAAACTGTTAAAATGGACAAATGTTTTATGTATACTTAGCTGATATTAATGTTAGTTTTATTACTATGCCAAAGCAAATTCAGGAATACCACCACAATGTCAAACAGTTTGGATTCTGATCAGGCCTGAGATGTAGGGCCTGATCTGGATTCATACAGTTATTGCTTAAAGGAGGCACGGCTTGTTTGACTGTGCATGTCAAAACAAACCTACTAATTATCCCTTAAGACAAAGTCCGAATCCAACTGTTTGTCATTCTGTTGGTATTACTGAATTTGTTTTGAAGAAGTTAAATCATGAAGAATCAACAGACAACACAAATGCTAAAATCATATTACCTCTGAACTATTTAACAAAAACTGTTAAAGTAGACAAATGTTTTATTTTTATTTGCTGATATTAATAATATTAGTTTTATTATTATGCCCAAGCAAATTCAGAAAAAAACACCACAATATCAAACAACTTTGATCCTGTAATCTGTACCCGAGATGTAGTGCCTGATCTGGATCTTGTTTGTTTGTTTGTTTGTTTGATTCTTTACGTCCACTCAACAATCTTTCAGTTATGCGGGACGGGTCTTCCTGGGTTGAACCAGTACTAAGCTAGGATAAATGTGTCTTGCTCAAGGACCACAACGCAGTGACGCCGGTGAGGCTCGAACCCGCGGCCCTTCGGTCTCGAGTCAAGCACTCTACCACTGAGCCACTGCGCTCCCTGATCTGGATCTAAACTCTTTGCAAAGTGAACAAAGAGATGGAACAAGCAGGTGGCCCTAACAGGTGCAGCTTTACTGTGAATACAGATATATGGGCAGCATAATGTGAAAAACTGTGTTTGGGTTTGTGACCAAGTAAATCTAAAAATACAGTTTACACGCTTGCTTCACTACAACATGCAGCAACTGAGCTGGATCCATACCATTTACAATATAAATGTGAATAAATGCAGAAAAAATACTTTGTCATTGAATAAGATCCTCTAAGGATGAATACTGTGCAGAAAAAAAATCCCAATGGGGAAAAATCCCTGCGGGGAAATATACTCAAATGTGTCATACAGATTGCAAGAGTGAACCTAAGCTTGATTTTAGACCCTTAAACAGATGTTTTAAAAAATCCCCGCGGGGATTTTTTCTCCAAATCCCTGCGGGGAAAAATCCCCGCGGGGAAAAATGAAAAATTGATATTACTGGTGGACATTCATTTTTACACACCATTAACATGAGATCTTGTCATATTTGAATAAAAAACTGAGTTTTACAATTTTTGAAAATCCCCGCGGGGGAATTTTTCACACGGGGGAAAAATCCCCGCGGGGATGGTGAAAATTCCCCGCGGGGAAATATTTTCCCCGCGGGGATTTTGACCTTTGTCGTGGAATATTTTCTAGGTCATTACAGATTTTAAGCCAAAAACCTACAGAATTTCCTCAGTAGGGTCTATTCTACTGGAAATAAGTCACTTTAGCTTTCTATGTCAACTAAAAGTACTAGGTCATTTTGCCAAAAACTGGTTTGGCAAAATAATTCCGGTGGCAGTTGTTTACTGTCATTTGTATTTGTATAAATTTTATTGATTTTTATAAATTTGAACATAGTATTTTTGAGGAATAACTCTTACTACCCTATACAATTTAATATTTGCCTCTATTTCGTTCCTTATAATACAGTTATAACTATTTAAAACCGGTAAAACTTCATTATTTCTAAAACAATAGTCTATTCGCTTTTAAAAACATAATTTGCTGCATCCTGATATGCCTGACGACTCAGAAATTTGCTTCTAAAGTTGCCACCCTGTGTGGAAAAAACAGCGTTTAAATGCATTTTTCCAGTACACTTGATACGAGCGTAGGAGATATAAAGCTTACATTTTCGTCCTAAATGATGATGCATGCCTCAATTAAAGATAAATATATCTGTACTATTAATTTTGTGATGATCGTACGTTAAAATCGAGTATCAATATTCATAAAATGGAGAGGTAACTCTGGTACTAGCAATAATGTAAAACCAGCTTGGATTAGCGTCGTTAAGTACCTCCTTGAAATATTGGTTCCATGTTTTTTTTTATATTTTACTCACACAAAAGTATACACTGAGCCGTAGTTATAAGTAGCCACCATACAATTTTTGCTCCGGTTTAGAAAGTAAAAATCGCTCTTACAAAATTTAAATTCCATAAAAAGGTCCAAGGCTTTGTCAAGACTCTGCAAATTATGTCCCATAAAAAGTTCCAAGGCTTTGTCAAGACTCTGCAAATTATGTCATTTCAAAATGATGGGTAGACATTGCACATACGAGGTCTGAGTAATGGTACCCTTATTTCAAAAAGTCACACTCTTGAGTGTGATATAAAATATTCCTCAGATGCGTTATCCATTTATATTTTAATTAGTTTGAAGATGTTTATAACAGCTGTGATATTAGATGAAAAGGATCAAAAGTTTTTTTGACACTTGAACACTCCATTTCTCTTCTAGGTTAACATGAAGACAGCCACGGTCAACAACTTAATCAAAGGGATTTATAGCTTAACCATGCAGTTTGCATAGTCACTTTGCATTGCTTTATACGCTTTATTATATGCGGCACAGCAGTGCAATTTTCAGGGGTTCTTTATTATGAATTGGCGTCACGGTTCTGCTTAAAAATAAAAAAATAAATCTTTAACAAATGCCATTTAAATGACCTTTAAAATCTCACCTTAAAATCGGAAGTGGGTACCAAAATAGTACAAAGATTCGTTAGAAAATGGGCTCATCAAGTTGCATGGTGTTTTGTCAAACATATTAACTTAAAATAAAACACATACAACGATTTTAGTATGTGCAGCTGATGATTTCCGAAAATTTCGGAAAATTCGGAAAATTATCAATTTTTAAAAATTCATAAAAATCTGTCATAAGCAAAATGTCAACTGTTTGGTGTTTTTTCAAGTCGACTAGGCATGTTTGCAATCACCTGTACTTGAATTCGATAAAAACTGCACTCAAAACGCTTATTTTCTTCAAAATGTTGATTTTTGCATTTTTGAACCCAAAAATCGTGACGTGATAGAAAACTCGTCGAAAACAACGCTTAACTTTAGTCCATTACAATGCACATACTTGGGCAAAAATTCATTTTAATATCACTAGGGCTAAGTCAGAAAAAAAGAAATTGAAAAGTGGCTACTTAGAACTTCTTCAGTATATATGTTTGAAAGATCTTGTCTTTCTTTCTTGAATAGATAAAATAGAATTCAGACGCAGCTATTTGACGCAATCATTAGATATTAATATTATCTAATTTGCATATGAAAACATAAGAAATGAGAAAAATTGAGGAATAAAATTACCTATATGTCGCTGCTTATTATTCTAGACTACAAAACTTGATACCAAATTAAAGTTGAGACATCGGCAAAATGACCAACTGAATAGATATACGAAATATCTCATTTGCATATTCATGAATATTAATGAGAGCATTCGAAATAAGAGAAAATTGGTCGAAGAGTTAAGGGGGTATACCTACTAAAGTACCTCTACATCAGCTGCTAACTACCTTATACTACAAGACTTGGTACCAAATAAAATTTGAGTCATAGCAATTCGACAAAAATGATAAAAATATACTAATTATCTAATTTGAATATTCATGAATATTAATGAAAACATAAGAAATAAGAGAAAATTGGTAGAAAAATTAAGGTGGTATACCTACAAAATGACCTGTATGTCTACTACTATCGCATCTTCACCAGCGAAGGTTTCGTCGTATCTACCTTTCGACAACCCTTCGCCTCACGACCCTCAAAATTTATTATTAGCGCAGATTAATCGACCAATGAAAATGCCAGGAAGGATTATTTCGATAATCCCTTCCTGCCAATCAGATTAAATGTAGCAGTTTATTGGCATCTAATGTGCACCGCCTACTTCTTCTCCATAAGTCCAGATAAGAAAAGATTTTGGTCGTAAAATATTTTTTTTTCTTCTATAATTAAGTTCATGTTATAGGTGCTCAAAATAACCATCTTAATGTGACAGTTCTTTTGAGCACATCAAACGTACATTTTAGTTGTTAATTAAGAAAACGGAATGTAAATTAATCACGCCGTCTTTTCTGGAGGCCTTGTGTTTATCGTTTTTTGCCTGCTTTGTGATTGATCATATTCATTGTTACTATTTTCGGCTTATGACGTATTCAATCGGAGAAAATCAAAGCCGTGAGGCCAAGGGTTAGATAAGACAATCGCAACCCTTGGTAGGACAAGATGCTACTATCGTAGAAACTACATAATGTGATACCAAGTAAAAATTGAGATAATGCGTTTTGACCTAAATGATTAAATATATGAATAATCTAATTTGAAAACCCATGAATATTTATGTAACATTAGAAATAAGAGAAAATTGGTAGAACGATTAAGGTGGTGTGCCTGCAAAATTACCTGTAAGCCAGCTGCTAACTATCCTAGACTACAAATATTGGTACAAAATAAAGTTAAGACATAGCCATTTGACCAAAATGATTAAATATACGAATGATCTAATTTGAATATTCATGAATATTAATTGAAATATAAGAAATACGAGAAAATTGGTAGAAAAACTAAGGGGGTATACCTACAAAATGTCCTATAGGTCAGCTGCTTGCTAGCTTAGACTGCAAAACTTGGTACCGAATAAAAGTTGATACATTGCCGTTTGACCAAAATGATTTAAAATGCGAATTATCTAATTTAAATATTCATGAATATTAATGTTAACATAAGACATAAGACAAAATTGGTAGAAAAATTAAGGTGGTATACATTCAAAATTACCACGACGCTAGCAACTAACTATACTATCTTACAAAACCTGGTACAAAAAAAGTTGAGACATATTAATTTGATCAAAATTATGGAATGTGCGAATTATCTTATTTAAATATTCATGAATATTAATGACAACATAAGAAATAAGAGAAAATTGGTAGAGAAATTAAAGTGGTATACCTTCAAAATTAGCTATATATCTACTCCCAACTATCGTAGACTACAAAAACTTGGTACCAAATTAAAGTTGAGGCATTGTATTTTGACCAAAATAATTAGATATACAAATAACCTAATTTGAATATTCACGAATATTAATGGAAAATAAGAAATGAGAGAAAATTGGTAGAAAAATGAAAGTGGTATACCTAAAAAATGTCATATACGTCTGCTGTTTACTAGCCTAGACTATTAAACTTAGTACCAAATCAAAGTTGAGGCCTCGCCATTTAACTCAAATTATTAAATATGCGAATTATCTGATTTAAAATTTGGTAGAAAAACTAAGGGGGGTATACCTACTAAATTACCTTTACTCCAGCTGCCAACTACCCTAGACTATAACAATTGGTACCCAATAAAAGTTGAGACAAGCCATTTGACTAAAATGATTAAATATGAGAATAATCTAATTTAAATATAAATGAATATTAATGTTAACAAAAGAAATTAGACAAAATTGGTAGAAAAATTAAGGTGGTATACTTACAAAATTACCACGACGCTAGCTGCTAACTATAATATCTAACAAAACTTGGTACAAATAAAAGTTGAGACATAGCCATTTGATCAAAATGATAAAATAACGAATTTTATCGTTTAAATATTGATGAAATCATAAGATATAAGAGAAAATTGGTTGAAAAATTAAGGGGATATACCTACAAAATTACCTATATGTCTTTTGCCAACTATCGTAGACTGCAAAACTTTGTACCAAATTCAAGTTGAGACATTGCATTTTGACCAAAATAATTAAATATACGAATAATCTAATTTGAATATTCATGAATATTAATGAACACCTAAGAAATAAGAGGAAATTGGTAGAAAAATAAAGTTGGTATACGTTAAAAATAACCACTAAGTCAGCTGCTAACTATGATTAACTTCAAAACTAGGTACTAAATACAAGTTGTGGCATTTTCATTCGGTGAAAATGATTAAATATACAAATAATCTAATTTGAATATCCATAAATATTTATGTAAACATAAGAAATACGACAAAATTGGTAGAATAATTAAGGTGGTATCCCTACAACATTACCTCTACGCCAGCTGCTTATTATCCTAGACTACAAAGCTTGGTACCTAAATAGGTTTAGATACAGGTATGCGACCCTATGATTGTATGTATTTGAAATATCTAATTTTCATATTCGGGAATATTAAAGAACACGTAAGAATGTCCAAAATAGTAGAAAACTAAAGTGGTTTGACCAACAAAATAACATATATTTCAGCTGCTATATACCATGGACTATCAAACATGGTACCAAATAAAAGTTGAGATATAGCTCGTTGACCCAATGATGCATATACAAATGATCTCATTTGAATACTTATGAATATATAAGAGAACATTTAAAAGAAAGAAGAACTCAGAAAGATAAAAAAAAATAGTTCTAGGCTTTAATTTGAGAACAAGCTTAGAAGACTAGGATAACTAGCAAGTGACATAGGCGTAATTTTGTTAGTACACCCCTTTAATTTTTCCATTATTTTCTCATATTTTTTAAATTTTGATTTATATTTATGAGTGGGAATGATAGAAAATTTGCATAACGGACAATTTGGTAAAATGCAGTGCTTTGGCATTATTTGGTACCAAGAGTGGTTGCCAGAAATAATTTGCAGCTGAGATGTAAGTATCTTTGTAAGTACACCCTTTTTTTACGATTTTAATTTTATTTCTAATGTATTCATTAATTTTCATGAGTATGCAAATTTGATAATTAGCACAATTTACCGCTCAATGAAGCTGCTATGTCTTACCTTTAATTTTTTACGCAGTTAGTACTTTAGGATGAGTTTCTCCTGAGATATAAGTAATTTGTAGGGAAATACCCAACTGTTTTGAAGTGCATTATTGGTAGCCATGGAAACCACGCAATTTCACATAGCTCAAATGGGGTTATTTTAAGCGCAATACTTTTACCTATTGAAGGCGGTCCCGCAAAACAATTTGGCGCCCACGAGAAATTGTCCTGAGGACACAAGGCTGGTTGAATTCGATCCTGGTGTTGATTCGATCCTAAGGATTTTAAATGCTTTTACTTTTGATATAATGATTATGGGTATTGCTAGGAAGAATGAACATAATGGCGACAGTTAAATCAAAGCAACTTGTCGATTTGCAAAACTCATTTCTCGTTTATCACTTTAAAAAGCTTGAAACTAGTTCAAAATAGTGCTATGAATGAAACATTCATTATAATAGCTGGACACTAGATAAGCAAATCGTACGTGAGTATAAACAAGAAATACCACAATCACTACTGCAGATCAACCCACGGCATTGTGAGGAAGAGCAACAGAACACTTACAGTCACAAGACATCAGGAAGACAATTAAAGTAAAGCAACTATCCTTCTCTTCATCGTCAAGGTGTTAACAAAAAAAGAAAGAACACATAGAGATGCATGATAAAACAAAGATCAGCACACAACCCCCACAAATATTCCGAGGTACATTAAACAATGAATCAACAACAATGTAAGATTCTGTATAATTTTGGCGGCCATCTTGAAAACATGCAAATACGCTCAATAAGACGCCATTTCTCAGCTTGCAAACACTGGTTTTCGGATAAAGCATACCAAATTACCTTAAAGAAAAAAGTCAGACCATTTGTCTTCAGAAAAAGTCCATACTTGATACTTTTAAATTCGTACTTCGTGATTCTGTTTTCTGCGAGAATAAAGTTATCTCTCCTTTTTCAATATGACGCTACCCATTTCTGAGCATGCGACCCAATCAAAAATTAAGTATAGACATTTATCTTCAATTGGAGACTAGTTTCATCCTTTAGGACGATGAGGTAAATTTTCTCAAAAGCATTCAGAAACTGCGCCTAATAGTATATCAAGTGTATTGGTGAAATGCGCGAAAACAGAGTATTTTTCACAGCAGGATAGCATTTTTGCAAGCGATTTTCCGAGCCGTCAAGCATGTAAGAATGCTGTTAATCGGGATTTTGAAAAGCAAATTTATATTTTTCTTCGAATTACTCAAGTTTTACGTTTTTGTACTAAAAATAACGATATTATAAGAAACGATATCATAGAAAATGGTCTATTTTATAGGGTAGTAAGAGTTATCCCTCATTAGTTATATCTGCAAATAAAGAAAATGAGCCAAATTTGATTTAAAAATAAATTCAAGTTAAAATTATTTAAGAAAACAAAATAATTTACGAAAAAATAATGATTTTAAACTGCAAAAAATCGTTTATAAATTCGTACTTCACAATTCCCCTTTCTGCAAGGATAGAGTTATCCCCCCTTTTTTTTAAATATGACGCTACCAATTTTCGAACGTACGACCCAATCAAAATTAAAGTAGAGGCATTTAGTTTTGATTTGAGACCAGTTTCATCCTTTATGACGATGAGGTAAGTTCTCTCAAAAAGTAAGCCTTATATGAAATTCAGCAACGCACCTATCAGTGGTAATTGAAAATGCAGTAGGCTCCAGTCTTATATGCAAATCACTCGCTAGACGTTTCCATGGAGGTCGGCTGGTTGGAAAATTCAATATATTGGTTTTTTGCAGAAAAATGGATAATTTTATATAAGTGATTGTTGTGCCCAGAACGTTCCATATCAGTTTCAAACAATTTCAAACGAATATTGAAGGTTGAAAATGAGTTTCTCAAACACATTTCATGTCCATGATCTTTTGAAATAAGTGAGTAAGCCAGGAAAAGAACTCTATAAGCATTTATGCTTTCGTTCTAATCCTTTGTATGTTTACAAATGTACGTATGTTGTATATTATTTGTATTTATTGAATAAAATATGTTTAAACTAAGCTAAATAAGTGAGTAATAAACTGGACTTTTGGTGGAATTTCGAAAATGTGGCATATCGCAATTTTCTGACTAACAGGCTTTCACGGAACTGTCTAGTGAGTGATTTGCATAAAAATAGCTATAACCCACTACATTTTCAACTCTGAAATGTTCATTCTTTTTGAAGAAAAAACGTTAAAAGTTACCCAGTGCCAAAGGAATGCGTGAAAATTTTTATGTTGATGCTTATCAAAGTTTGAGTAGTATATAGGTGCTCAGACCACAGAACGAGCAAAGTAAGAGAAAAATTATAAAGGGCTTCCCGCTGATATGGCCCCGAGATTATTAAACTTGATTACAGTCTCAAACTCAAAATAAAGCGCTATGACTGGCTACTTGCGGACACGTGTCCGCAAGCAGCCAATCATTGTGCTTCATTTTGAGTTTGAGAATGAACTCAAATTTTATAACCCCAGGGCATGGTTACTGCTCACTACTCTTCATCCTGCTAGGGAAGGGAGCCAGACAGGCTATTTGAGCAACGGTGCTTCTAACCACCGTTGATCTCTAGTATATACGTGACGTCACTATAGTAGCGACTATCGATTTTCGAATAGAACTATAGTCACTAAAGTAGCAACTAATGTTCGATTCAAAATGGGCAATGGTTATTATACAGGGTACTGGTTACCTGTTTTCAGTAATTACACCACTGTGGCAATGGGCCGTGAAAGTACAGTGAAATTTCACGGAAGAGTGAAACTGTCATGAAAATATGCCGTGAAAATCGAATGATTCTTGATTGTAGAAGACCGTGAAAGAACAATGCCGTGAAAGAAAATCCGTGAAATTTAAAATCCTGTAAAAGTAAGTTGTGAAAATTTTTAAGTCGTTAAAAGTAGGTCGTGAAATTTTTCAGACTCTAAAATGCAAGCTGTAAAAAATATTAAGGCAGTGAAACACAAAATACAGTATCGTGAAAATGAACTATTAATTAACAGCGATTATATTAAATAATAATCCATCTCTGCATATATCGAGCAAGACTCACAAAAATTTGCTACGATGCAAAGATTTTGCATATGTATATCATTTGCATAAAAATTGTGCAAACTTTGAAATATTAATACATAAACCCTGTGAGCCCTCCCACCCCACCCCACCCCCCAACATACACAGACTGACTTAAATTTCTGGAATTCTCTTGCATGTGTTTGGAATGATAGCAATTTAATTCCCCTCTCTGGATGCGGGCGTATGTACAATTATATATGCTATAATATTTTGCTCGATTTCAGCAAAGCTTTCGATAAGGTGTACCATGCAAAGCTTATCCTTAAACTCCACAACTATGGAATCAGAGGTAAAACCTTATCTTGGATTAGAGCATTACTAAATCGTAGGTGACAGACTGTAGTCGTGGAAGGGGACTGTTCCGAGGAAGTACCAGTAACATCAGGGTTCCCATAGGGATATGTCCATGGGCCAATCCTCCTCCTGATCTACATAAATGACCTGCCAGACAAGGTTTAATCGCAGGTAAGACTTTTTGCTGATGATACAGCAGCCTACCTAGCCATAACCAAAGTAGCTGACTCTGAGCAAATACAGGACGACCCAGACATCCTCCAAGAATGGGAAATCAGATGGGATATGCAATTCAACCCCAGCAAATGCCAGGTAATACACATAACCAGGTCACGTTCTCCCCTCCAAACAACATACACACTACATGGTGAAACCCTTGAGGTGGTATCTAGTGCCAGATATCTGGGTGCTGATATTGCAAATGTTTCATCTTGGAAGACCCATGTCAGCAGAATTACCAACAATGCAAATAAATCGGAGGAACCTTAAAACGAAAAACACCTCACTAAGGGAAAATGCATACAAGGCTATTATTGCCAGACCCCAGCTGGAGTATGCTTCTCCAGTATGGGACCCCCACACTAAGGATGACACAAGAAATTGAGAGTGTCCAGAGACGAGCAGCTCGATGGGTCCTTGGGGGTTATTCGCCCTACTCAAGCTCCATAGATGATAGGAAGACTTTGGTGGCATACCCTTGAGCAGCGGCGTACTGATTCAAGACTGGTCCTCTTCTACAAGATAATATATGGCAATGTAGCCATACCTCTCCCTTCAAATGTCATACCACTTCCACGTGCTTCCCATACCTCTCACCCATTGGCTTACAGACAAATACCCACCAGGACCGATTACTATAAATACTCATTTTACCTTATCACAGTCGTTCAGTGGAACAGTCTCCCTGCATCTATCACAATCCTGACTGATCTAGACAGCTTCAAATGAAGTGTCTGTCAGGTGTGCCACATAAATTTACAGTACTGCTGTTTTTATCCTCACTTTATTTTCTCACTGTATAATACACTAACACTATGCACTTTTAAAGTTTTCCTAACGTCAGCTGTTTTTTATCTTCTTTACTTTTAACGCATGTCACGGGAACCCGGCTCGTAATACTCATTTGAGGGTGTATGCCATATAAAGAGATAGATAGATAGATAGATATTCGTATTCCCTATAATAGAGATTTTTATAAAAGCTGATACATGATTTTCCAACCAACTTCCGATTTGTAAAAATGGCTGCTGTTTACACTCGAAACGTGTGTACTGGAAATGGTATTTTTCTCTGTTTAAATAACTAGCCATGATTATTAAATGATAGAAAAGATAGAAAGACTTTTTCAGTGGTAAGAAATCATACTGATCGCTTCGTTCTATCGTCATACGATAGCCAAAAAAATCGGTACTTTCGCCTCGTACACAAGGATGTTTCGCCCCTATTCCATTTTGATTTCGCCCCGCTATTCGTTTCATATGGAAAAAAGTAAATATTAAAGAACGAGTGCATGTTTGCAAATTCTATTCAGTATTCATAGCAATTAATGTGGAAAAGAGTATTTTTTGTCGTCAAACAAAAATTCTGCATCGATTATTGTGGAAGCAAGCTCGAAAATTAAGGAAGTTTGTATACACTTATACAATCCGACCCAAAGCCCCTGAATTTTTCTCACTGCTGAGGATACAGGTACAGTTAGACTTATCATCATAAACATGATTTCAATTACTCTACTGGTCAAGCGCAGCTAAACAAGGCCCATAAAATAGCCATTAGTCTGTCTAGCAGGTAAAGATCTCTCTGGTTCCAGATTTAATATTCTTTTACATGTTGAACTAGTCTTAGAGTGAATTCAATACAATTTCAATGTGCAATTCATTACTCAGATATACACTTATATATGGCTTAGTTTGTTTTTAGATTGGTTGTTTGATTTTTAAAGCTGCATAGTCTGTAACTTTTGATCTTTTAATTTTAGAACTAATGTTTCTATTTTTCAAGAACACAGTAAATTAACAAAAATTCAGGTAAACATTTTACCAAATTTCGTAAATCTTAACAAATTATCAGTATCAAAACAACAGCATTTATGTTAAAATTAACTGTCTATAATTATTGGAGGGACGCAAATAATTACCAACAAGAGAAAAACACACCTGTTTTATAAGATAATTCACTTTTCCATGCAGTTTTCAGCTATAGTGAACAGATTTATTGTGAAAACATAACTTAATTCTGCTTTTACAAATGATTTAAAAAGAAAATAAAAAAAATTCGAAAAATAACAAAAGTTACAGACTATGCAGCTTTAAGAAACGAAGAATATGGCAGAAATCAAAGCTAGACCTTATTTTTCTTATTCTAGTCATATACTTCTGATGAACTCTCATTAACTGTCGTCTGCTAATAACATTTGCAAACAGATTTGGATCCAAACTGGTGGACACTCAGAAAGTATCCCCGAAAGACTTCAGCAGACAACGAAATAGCATGAAAAATTACCCAGTGAGCAAAGACTTAACATGCAATTGGGCTACTGTACTTATACTATATATATTTGTTTATGAAAATGGCATATGCTCTATTCCGCAAATGATATTTTGGTACTAAGCACATATTCAAGTAACAAATATAGCCATACACTCTCATTAACTGTGTCAGGCCTGATCTGGTTCCAAATTATTTGACACTCAGATGTCAATCCCGAAAGATTCTTTAAAAATAAAGATTAGAAATATAAGCAGACGACAAAGTTGTATGAAATATTTACCCTGTAAGCAAAGTGTGAAACTTGTTTTTTTTTAGATTTGCGTAGCACACGTGTATCTAATTGACTCTCTCTTATTCTGCTAAGGGCAGCTAATAACCTTTGTGGACTGTTTTTTTCGTCTCCTTTTTTTTAGTTCACATGAGCTGAATCTTCGTCCGTCATGCATCGTGCGTCCGTAAACCTTTTCTGTAAACGGCATCTTCCTCATGAACCACTGGTCCAAATTTAAAATAAATTCACGTGAATGTTCCTCATAATGCCCACTTTCAAAAATTGTATAAATAGTTCCGCCCCACGGAACAGGACAGCCAGAGCTCCAGATAAGAAATCTTATATATGACATCTCCTCCTGAACTATTGGTCTTAGTTCAAAATAATTTCACAGAATCCTTCCGCATGATGCTTTCTTCCAAAATTGCACAAATGATTCTGCTCCACTAAACAAAAGGATTACCAGAGCTCTAGTAGCATATGTCTTTAAATGACATCTCCTGAACCACTAGTACAAATTCAATATAATTTCACAGAATTGTTCCTCATAATGCCCTTTACCGAAATTGCACTAATGTTTCCGCTCCGCTGAACAAAGGGGCCTCCAGAGCTCTAGATTAGAAAAACCTTTTAATGATATCTCCTCGTGAACCACTGGACCTAATTTAAAATAATTTCAGGCCCCCTAGTGGAACCTTTAAAACCTTTAGAAACCTTTATTTTGGTTGGAATCCTTTTAAACCTTTTATTTGGCTGAAAAACCTTTAATAACCTTTATTTTGATTTATAAACCTTTAATTTTTGCAAGATCAGTTTGAATATAAGAAATAGACTAGGGATGTAACAATAAATCGGACTATCGATATATCGCAATAGTAACCTATGCAATGTAACTGCATCGATTGGAAAGTGGCAATGCCAGTAGTATCAGCAATAGTCTTTTCATTATCTCAATAGTTTCAATAGTTTTCAGACATAGGGATTTTCACTTTAAAACTGTTTGATTAGACTCAAAAAGAAAGTTAAATGGCATTAGGATGTATTTGTTGTTGCCTTCCATGTGTTTCAGCAATATAAGAGGACTTTGACAATATTCTGAATTTTTTCTCTTGTTTCCATACAAAAAATGGTACCCGTAAGTGCAGAAAAGTCCTACCATATTCTTAATTTTCTCCTTCAAACAAGCATAAATGTTTCAGACAATAGTATCACAATAGTATTGCAATGGTAGTCCACAATAGTAATAGTATCGCAATGGTACTTCCTGCAATGTCAATACTACCGCAATAGTCATTATTGGCTGCAATAGTCACCCCTAAAACAGACCATAAGTATGTTGGCTAAAAATGTCTGTGACAGCTTTAGTTTTTCAGAAAGCTGTATTCATGCTCAGACCATTGTGTCTAGCTAACTCTTGCACCAGGGTGACTCTATATTGGTCTGATAGTCAGTTTTCCCTGAGGCTTCAGATAAGGCAGGAATAAAAAAAAGAAAGAGTGAGGTAGGGTAAATATACTTAAACGCAAAAGTTTCGCAACTCTTACTAAAATGCTATTTCCTTCTTTTTGAGACAAAAAGTATATTCCATGATATTGTAATTAACAAGTCCAATTATTCGCCGTCCAAAGAACATGAAAATCAGACCAGTGAGACTTACGATTGCTGATCTGCAACACGAAATGTAAGGCAACCCAAATTTGAAAAGTCACAGAGTTACAATACCCTACATTTTATCGAGTCACAGTGTTACACTACCTTACATTTTATTCGGAAAAGGTCTTTAACCATTATCTGTTTTCAAAAGCAGAAGGGCAGACAAATCAAAGCAGGTTATCTTATGCATTTGTTAACGTTCATTACGTCAACGTAAAGCCTTCAATATTTGACGTAATTGGCCGTTTAAGCACAACTGAATATCAATAATCAAACTTTAATGTCACAAGTGAAAGCCTTCAACACATTGCATAGAGGACAGAAGATCGCGCTACATAGCGGAATAAAATGAACAATTTTGATAAATTGGTTGACGTTAACAAAGAAACGCAGCGATTTTGAGCGTTGATAAACGTTAGTTGTTAAACCTTAAAATGTTTTACGTCAGATACGACATCTGGCTTTCACATCATACCGTTTGTTTTCAAATCGAGATAACTATCTTTATGCTAGACGTGAATTGTTGAAAAACACTGACGTCATAATAACGTCAGAATTAAGAGTATGATCAAAAACCCATCAATGGTAAATCATTCCATATTCAGCAGGAGCATAAAATATGATTATATGAATATTCTAACTTGGACCATACTGAAGAAAACACAGATATTAAACGGTTTCAAAACTTTTGCGTTTAAGTATATAAATACTTTCGGGGTTTTCTTGCTTTAAATCCAAGCTAAACAGCAGAGGTCATGTCAGAATGACTAGTTTACTCTAATCACACTTATCCTAGCCTGGCTTAACCAAAATCATTTCACATGTACTCAGGGCTCTCTTTCACCAGTAACTGACAACTAGCTAAAGAATGTGTCAGACCTGGGAATAGAACCTGCAAAACTCCTGAACATTAGGTTGGATGCACTACCAACTGCAATGGTAGTCAGTAAAAGCTGGGCTGGGCTCATCTGTTTAACTCTGGGCTCAATTCATTTTGGGCTTGGGTGAACAGGGTTCACTGGGGTGAAGTGTGCTGATTTTCAGATGTTAAAGTCTTAGGGTGTCAAATCTGAACAGTGATATCTTATAATCTACACACAAACGAGACTAATGCAGATATATGCTTATCTTTCTTAATCTTTATTTAAAAATGGCATACAATATAAATGGGAGCAACATCCTCTGAAATTCTTCACTTACTTAAGGTAAAATTGCCCCTACAAAATGACCAGAGAGGGCTTCTCCTGCTTTCTTGGTTTTCAAAATTTTCTGGGGGAGGACCCCCAGCCCCCCTTCCAGACTATGAAATGTGATTTATTTTTAAATCCAACACTGCTCAACGCAAGCCTTTGGTTAAAAATAAGGTTTTCAACTCGGGATTAAACATCAAGAGTAATCTTCTATTCATGGGTATATATTTGTTATCTAAGGATTATCTGTACCCGTACCATACCATCATCTGTCAGCAGGGATTTAAAGATAAGGATCCGATAAAATTACACGAAAATTTGACATTGGTTTGCTCTTTATTTTTGTTAGAAATTCAATGAAATAACCTTTATTTTGCCTAAAATAGCCTTTATAAAAAACCTTTAATTTCATGAGAGTCTGCTAGGGGGCCTGTAATTTCATAAACGACTGTTCCCAAAAATGGCTTATGCCAAAATTGCACAAATGTTTTCCCTCAGCTCTAAATAATGTGGAAGCTCTAAATTTGAAATGTCTTAAAAACCACACCATTTCCTGAACCACTGGCCCAAATTTAAAAAAAATGAATAAATTGATTGAGTCTGATTAGCCAGCGTTTTGTTGGACCTGATCTGTGTCCAAACGATTTGCACTTTTGACAGCACAAGACAAAAGTCCCACTTGCAAAACACTGGATGATTTGAACAGTACTTGTATTATTCTAAATGCCAAGTGAAGACTCTGGTCAGTCAGAGCATTTGTAGTCTGATTAGAGTATCTATACTGGGTATCTGGACTATTCAGTGTACAGTCAGTGAGAAGAAACTCCATCTAAAATACCACTAAAATGGGCATCGTGATGAGCCTTGGCGCGAAAAAAGCTGTGTGCAACCAGGCAGGTCAGCCTGCTCAGCTTAAGAGAATAGCTAAATTGTTGAAATTTTTTGTGCAGCAAGTTTTTAAATTAGCTGAAACTTTCCATAATAGAATTCTCAAGGTATGATCATACTGTATGGATGTGCGGGCTGGTCTGAGGTTTTGTTGTTCACACCTTTTCTCATGACATTACCCATATTGTATAATTGGCCATAAACAGCCCATTTCGACAATTTCTCCTGGAAATAAGTGTGGTCTTCAAGGAGCATGACAAATTGATTAAATGGGCTAATTTAGTGAACTGTTAGACGATCTCAGAGAATATTGGTAAAAGTAGGGGCTTTCAAAAGGACTGTATAATGCATGACAACATACCAAGATCTACAGCCCCAACAGCTGAAATCCAGGGTGAAAATCAACATGTCATTGGTAAGAAGTTTAAGCACCTTTTTTATCATTCTGCCGTGTTCAATCAAAAAATTTAAAGGGTGGCATTTCGGTGCATGGAAATACCAAAACACACCGGAACAGGTCAGGTTTAAAAGCCACTACCGTAACGAGCCAAGCTGCCGTGCCGTGCCGAGAATTAGTTTTTCTGGTTCAAATAAAATAATCTATTTATTAACCACGGGCACATGTACAGTTATCAACCTCAGAAATTCAGGGTTAATTCACAGCATATTTTTCATTGTAATTTCACGGTTCTGTATATAGATTATATTGATACGCCCATTTTTCATGGCATATTCACGAGGTTTTCAGATGTGACCTTCTAATTAACAGCTTTTTCAACAACTATTTCACTAATAATTCACAGCATTTTAATTATATTTTTACACCAGAATTTCATGGGTTTTCACAGTATTTTTTCACTGAAATTTCACGGTTCTGTATTCACCATATTTTAAAGGTGGCTGGTTCATGGCATACTCACCGCATTTTCAGGTGTGAAGTCTTAACCACCTTTTCACTGACTATATCACAGACAAATTTCACGGCCTTGTCACAGTTTTATTTTCACGGCATCCTGTGATGTTTTTGTGAAATGCTTTGTGAAAGTCACTAAACTTTTTACTGATATTTTCATGACAGTTTCACATCCCCTTTCCCTAGTCGTAAAATGGCCATATGTGAATCCGGAACCAGCAATTTGTGTAGATATAGTGAATAGTAATGTAAACATTCAATTTTCAAAGGTTGTCGTAGACTTTACCAAACCTGAAAAAATGGTGGACGAGCGAAAATTCAGAAACATGGTGACCAACCAATTTATGGAGAATGTGGAATATTTTTGGGAGACATATTCGTTTCTTACTGTGTTTAGTAAGTCTACCCGACCCCTGGAGGCTTTAGGATCCACATACCGTTGTTGTAGCTGTGCGCATGATCATGAATATTTGGAGTACATCCTTGATACAGGTGAGGTGAATGAGAAGTTGTACGATAAAATAGTGAACAGTTTAGCTATCGGAAAGTGTCCTCATGCTGATGCAGTGTCTAAAAACGAACTAGTCTCCACGTCTATTACAGGACTACATATTGCAGCAGCAGTTGGAACAGAAAGAGCAGTTAAGGAAAACCTAGAGAAATGTTGTAGACATATGACTGATTGTGGTGGAATCTTCAATCTGTATCCCTTTGATACTGCAATGGTGAAAAAACAAACTAATATTTGTAATTTATTTGTAAACTATTGGCTCAGTCATGACGCTGGATATTTATATACTCCACATATGGCGACGGTAAATGGTAAATCTTTGCATATTCAGGAAGTTAGTCGCCTTGAATTTTGTGTAAGACAAGCAAATAATCAGCTACTACAAACAATAACTACCAATTTGTCTAAAACATCTGGCTTTGGAGAAAAGGGTATTAGAAATATTCAATGTATACTAACTGCATCTACCCCTAATAGGGATTTGGCGCATGCTTTACAGTTCACTATGAAATATCAATTAGTGCCACTACAACATACTCTAGTAGAGTATATGCAGCTTCTTAGTAAATATAACATACTGACTAAGGAAATCAGAAATGACTGTCTTTTGTCAGTATTAATGTATAATAACCGCAGGCTTCTTGAACAAATGTTGAAATTTTTAGACTTTAAAGGCACGAATGAGAATAAATTCATAAGCAAGTGTTGTATGGTACTGCAGAATAGAGAAAATTGTACAAACTTGCTCAGTCATCGCCGCATTATTCGACCAGTAAGAATGTCAAAAGAGGAGCATATTGACACCATTTTTACCTTGTTTGGCATATTCTACAATGATTTCAAAAATGAGCTCAAAAGGTTGTTAGAATCTGCACCAGGCATTCAACAAGGGTTCATAAAAGCATCCCTCCTTAAGCAGATACCTTCTTTTAGGCATTATGATCATGACATTTTTGTAGCTCAACTAGTACTGTCTATCATTGAACTAGGTAAAACTGAAACTTTGGTACATGATGCTATGTTAATTGTCCCTCAACTCCAAGAAATGCTGTTATATAATGAAACGTATCATTTGCATCTCAGATACGCTGTAGAATTACTTATACATGAAAACGTTGAAATTGATACTGAGAATGTTATTTTGAGAGATAATATGTTTTCTTTTGATCTGAGAAGAGGGATATTATATCACTATATTACTGATGTAAAACAACATGGGGTGTATGGTCACGACGGTGAAGATCTGGTGTTAAACTATCTCTGTCCATTCCTTCTAGAATGTGGGTATGAAGTTCCAAAGCGCTGTTTGTTTGATATTCTTGATAAAGCATCTGATACGGAATCTGAATTAGCAGAACAAGCTTATATCAACCACTATCTAGACACTCCAAGATCACTACTGGTATGCTGTTGGAACTCCTTACGAAAACATTTTAGAGGAAGATATATTCACAGATTTGTAAAAGTTTCAGGATGCCCACAGAAAATCAAAGACATTATTCTTCTGAAATCTTTGCTACGCTGCATCAGAGAATAATCTAAAACCTGTATTGAGCAGCCACTTCAAAAAGGCCAAGGTTGGTTTCAATACCAACTATCACATTAGCTACCATCTGTGCTGAAGAACTTTGTTTTGTCTATTTTAAGTAGCAACATATGACAGGTACTACTCTAAGGCAAAATTAACAAGCTATTAAGATTTTGATACTTTTCACATATACGGGTAGCAAAACTTTAAGCATTTGTGTGCATCTATCTAGAAGTGCTAGCATTCTGAATTTAGACTAGGCCTACAGGCCTTGAGGTCATAAAACTTGAGTGCAGTATCAAACTCAAAATAAAGTGTAACGATTGGCTGCTTGAGGACACGTGTCCACAAGCAGCCAATTGTTACGCTTTATTTTGAGTTCGAGAATGAACTCAAGTTTTATAACCTCGAGGCCTGGTTATACTCTTATTTTCATTCTCAATTCAACTGAGTGTGAATATTTTGTCATGTCATAAATGATAAATTGCCAACAATTTTTGGCATTTTAACATTTATGAGCATGATAAATACAACATCAAAGAGCTACGAGGCAAGACACGTCTTCATTTTGCAGCATTTTAGTTTTATGTTAAGTTGAAATTTCATGTTTAGTTGAGTCCTGACATGAACCAATGTTCAAGAATATTGTTTGCCATTAATTACACCAACTGCTAAATTATTTCTTTCTCTTCTATTCGTCAACTTCAAGTACGCAGTATTTGTAGAAAAAATGTACATTTCAATATCAGCTGGATTAAATTAAAAGCCTGCGGATCTTCATCTTAAACAGCAAGCATATATCTGCCCGCCTTAACAGGACGAACGATGTTAAATATCAATGTCTCGCAAAGACTTACAAAGAGTCTGGTACCTAATGGTAGAGCAAAAACCTGGCAAAAAGTTGCTTATTTAAGGCGGGACCCCTCCCAATCTGTAAAATGGAAAATGATTGCATGAATGATATGGCAAGATGTTGAAGTTTCTTGGATCGCTGGAATTACTTTTTGAAAGAGGGGCAGTGGTATTTAAATTTGGCAAAAACTTCATTTTTAGAAGTGAAATTGCGAATTTCTGAAATCCATTTGCTTCAACTGATACATGACACCAGCAAAGAAAGACTGAAAAATGATCATTTAGTTTTATACTATCCTGGACTGACGTTATTATGAAGTCAAAGTGAGAAATGAAATGTCTTTATTTTTGGGTGAAAATCAGTATTTTTATAAAAAAATAATCCAATTTTTTGAAATTGGACAGATAAAGTTTTAAAAATAAACAGTTTTTATTTATCTTGTTTTAAATTTGATGCTGCATTATTCGACTTACATATATCCTATCGTGTTTACTTATAAACCCTGCCAAAATATTTTCTCTTTTTGCCTCGAAAACTGACATTTTGATATTCAGATATATTTTTGGAAATGCATGTTTTGCTATTTCATAGATATCAGGGCATTGTCATATTATAAAAATGACGTACATACGTATAGTAAACATATCAAATGGAAACAGCATTTATCATGTTCTGTGATATCATATCAAGTATTGACACACACTAAAAGAGGGCCAAGTTACCCTGAATCGCTCACTTGAGTTTTGTTTAAAACTTCTAATCTATATGTATCAATTAAAAACTTACCATGCTCCTGGTGAACCCTTGGTGGGGCCATTTTCGTCCCCAGAGCTCTATTTGGAGAAAATTTAAATATGGTCCACTGGGTTATATCAGGGATCAAGACCTAGTGGTTGCAAACAAGGGTATTTTGTATGTTATAATTTATAAGTCAATGTAAACTCTGTGACAGCCAGGATGAGGCCATTTTGACCACAAAAACACAAGTTGAGCAAACTCGGTAGAGTACCACTAGGTGATGTTACATACCAAATATCAAAACTTTGGGGCATTTTGTTTTCTGGCAAGAATATTTTTAATGTTTTCTCTAAATAACCCATTGATCGAGGGAAAAAGGGGCAAATTATAAGTCGCTGAGTTGAAGTTAAAGTAATAAGGTTGCAAAGATCAGGAATCGATACAATCAAGTACCACACCTGACCCAGGATACCAATGGGAAAGTGACAAACTCACAGAAGACACCACAAACGAGAGCCAAGAGGTCAGCCCTTTCCCAGTAGGTGACCACAAAGCACATATAAACAGACGCGCACAAAACATAGCAAACACAAGACAGAACAAAAACATAAAAGATCCACAAAAGAAGTACCGCCTTGGAACGGTCAGTAAAATATTTTACTGGAGGGCTTAAACCGGTTTAACGGCGCCAACCTCACCCTTAATTCAGATGTGGATCAAGACACATAAATATTTGGTTTGCATGAAAGACCCCTAACATATCAATGCATCATCTCCTAAAACATATAAATCTCTCCCTACTTGGAAAATAGGATTGTGATATATCAATGGAAAGAATTATAACCGTACATTATGAACCCACTGGAATTACTTTTCAAAACAGGGGCAGAGATTCTTTATCAGGGTTTGAAGAAGGGCACCCTCATTCAAAGAATCATATATAGCATATAAAACAAGCAAATGTTGGCTGGATGAAAAGAAATGCAAAAATGCAAATAATTTCAAAATTTTACAGCAGTAGGGGTGTAGATTTAACCAAATAAGCTATGCATTAAAACAGTTGACTTATTTCAATGTAATACACAAGAACACGGATCTGACAAAAGGGACCTTAAGGCATCCAAGCAATTATTACGTAAGAGACATTTGAAAAATACTTAAAATAACATAGAATTTCATGCCTTTATATTTCCATGAAAATGCTGATACCATCAAAATAGCAAAAGTTTCTGATTATACTTTTTTTTAAAGTTTTCTATAAGGCTTGTTGCCATGTGAACACTCAGATCACAATACCTAAAAGTGGGTTATTTTAAATGCCTATAATACGACCTAAAAGATATAAATGCATCTAACTTCATCATCATTTTCATTATCACATGTACAAGACATGCGAAAACTTTATATTTGCTAAATTCTTATGCTGAGCATGCAATAATCAACAAACGAATGTAGACCAACACTCTGACGTCATCGTACGGTTGCATCACATTCCAAACCTGATAACATCATTATGTTGTTTCTAACATCCATATAATCACCAGTTTCGAAGATAATCGCTTCAATTTTTCAGGAAATGCTTTAAACATGTAATACTTTGCATCGCGACCATAAGGTATCTTTCATCATATCCTGGCCCATACATAACGCAGAATTGAAGTACCTGATTTATCATTTTGACATCATTATTTAGTACCATGATTACATTTATTTTAATCTATTGTCTTCATTTTACACAAATTGTCAGTGCGTACGATTTGAACGCATTCCACATCAAGTATGGTCTTTTATCCATCAGCTAATTAAAAATATAGTAGGTTTTGCCTTTTGGTATTAGTACCAGCATGGAGTTTGTGCATCAATAATTGTCCTCCAAAATCTGTTTTGAAGAGTAACTAAGGTAGTGCTTTAACAAGAACTTGCCATTTAACTTTATGCCCTGATGTTCATATCTGCCTATGGTGTGTATTTCAAATTATCAATATAATCTTGGAGTTAAAGTTCAAGGCCAAATTAAGACAAATTTGTAGTACGACTCATAGCATGAACTCCTCTTTCATTTCTACGACTGAGTGTGTACATATATGGCACAATTATTGTCTATGGGATGTAGATTACATCATAGGTTTCTTAACACACGGTCAAATATACTTGCAACCAGTAAATGGCTTGTTACGCGAACCCCTCCTTCATTTTTGACCAAGGCTGTCACATATTTGTGACAGTTTTGAAACTACGCATATCTGAGACACTGAGTTTTAGTGGTTGAGTGTATTTAGCTGGAGCTTTGGCGATGCATGAAGTTATTGGTGAGTGAGTTGTTTTTAAACAGGTGATTTTGTGGTTGAAGTGCTGGTTCATTCATTGCTTGGCTTTGGAGAGAGACAGACGAAGTGATTCAACACAACTGTAAGTTAGTTATTTTACTTGTGTATACCCCAATAACACGGCCTGATCACTGCATATTCCAACACTAATATCGCCAGATAAGTTGCTTTCCTGTGTCAAGTCCAATTTTACATAGATGGCTCCAGACAAGTTTTTTATCCCAAATAAGTGTAAGCAGTGCCTCAGATAAGTAGTAGCGAAAATCCATTATTCCTGAAAACCTATACGTACAATTCTTAGTCCAGATAAGGGTAGTTTATGCAATGCGCATTCATTGTTCCAGAGCAGCAGTATTTGCGCATGCGCATAATAAATACTTGGATAAGCATATTTGTATATGGTATATCTGGTTTGTTATAATGGCTTGTAGTCTGGCAGAACACAATAACAAAAGAATCCTGCATCACAATTGAAGGAAATTGTGACAAAGGCTGTTCATACTTAGCACAATTATTGCTTATGGTGTTAATTACAAAGTACGTTACATATCACCGCTATGACCCTGGAGTCACAGATTAATCAGAATCGGTCTTACAATGGTATATTTTTGACAGAGGTGCTTCATATTTTGTTGAATAATTGCCAATGTGACATTTGAGGCTTAATTTTCCAAATAATTTGAAGCTAGTTGTATGGATTGTAAGGAAATATCTCTAACATGTTTTGTTGTAGATAATTCATATTTTGCACACTGATTGTTTAAGGTGTTCTATTGTAAATAATAGCTTCTTACTGCTGATATGACCTTTGTATCAAAGTTCAAGGTAAAACTGCTTAAAAATACATTTTAAAGTCTCAAAGTGGTACTAATCATTAATGTGTTTGTGACCCGCCTAGCTTCTATGCGAGGCAGACCAAAAAGTGGATCATGGATTCCCTGCATGGAGTAAAAAATAGATCCTTAAAGGGCTAAGTTTTTTTCTGATCAAATATAGATAATTATCTTAGTGAACCTTTATAGGCGGTAAGTCCCCTCTTGGAGCCCATTTAGTCTGGTAAGATATTGAAATACACCCAGACATGAAATAATCTTTCCCTTAGCAGTTACTCTGCTAATGACCACTCATAAACCAAAATGTAGACCTTTAACTCTGCATATACGGCATGTAACGCTTTCTGTCTTGGAAGAGATTATAAATTATCATATTGGGGACACTGGCTGTCTATGGTTTTATGATGGCACAATCTCCTCCTAAACTATTAGCTGGATTTTAACCAAACTTTGCTGGAATGATTCTTATATGACCCTCTTAAATTATTGGTCAAACAGTTTAGTCCATTTCATATCTAGGTCACATGGGCTAAAATAGATTTTCAAAATGAAAATCTTCTTGTTTGAAACAGCAATGCCTAGAGTCTTAATATTTGGTATGTATCATAACCTAGCAGACCTCCACCAAATTTGTTCAAATTATAGCCCTATGGTTTAAATGGCACATTCCTGGAGGTGGCATATTTTACATGGGCATGTGATCACCTGCTGGGAAAGGGCTGATCTCTTGGCTCTGTTGTATGTGGTGTTTTCTTGTGTTTGTCACTTTCCCATATATGTGGGAGCGCAGTGGCTCAGTGGTAGAGTGCTTGACTCGAGACCGAAGGGCCGCGGGTTCGAGCCTCACCGGCGTCACTGCGTTGTGGTCCTTGAGCAAGACACATTTATCCTAGCTTAGTACTAGTTCAACCCAGGAAGAACCGTCCCGCATAACTGAAAGATTGTTGAGTGGACGTAAAGAATCAAATCAAACAAAATCAAAACTTTCCCATATGGTGTCTCCAGTCAGTTGAGGTACTTGATTGTATTGAGTTCTGAGTTTTGCCCTCTGCTTTACTTTTATATCGGGAAAACATAAAACAAATCTTCTTGTCTAAAACGACAATGCCTAGTACCTTGATATTTGGTATGCAACATCACCTAGTACGCTTCTACCAATTTTATTCAATTTGGGGCTCAGGGACTATTAAGTGGACCCGCCTGCGAGCTCACACGTTCACTATAGGAATCTAATGGGAAAATCTTCTTGTCTTACACCACAAGGCATAGATCATTGATATTTGTTATGTAGCATCGCCTAGTATACCTCTACTAAGTTTGTTTGCATTATTGCCCTTGTGCCAAAACTGGCCCCACCCTGGGGTCACATTTTTACATAGGCTTATATATGGAACACTTAAAATAGTCTAGTCTGAAACCACAGAACCTACAGTTTTTGTTTTGCATGTAGCATCATCTAGTAGACTTACTGAATTTGTTGAAAATTATGGCCCTGTGGCCGAAAATGAGGCCGCCTCGGGGATCAATTTTTTATATATAGCTTATATAGAGAACACATTAAACACATTCTTGTCAGATATCAAAAGGCTTGATATTTGATATGTAGCATCTCCAAGTGGTACTCTACCAAGTTTGTTCTGATTTTGGTTCTGTGGTCACAATGGCATCGTCCTGGAGGTCACAGAGTTTATGAGGCTGGTATTGTTCTTTGACTTCCTTATGGTGCAGTGGGTTTGTATGCAGTGTGTGAGTGAGGCATTCCCTGGTCATGCTTTCTTTTTCACATTGACTTACATATAAGGAAAACAGAAAAAACATCTTCTTGTCTGAAACCACCAGGCCTAGAGCCCTGATATTTGGTATGTAACATCAGCTGGTAGACAACATTTAACTATGTTCCAATTATGACACTGGTGCCGAACATGGACCACAAGGCAAGTCATCAGGAGCGTGGCCAGTTTCCAATATATACCTATAGATAAGACGTTTAAACAAAACTCAGATGAGCGTTCCAGGGTCACTTGGTCCTCCTTTTTTCATACCATTAGTTAACATTATATAAGATAGTCTGATAAATGCTGTTTCCATTTGAAATTATACTACATAATCGTCATTTTCATAATAAGACAATGTCCAGATATACAAGTAATAGCAATACATGCATTTCACAAAATATACCAGAATATCTAAATACCGGATTTTGAGGTGAAAACGAAAATATTTTGGTGTTTTTTTTAAGTATAAACAACAAAGATATCTGTAAGTTGAATAATTCAGCATCAAATTTGAAACAAGTTTAATAACAACTCTACGTTATAAAACTTTATCAGCCAGATTACAAAAATTCGTGTTTAAATTTATAAAAAACACCGATTTTCACCCAAAAATCAAGATATTAAAATTCCGGTTTTGACACCATAATAAAATCAGAGTGGACTTATATGAGACTCAATAATCAATTTACAGTCTTTCTTTGCTGGTGTCATGTATTTATTGCTGCAAATGGATTTCAGAAATTCGCATTTTCACTTCTAAAATCGAAGTTTTTGCCAAATATTAACACCACTGCCCCTCTTTGAAAAAGTAATTCCGGCTATCCAAGTAACTTCAACATCTTGTCACCTCATTTATACAATCATTTTCCATTTTACTGATGGGGAGGGGTTATCGGTCAATTTTCGCTAGTTTTTGCTCTACCATAATAATTACAACCAGTACTCAGAGTTTATTTTCTGCTCCAAACGTGTACCAGGCTTTTTTTCTCTATTCTAAACTTGTACCATGCTGTTTCATGGTATGTCTCACCAGGGCGTACCACAGAAGTTGGAAATCTTGGCTAAATTAGAAACTTAAATATTTGGAAAACCTCGGTTTTTATCCATACTCTGCAAAGTGGGTGGGGTTTCAGAAATTTGACAAAGGTGATTTTTGAGCATTTTCAAAGGACATTTTCATATTGAGTGCGGTTGGTTACACATATGCCGGCATATTCCAGTAATAGAATAAGGTTTCCTAAATTAATATATGAAAAGACATGTTGGGAAAGTATGGTTCCTGAAGCGTTACCATAGCAACAATCAGTGTACCATCACAAAAAAATATCTGTGACTGTATTTCTGATCCCATAAAAATCTGCTGAAAGGGCATATTTGATTTTCAAAAGAGGAAATATGTTCCTTATTAAGATAATGTACCGAAAAAAACATATTATGTTGTAAGTGCCCTGCTTAAGGTCAAGGTAAAAGTCACAGAAGCAAGAAATTGACTTAAAATGAGCAATTTTTGGCACATATTTAAGTCTATTTCTCCATTATTTGGTGTGACTTGGTTTGTATATTTAATCTTCTTATGCGCAGCTATACTGCCTTTTAAAATGAAATAATTTTATCCTCCATATTACTTCAAGGTCAAGGTCAATGAAATTTTTATATTTTTTGGTTTAAAATTGGAAATATTGACAATATTTCTTAACCAATTTCTTTAATTCAGTTATGTTTAGCTTCTCCCTTTAGAAATATGCTGCACAGTATAAGATTGTTAAAATAACGTGACAATATGCCTTAATTATCAGTTTGAAGGTCAAAGTCAAGGTCACCAAAGCCAGAAATTACCATGAAATGACCGATTTTTGCACATATTTAAGTAGATTTCTCCATTATTTGATGTGGTTTGGTTTGTATATTTAATCTTTACATAAGCAACCACAATGCCTTTTAATCTGAAATAACTTTATCGTCGATAATACTTCAAGGTGAAAGTCACTGAAATTGTCATATTTTTGGTTGTAATATGGACATATTGACAATATTTGTTAACCAATTTCTTTATTTCAATTATGTTCAGATTATATCTTTAGAAAAATGCCGCACAGTATAACATTGTTAAAATAACATGACAATTTGCTTTAAGTATCAAGTTGAATGTCAAGGTCGAGGTCAAAGAAGCCAGAAATTACCATAAAATGAGCGCTTTCAGCATACATTTAAGTTTATTTTTCCATTATTTGATGTGATTTGGTTTGTATATATAATTTTATATAATCAACTACAATGGCGATAAATCTGATATAATTTTATCCTCCACATTACTTCAAGATCATGGTCAAGGTCAATGAATTTTTTATATTTTTGGTTTTAAATTGGAAATATTGACAATATTTGTTAACCAATTTCTTTGTTTCAGTTATGTGTAGATTTTTTCCTTTGAAAATTCTTCCTCTGACAGTATATTCTTTCATATATCTAGGAAAACCTGACGCCATAAGCCACATCACTTGTGGTTGGTTAACTTAGCAGCTAAAATTTGGAACTTATACCTTCTTCTTGATGTGTATAAGTAGAACATGTAACCAAGAATCTGATAACCATTAGAAAAGAAATTGAGATAACCATTTTTCAATTGTCAGTACGTTCAGAAATCATCTTTTACGACTACCCTGAAAACTTACCATGTACCTGATGATAACCCCCCCCCCCCCCCCCCAATTAAATTATTGAATACAGTTAATTATCTCCTAATTAGCCAACAAAGTTTCAAGCTCCTAAAAGAGTTTGAAAGAGTTAACATATTTTTTAATTGACCAAACCCCTAACTGGGATACAAGTCATAAACATACAAACAATATAAACCTGAAACAAACATTCTGAGGAAAATTTCAATATATATGATATCGAGACTGGAAGTGATATACAAATGAGCGCGGATCTGAGAAAAGGGTCCTTGAAGCATTCCAGCAATAATTACATAATAGACATTTGAAAAACGTCTAAAACGAGAAATTTTATATGCTTTTATAATACCACCAAATTGTTTCTATAGCTTGATGTAATCAAAGAAGCTAATGTTCCTGATTATGTTTAAAGTTTTGTATAATGCCTGTTTCCATGGTATCAATTAGGCCATAACACCTACAAGGCCTCAAAATGAAGGGTATGTCACTTTAACTGCTTATAGTACTACGTAAAAAGAATAAATCGAACAATTTAATTTGCATTTACATTATAACATAGAAAATCATGAAAAAATACTATATTTGTTAGATGGTTATACTGAGTGTACTATAATCAACAAACAACTGGAGATCAGCAATTTCACGTTATATTAGGCTTAACAATAAATCTTGACGTCACTTTCCAAACCGAATTTAATATGTTCATTGAAACCTCCATATAATCGCCTATTTTAAAGAAAACTGCTCCAAATTTTATGGGAACGCGCTTCAGTGAAAGTATTTTGCAGGGACAACATTAGCAATATTTTGATTAATAGAACCCTAAGGTACCTTTTGTCATAGCCTGGCCCAAATGTATCACCATGTATTAAAATTGATTTACCACTAGTGGTTTACACATTTGGTCAATGTTAATTTATTATGATAGATGTCCATAACAGCATCAAATATAAAGAGGATCTTAAAGGAGTGCTCATTTTTAAATCAATTTATTTAAAAAGTTAGAGAAAAGGGATCAACTGTGAGAGTTGTTAAACATTCTATGGCCTAGCTTTTCACTAAAATTTAATAAATTCAATAGTATAGAAGCATCAATGTAAGATTCAGTTTATCACATGACTACCGGTATGAAATTACCAAAAATCATATTTTTCAGATGAACCATCATTACATTATGCTTATAAATCTGTAAACCACTATTGGTTAATCAATTTTATTGCATAGCGTTATATCACTCCTGACAGAAAGTGTGTGATAGATGGCAAACATTGAGACATTTTTATGCCAAAAAATGTGATTACAAAATAATTTTACTCACATTTTATCTCTTCTCCTCAACCTATTTAATTAATTAAACAAGAAAAATTTGTCAAATTTATATCCCCTGACAAAGGGTTATTTTAGAAAAACATGTGACTCACAAACAATAAATCCCGTTTATCTAAACCCTAAGTTCACCTTCGGTATCATTCAGATCATAACAAACCCCTGTAAAGTATGTTTGAGTGCTTAGTTTAATAAAATAAAATACACTTACATCCGTACAATTTCAATATCTGACCTTTCAACCCAACCCAAAAGGTCCAGGGTGTGTGTAAATTTAAAGTGTTACATTGCATGTTGGACTAGACTACACTTCTTTCACTTTAATTTGATATGCAACATGACCACTTTCAGAAACGAAATAAATATTTGACCAATTGACCCCAACCCAGGGGTCGAGTGTGTATGTAAGAACAGCAGCATTCTTTCTTTCATGGTGCTCTGTGCTCAATTCCCTTTCATTTGATATGCAACATGACTACTTTCAGAAAAATATATGGTTTGACCTTTTGACCCCTCCCTGGGGTCGAGGGTGTGTCTGTGGAACAGTAATGATCTATTAAACACTACCTAAAGTAAATAGCTTAGCATAAATAAATTTTAATGAATTGGTGATCATACATCTAATAAATAGTAGATTTTGAAATTTCCAGTTTAAAAGATTACCGAAACTACATTCTGACATTGATTTTAAACTTATTCAAACGAATAAAATTGTTTAGTTTGAGAAACATTTTTGCTATGTATACCAAGAGTGAATATTACAACAATATCACACTAAATTAAGGTTGAAAACTTAACTATTGGGGAAATGTCTGAATTTGTTAAATTCTAGCTAATATGTGACCTATTTCAGGCACATTGTCATGTTTTACCAGTATTGTACTATGCTTGATATTTCTAAAGGCAAAAGCCAGACATAACTGGAATAAGGATGCTGTCATTTTTTCCTTTTATCAAAGTTTCAGTAAATTTGACCTTGAAGTTATGTGAAGGATAAAATTATTTCCATTTAAAAGGCTAGTTGCGTAGATAAAAGTTAAAGATACAAATCAAATCAAACCAAATTATAGAGAAATAAACTTTAACTTGTGTGCAAATCCCTCATTTTATGTCAATTTCATACTTCTGTGACCTTGACCTCCGAAATTCTAATTAAGGCATATTGTCAAATTACCTAAACAATGTGGTATTGAGCAAGATATATCTAAAGGTGTGGAGCAAACTTTGATGAAACCAAGAAAAGGGCTCAAGGCTCATAGAAAGTCAGAGCTAAAGAAAACCTTAAGTTGAGCCAAGATGGGTTCACCCAAAGACAAGCATCTGGCACCAACCAACCGATGTAAGATTTGGGTCTTGATCGTCATCGAGTCTAATTAAGGCCACTCGCTATGGTGCAATTAAAGAGAAACCATGATTTAGTTTACAACTAGACATGCAGACTGTCGCAAGATCGCCATATTAAATTCTACTTTTTCAACTATTTTTTAAAGTTTGTAGAGACTACAGACTGTAACCTGGTAAGATATTTGTCCCATGCAAAGAAGCGGTGACTGTTGTAGTAGTTGGGTTATGATCTATGTTGTCTTTAGCTGCTGTTGTTAAAATTATGTTTCTTAAAATAGAAAGACAAACCATAAAAAAAAAAAAAAAAATATTTCTGAAAAAAGAAGCTAAAAATAATTGAAATAAAGGAATCGGTCATCAAATATTGTAATTTGTACCAATTTATGTACAAAAAATTAAAGTTTCATTTACCTTGACCTTGACCTTGATGGTATCTGGAGATATAAACAAGTTCAGTTTAAAATCCATTGTAGATGTGTGTAGATAAGGATTAAATATACAAACCAAATCACACAAAATTCTATAATTTGGTGTGATTTGGTTTGTATATTTAATCCTTATCTACACACATCTACAATGGATTTTAAATTGAACTTGTTTTTATCTCCAGATACCATCAAGGTCAAGGTCAAGGTAAATGAAACTTTAATTTTTTGTACATAAATTGGTACAAATTACAATATTTGATGACCGATTCCTTTATTTCAATTATTTTTAGCTTCTTTTTTCAGAAATATCTTTTTTCTTTTTTTTTTATGGTTTGTCTTTCTATTTTAAGAAACATAATTTTAACAACAGCAGCTATAGACAACATAGATCATAACCCAACTACTACAACAGTCACCGCTTCTTTGCATGGGACAAATATCTTACCAGGTTACAGTCTGTAGTCTCTACAAACTTTAAAAAATAGTTGAAAAAGTAGAATTTAATATGGCGATCTTGCGACAGTCTGCATGTCTAGTTGTAAACTAAATCATGGTTTCTCTTCAATTGCACCATAGCGAGTGGCCTTAATTAGACTCGATGACGATCAAGACCCAAATCTTACATCGGTTGGTTGGTGCCAGATGCTTGTCTTTGGGTGAACCCATCTTGGCTCAACTTAAGGTTTTCTTTAGCTCTGACTTTCTATGAGCCTTGAGCCCTTTTCTTGGTTTCATCAAAGTTTGCTCCACACCTTTAGATATATCTTGCTCAATACCACATTGTTTAGGTAATTTGACAATATGCCTTAATTAGAATTTCGGAGGTCAAGGTCACAGAAGTATGAAATTGACATAAAATGAGGGATTTGCACACAAGTTAAAGTTTATTTCTCTATAATTTGGTTTGATTTGATTTGTATCTTTAACTTTTATCTACGCAACTAGCCTTTTAAATGGAAATAATTTTATCCTTCACATAACTTCAAGGTCAAATTTACTGAAACTTTGATAAAAGGAAAAAATGACAGCATCCTTATTCCAGTTATGTCTGGCTTTTGCCTTTAGAAATATCAAGCATAGTACAATACTGGTAAAACATGACAATGTGCCTGAAATAGGTCACATATTAGCTAGAATTTAACAAATTCAGACATTTCCCCAATAGTTAAGTTTTCAACCTTAATTTAGTGTGATATTGTTGTAATATTCACTCTTGGTATACATAGCAAAAATGTTTCTCAAACTAAACAATTTTATTCGTTTGAATAAGTTTAAAATCAATGTCAGAATGTAGTTTCGGTAATCTTTTAAACTGGAAATTTCAAAATCTACTATTTATTAGATGTATGATCACCAATTCATTAAAATTTATTTATGCTAAGCTATTTACTTTAGGTAGTGTTTAATAGATCATTACTGTTCCACAGACACACCCTCGACCCCAGGGAGGGGTCAAAAGGTCAAACCATATTTTTTTGTCTGAAAGTAGTCATGTTGCATATCAAATGAAAGGGAATTGAGCACAGAGCACCATGAAAGAAAGAATGCTGCTGTTCTTACATACACACTCGACCCCTGGGTTGGGGTCAAAAGGTCAAATATTTATTTCGTTTCTGAAAGTGGTCATGTTGCATATCAAATTAAAGTGAAAGAAGTGTAGTCTAGTCCAACATGCAATGTAACACTTTAAATTTACACACACCCTGGACCTTTTGGGTTGGGTTGAAAGGTCAGATATTGAAATTGTACGGATGTAAGTGTATTTTATTTTATTAAACTAAGCACTCAAACATACTTTACAGGGGTTTGTTATGATCTGAATGATACCGAAGGTGAACTTAGGGTTTAGATAAACGGGATTTATTGTTTGTGAGTCACATGTTTTTCTAAAATAACCCTTTGTCAGGGGATATAAATTTGACAAATTTTTCTTGTTTAATTAATTAAATAGGTTGAGGAGAAGAGATAAAATGTGAGTAAAATTATTTTGTAATCACATTTTTTGGCATAAAAATGTCTCAATGTTTGCCATCTATCACACACTTTCTGTCAGGAGTGATATAACGCTATGCAATAAAATTGATTAACCAATAGTGGTTTACAGATTTATAAGCATAATGTAATGATGGTTCATCTGAAAAATATGATTTTTGGTAATTTCATACCGGTA
Organism: Loripinus fragilis; assembly: GCA_964019695.1. Taxonomy (NCBI): domain Eukaryota; kingdom Metazoa; phylum Mollusca; class Bivalvia; order Lucinida; family Lucinidae; genus Loripinus; species Loripinus fragilis. The sequence continues at coordinate 105,344,107 of OZ026514.1, read as the reverse complement.
GTCATGTGATAAATTGAATCTTACATTGATGCTTCTATACTATTGAATTTATTAAATTTTAGTGAAAAGCTAGGCCATAGAACGTTTAACAACTCTCACAGTTGATCCCTTTTCTCTAACTTTTTAAATAAATTGATTTAAAAATGAGCACTCCTTTAAGATCCTCTTTATATTTGATGCTGTTATGGACATCTATCATAATAAATTAACATTGACCAAATGTGTAAACCACTAGTGGTAAATCAATTTTAATACATGGTGATACATTTGGGCCAGGCTATGACAAAAGGTACCTTAGGGTTCTATTAATCAAAATATTGCTAATGTTGTCCCTGCAAAATACTTTCACTGAAGCGCGTTCCCATAAAATTTGGAGCAGTTTTCTTTAAAATAGGCGATTATATGGAGGTTTCAATGAACATATTAAATTCGGTTTGGAAAGTGACGTCAAGATTTATTGTTAAGCCTAATATAACGTGAAATTGCTGATCTCCAGTTGTTTGTTGATTATAGTACACTCAGTATAACCATCTAACAAATATAGTATTTTTTCATGATTTTCTATGTTATAATGTAAATGCAAATTAAATTGTTCGATTTATTCTTTTTACGTAGTACTATAAGCAGTTAAAGTGACATACCCTTCATTTTAAGGCCTTGTAGGTGTTATGGCCTAATTGATACCATGGAAACAGGCATTATACAAAACTTTAAACATAATCAGGAACACTAGCTTCTTTGATTACATCAAGCTATAGAAACAATTTGGTGGTATTATAAAAGCATATAAAATTTCGTCGTTTTAGACGTTTTTCAAATGTCTATTATGTAATTATTGCTGGAATGCTTCAAGGACCCTTTTCTCAGATCCGCGCTCATTTGTATATCACTTCCAGTCTCAATATCATATATATTGAAATTTTCCTCAGAATGTTTGTTTCAGGTTTATATTGTTTGTATGTTTATGACTTGTATCCCAGTTAGGGGTTTGGTCAATTAAAAAATATGTTAACTCTTTCAAACTCTTTTAGGAGCTTGAAACTTTGTTGGCTAATTAGGAGATAATTAACTGTATTCAATAATTTAATTTGGGGGGGGGGGGGTTATCATCAGGTACATGGTAAGTTTTCAGGGTAGTCGTAAAAGATGATTTCTGAACGTACTGACAATTGAAAAATGGTTATCTCAATTTCTTTTCTAATGGTTATCAGATTCTTGGTTACATGTTCTACTTATACACATCAAGAAGAAGGTATAAGTTCCAAATTTTAGCTGCTAAGTTAACCAACCACAAGTGATGTGGCTTATGGCGTCAGGTTTTCCTAGATATATGAAAGAATATACTGTCAGAGGAAGAATTTTCAAAGGAAAAAATCTACACATAACTGAAACAAAGAAATTGGTTAACAAATATTGTCAATATTTCCAATTTAAAACCAAAAATATAAAAAATTCATTGACCTTGACCGTGATCTTGAAGTAATGTGGAGGATAAAATTATATCAGCTTTATCGCCATTGTAGTTGATTATATAAAATTATATATACAAACCAAATCACATCAAATAATGGAAAAATAAACTTAAATGTATGCTGAAAGCGCTCATTTTATGGTAATTTCTGGCTTCTTTGACCTCGACCTTGACATTCAAATTGATACTTAAAGCAAATTGTCATGTTATTTTAACAATGTTATACTGTGCGGCATTTTTCTAAAGATATAATCTGAACATAATTGAAATAAAGAAATTGGTTAACAAATATTGTCAATATGTCCATATTACAACCAAAAATATGACAATTTCAGTGACTTTCACCTTGAAGTATTATCGACGATAAAGTTATTTCAGATTAAAAGGCATTGTGGTTGCTTATGTAAAGATTAAATATACAAACCAAACCACATCAAATAATGGAGAAATCTACTTAAATATGTGCAAAAATCGGTCATTTCATGGTAATTTCTGGCTTCGGTGACCTTGACTTTGACCTTCAAACTGATAATTAAGGCATATTGTCACGTTATTTTAACAATCTTATACTGTGCAGCATATTTCTAAAGGGAGAAGCTAAACATAACTGAATTAAAGAAATTGGTTAAGAAATATTGTCAATATTTCCAATTTTAAACCAAAAAATATAAAAATTTCATTGACCTTGACCTTGAAGTAATATGGAGGATAAAATTATTTCATTTTAAAAGGCAGTATAGCTGCGCATAAGAAGATTAAATATACAAACCAAGTCACACCAAATAATGGAGAAATAGACTTAAATATGTGCCAAAAATTGCTCATTTTAAGTCAATTTCTTGCTTCTGTGACTTTTACCTTGACCTTAAGCAGGGCACTTACAACATAATATGTTTTTTTCGGTACATTATCTTAATAAGGAACATATTTCCTCTTTTGAAAATCAAATATGCCCTTTCAGCAGATTTTTATGGGATCAGAAATACGGTCACAGATATTTTTTTTGTGATGGTACACTGATTGTTGCTATGGTAACGCTTCAGGAACCATACTTTCCCAACATGTCTTTTCATATATTAATTTAGGAAACCTTATTCTATTACTGGAATATGCCGGCATATGTGTAACCAACCGCACTCAATATGAAAATGTCCTTTGAAAATGCTCAAAAATCACCTTTGTCAAATTTCTGAAACCCCACCCACTTTGCAGAGTATGGATAAAAACCGAGGTTTTCCAAATATTTAAGTTTCTAATTTAGCCAAGATTTCCAACTTCTGTGGTACGCCCTGGTGAGACATACCATGAAACAGCATGGTACAAGTTTAGAATAGAGAAAAAAAGCCTGGTACACGTTTGGAGCAGAAAATAAACTCTGAGTACTGGTTGTAATTATTATGGTAGAGCAAAAACTAGCGAAAATTGACCGATAACCCCTCCCCATCAGTAAAATGGAAAATGATTGTATAAATGAGGTGACAAGATGTTGAAGTTACTTGGATAGCCGGAATTACTTTTTCAAAGAGGGGCAGTGGTGTTAATATTTGGCAAAAACTTCGATTTTAGAAGTGAAAATGCGAATTTCTGAAATCCATTTGCAGCAATAAATACATGACACCAGCAAAGAAAGACTGTAAATTGATTATTGAGTCTCATATAAGTCCACTCTGATTTTATTATGGTGTCAAAACCGGAATTTTAATATCTTGATTTTTGGGTGAAAATCGGTGTTTTTTATAAATTTAAACACGAATTTTTGTAATCTGGCTGATAAAGTTTTATAACGTAGAGTTGTTATTAAACTTGTTTCAAATTTGATGCTGAATTATTCAACTTACAGATATCTTTGTTGTTTATACTTAAAAAAAACACCAAAATATTTTCGTTTTCACCTCAAAATCCGGTATTTAGATATTCTGGTATATTTTGTGAAATGCATGTATTGCTATTACTTGTATATCTGGACATTGTCTTATTATGAAAATGACGATTATGTAGTATAATTTCAAATGGAAACAGCATTTATCATGTACTATCTTATATAATGTTAACTAATGGTATGAAAAAAGGAGGACCAAGTGACCCGGGAACGCTCATCTGAGTTTTGTTTAAACGTCTTATCTATAGGTATATATTGGAAACTGGCCACGCTCCTGATGACTTGCCTTGTGGTCCATGTTCGGCACCAGTGTCGTAATTGGAACATAGTTAAATGTTGTCTACCAGCTGATGTTACATACCAAATATCAGGGCTCTAGGCCTGATGGTTTCAGACAAGAAGATGTTTTTTCTGTTTTCCTTATATGTAAGTCAATGTGAAAAAGAAAGCATGACCAGGGAATGCCTCACTCACACACTGCATACAAACCCACTGCACCATAAGGAAGTCAAAGAACAATACCAGCCTCATAAACTCTGTGACCTCCAGGACGATGCCATTGTGACCACAGAACCAAAATCAGAACAAACTTGGTAGAGTACCACTTGGAGATGCTACATATCAAATATCAAGCCTTTTGATATCTGACAAGAATGTGTTTAATGTGTTCTCTATATAAGCTATATATAAAAAATTGATCCCCGAGGCGGCCTCATTTTCGGCCACAGGGCCATAATTTTCAACAAATTCAGTAAGATGATGATGCTACATGCAAAACAAAAACTGTAGGTTCTGTGGTTTCAGACTAGACTATTTTAAGTGTTCCATATATAAGCCTATGTAAAAATGTGACCCCAGGGTGGGGCCAGTTTTGGCACAAGGGCAATAATGCAAACAAACTTAGTAGAGGTATACTAGGCGATGCTACATAACAAATATCAATGATATATGCCTTGTGGTGTAAGACAAGAAGATTTTCCCATTAGATTCCTATAGTGAACGTGTGAGCTCGCAGGCGGGTCCACTTAATAGTCCCTGAGCCCCAAATTGAATAAAATTGGTAGAAGCGTACTAGGTGATGTTGCATACCAAATATCAAGGTACTAGGCATTGTCGTTTTAGACAAGAAGATTTGTTTTATGTTTTCCCGATATAAAAGTAAAGCAGAGGGCAAAACTCAGAACTCAATACAATCAAGTACCTCAACTGACTGGAGACACCATATGGGAAAGTTTTGATTTTGTTTGATTTGATTCTTTACGTCCACTCAACAATCTTTCAGTTATGCGGGACGGTTCTTCCTGGGTTGAACTAGTACTAAGCTAGGATAAATGTGTCTTGCTCAAGGACTACAACGCAGTGACGCCGGTGAGGCTCGAACCCGCGGCCCTTCGGTCTCGAGTCAAGCACTCTACCACTGAGCCACTGCGCTCCCACATATATGGGAAAGTGACAAACACAAGAAAACACCACATACAACAGAGCCAAGAGATCAGCCCTTTCCCAGCAGGTGATCACATGCCCATGTAAAATATGCCACCTCCAGGAATGTGCCATTTAAACCATAGGGCTATAATTTGAACAAATTTGGTGGAGGTCTGCTAGGTTATGATACATACCAAATATTAAGACTCTAGGCATTGCTGTTTCAAACAAGAAGATTTTCATTTTGAAAATCTATTTTAGCCCATGTGACCTAGATATGAAATGGACTAAACTGTTTGACCAATAATTTAAGAGGGTCATATAAGAATCATTCCAGCAAAGTTTGGTTAAAATCCAGCTAATAGTTTAGGAGGAGATTGTGCCATCATAAAACCATAGACAGCCAGTGTCCCCAATATGATAATTTATAATCTCTTCCAAGACAGAAAGCGTTACATGCCGTATATGCAGAGTTAAATGTCTACATTTTGGTTTATGAGTGGTCATTAGCAGAGTAACTGCTAAGGGAAAGATTATTTCATGTCTGGGTGTATTTCAATATCTTACCAGACTAAATGGGCTCCAAGAGGGGACTTACCGCCTATAAAGGTTCACTAAGATAATTATCTATATTTGATCAGAAAAAAAACTTAGCCCTTTAAGGATCTATTTTTTACTCCATGCAGGGAATCCATGATCCACTTTTTGGTCTGCCTCGCATAGAAGCTAGGCGGGTCACAAACACATTAATGATTAGTACCACTTTGAGACTTTAAAATGTATTTTTAAGCAGTTTTACCTTGAACTTTGATACAAAGGTCATATCAGCAGTAAGAAGCTATTATTTACAATAGAACACCTTAAACAATCAGTGTGCAAAATATGAATTATCTACAACAAAACATGTTAGAGATATTTCCTTACAATCCATACAACTAGCTTCAAATTATTTGGAAAATTAAGCCTCAAATGTCACATTGGCAATTATTCAACAAAATATGAAGCACCTCTGTCAAAAATATACCACTGTAAGACCGATTCTAATTAATCTGTGACTCCAGGGTCATAGCGGTGATATGTAACGTACTTTGTAATTAACACCATAAGCAATAATTGTGCTAAGTATGAACAGCCTTTGTCACAATTTCCTTCAATTGTGATGCAGGATTCTTTTGTTATTGTGTTCTGCCAGACTACAAGCCATTATAACAAACCAGATATACCATATACAAATATGCTTATCCAAGTATTTATTATGCGCATGCGCAAATACTGCTGCTCTGGAACAATGAATGCGCATTGCATAAACTACCCTTATCTGGACTAAGAATTGTACGTATAGGTTTTCAGGAATAATGGATTTTCGCTACTACTTATCTGAGGCACTGCTTACACTTATTTGGGATAAAATACTTGTCTGGAGCCATCTATGTAAAATTGGACTTGACACAGGAAAGGTAAAATTTTAATTATTAAAATGCTTAATTATTCAATCTGAACGCTTATAAGATTACTGGGGTTCAGTCAGGTTTTTGCATTTCAAATTCCCCAAGTAGATTCGTGTTATGGTTTACTAATTCCTTGCTTTGTTACAAAATTGCTGATTGGATGATTAACCAGCGGAGGTTACTTAAGGGGTAATTTCGCGCCTTTCGTTACAGTTGAATGTAAATTGCACACTCGAGCAGTGGTGACATAGAAAATTTTTCGTCGTGCTGTCGTGGCGTTATACAGAGAAAGGTTTGATAGACATTGTTGAACAGTATTAATATAGAAGGCTATCTTGAGAATTGAAGAATTGACTGTGCTTCATTCAGCCTTCAACAGACTGACATAATTTATCTACTTTCGTTCTATAATTCAATAGAGAACTCAAAATGAACGTTATATAACGACAACAACACATATATTTATCTCGACAGTGCATTTGACTCTATGAGATTTAAAAGTCTACGCAGTGCTTTAATATTATTACTGACACTGGTTGTTCCTGAAATTACACTTATCATGTCCAAGGAAGATGGTACTGGGGCCAGAGCTAAAACCCCTGGACAGTTAGGGATAAATTCTCCGCCAGGTAGATCATTGCGGAACAGGCCTCCAATAGACTACAGAAGGATGAATGATGGCAACTTTGGCCGCTATTCAGGGGATGATTTTGGTTCAAAACCAGACCTCTATACGGATACAGAGAGGGAATTCTCGGATGAGTACGATAAAAACCCGTGGGGAGCCTCTGATATGAAAGAACAGACAGAATACCTTGGAGATGGTCCCTCAGCCATGGCGGACGAGGCAGAAATTTCATCGTTAAGACAACAGCTGGACCAACTGAATAAAGAGGAAGCGGCGCTGAAGAAGAAGACTGAGGTTGAGGAACTGAAACGACAAGTGGCTGAAAAGAAGAAGGCTGTCGCCAAGCTTAGAGGTAATACATGTAACCGCAAGGGTAAAACATCGCAAACAACAAAACAACCAACGAAATCTGATGACATGAACATTCTTACACTAAGAAAATCCAAACAATTAAGAAATAAAGTTAAAAAAGAATTAAAAAGTACAGGGTTGATAAATTCAGATGATTGTCAAAGTATTAGCAGTGCCAGTGATGAATCTTCAGCTTCAGATATTTCAAGCAAATCTGTGAGTCACAAATATTCAAAAAATAAACAAAAGTCTAAGAAAAGCAAATCCAGTAGAAGTTCATCAGAGTCCGAGGCCAGCTTATCATATAGTTCATCTGACTCTGATTCTGATGATAGGAAACGTGGACATAAAAAGATCAAATCTGGCATTAAAGCTAAGGCTTCAGACTCTGTTCGCAAGTCTCAGAGATATCCACAGGCTCACCTGCGATTCGAGTTTGTTAGTTCGAATTTATCATTTGAGAAATTGGATATTAATTTATTCGTGGCCGGTGAGATTGAGATTATCTCTGATAAGCGAACTAAAGAAATAGAAAAAAATGGCAGAATGGAGTTATTGAAGAAGATTATGTACTTAAGTACTTCTTATGAATTCACAGTACTAAAATCATATTATGCTGCCGTTTTAAGGGAAATAGAATTGGGGAAAAAATCTTGGAAAGATGATTTTCAGTTTATTGAAACTGCTATATTGTCCAAAACTGTCCCTAAATCTAAAACAATGGGTTCAAAATTCAAAAAGCCTTTTGTTAACTTTAGTAAGAAAAAGGAAGAATGGGACAATTCTGAGGAGACCAGTCAGGTTTGGTTCTGTAACAAATATCAGAGAAACAAATGTTCCAGCAAGGGTAGTCATCTTCTAACCATTAAAGGCCAGGTACGTAATGCTCAGCACATTTGTGCGACTTGTTGGTTGAAGGATAAGAAAAAATTGCAGCATCCTGAATGCTCATCTGCCTGTACTTATGCAGCATGACTGCAAAGTAATGAAATACCCAGTATTCAGAATCCCCTGTTAGATCTATTCCTGCCTAAGTTTTGTAAATTTTATAAACCAGAACTGAATAAATCAGGGCACTTTTGTAAACATTCAAAAAACTGTAAGGTATGTCATGCCGTAAGAAATATCTCCACATCAAGCATAAATGAGAAGGTTCAAATACATGAATTAGTCAAAAAATCAGGTAAGTTCAATTTTGAATGTTGTAAAATTCCCATAAATACCAAAGTTAATGTGGATTATATGAGAATGATGCTAAGAGATTACAAAGACAAACAAGTTTGTGATCTTTTATTGTATGGTTTTCCAATAGGCTTTACAGGAGATGAAAACACTTTGGAAAGACCTAAAGAAATCTGGAAACATAAAAATTATAAAGGGGCTGAGGAATATCCAGTAGATATAAATGATTACATAGAGAAAGAAAGTCAAATGGGATCTTTAATTGGGCCATTTAAATCTAATCCTTTTTCAAATAGCCTCATCCTTTCTCCATTAAACACTGTACCCAAAAAGGATGTTTCTGAACGGCGCATTATCTTAGACTTAAGTCATCCTAAGGGGCTATCAGTCAATGATTTCATACCCAAAGATATTTACCTTGGTGAAAACATGCCTGTTATTTATCCAAGGGTGGACGATTTGGTGCAGATGATAAAGGAGAAAGGGCGGGGCTGTTTACTTTTTAAGAAGGATCTTAGAAAAGCTTTCAGACAAATTAGTATTTGTCCTAGCAGTTACAATGTTGTAGCTTTTACTTGGCAAAAACACATATTTTGTGACACGGTCCTTAGTATGGGCATGAGATCTAGTATTCAAATTTGTCAGCGGGCACCAATGCTGTCTCATTCATTATGTTCCAGTTAGGTGTTCAAATTCTAAACTACTTAGATGATTTAGCAGGTGCAGAAAATAGAGACAAGGCACATTTTGCTTATTCTTGTCTAGGAGCAGTTTTACAAAAATGTGGTTTCAGAGAATCTGTAGATAAAGCAGTACCACCTAGTGAGATTATGGTATTTTTAGGGGTGTTATTTAATACCATCACAATGACTTTGGAAGTAACCCCTGAAAGAGTTAGAGAAATTCTTGATTTAGTTCAAATTTGGTTGCTGAAATCGTCTGCTAAATTGAAGGAAATTCAATCCCTATTGGGAAAACTGCACTTTGTCGCAGCTTGTGTCAAACCTAGCAGAATATTTGTTTCCAGAATGTTAATTTGGCTACGTTCAGTATATAAGTCCACACTTCAAGAGCACAAAATTCCTCTTATGGTCAAAAAAGATTTGCAATGGTGGAGTAAGTTTTTACCAGTTTACAATGGTATTTCAATGATGCAAGTGGAAGAATGGTCAAAACCAGATGAAATTTTTTCGTGTGATTCTTGTTTGGAGGCTTGTGGTGGATTTTGGATGGGGTATTTTTATCATGCAAGATTTCCAAGTTCATTTAGCAATAGCAAATTTCATATAACAGCCTTAGAAATGATTGCTCTTATTATTTGCTTAAAGCTTTGGGGTAGATACTTTAGAGGTAAGAGAATCATAGTATTTTCAGACAGTAATTCTGCCTGTTTGGTAGTCAATAATGGTAAAGCGAAATGTCCAGTGTTGCAGGAATGCTTACGTGAAATTTGCTACATAGCTGCTATTTATGAATTTGAAATAAGGCTTCAACACTTAGATAGCCAGTCCAACCGCATAGCAGATCACCTTTCAAGGTTTCATTTGGGTGAATGGCATCGGCAAAAATTCTTAGAGCTAACTGAGGAATTTGATTTAACTGAAGAGCTAGTTGATGATTCTTTTTTTTCACTTCGTGAACACTTGGTAAGAGTTGAAGATATTTGCCTTTATTTTCAGAAAACCATTTGCAAGTCTTAAAAGAAGATTTGAAGTACTCAAATAAAGCTGCTTTTGCTGCTGGAACAAGAAAAAATTTGATTATACAATGGGAATCTTTTCTTCTCTTTTGTATGTATTTTAGATTTCGAAGTCTTCCTGTTTCTACACACATACTGCAGTTGTATGCTCAATTTTTAAGTAGGACATTTAAATCAGTTGATTCCATTAAAAATTATATTTCAGGCATCAAAACTATGCACTTAATTTTAGGTTTTCCAGTCAAACAAATCAATAGTTTTGTGCTAAATCTCTCTCTAAGAGGTTTGACTAGAGTGAAAATGCATTGTGTTAAAAAGGCGGAGGCAATCACTCCAGAGATTTTGTTGCAAATTAGTTCGGTTTTAAATCTTGAAGATGATAGTGACAAGGTCTTTTGGTGTTTATTTTTGTTTGCCTTTTTTCTTTTGGCACGTAAATCTAATCTTGTTCCAACATCTCAAGCGGATATCTTGAACAAAAAATGTCTTTTGAAAAGAGATGTTAGTGACAAAGGTGAGTATTTAATAGTAAGATTTAGATGGACCAAAACTATTCAGTATGGTGAAAGAATTTTAGATCTGCCATTAATACAAATAAAAAATTCAATTTTATGTCCTGTGCAAGCATATCGTAATATGTGTAATATAATCAAATTAATTGAAGATTCACCTTTATTTGTTCTACGGAATAGGAAAATTTTAACATATATGCATTTTCTAAGAAAATTAAAACATTGTATTAAAGAAATTGGTTTGGATCCAGGTTCTTTTTCTACCCATGGTTTTAGGCGAGGGGGGGCAACACTGGCCTTTCAAGCAAAAATTCCCTCTGACAAAATAAAAATGATGGGTGATTGGAAATCCGATTGTTACAGGCAGTATTTGGCTTATGACCTAAAAGACAAATTATTAGTGGCTAAGGAATTAAGGCATTATCTTCTTCAACACTCTTATTAGCTCTTTGCTAACATTGCAATAGTGGAAAGTGCTATGAACTTTATATTATCTAATAGACAATGTGTCTATCAGTGAAAATTCAGTGTTTATAGACAATGGTGGATACAAATAGAGGGAAGACAATTTCCAATTTGAGGAGTAACCGATATTGTGTTTTTATGTTTTTATTACACTTGTTCAACAAAGATACATCTCATTTAGCAATGTGAAAATATAACTCCAAATAATTAGAGCAGACATCAATGTGGGCTTACTTATTTGGATATTTGGAGTTATACCTACTACCATACTGTCCATACAGGTGAGGGTAATAGCTCTCAGTTAAAAGAATTTATTATCTGAGTTGCTATGTATTATCACATAGATCACTTTTCACAAATGGTGATGTATATAATTTGAACTAGAATACAGCTTAAGGTACAACTTGTTCATTGGAAGTTTGTAAAGGTACTTGTTGATAATTGATATAAGAACTATTTAGGGCGAATGAGTGGTCATAGCTATGTCCCTCATCAGGCTATGCACTTAAATAGATTGATTTGAGTCCTGGCTATGAACATATGATAAATATTGTCTTATGCTAGATTCTGGTTCATAGGTTGTACTAAACTTTTATTTTATAATTTTAATGGTCTTGGATCATTATACTTTAATCAATTATAAGGCTTCAAATCAACATTGGCTTATTTTGTATATATTTAGCAGATCTGACATCAAGAATGACAACTGATGATGCAGCAAAATAAGTTAACATTGAACTTGCAATCCACACATCTATTGTCAAGTTTTATATTTTAGTATAGAACTAAAATACTAGTTTCTTTTCCTATTTTGCAGAGTGCAGAAGGGTTCTGGTTGTGGGAGATTCGATAATTCAGCATATAGATCATATTGAGGGTGTCGATGTCATATCTTTTCGTGGGGCCACCATTGGAAAGCTGGCAGCGTTATTCTCGAAAGATGCGGTGGCCTTAGAGAAGTATGATTATATCATTATTCATGTTGGTACTAACAACATAGGCAATTTTGTCAAATTCAAAATGTCTCACAGAATAGCATACAACGGTATAATTTCAGACTTTGCCAATCTGATTGCAATTGTTCGAAAGAAAAAGCCAGGCATAACAATATTAGTGTCGTCAATACTACCTCGACCAGTTGACCACTCTGCAACTGATGATATTATCAAGGAAATTAATTCTTGTCTGAAAGATACAATGAGTATAGATATGGGTTTCAAGTTCATTTGTTCTTATAAAGCTGTATCTAAATTTGGTACCTATCAAAGGTACCTTTTTGCTAAAGCAGATCAAGGTTTGCACCTCAACACAGAAGGTTCAAATAGGCTTAGAAGCTTTTTCTTGAGGGTTATTTCAACAGTAGACTAACTATAAGTTCTATTTTCAGAATTGTACCTCATGAATTGTTGAAGTTTGATGTCATTTCTACTTTGCATAAGCTTGAAGAGCAGAAGAAATGCTATTCGGTTTGAAATTCTTGAAATTTGAAGTGAAGAATGATACAGATGGTATGAGTTTTGGGGTTGCATTGCAGAACAGCTTTTGTTGGGGCTTACCACAGAATTCTAATTGGCATTACTAGACATGTATGCCTTGTTACTTTCTGTTAAATGTTTTATTAACAGAGTAATATATATTTTACATCAAATATCTGTGTTAGTTCTTTTGGAGCTGTTTTGTAATGTAATTTCCTCTTGCTTCTTATCATTTGAACTTCTTTTGTTATTATTTGAATTTCTTTGCTTTATTTTAAGAAGGTTTTAAGATCAGTTGCTTTTAAGTTTATTTGCACAAAAGCCAATGCAGTTACGTAAGGCATTTTCACATTCAGGGATGATGAACAAAGGTAACAATTCACATTTGGAATTGATTTTCTCTGAAATTAGTCAAAATTCATTAGTTGTGACTGCGAATTGTCCTGTAATGCATTTATGTCTCGAACATGACAGTATATGCATAATCAAGTGCGCACAATCATAACCTTGTTTAGTTTTGATTCTTTACTCCTAAATTCTAAAATAGTTCTGTTAAATGTTGGCAGTATTTAGGCTAGCATCATAAATCGAAATCAAGGGAATTAATTCAACTGATCTTAAAATTGGCCTGGTTTGTACAGTTTGATTTATGTTTCTTGTTTTGTTCAGTTTAATGTTCTTGCTTTGTACAAGTGCAACATTTACTAATTTTGTAGCAGTTCATTATCCTCTGGAGTCATATAAGTTCTTACTGGTACATATAGGCTTAAATATGATGTAGCTATAAAGCTGGATTTAAGTTTTTATTTAAGTAAATCTCTGATGTTATGAAATTATAATTCTTGTTATTTTTATTATTATTATCATTATTATTTAAGTCCTTGTTTATTTATTTATTTAATTATATTTTCTTCTTAAATGATTAATTCATTATTATATATATACTTTTTTTTTTTTTTTTTTTTTTTTTTTTTTTTTTGGCCTTTGGTTTGGCGGTATGTTGAAAATTAATGTAAAACATTAATTATAAATTTGAAAAAGATTAAGCATTTAGTGAAGAATGCGTAACAAACTTAATTTTCTTATTTCTCAACCAAAATATATGTTGTGGGTACTTAAAATAACCGTCTCAATGAGACGGCTCTTTTGAGCACCCAACACACATGTCCATAATGATGGGTAGGAAATTAAATGTGACATTACGCTTAGATACTTTGCTTAGTAAAACCTTGAGGATTAATTTCCTATTTGTTGTCACCACATATTATTATTACATACAGGTCAAACTAAATCATTTATATTGAAACGCTTGTGCTCATTTTTAGTGATAAGGAAAGGCAGAATAATTGTAAAATTTTAATTATTAAAATGCTTAATTATTCAATCTGAACGCTTATAAGATTACTGGGGTTCAGTCAGGTTTTTGCATTTCAAATTCCCCAAGTAGATTCGTGTTATGGTTTACTAATTCCTTGCTTTGTTACAAAATTGCTGATTGGATGATTAACCAGCGGAGGTTACTTAAGGGGTAATTTCGCGCCTTTCGTTACAGTTGAATGTAAATTGCACACTCGAGCAGTGGTGACATAGAAAATTTTTTCCCCTCCCTCCTCCCTAAATGTTGCACTTTTGTATATATTTTGTTCAATATGTTAAATGAATTGTATGTCTTGTTTTGTTACCATTTTTTCTTTTTGAAAATTTTGAAAAATGTAGTTATTGACGAAAAAAGATGAGTATTCTATACCCTTAGGGTTACTATTTATGTATAACTCTTGTCAGACTGGTCTTTTGTCTAAGCTGGGAAGGGTGATGCATAGTTGACTTATGAAGAGCGTAACTCAATAAGTTCAAATTGCACTAATACAGTAATGTAAAATTCTGTTCAGACAGGACTTGGGTCCACTCTGTTAATGGCTTGCATTGTTGTCTTCAATGAATTTTACTAAATAGGTTCCTATTTTGTGCAGATGAGTTCCCTAGCAAATTGGGATTATGCCTATGATGTTGAGACTGTTAGTGTTTTAGGCTGTATGACAGCTTGACATTGTATACGTCTTATTATTATTGAGTTAGCATGCAACAGCCTGGTCAATATGAAAAATAGCAGACTAGCAGTGATATATATTTTACTGTTTTGAATATATCTCTAGTTGTCTTTGTAAGAGAAGTAATACATTCACTGATGAAAATCAATGGGTGTTGAATATCAGTGAAGCTGGAATTGGATTACTTAGCTAAATATATATACTTAATCAAGTTCTTCGATTTCTGGATTTCTGCAGTTTTCAAATTGTGGATAGGCGGTATGTTGAAAATTATAAATTTGAAAAAGATTAAGCATTTAGTGAAGAATGCGTAACAAACTTAATTTTCTTATTTCTCAACCAAAATATATGTTGTGGGTACTTAAAATAACCGTCTCAATGAGACGGCTCTTTTGAGCACCCAACACACATGTTCATAATGATGGGTAGGAAATTAAATGTGACATTACGCTTAGATACTTTGCTTAGTAAAACCTTGAGGATTAATTTCCTATTTGTTGTCACCACATATTATTATTACATACAGGTCAAAATAAATCATTTATATTGAAACGCTTGTGCTCATTTTTAGTGATAAGGAAAGGCAGAATAATTCAACTTATCTGGCGATATTAGTGTTGGAATATGCAGTGATCAGGCCGCGTTATTGGGGTATACACAAGTAAAATAACTAACTTACAGTTGTGTTGAATCACTTCGTCTGTCTCTCTCCAAAGCCAAGCAATGAATGAACCAGCACTTCAACCACAAAATCACCTGTTTAAAAACAACTCACTCACCAATAACTTCATGCATCGCCAAAGCTCCAGCTAAATACACTCAACCACTAAAACTCAGTGTCTCAGATATGCGTAGTTTCAAAACTGTCACAAATATGTGACAGCCTTGGTCAAAAATGAAGGAGGGGTTCGCGTAACAAGCCATTAACTGGTTGCAAGTATATTTGACCGTGTGTTAAGAAACCTATGATGTAATCTACATCCCATAGACAATAATTGTGCCATATATGTACACACTCAGTCGTAGAAATGAAAGAGGAGTTCATGCTATGAGTCGTACTACAAATTTGTCTTAATTTGGCCTTGAACTTTAACTCCAAGATTATATTGATAATTTGAAATACACACCATAGGCAAATATGAACATCAGGGCATAAAGTTAAATGGCAAGTTCTAGTTAAAGCACTACCTTAGTTACTCTTCAAAACAGATTTTGGAGGACAATTATTGATGCACAAACTCCATGCTGGTACTAATACCAAAAGGCAAAACCTACTATATTTTTAATTAGCTGATGGATAAAAGACCATACTTGATGTGGAATGCGTTCAAATCGTACGCACTGACAATTTGTGTAAAATGAAGACAATAGATTAAAATAAATGTAATCATGGTACTAA
This sequence comes from Loripinus fragilis, assembly GCA_964019695.1. Taxonomy (NCBI): domain Eukaryota; kingdom Metazoa; phylum Mollusca; class Bivalvia; order Lucinida; family Lucinidae; genus Loripinus; species Loripinus fragilis. The sequence goes on along the minus strand of OZ026514.1, from coordinate 105,328,125 downwards.
ATAATGATGTCAAAATGATAAATCAGGTACTTCAATTCTGCGTTATGTATGGGCCAGGATATGATGAAAGATACCTTATGGTCGCGATGCAAAGTATTACATGTTTAAAGCATTTCCTGAAAAATTGAAGCGATTATCTTCGAAACTGGTGATTATATGGATGTTAGAAACAACATAATGATGTTATCAGGTTTGGAATGTGATGCAACCGTACGATGACGTCAGAGTGTTGGTCTACATTCGTTTGTTGATTATTGCATGCTCAGCATAAGAATTTAGCAAATATAAAGTTTTCGCATGTCTTGTACATGTGATAATGAAAATGATGATGAAGTTAGATGCATTTATATCTTTTAGGTCGTATTATAGGCATTTAAAATAACCCACTTTTAGGTATTGTGATCTGAGTGTTCACATGGCAACAAGCCTTATAGAAAACTTTAAAAAAAAAGTATAATCAGAAACTTTTGCTATTTTGATGGTATCAGCATTTTCATGGAAATATAAAGGCATGAAATTCTATGTTATTTTAAGTATTTTTCAAATGTCTCTTACGTAATAATTGCTTGGATGCCTTAAGGTCCCTTTTGTCAGATCCGTGTTCTTGTGTAGAAATAATTTGGTGTGATTTGGTTTGTATATTTAATCCTTATCTACACACATCTACAATGGATTTTAAACTGAACTTGTTTATATCTCCAGATACCATCAAGGTCAAGGTCAAGGTAAATGAAACTTTAATTTTTTGTACATAAATTGGTACAAATTACAATATTTGATGACCGATTCCTTTATTTCAATTATTTTTAGCTTCTTTTTTCAGAAATATCTTTTTTCTTTTTTTTTATGGTTTGTCTTTCTATTTTAAGAAACATAATTTTAACAACAGCAGCTATAGACAACATAGATCATAACCCAACTACTACAACAGTCACCGCTTCTTTGCATGGGACAAATATCTTACCAGGTTACAGTCTGTAGTCTCTACAAACTTTAAAAAATAGTTGAAAAAGTAGAATTTAATATGGCGATCTTGCGACAGTCTGCATGTCTAGTTTTAAACTAAATCATGGTTTCTCTTTAATTGCACCATAGCGAGTGGCCTTAATTAGACTCGATGACGATCAAGACCCAAATCTTACATCGGTTGGTTGGTGCCAGATGCTTGTCTTTGGGTGAACCCATCTTGGCTCAACTTAAGGTTTTCTTTAGCTCTGACTTTCTATGAGCCTTGAGCCCTTTTCTTGGTTTCATCAAAGTTTGCTCCACACCTTTAGATATATCTTGCTCAATACCACATTGTTTAGGTAATTTGACAATATGCCTTAATTAGAATTTCGGAGGTCAAGGTCACAGAAGTATGAAATTGACATAAAATGAGGGATTTGCACACAAGTTAAAGTTTATTTCTCTATAATTTGGTTTGATTTGATTTGTATCTTTAACTTTTATCTACGCAACTAGCCTTTTAAATGGAAATAATTTTATCCTTCACATAACTTCAAGGTCAAATTTACTGAAACTTTGATAAAAGGAAAAAATGACAGCATCCTTATTCCAGTTATGTCTGGCTTTTGCCTTTAGAAATATCAAGCATAGTACAATACTGGTAAAACATGACAATGTGCCTGAAATAGGTCACATATTAGCTAGAATTTAACAAATTCAGACATTTCCCCAATAGTTAAGTTTTCAACCTTAATTTAGTGTGATATTGTTGTAATATTCACTCTTGGTATACATAGCAAAAATGTTTCTCAAACTAAACAATTTTATTCGTTTGAATAAGTTTAAAATCAATGTCAGAATGTAGTTTCGGTAATCTTTTAAACTGGAAATTTCAAAATCTACTATTTATTAGATGTATGATCACCAATTCATTAAAATTTATTTATGCTAAGCTATTTACTTTAGGTAGTGTTTAATAGATCATTACTGTTCCACAGACACACCCTCGACCCCAGGGAGGGGTCAAAAGGTCAAACCATATATTTTTCTGAAAGTAGTCATGTTGCATATCAAATGAAAGGGAATTGAGCACAGAGCACCATGAAAGAAAGAATGCTGCTGTTCTTACATACACACTCGACCCCTGGGTTGGGGTCAAAAGGTCAAATATTTATTTCGTTTCTGAAAGTGGTCATGTTGCATATCATATTAAAGTGAAAGAAGTGTAGTCTAGTCCAACATGCAATGTAACACTTTAAATTTACACACACCCTGGACCTTTTGGGTTGGGTTGAAAGGTCAGATATTGAAATTGTACGGATGTAAGTGTATTTTATTTTATTAAACTAAGCACTCAAACATACTTTACAGGGGTTTGTTATGAATCTATAACAAGTTTTAAAACAGGAACAAATCCATATTATGAATAGCTTGCTGTGATATTTCGTGACTGTATCAATAGTCCAATTAAATAGCATTCTCCCTAAGAATCTTACATACAGTGATAAGTGACTAGTCACAGAAATCAATAATTTTTTCCTCCATTTAATCAGACTTGTTTAAAAACTTTCACAAAACAAAGCATTCCCTTTTTCTGACAGAGGTTGCCATGGAAACCGGAAATTAAGATTTCTTGGAGATTGGCGGAGAGTTGCCCAAGAGAAATTGTGAAATTGACACTTATCAGGCTGGCGTTTGTGATACGAGTTTTATTTTGATTACATTCACTGCTAGCTCTCTTTAGAGGACCACATTAGTTGTACACAATATTTTAGTGAAAAATGAAATATGCTGTTTGTTTTGTGTTGCCTAGCAACAAATATGTCATTATTGCAACCAATTTTAAGAACACTAAAAATTGACCATTTTCAAACCTTAATATCTTTTTACAACAAAGCTGTATATGAACGACATATATAGTGTCTAAATTACCCATGTCTGATTTGCAAATGCCATGAATAAAAAAAAACTAAAAGTGTTTATAATTTTTGTTTCCATTGAAACGGAACTTACTTACCGTCAGAAATTTTACAAAATACTCCAATTTCAAAGCAAATTATCTTGCTTACGCACACAGAAATATGGATAATTTATACACATTCTGGTAAGTCCACACCTTATTAACAAAATCACAAAAATGAAAGAAATAATTTTATTTAATATAGGTTACCATGGCAACCAAACCATCAGATAGTCAGTGATTTTGCGAAAACGAGCATATTCAAAGCAGAATATCTCCCCTAAACAAAGGTTTTGATTGATTATTCATGAACATATTATGTAACCAGCACCTGATTTTCAACACCATGATCAAATTTACAAATGAATTATCCCCATTTCATGTTACCATGGCAACTAAAACATCATACCATCAGCGATTGCACAAAAATGGCATATTCACATAAAAGGGCATATTCAAAGCAAACTATGTCCTTCCAGCACGACAGAATATAAATAATTATAAAAATATTTTACATAATATACATCTGCATGACAAACACAAAATAATAGTTTTTAAATTCCTGTTTATAGTAACCACGGCAACAAGAATTGCCTTAAACAGTTTTACTCTTTAGCAAAAAATATTACCAAAAAATGAATTTTGCCCAAGGAAAACGTGAAATTGACACTTTTCAGACTGGCTTTTGTAATTCAAGTTCTTTTGATAACATTATCTAGTAGGTCTGTTTAGAGACCCACTTTAGTTGTACACAAAATTTTATTGAAAAATAAAACATGCCATTTGTATTATGTTCCGTAGCAACAAACGTGTCATCATGGAAACCAATTTTCAGAACTCAAAAATTGACCATTTTTTAAATCTGAATAACTTTTTTACAGCAAAGCTGCATATGAACGACATATATAGTGTCAATATAACCCATGTCTGATTAACAACAAATGCCATGAATAATAAACTCAAAATGTTTATATTTTTTTAATGGCATATTTTACAAAATACTGCAATTCTAATGCAAATTATCTTGTTTCTGCAAACAGAAATATGGATAATGTAAACACATTCTGGCAAGTCTACATCTGTTTAACAAAAACGAAAAACTGAAATAATGAAATTATTTAAATATAGGTTACCATGGCAACCAAACCATCAGATTGTCAGTTATTTTACAAAAAAGCGCATATTCAAAGAAAACATCTCCTCTAAACAAAGGATCAAATTGATTATTTAAGCACATATTATGTAACCAGCACCTGCTTTTCAACATCAAATTTAAATTTACAAATGAATTATCTCAATTCATGTTACCATGGCAACCAAATTATCATACAATCAGCGATTTCACAAAAAATGGCATACTCAATAAAAAAGGGCATATTCGATGCAAACTATCTCCTTCTAGCAGGACAAAATATGAATAATTTTCAACATATTTTACACAATCTATATCTGTTATACAAATACACAAATAATAGTTTTGAAAACTCCAGATTAGAGCTACCATACCAACAAGTACAGAAAATGCCACAAAAGGTTTTACTTTATGGCCAAAAAATATGACAAATATTGAGATTTGCTCAAGGAAAAATGAGAAATTGAAACCTTTCAGGCTGATATGAGTTTTCCTTTGATTACATTTTCTGCTTGCTCTGTTTAAATGACCACATTAGTTGTATTTATAATTTAAGAAAGCTATGTTCCGTTCTCTCAGTTTATTGCTCGTTGTCATGGTAACCAAAAAGAAAGAATTCGGCCTAAATTGGCCAAAAAATGAGAAACGACATTTTTTGCACATTCACATATCCAATAACACACCAAGTTTGATTCTGAGCTTTATATGCTGAAACATTACAGCTCAAAGGGAGTAGATTAAAATAGTAAATAAAAAATAGTAAGTGAGTATGATCAGGAAATACCACTATCACAAACCACTGACAACCCCGTGGCACCGCAAGGAAGAGCCACTTAACCATCACGAGACACCAGGAAGACAAATTAAGCAAAGCAACCAGCTCTCTCTTCCCCATCAAGATGATTGCAATACTAGAATGGACATAAAGAAACGTACAACAAAACATAGAACAATTACAGACTCCCACAATGGGAGTAACAATAAACAAAAAGTCAACAACAACAGAACCACCAATATGATCTTTGTACAAATCATTCCAGACTACCAAAGGTGGGTGGGGTAACCAAGCGTGGAAACCCCTATTTTGTGGAATATTTGAAACACTACAATCATTTTCCCTGCCTACTAAGAGGTGCTTACAGTTATTGATAAGTTCGAAATGGTATTCAGCTTTCATACAATTAAAAAACTTGCATACGGCCAACCACTTTTTGGTCGTAACCGTGGAAAAAATAACTGTACTATACAGAAAAACATAAGCTTGTTTGGGCTTCAAAACAAAAGAATCATTTTAAATTGATTTATCCAAAGCCTGTTCTAAAATTTTATACTCAACTATCTGTATACACATCAAATTCTGTAATATGATAACTAGGTGGAACAATACTAACCACTATTAAATACAATTAATATTTACAAGTACTCTCGATGACGACTAACGATAGTATTCTATCTATCTCTGGGCCTAGGCCTACTGCATCACCCCGTCTAGAAGATTACTTTTGACACGGAAATGATTTGGATTAGATCTAGAATAAATTAATTTCAGTCTATCACAATTAAAGACACTTCTTAAAAAAGTCTGTCTTGAATATATATTTTGCTGATGTTGAGTCTACTCAATCTTCAATGTGCCTTGAACATTAACATGTTTTGCTATCTAATAACGGAATCAGCGTTAAAGTTGCCACAGTAACCAAAATTTTCTTTTCCATTATTAAAGGGGTTAATGGGGTTAATTGGGACCAGCTAAAACAGTCTATGAGAGACCTATACATTGAATTCCAGTCAGAACCTGCTACCACAGATAGTCAAGCCATGTGGGATAAGTTTACAAGTAGACTTTAGCAGGGGATAGACAAACACATTCCTACTAGAAGCTCAGGTACTAAAGACGGTTTTCCCTGGATAAACCAGGAAATCCGCAGACTAATGAGAAAGAGGGACAAACTTTACAGGCGCTGGTCAAGGGCAGGAAGACCTGACGACCAGAAGAAATTTCTTGATCAAAAGCACTTAGTCCGCAGAATAATAGATAGGGCATACGAAAAGTACCTGAAAGACATCTTAGGCTTAAACGATGAGGAACATGACCTAGAGTCCCCACCCAAGGTCAAAACCAAACTGTATTTTCTTCTAAAACATTCAAAACAGGATCCTAGTGGAATTGCAGTACTGAAGCCCAATGCCAAAACTTATACAGCAGACACAGACAAAGCAAACGCCCTAAATGCACAATTTCACTCTGTGTTCAGCCCCAAAAGCCCGATAAGCCTCAAGCAACTTGCACAGAAGACCTTACAAGACCTACATGATTCTGTCAAACCCCCTCCCCCTTCCATCCCAACATCCCAACATGACCCTGGCACGAACCCCTCCTTTAAACCCAGCCCACACCCCAAAATGCCTGATATAAAAGTTTCCTCCAATGGCATAGAAAAATTGCTCAAAGGCCTTAACCCCCATAAAGCTGCTGGCCCAGACCAACTTAAACCTATAGTCCTTCAGACCCTTCACAAAGAACTTGCTCCTATCCTAAAATTGATCTTCCAAAAATCCCTTGATACAGGGAGACTCCCATCTATCTGGAAAAAGGCCAATGTATCCCCTATCTTTAAAAAGGGGGACAAAACCGAACCAGCCAACTATCGGCCAATATCCCTGACCTGTGTCCTCTGTAAAGTGCCTGAGCATGTCTTGGCTTCTGGTATTTCTAAACACTTCACAGAACAAAACATTCTTTCAGAACTGCAACATGGGTTCCGGGAAAAGAGGTCCTGTGAGACACAACTCATTATGCTTGTTGATGAACTCTCCAAAAGCATGCAATCCGGAAAACAAACAGACCTTATCCTCCTTGATTTTAGTAAGGCTTTCGACAAAGTTGCTCACGAAAAATTATTATTAAAACTTCACTTTTACGGCATAAGGGGGAACATTCTAAATTGGATAAAAGACTTTCTCGACAACAGAACGCAATCAGTAATACTAAATGGCACTAACTCCGATAATATTGCAGTGTCCTCAGGTGTCCCGCAGGGCTCGGTTCTAAGACCCATATTGTTTCTGGCCTACATAAATGACCTCCCGGAACAGGTTAGATCCAGAGTCCGGTTATTCGCAGACGACACAGCCATGTATCTTGCTCTTGATAAGCAAGCGGACTCAGAGATCCTACAGAAAGACCTAGAAATCCTAGAAAACTGGGAAAAGCTCTGGGACATGAGCTTTAATCCCTCCAAATGCCAGGTCATTCATGTGACCCAGCGCAAAACACCCCTACAAACAAAATATCATCTCCATGGCTGTGTACTTGAAAGTGTCCCATCTGCAAAATACTTAGGGGTCACTATATCAGAAGACCTCAAATGGTCCGAACACATCAACAACATCACCAAAAAGGCAAATCAAACACTAGGTTTTCTCAAACATAACATTCGGGTCCATAACAAGGACCTGAAATCGACAGCATACAAAACCCTTGTCCGCCCACAGCTAGAGTATGCCTCTACTATGTGGTCCCCCCACACAGATCTTGACATAAATAAACTTGAGTCCATACAACGTAGGGCCGCTAGATGGGTAACCCGTGATTACCAATACACATCTAGCGTGTCATCAATGCTTCAGGATCTCAACTGGCGCACCCTCGACCAACGACGCATAGATAGTCGACTGGTCCTTCTATACAAGGTAACATACGACCTAGTGGCCATTCCTGCCTCTGACTACCTGATCTGGAACAACGGCCCCTCTTCAAGAAATCACCCGATAGCGTACCGACAGATCACAACTCTAAAAGACTTGGTATCCTGGGTCAGGTGTGGTACTTAATTGTATCGATTCCTGATCTTTGCAACCTTACTTACTTTCTACAAATTCACCTTCTTTCCTTGGACAAAAATACATTGGAGCGCCCTACCACACCACATACCCACCCTGCCTACCTTGGCACAGTTCAGTACAGCTGTTTGCCAGGTAGCCCACTCCACTCCCTAGATATCAGCATCTGTTTTTATCTTTTAACTTTACTAACACTCTCCATCGCACTGTAAAAACTCATTTCACCCACTTTTTTCTATGCTTTTATTCCATCTAACACCCTTTAGCTCCTGGTATATACCGGAACACCACCTTACGTCGTCCTCGGAGGTTTAGGTGTACAGGAAGATAGATAGATAGGGTTAATACATGATTGGTATTTTTTCATACAGCATACACCATTAGACTTTCGAAGATAAATAGGCTGTATTGTCTTCGAAAAGTTTTAATAACTAAAAATAATTTTTCTAATATATTTGGTTACCCCACCCACTTTCAATGTCTATAATTCTTACCAAATAAAGGTTTACTTATTAATTTTACTTAAATCATATTGATAATGTTTATATGTTTCAACTCAACTATCTTTTATACACATTAGGAACTTGCATTATATTGTTTGTCAAAATTGACTCGAGACATATGAATATTCAATGACCTTTAACTCAGTCTTCGTGAATCTTCGTAAAAAGTGTGCTTTAGATTATTGCACAATTACTAATCTGAATGAAATTAATCACAATTACACGATAGCCTAGTGGATAGTCCAGTGTTTTAGCACTCAAAAGATGTGGGTTCGAGTCCAGTAGCATTTTAGTATATTATTTTTTTCATTTTTTTTCGATTTGCTAGTTTCTCTGTCTTTATTCTTGATTTTGTGCACTACTGGACACATTTATTTGAATTTGGCATTCGTTTATGTAACAAATACGGCACCATGAGTAATTTCAATAAGCCTACATGTGATTAACTTTTTGCACGCTGAATACTTTTTGAGACTTTTGTTATCATCTGCTGACTTTTAACCAAAATTTACTTACAGGAGCACTATCAGAGTAATCAGAACCGACGTTCTGTTGGTACTGAACTGGGTCCAAACTATTTGCAAATGTTATCAGCTGACAAGGAAAGAGTGGGGATCTTAGGGAATCACGAATACAAAAGTGGCTAAATACAAATGAAATGTGTAAAGCTCAATACAAGATGACGTAAAATATACGAACAATATTAACTTTAAAAAGAAAGCAATTTGACAAAATATAAAAACGGTTCCTTCCAAGTTTCGATCCAGGTATGCTTGATTTGTAAGTAGTCAACTAACCACTAGGCTATTAAACCATTTACATTAACGAATTGACACTATCTTCATATTCTCTGTAAAAGCGTGACCAAGGTCGGAGTACTCCACGAAAACGCACGAATATCACGAAGATTTTGGCGAAAATTAATCAGTCTAAGGTCAATTTTGACAGACTATAACCATCTGTACTTTTTATTGTTTAAAGGTGCAATATATTTAATATCCATTTTACAACAGGCCTGTATTTGTTTTTATGGTAACGGCAAGAAGGAGGTAAAACTCATACATGTTTTTAAAGTCTATAAAACTTGGAGGCCCTATCAAGTATTGGCAGTATACAAATATGCCATCATCCCCACCACTATTGGGAAAACTTGTTTAAAAGTCATTAAAATTACTTTGGTTATAAATCTGGTTACCCCACCCACTTTAAACGTCTATAAATGTTTTCCATGGTTACCCCCCAGAAGGTGATAAAAATCTAGGCATAATTTCACGTTTTATGAAAGCTAATACAATTTAGAAATTACCATTAACTGTATATGTCTCTATGTACGCTGGGGGAATGGCTGTAGTAGTTTAAACAAATGCTAAAAAATAAGCGTTTTCATACCTGGCTGCCCCACCAACATTGGTTGCCATCGTAACAAGAAAAATGAAATATTTTGAACATTATTTTTTTCATTACTGACGCCTCAGTGGATATCCCTAAAATAAAATTCATCCCTTTTGCTATTTCCTGTCTCAACAACTATCATTTAAAAATGGTCAAAAAGTACACTTCTAGGCCAGTTGCAATATTCATGTTGCTATGGAAACCAAATTGAGACACAAACCAAACTAGCGTGTGTGCAACTTTTCAAGTTTGTATCGATGCTTCGTATGCTATATAAACTAATGTCTACACATTTGAGTTTGTTGGTCATTTTATTCCATAAATTAAAACATTTTTCAATTTTGCTATTACATTGCAACATTGGTTGCCATGGATACCAATATAGAAACATTTTGACCATTTTTATTCTTTCATTTAAGACACAAGGCATTAGCGTATATTCCTTATGCTGACACCTTTAATTTCACTTTTGCTGTAAAAAGATAATTTGGATAGAAATTTGTCAATTTAAGCCTCCAAAAATATTATAGAGATAGCCCTTTTTCGTTGCCATAGAAACATACTCTGCAAGTATTTTTATCCTCTTCCATTTGTGATATTGAAAGTTAATACCTAATTGGTTTTATTTTCATACAGCATAAACCATTAGACTTAAAATAGGATGCATTGTCTTCAAAAAGTGTAATTTTTCATTTTTCCAAAACTAGAAATCATGCAGCTGGAGGCAAAATCTTTATATGGTCGTTGCCATGGTAACGGCATGACAATAACCAATTCCCTTTGGCTATGTGACTTTTATGTTATAAGGAATCTATTGCGCCAACTTTTTTTTGCATTCTGAAAAAGTCACTTATCAGCTTTTCTACTAGGCCTGCATGATTCTTAGGGAAAATGCTAATTAGTTTGAGGTTAACCTTAGTTGGTGGGCTTAACTCAATGCATTCTGTGCTATTTTTCATACTTTTTGTCGTCTGCTGATTTTTTTTTTCAAATTCGTCTTTTTACAAAACAATCTTTCAGGAATACATCAGAGTGTCAAATAGTTTCGATCCAGATCAGGCACGACATTTTTTTGGGCATGATATTGGTTAAAACAGTTAGAAAAGGCTATCAGCTGAAGACACGAGTAAACAAAGAGATACCGTAAGTTTCTGATTTGAAATCATTAACTTATATCTTTTCAACGATAAGTTAGCATGTGACATAGTCCCTTTTGTTCAATCTCCCACATTTAATCCGAGGTTAAACTTAAATTGGCGTGTTTAACTCTCTGCATTCTGTGCTGTTTTACATACATTTTGTCGCCTGCTGATCTTTCAGGATTACCATCAGAGTGTCAAACAGTTTGGATCCAGATCATGCCCCACATTTTTTTGGGTGTGGTCTTGGTTAAAACAGTTAGTAAAGGTTAGTAGCAGACGACACTAGGAGACAAAAAGACAAGTTTCCGAACTAGGCCCAGAAGTCATCTGAAAGTGTTAGACTGATCAATGTAATAATAAGTTGGCAAGTGAAATAGCCCCTTCATCAAAATGGTATTTGTTCAATCTCCCACATTTAATCTGAGGTTTGGGTTTAACTCTCTGCATTCTATGCTGTTTTTTTTATGATTTTTGTGATTTCAAAATATTTTTTATTTCAAAACATCCTTCCAGGAATACCATCAGTGTTAAAAAGTTTGGATCCAGATCCATCCCAACATTTTTTTTGGTCAAACGGTTTGTAAAGGTTATACATCGCACCCCAGAACAAAGTAAGAAATATATCGCACTAATAAAATTCCACCTTTGTTCTTTGTGAATAAAAGGCCTGATAAAAGGCTGTCAAAATGTTTGTAAATTCACTAATATATCTATTGTAATAAAACAGTTGTTCACTTATACAATATCAAAATGGTCAATTGACTTCAAAATAAAACTTCATAAAACATAAAATCCTGTATCAGCTGTAAGGGGAAACATATGTTGTAGAACATTCTCGTTTATAGCTAGGGCAATCATTTTCAAATTAATTGTCTTAGCTGACAGCAACCTGTGGAGTATAACTATAAATTCTGGAAGAATAGACCCCTATGTGGCCTAGTACCTTGATATCGCGACTATAGTGTCGTACTTTTCATTTAACACGAATGCTAAAAGAGCTTTAAATCTAGGGTAGGTTATATTGTAAAAGTTGCGTTTTTACTGGCGTTAAGTATAGTCTAAAATCCCGCAACATGGTAAGTGCTACTCGAAATGTTCTTACCGCGATGAATAAATACGTTTTGACATAGACAAACATAATTGAGAGTGGTCATAATTCAAAATTGGGAGAAGAAATAGTAAATCCTGCTAAGTGTTTACATTGTGGCATTTGAGAGTTGTCATAAAAGGGATACTTCACTTTCCGAATATAGCTTGGAGTTTTAAGACAGGAAATGTTGTTTTGAACATCCTTGATACTGGCTACCTGTTTTTTCCAACATTGACAAGAACAGGTAACCTGTACCCATGTATTGACCACCTGTGACACAGGAACCAAAAATCAATGTAGATATAGCAAATAGTAACATAATTATACAATTTTGTCAAGGTTGTCGTTGATGTTACCATACCAGAAAAAATGGTGGACGAGCATAAATTCAGAAGCATGGTGACCAACCAATTAATTGAGAATGTGAACTACTTGCAGGAGAAATATTCGTTTCTAACTGTGTTTCATAAGTTTGCTTCTATCCTGGCCTCAGGCTCTACATATTGTTGCTGTAGATGTGCGCATGACCATGAATATTTGGAATACATCCTTGAAACAGGTGAGGTGGATGAAAAATTGTTTAATGAAATTGTGAAAAGTTTAAAAGCGGGAATTATCATCATGCTGATGCAGTGTCTAAAGACCAACTAGTCTCCACGTCTATTACAGGAATATATATTGCAGCAGCAGTTGGAACAGAAAGAGCAGTAAAGGAAAACCTAGAACAATGTTTTGGATATAAGTAATTGTGGAGTTTTCAATCTGCATCCTTTTGATACTGCAATGGTGAAAAAACAAACAAATATTTGTAGTTTATTTGTAAGTTACTTGCTCAATTATGGCAATGGATTAATATATTCTCCACATTTGTCGATAGTAAATGGTAAATCTTTACTTGGCCAGCAAGTTAGTCGTCTTGAATTTTGTGTTAGACATGCAAATAATGAGTTACTGCAAACAATAACTACTAATCTTTCTGAAAAGCCTTGCTTTGGAGAAAATGGCATTATAACTATTCAGTGGATACTAACTCCTGCTACCCCTTATAGCGGTTTGGCGCATGCTTTACAGCTCACTATGAAATATCAATTAGTGCCACTACAACACACTCTAGTACAGTATATACAGCTCCTTAGTAAATATAACATACTGACTAAGGAAATCAAAAATGACTGTCTTTTGTCAGCATTAATGTATAATAACCGCAAACTTCTTGAACAATTGTTGATTTGTTTAGACTTAAACGACTCGAATGATTATATATTCATAAGCCAGTGATGTATGGTACTGCAGAATAGAGAAAATTGTACAAAATTGCTCCAACAGTACCGCATTATTCGACCAGTAAGTATGACAAAAGAGGAACATATTAACACCATTTCACCCTGTTTGGCAATTTCTACAATGATTTAAAAAATGAGCTCTTTAGCTTGTTAGAATCTGTACCAGGTATTCACGAGGGATTCATAAAAGTATCACTCCTTAAAAAGATACCATCATTCAAACGTTTTGATCATGACATTTGCATAGCCCATATAGTACAGTCTTTCATTGAACAAGGTGAACTTTGATTCGTGATGCCAAGATAATTGTCCCTCAGCCCCAAAAAATGTTGAATAAATATTCAAAATATAATTTGCGCCACAGAGAAGCTGTAGAAATACTTATAAATGAAAATGCTGATATTGACACTGAGAAAGCCATTGAGCGTGACCAGAAGTTTTCTCTGGATCTGCGAATAGGAAGATTTTATCAGTACATTGCTGATGCTAGAGAGCATGAGCTGTATGGTCACGACGGTGAAGATCTGGTGTTAAACTATCTCTGTCCATTCCTGCTAGAATGTGGGTATGACGTTTCAAGGCGCTGTTTGCTTGATATTCTTGATAAAGCATCTGATAAGAAATCTAAATCTGCAGACCATGCATATTTCAAAAACTATCCAGACACTCCACATTCCGCAGAAATTGCATTTATCAAAAACTATCTACACACTCCAAGATCTCTACTGGCATACTGTCGGAACTCCTTACGGAAACATTTTAGAGGGAGATATATATACAAAATTGTAGAAGTTTCAGGATGCCCAGAGAAAATCAAAGACATTATTCTTTTGAAATATTTGCTACGCAGCATTAGAGAAATAAAGTAAAACCTGCTAGAGTAGCCACCTAAAAGAAGACCAAAATTGGTAAAACCTGCTCGAGTAGCCGCCTAAAAGAGACTAAAATTGGTGTTTAATATGGTTATTCCTTTAGAGAGGTTAAAACATTGCAAAATGCTCTCTGCAAAAATAGTAAGTGAGTATGATCAGGAAATACCACAATCACAAACTGTAGACAACCCCATGGCACCGCGAGGAAAAGCTATACAACAATCACAAGGCACAAGGAAGACAAACTAAGCAAAGCAACCAGCCCTCTTTTCCCCATCAAGATGATTGCAAAACTAGATTGGACATAAAGTAGTAACTAATCTTCGTCTTTGATTCTGCTGTTGTTGAAGTACAAGAAATGTTCAGCTCCTATGAGGGCCTTCTATTGCAATGTATCATCGTGGAGAATTAAATTAACACACTATAATGAAACAAAGAAAATGGCTCACGACTCACAGATAGTCAGAGCTAAAAAAAACGTTGCGACCGTCAACTTAACGACTGTCTTTAAGACCTTTCTTTTGTCTGTTTTTGAGTTGCCGTATACGACAGATACTATAGACTTATATCAGTCGTAGATGTTGTAGGACCTATGAATTAATTTATGCTGGCTCAAACATCTACGATGAGAAAGCAGAAGAGAAAAAAGTATTTGAGAGGAATATGGATAGTTAGTGAAAAAGATCAATATGAGCGAAAAATATATATGCAAAAAAGCCCATCTCATCAGACTTTATAAGTCTACAGATACTATTGTAAGGCAAGATTTTGCTACTGATCACATACATATGCGTAGTCACTCTTTTTAAAGCATTCGAGCACATCTATCTAGTAGTGCTTGTGTCTGAAATGAGGCCAAGTCCCAAGGTTGAAATACTTTTTTCATTCTTCATTCAACTGAAGATGGAACTTATCATGCTCATAAATGATAATTGCCAACAGTCGTTTTATTTAGCATTTATTACTGTAAATTCGGAAATTTTCGCGAGTTTTTTTTTTCATGAATAGCGTTAAAAGACTATTTGCGACGTTCAAACTTCGCGACTAAGGCATGATTTACCTATATCAGTAAACGACAGAGTGAACTCCTAATTCGCGAGGGTTTTATTTTCACGAAACTTCGCATATGCAAAGTTTCGCGAAAAGTAAACTCTCGCGAAAATATTCGAATTTACAGTATCGTGATAAATACATAACCTGAGAACTAAGTAGTCCAGTAGAAACCCACAATGACCTGGAACTTGATTTTTAAGTTATTTTTCTTTGTTGGTTCTTGTTGTTGAGGCATTGTACTTGACGAATCCAACCGATGCAACTCTGACATCATTGAGCGTTTTGAAATATTCAATATGACTTCCAAGATGGTCGCCAGACTCCTAAGACCTATATGACCAACATACTCGATCAAAGGCATTTTATTTTTGACTTTACATGGATGTTTCAGAGGCCAAATGTTACAACCAATTAAAATGGAACATTGTTTTGATTCAGAAGGTTTAAATATTAAAGATGGCGTCCAAGAAGGCCGTCAGTTAGGCTTCTAAGACCTATATGACCAACATACTCGATATAAACACTTTAATGTTAACTTTTTATGGTTGTTTAGAGGCTAAATGATACAAACGATCAAATAAGAACATAGTTTTGATTCAGAAATTTGAAATTAAAAGAAATCGTCGAAGTTGGCCGTCAGTTAGGTTCCTAAGACCTATCTGAGTAAAACACTCGATATAAAGCATTTCAATGTTGACTTTTATCGATGTTTAGAGGCCTTATAATACAAACAATTAAAATAAAGCATTCCCAGGTTTGATTCACAAGGTTGAAATATTAAAGATGATGTCCAAGATGGCCGCCATTTAAAGCAAAATTCGACCTGAAATCGAATTTGCAGTTAGTAACTATTTTCTTATAGTTTTCAGTTGTATTTGGTGAATTTGACTAGCACGTTATTGTTGTTTTT
This sequence comes from Loripinus fragilis, assembly GCA_964019695.1. NCBI lineage: Eukaryota > Metazoa > Mollusca > Bivalvia > Lucinida > Lucinidae > Loripinus > Loripinus fragilis. The sequence goes on along the minus strand of OZ026514.1, from coordinate 105,311,997 downwards.
CAGCGTTGTAAAATATTTAAGTTGATGTCCAAGATGGCACCAATAACATGGTGGGGAATCACATATATTTTGCTATGCACGGAAAAAATAACAGACTCTTATTTTTCGTAATGGTAATAGCTGATTTCACGGGCCTTCCATACTTTTCCGGAATCCTTTCAGGACTCAAGTCACATGGACTTGTATCACATGACTACATCAGCCAATCAACATAACTCCCATAACCACGAGGCCGAGTAGCCATGTGCTCGAGGCGTGCATCAAAATACAAAAGTAAATTCTGTTTTGTGAGCAAATAGGCTTGTATAAATTGTATGCGAAGTGAAGATTAGTTGTAAGGGGCACTTAGCGCCGTTTTGTACTTTTTATTCTTACCGGGAAAACCAATTTTACTGTATTTTCAAACAGCGCAGTTGTGTTTACAATCCGATGTCAATATTGATAACACCACAGGACCGGTGACACGTGACTGAGACGGTGCTCATGTAAACATTTCACCATTTAAAGAATGACTCAGAATCTCCCCAAAAACATCATTGGCAGTGTGGCATCGATCTATCAAGCCAATCTAGTGATAGAAATTCCTAATATAACCGAAAATTACGTAAATTCGCACGTTTTCACTTGTGGACATTGGGTGTCTGCAATGCTTATTTAAATATACATGTTGTTGGGAAGGTTTTTTTGATTGGCCAGATATTTTTCTATTCGGGTGGGCTCGGAGCTAATTGGAATGTTGTTACGACATAAAACCGGTCAGGAAGGAAGAGGGAAAATCTTATTGGAAAATTCCTTTATGCGATGACGATGCTACCAGGGAAAAATAATGCACACAACTAGCAAAAACTTTTCAGTACTTTATGTACTAAGGAAACATCAACAACACATTAATATACAATGACACCACCTACGCTGTTATTTCTGGCTAATTGACCATCCTATACTAGAGCAAATTGCCACTCCAAGATCATTTCAATTAGAACCAATCTTGGACTGTCCTGTTCTAGATGTACGTCAACTAGTCAGAAATAAGAGACGTAAAGAATATGATTAACATATAGCTTAAGTTCTCATAAAAAAAGAAAAATTGGGCCCTTTAATATTTCAGTTCTCGTATTGACGAGAAATTTCGAGATTATACGCGTCTCGCGAACACTATGTCTTCTAAGCTGCAAGTGTGTCTACTTCAGACCATCGGCGCTGAGGTGATGGAGCCTGTACTTTGGTCGTCACTGGTTTCACGTAATATTTCTTACGCGTACTGCTGATCGTCGTTCAAGACGTCAGGATTAATATAAGTAGTTCTTCCTGATCATATCCCCACGTTGGGGTGTCAGATTCACATATAACAATTCAAGCCGGTTGGCTTCCCATTCGATTGTGCTACGTGGTAACGATTGGGCCTTGATCCACGCTGGTCGTGGCCTGAGGGGGACAGCTAATATGTGCCCTCAGGTTATAATCATAAGGCTCACCAACAGTCAGCCTCCAACGTAGGAGGGGACACAAGAGACGATTCTGCAAAAAACAATCTATATTTAGAATCTCAGATTCACTCTTTTGCGTCAATAATGGGGTTGTTCGTTCGAAGTTCACAAAAATAGAAATAATTTCAGTGGTCTTACTCTTTTAAATTACATCCTAACCCTATAAGCGCGCGATTAGTCCTCACCTGGTGGGTGTATGGCTAACGTCTCCCATGCTGTTAGGATGGATCGGCTCTTCTAAATATCCACACTTAAAATTATATAATAGAGAAGTATTTTTAGTGACTGGCCTATGTCAGCGCTAAACAATACCTCTTATGCCAAACGAACAAACCCATACGTAACTAAATTTTCTATACACTGTCGTAACGTCACCCTGGTTGAGACGCTATCGCAGCCGAAACATCAAGATCCCGTGGCCCTTTTTCCCTTCAAGGTCACGTTATCTAGATAGTTTCGAGGTTTACAAATACTGATACCAATTCTCTTAAAATTCCAGGAAAAAGGTTGAACAGTGTGGTGCCGACGTAACGTTTGGACGTTTACGTCGGACATCACCCTGCCCACGCACTAATTTCGTACATGTATAACGTATCAGTTGTAAACAACTAATTATGACCTCTCGTCAAAAATTATTCACATCAATATTGAGAGATTACATTCTGCTGTTTTATGTGTGTAAAACCGTACAATGCTTTCTTACATTTATTTGGTGTAACACAAAATATTTTACATTTACTTTGGTGTGACGAAAATATTTTACATTTACTTTGGTGTAACAAAAAATATTTTACATTTACTTTGGTGTAACATTACACCTACCTAATCTCTAAACATACATGTCAGCTATCACCTTATTTATGTAAGTGTGTTGTAGTGTATGCACCTAACCCTTATTCTTATATGCGTCAGATATAACTCGAGGTGACACATACAGGTCGCTACAGAAAGTCGATTATCACTGGCAGTTAAATCGTCTTTCCAACAACGCCATATAAAATCACAACAATTTAAAATCTAGCTGCTAAAATTGTTTTTCACCTATCGGTCCCTGGTAAATCTTTCAGCATGCCATTATAGTTTTAGGTGCAGGCCCGACATGGCCTGTGACTACTTTTGTCCGAAATAACCCAACGAGTCCATCCGGACAGCTTTTACTATAGCCGCAAGAATGGTCCCAGCAGATTTTTAGGCAATACACATGTGCGTAGCTTCATACGCAAGTGCGTAACAATCGCTATTTTCACCAAAAAAACGGGACGTTATTGATAACACCCGAAAGAACTCATACACGGAATGCTGGCCGATTCAACAGGCGACAAAATAGAAAACGAGTGACTTATTATTTCAATACAATGTGACATGCTAGAGACATCGCGATTCAATGCAATTACACGAATCGCTATCGCCCTGTCATGTACAATTTCAACACAGTAACAATATATATAACTTCACGTACCTTTTATAATAATGAATAGCGTCTCTATATCGAACCTTTCAACGGTATGTTTAAAATGTCCCCTAACAAGAATGGGAAATTCCATCCTTTATATATTGTTAAACGCACAAGATTTCCGAGATATTCAAGAAGAGTAAGGAAATCGTGCAAGGGTTGATAAATATAGACACAATGAATTCCATCTCAGACAAACCGACCTTTTATTGGGACTATCAATAGAAAGAGTACCGTATCATGGTTCGAATAGGTGACCAGGTGCATACCTAAACCTCTGCATATTTGTGCGTATACGCAACCATCGCTGATTCTGTTATTCCAGCCATTCTGCATCGTAACAAAGGCCCTTCCTTTTGGGAGAAAAAGGAATGACTTTTTCTTACGATACACGATGGAGAAAAGAAGGAATAATACAGAATAAATATATAATACAACATATATACACGTACGACTTAAATGGCAGACTACCTGGAAAGATAGTCTGCCCCCACATTGTCTTGTCCTCGGATTGCCACAATCCTAAATCTGTATGGTTGGAGCTTTAATGCCCAACGCATAATTCTGGGATTCAATGCCTTAGCAGTCTGCATGAATGATAGGGGTTTGTGATCACATTCCAGGATAAATTCTTCCCCAAAGGGATATTTCCTGAACTTTTCAATTGCCCAAATAATTGCTAAGCATTCTTTCTCAATTACAGAATAATTTCTTTCCCGGGGTAACAACTTTACTAGCGTAGGCAATTGTCAATTTACCTTCCCCCTCAAATTCTTGCAGCAGTACAGCTCCAATTCCTATGTCGGACGCATCTGACCTAAGTATAAATGGTTTCCCTTCATTAAAGACAGGCAATCTCAGAATAGGGGAGGATGTAAGACGACTTTTCAACGTTTGAAAAGCCCTTTCATGATGACTTAGCCAGTCCTTAATTCGGTTTTGGCGATCTTTCTTCGTTAGATCGGTTAAAGGTGCTGCAATTTCAGAGAAATTGGGGATGAATTTCCAATAGAACCCAGCTAAACCCAAAAAACCTCGGACTTGTTTCTTAGTAACGGGCCTTTGTGCAACTTTAACAGCCTGTATCTTGTCATCTTTGGGCCTTAATGTTTGGTCTTGAATATTATGGCCTAGGCATTCAATTTCACTGTACCCTACTTTACACTTAGAGGGTTTTGCGGTAAGTTTAGCAGCTCGCAATCTATCTAAGGTGGCTTTTATGGATTTTAAATGTTTTTCCCAAGTTTCCGTGAAAATCCACATGTCATCTACGAAACTATCGACATTTCTCAGACCTTGCAATACTATGCGTATGAGACGACAAAAAGAGGCCCCCGCATTAACTAAACCGAAAGGCATGTTTTTAAACAGGAATAATCCCCTAGGTGTTTCAAAGGCTGTATATGGCCTTGACCTTTTGCTGAGGCCTAATTGCCAGTAACCTTTTCATAAATCCATTTGCGAATAGAACCTATGCCCTGACATTCTATTAATAACTTCCTCCATATTTGGCATAGGTTCCGCATCAAATTCCGTAACCTTATTAAGCTTGCGGAAGTCAATACAGAATCTAACCGACCCATCTTTTTATGGAACTAACACAATGGGCGAAGAGTAAGGAGTGATCGAAGGTTCGATCACGTCTAGCTCAATCATCTCATCTATTTCAGATTCCATTATCTCTCTGGTTTTATATGGTAAAGGGTAACCCTAAGACCTTACAGGTTCTGCAGTTGATAATTTGATATCATGCTCCAATAATTCGGTCTTGCCTGGTATACTGGTCAGTACATCTTGGTATTTGGCCAGTAATTCTTTGACCTCTTTTTTCTGTTCGTCTGTAGGTTCGTCCGAGATACTAACATCTCGATATGTCTCAATTTCCTTATTAGAAGGAAATGTACAGTCCTCAAGTGAATACTCATTACTTTCGTCGTCATCATTTTCGCTTAACGGCATACTTGCTTGGCGGATAATAAGCAGTGAGATGCTTCAGTTTTTCGTTCAACATAGAGCCTCAAAATATTGGCGTGATATGTATGGATGTAACCGTTTACGTTTACACGGTAATCAACACGGTTCAACACTTCTACTATCTCGAACGGTCCCCGCCATTGTAGTAATAGCTTATTACTATCGGTGGGGAGTAATAATAGAACTTTATCTCCCACTTTGAAAGAACGAGGTTTCGCTCGTCGATCGTAATACACCTTTTGTTTTCCTTGCACTTTTTGTAAATTTTTCATTGCCAACTCGCAAGTATGCTCGAGACGTTTTCGTAAATTTATCACGTAATCATAGGTTGAGCGAACCTCTTCATCTTCCACCTCGTCTGTCCATAATTCTCTTAAAATTGCCATCGGACCGCGTACCTTTCGTCCATACAATAATTCAAACGGCGAAAATCCTAAAGACTCCTGAGGTACTTCCCTAACTGCAAATAAGAGTGCAGGAAGATACCTATCCCAGTCCTTTGGGCGTTCAGCGCACATTCTTCGCAACATTTGTTTGAGCGTCGCGTGTGATCGCTCTACTAAACCATTACATTGAGCATGAAATGCTGACGTAGTCAGCTGCTGTAATGATAGCAATCTTGCTACTTCCTTCATAATTTCAGACGTGAATTGTGATCCACAGTCCGTTAACATTTCATCAGGTACGCCAACCCTACTAAACATCTCGACTAATGCTTCTGCTACGGGCTCGGTCTCGATACTAGGTAATGCAATGGCCTCAGGATAACGCGTCGCGTAATGCATCATTGTTAAAATATATCTTGATCGGTTGTTTGATCGGGGCTCAATTGGTCCTACAATATCTACTGCTACACGCTTAAAAGGAGTATCGATTAATGGTAGCCGACCTAAAGGCACCTTTGCTACCCTGCCTTTTTGAATGGTCCTTTGATATATGTCGCAGGATTTGCAGAAACGTGTCACGTCGCCGCAAACACCTGGCCAAAAAAATTCTGCCACTACCCGATCGATCGTCTTTCGAATGCCTAAATGGCCTGCCATGAGCGATTCATGGGCCAAAGTCATAACCCTATCAGTCAGACTCGAAGGTACAACCAGCTGCGAAGTAGTTTTACCACGCAAATTTAACTGCCGATAGATTAACCCCTTCTTCATTATGAACTTTGTCTCTCCGCGGTGTATGCCCCGACTCACGGTCACGTTGCCTAACTCTACTCGCTTCCGTATATTCGAGAGCTTTGGATCTGAAGCCTGATCCAACTCGATTGCATTCCTATCACTATTGATAATCTGATCTGGGACTTTAAGTTTTTTATATGTACGCTCGTCTTTTGCGCTTGTGACCTAGTTACTACGCTCGCTGCAAAATGTGACATATCTGGCAATTTCGATCCGTCGATGTTCCCTATAACTAGATCATACAAAGTATTCTTCATGCATAAGGCTTCTGTAGTGCCATTAAAAAATGGACACTCCACGCTAATACGCGCCACTGGGTATTTCAGTTTGGACTCATTAATAAGAGTAACATCTAACTCTTTCCCTAACATTTGCTCATTGGATACTAAGTCCCTTCTAACCACTACACCGGTACAACCCGTATCTCTCAAAACTCTGACCTCCTTCCCATTTACGGTACCTACCGCCGTCGGTAGTCTAGATCTTAAAAAATAGCAAGTACCCTTGCTATCCTTATGGGGATTCTCCTTATAATTATCAATTGGGTCGTGCATTTTAGCATGATACACGCTATGCACTCCCTTATCTGTACTTTGTTCTCCCTTTACTTTACAAAAGTTGACCTGATGGTCGACTTTATCATTAGTATAGTTCCTATTGGAATTCCTACCGGGAGCTGACTGATTCAAACGGTAATTATTACGGCCTCGATTCCAATTGCGACCCCTATTTTGCCATTTTCCCCCTTGATTTGGAGAATTAAATTCAGCACTTGATGCTATTTCCGTGCCAGCCGACACCCTCTTGCTCTTGTTGTGCCAACAATTATGTCTTTGATGGGCTTTACCACAAATCTTACAAGAAATATTTGATTTTCGATCAACCTGATTTCCATAATTATGCGGAACTTGACTCTTAGTCTCACGATGCCCTTTTGCGACGCATCCGGGAACTCCACCCCTTGCATCGGCGAACAAATCCGCCTCATGGGCTAACTCACCCAGGACCTTAAACGTATTAGGTTTGAGATACAAATAGAGCTCATGACTGCAACAGTCAAGGAACTGGTCTTGGGCCAAAAAATCACAAACTGCCTCGTAGGTCTTTTCGACCTTAGCCAAACCTAGCCATTTATCAAGGTAGCTCGCTAGCCTACCGCTAAATTGTCTGAAAGTTTCGGCTTTCTCGGGCCTACAATCCCTAAATTTCTTACAAAAAGATCATTCGGTGAGGTCGAAATTAGTAAGCAGAGCCTCCTTAATCTGACCATAATCCGACTGGTCATCTCTGGAAAGCCTAACGAAGACTTCCAAAGCGCGTCCCTTTAATAAGGCACTTAAGTATGATGCCCACATGGACAAGTCCCATTTATTTGACAATGCATAACTTTCGAACCTAGTTAAATAGCTATCCATCTTATCCGTATGTTCGTCAAAGTATGGAAGCTTGGGACTCCTAGGATTTGAACTTTTCTCTTTGGGCCCCCAGGGATGTGAAGTGGTCTCGGCCTCGATTTTTTTTAGTTCCACTTCGGCCTCAATTTTTTTTAGCGCAATTTCTTTTTCCATTTCCATTTCCTTATCCTTGCGCGCGGCCTCAATTTTCAATTTTTCCGCCTCAATCCTTAACTTTTCCAATTCCCGATCCTTATCGTTTTGCTCCCTATCTTTCTCTTTTTGCTCCCTTTCTTTATCTTTTTGCTCCCTTTCTTTATCCTTTTGCTCGGCCTCCCTTTTCTCTTTTTCATATTTCCTTTGGGCCAACCTTTCCTCCCTTTCTAAATCTTGTTGCATCCTAAGATAATCCCTTAGTTCTTGCCCTTCATATCCTAATTCCCGTGCTAATGAAATATGTTTATCCATTTTAGCCTATTGTTGGGAATGGTATAAGTCAACTATACTGTTGAAAATAAATAAGGGTTCGCTTTGTCCCTTTTAGATAGGTATGGGCTAACCAACGTTCGCGCTGGTAAACTAATAATTTTACTAGGGATTTAAATGACGTTACATATGAGTAACGTAAAGTACAACGTATAAGAGATCACCACGGAAAGGTGCCTAGGATATATATCAACTTTAAATAGGCCTTCACTGAACGTATTTGACTAAAAAACGTCATTCATTTTCTCGCATTTATGTCAAGAAATGTATTCCTACGCGATATTAATATAAACGCGTTACAGTCAAGTAAACAGTCACTTGTCATAGCAAGACATAATAATTGACTAAAATAATCTTTCTATGGACTTCTTCTAATAATAGAAATCAGTTGAGTGGCGTCACACACTATGACGTCACTGAGGTGATTTAAATTATTAGTACCCTCAAACGATATGAAATTTTCCACATCAGTATCCTTAATTAATAGGAATACAGGGCATAAGCCAATACACAATGATATGGGTAAAATAAAGGTGGACAAGTCTAATAATTAAACTCTGACAAATTTTCCTTGGGTTTTATACCCTACTGGCAATCCACAGAACAAGAAAGTATGGGTCCCCTCAGAATGTTATGTGATGACTTATTTACATGTGTCGCACTTCATCACAGGGGAACGCATGCAATCAGTACTGTGTGTTGACACTCACAACCTTTCTTGTAAAGAAAAACTACTAGTGTGCACCCGTAGCAACGTCACAGCAGAGAAATTTGCCAATAAAACCTCAAAAATCCAACTTCTGACACCATTGTTATGACATAAAGCCGGTCAGGAAGGAAGAGGGGAAATCTTATTGGAAAATTCCTTTATGCGATGACGATGCTACCAGGGAAAAATAATGCACACAACTAGCAAAAACTTTTCAGTACTTTATGTACTAAGGAAACATATTAATATACAATGACACCACCTACGCTGTTATTTCTGGCTAATTGACCATCCTATACTAGAGCAAGTTGCCACTCCAAGATCATTTCAATTAGAACCAATCTTGGACTGTCCTGTTCTAGATGTACGTCAACTAGTCAGAAATAAGAGACGTAAAGAATATGATTAACATATAGCTTAAGTTTTCATATAAAAAAAAATTGGGCCCTTTAATATTTCAGTTCTCGTATTGACAAGAAATCTCGAGATTATACGCGTCTCACGAACACTATGTCTTCTAAGCTGCACGTGTGTCTACTTCAGACCATCGGCGCTGAGGTGATCGAGCCTGTACTTTGGTCGTCACTGGTTTCACTTAATATTTCTTACGCGTACTGCTGATCGTCGTTCAAGACGTCAGGATTAATATAAGTAGTTCTTCCTGATCATATCCCCACGTTGGGGTGTCAGATTCACATATAACAATTCAAGCCGGTTGGCTTCCCATTCGATTGTGCTACGTGGTAACGATTGGGCCTTGATCCACGCTGGTCGTGGCCTGAGGGGGACAGCTTATACGTGCCCTCAGGTTATAATCATACGGCTCACCAACATTCAGCCTCCAACGTAGGAGGGGACACAAGAGACGATTCTGCAAAAAACAATCTATATTTAGAATCTCAGAATCACTCTTTTGCGTCAATAATGGGGTTGTTCGTTCGAAGTTCACAAAAATAGAAATAATTTCAGTGGTCTTACTCTTTTAAATTACATCCTAACCCTATAAGCGCGCGATTAGCCCTCGACTGGTGGGTATATGGCTAACGGCTCCCATGCGGTTAGGATGGATCGGCTCTTCTAAATATCCACACTTAAAATTATATAATAGAAAAGTATTTTTAGTGACTGGCCTATGTCAGCGCTAAACAATACCTCTTATGCCAAACGAACAAACCCATACGTAACAAAATTTTCTATACACTGTCGTAACGTCACCCTGGTTGAGACGCTATCGCAGCCGAAACATCAAGATCCCGTGGCCCTTTTTCCCTTCAAGGTCACGTTATTTAGATAGTTTCGAGGTTTACAAATACTGATACCAATTCTCTTAAAATTCCAGGAAAAAGGTTGAACAGTGTGGTGCCGACGTAACGTTTGGACGTTTACGTCGGACATCACCCTGCCCACGCACTAATTTCGTACATGTATAACGTATCAGTTGTAAACAACTAATTATGACCTCTCGTCAAAAATTATTTACATCAATATTGAGAGATTACTTTCTGCTGTTTTATGTGTGTAAAACCGTACAATGCTTTCTTACATTTATTTTGGTGTAACACAAAATATTTTACATTTACTTTGGTGTAACGAAAATATTTTACATTTACTTTGGTGTAACAAAAAAAAATTACATTTACTTTGGTGTAACATTACACCTACCTAATCTCTAAACATACATGTCAGCTATCACCTTATTTATGTAAGTGTGTTGTAGTGTATGCACCTAACCCTTATTCTTATATGCGTCAGATATAACTCGAGGTGACACATACAGGTCGCTACAGAAAGTCGATTATCACTGGCAGTTAAATCGTCTTTCCAACAACGCCATATAAAATCACAACAATTTAAAATCTAGCTGCTAAAATTGTTTTTCACCAATCGGTCCCTGGTAAATCTTTCAGCATGCCATTATAGTTTTAGGTGCAGGCCTGACATGGCCTGTGACTACTTTTGTCCGAAATAACCCGACGAGTCCATTCCGACAGCTTTTACTATAGCCGCAAGAATGGTCCCAGCAGATTTTTAGGCAATACGCATGTGTGTAGCTTCATACGCAAGTGCGTAACAATCGCTATTTTCACCAAAAAAACGGGACGTTATTGATAACACCCGAAAGAACTCATACACGGAATGCTGGCCGATTCAACAGACGACAAAATAGAAAATGAGTGACTTATTATTTCAATACAATGTGACATGCTAGAGACATCGCGAACCAATGCAATTACACGAATCGCCATCGCCCTGTCATGTACAATTTCAACACAGTAACAATATATAACTTCACGTACCTTTTATAATAATGAAAAGCGTCTCTATATCGAACCTTTCAAGGGTATGTTTTAAATGTCCCCTAACAAGAATGGGAAATTCCATCCTTTATATATTGAAAAACGCACAAGATTTCCGAGATATTCAAGAAGAGTAAGGAAATCGTGCAAGCGTTGATAAATATAGACACAATGAATTCCATCTCAGACAAACCGACCTTTTATTGGGACTATCAATAGAAAGAGTACCGTATCATGGTTCGAATAGGTGACCAGGTGCATACCTAAACCTCTGCGTATTTGTGCGTATACGCAACCATCGCCGATTCTGTTATTCCAGCCATTCTGCATCGTAACAAATGTGTCAGGAAAACTCGGTATGAAATTAGCTATTTTTTGTCTTTGTTTGGAGAATCGTATCCATCAATCCATGCACCATGCCCTTTCCAGACCACTTTTGGCAGGATCTGAAAATACCATAATATCATATTATTCTCATAAGAACTCCCACTATGGGAAAACAGTTCTTCGAAAATTAAGTGATAAATTACAGGGTATACTGATCGGGCAATATCACTGATATTTTTGTGCCAGATTGTTTGATCAAAGTACAAATCTTTTTTGAATCAATATGCGGAAAAAAGTCAGCTGGATGAATAGATACAATTTGCAAAAATACTTATGGAGTGTAGTGTATCAACACAAAAACAAACTGTAAGTAAGGTATCTGCATGCTGCAGATGTTCGTTACTAACTTGACTGCTGGTTGGTATGCGCCTGCTTGCCCGGTGCAATTGTAACAATGGTTACAACTTCTCTGGTCTGTTGCACTTTCTGGTCTGTTGCAAGTGCAACAGACAGCACAGATGGTTGGATATTGCTATAACAAATATGAATGCTGGTTCGGTGCAATTGTTTCAGACAATCATGCTTGTATGCAGATGTTTACAGATATGACTGTTGGTAAGATGCAACTGTTAAATACATGGGAAATGACCAGCTGCAATTGTAACAGACATGGCTGATGGTCGGGTGCAAATGTAATATACATAGATCTTGATAAGATGAAACTGTAACAGACATGCATACTTATAGTATGCAACTATTTAATACATGGCTGCTAATCAGATGCAACTGTAAAATACATGCATGATAGGTGCACTATAGGTCATGCCTTCTGGTGTGGTGCCTCACTGTAGGTAATGTCTTCTGGTGTGGTGCCTCACTATAGGCCATGCCTGTTGGCGTGGTACCTCACTATAGTCCCTGCCTGCTGGTTGGTTTTGCAACCGACATTTTGAATAGTTGAGTGCAGACGGAAGAGGGATGGCTACAAGTCTGGTGCTACTCTAACAGAGGTGCCATTACATCAGACATGTTTGCTGATCCGGTGCCAATCTCAGATATGCCTGCTTGTACAGTGCAACTCTATCAGACATTCATGCTGGTTTCATTTATTCAGATACACATGTTTGTAAAGTGCTTCTCCATCAGGCGAGAATTCTGGTATGTTACAAATCCACCAGTCATGTCTACAGGTTAGGTGTGGCTCCAACGGGTTCGTAAAACTTTTCAGCTACCATCCTGGACGCCATCTTGAACATGTCAAATTCTGAATGATGCATTAGCTGCATCACTGGGATGTTACAAGGATGATGTCTGTAACTCCCGAATCAGTAAAATCAGCATTTTACATGCTAATGTGGAAACCTGGAGTTTGTCAGCCCAGGAAAAATGTTCTTATATTTTTTGTAATAAACTGCCATTTTGCGGCCAATTGGCCTAAATTCTTATTTTACTTCTAAATTTTTATTATGAGCTAAGTGTCCTCAGCTAGATTCCAACGTCGTAGCTAACAGTTTAAGGGAAAAATGGGTTTGAGAAAATTTTCCATATCACATAATTTCACAGTATGTAAACTCAAATAAACATCCTATACCTGTACCTCCTAGCTCTCGCCTTATAAACATGAAGTGTAACCAGTATTACTTGACTTTTCCCTTACTGTAAAGGTGGCAACTTTAATATTCATATCTGGGTGTGGTTCGACTATTTTATCTGCTAAGGAAGGAAAATCAGGTTTTATTTATAACTTGGTTCAGAGTTAATAAGCTTTTTGAGCCGCGCAAAAGTGCGTGCATTTCATAAAAATCCTAAACGTATACACACTGAACTCACATTTATTAACCCTTAAAGGGCATAATCACAAAATGTATGTTTTTTGTAGTCCACTAAACTATTTGAAGCCTCATAGATAAACAGTGTGAACCCAGATCAGACGGCTCCTGTAGGAGCCGTCTGATCTGGGTCCACAATGTATACCTCCCTGCTTATGTTAAATAGACATTTTCAGATGCAGTTATTTTGCCAGCGTTTTAAGGACTAAATAATGACTGAGGTGGTGGCACAAGACGATACAGTTACTTTTGAATAAAGCCACGCCTCCTTTTCAGCTTTTACCTATGCCTAAGGATGACTAGTCCTAATTACGCATTCATGGGGCGCCGCCTTTACATTAAGCTAAAAGTCAAGTAATAGTCGGAAAAATGCGTGTATTTAGGTACATGTACACGTTTCCATTTATATTGTAAGCGATACAGACAATACACTTTCGAACAAGGTAAGAAAAGCCATTTTATCTATTTCATTCCGTTTTATTCCATGATTTTAATGGTTTCCTCCTTTGCATTTTGCTTTGTTAAAAAACGACTTGCTCATAATCAGAGCCGTTCTGTGCCGAAAACGAGCTTAAATGCCAGTTTGCATGGTTTTAGTGGAATTGGCAATCATATGTGTACATGATTACATGGTTGTAACTGTAAAAGGTTACTAAGATCTATGGAAAATGAATTTTAATAGGTGGGCCCTCGCAATTACAGCTGTACCAACAACTCTCACATCATGATTTCCGACAACTGGTTACGCTCGAGTGCTGTAATTCATATTTATAAGGAGAGAGCTAGGAAGAACGGGTACAGGATGTTTATTTCAGTTTACATACTGTGAATTTTTAATTAATAATTTGCCTCCATCTTGGACGCCATCTTGAATATATCAAATTGCTCAATGATGCCAAAGTGGCATCGCTAGAATTTTTCAAGGACAATATATGCACTACCAGAATACATAAAGAAAAAAAGTTTAAAACCAAGTGCCAGGTCCTCCTAAAATTCGCCCAAATTCTGCCGGACTAAAGTGGCAAGAAAGGTCCTCACGTTTCAGGAGTTGAAATTTCATGTGCACTCAAGTTAAGACGATTAATTAAATAGTCCAGTATTTTGTTTGCCATTAATTACACCCTGGGCACTGCTAAATTAGTTTTGTCTCTTTTATTCATCTACTCTAAGCGTGCAGTATTTGAGCTGTGACATAAGCTTTTCAACAATATGGAATGTACGACCAGCAAAGGCTCAAACCAGCCTGCGCATACGCGCAGTCTGATCAGAGCATTTGCTAGTTGCTTGAATATTCCATGACTGTTAAGCTACTGACTGAACATTATTTGGAGTTTCTAGCCTTAAACGGAGGCTGCCAAGGCTCGTCCGGGTCTACACTTGTCAAAATACCACATTGTTGGAAATCACATGTCACGGCTCATTTGTGGAAAAAAACTGTGCAGTTCAATATCAACTGGTTTTAAGCGGCCAGCTTATGTTGATCTATACAGTTTAACAGCCAACACATATCTGCTAGGCTTAACAGGACAGACATAGTTGAGCCGTGACACGTGTTTTCCAACAACGTGGTATTTAGACAAGTGTAGACTCAGACGAGCTTCCATTTAGACTCAGAAACTCCAAATGATGTTGGGCCAGTAGCTTAACTGTCAAATAATATTCAAGCGACTAGCAAAGGCTCTGATCAGACTGCGCAAATGCGCAGGCTGGTCTGAGCCTTTGCTGGTCGCACATACCACATTGTTGGAAAACTCATGTCGCGGGTCAGTTAGTGTTTAGTGTCTTCCAAAGATTGACAAAAAGTCTGGTCGCCAATTATTGCAACCAGTAGTATACTTAAAAGCTTATTTTCTGCTTCGAACTTGTACCAGTATGTTTCTTTCTCTATTCCAAACTTCTACCAACGTTTCTCGAGATATGTTTCATCAGGGCATACCCCAGAGGCTGAAAACTTTGGCTAAAATAGAATAGGCGTAAATCAATCTAGCTTACACTCGTTCTTCAGTAGGCTAAATACTGTTCGTTGTTGTTTTCAGTTTTGTTTCGGGTTTTTTCTTGTTCAGTATAAACAACAGTAACACACATCATATAATTTGGTGTTCAATCCTCGGATATTTCAAATTTTGCTATGCCAGAAAAAACTATATACACTCTAATAAATATCCCAACGCTACCATTAAATAGCTCTGAACAGTTTGAATATGTGCAAAAACGTTGGGGGGAATTTAATCATTAATTTTATGAATCACGAAAGTTGCGAACTTATCTGTTGCATAATGAGTGAAAGTAAAATCAAAAGTCACAAGAATATTCAAAATGGTTACCGTTAATGATTGCAACGATGAAGAAATACCTTCTCAACTTTTCTTTCAAATAGAATTAGCTTTCTATATAACGCAATTCAGCTAGAGAACGACTGTACTTCAATGGTGGAGTCATTGCGGGTTTTCAGTCAACGAGTGCATAAACTATAATAATTAAAGGAGACGGTAACCCTGATGATTACTATGTTTTATAAGAAAGATCTTTATAAACCATGATTTTTGATAACAGTTCATATAAATCGGTTGAAAATGTGGAAGTGGTGGCCTTTTGAATATTTGCAAATGGACTGTAAAGGAAACGGCCATATTGTAGGCTTAGTGACGTCACTCAGCCTAATTAAATATGCGTAATCAAAATAAAAGACAAACCAATGGATTTTTGCATTGATTTTTAATGAAACATTTTCCTTATGTATAAAGCTGCATATCTGCTGAAACACAGATGATGTGATAGTAGTGTGATAACTAAAAATTAAGCAGTTAAAAAATTCTGAAAACTAATTAAATATTAAAAATGGCGGCTAAATGTTGGCCATATTGAATTCTTTAAATGCCCGTAACTTGCCCATTTTTCAACCGATATTGATGATACTTGTATCAAAATCCAAGGTTTATAGAGCTCTTTCTGATTAAACATGCTTATGAATTAGGGATGCTGTCCCCTTTAAGTGTATCTGGTTGTCTAAAAGGTAATATTGTCGTATTTTGACCCTGAAGTTCAAAGGTAGTGACCTGGCTAATTTTATCTCAGACCTATTATCGACAGTTTTAGGCAAATATACGGAAATAAATTAGGTTTTCTGAAACCAATGTATCATAACGGTTGTAATAAATATAAAGGGATGCACTTTAGCTTTAAGATTTGAAAAGAAAAATTTGTGTTGGTAATTGAAAAAAAATCACATTTCTCGCTTCGAGACGAAGTTTCTCGACAGATAAATATAGCTTGATTATGAAGCACTGAGAATAGGGAAAATTTAGCTAACCCTTTTTCTCAAGGGAAACGGTTTAAGCAGGCGTTTTGAGGTGAAATCAAGATTATTGAAACGCGACATTCGTTCCCTTTCTTGGCGAAAAAATGGCCGCTGATCGTGAAGTAAATGTTAAATTGTTGTTGTTGTTGTTGTTTAACAACACTGTATAAATATGATCAAAATCTACACGCGCACAATTAAGCTGTTGGGTCACTGTATATGCGCCAACTTTAATATTCGGACTGGCTATTTCATCTACTCATGAAATATGACAGGTGACACAATAGCTCATATAAACTCCTTTCGCGTGATTACTGGACAACAAAATGTTGTAATGTTGAAGCCTTGTAAAAAAAACCTGGGAAAATTACTTAAAACATGTCGTAGTTGTATAACGATAAACAGGCGCCTTTTTCAATGCACAGTGTGCTGGCGCTTTATGGGTTGCTATCGATCCATGTATTTTTTTTCAATACCACGGGGGTAATACCAATTTCACTATTTTTGCTGGCGACCGGGACGGTACTGCGTAAAACTGCTATCGACCGAGGAGTACGGCTTGCGACCGGTCGGTATGGCTTTCGATATAGGGGGACACAAGTTGAACGCTTCTGGAGGGGTCATAGCGTAAGTTTTATCGTCTACACACGCTATAGAGTTTTTCAAGAGGACATGTGCTATTTGTCTGATTAGTTATTTAGAGTTTGTGACTTAGAAAAACACTATAAATTACAGGTTCTCTCGAAAAATCCAGTTTTCATAGATTATCATTAATCTTACGTATTAAGAATGATGCAAAAACAACGAAAAGCCCTATATATGTTATTTGTCATTTGAGCTTCTTCAATCAAGTGCGAATGGCATATTTTTTGCACTATGAGAGATTTTATGGACCCTAGAAAAATGGCGTGATACGGCTGTCAACTACCAGTGATACGGCTGTCGAGGATTTCATATTCTGAATGATACGGCTGTCGACGAGATATGAAAAATAACTATCATGCACTGGGCTTAAAATACACGATTTATTCTATGGCTATAACTGAAATTTGTTTTTTCAGGCAGTTTCCACTAGCAGCAATGAACAAAATTGTAGGTTTTATGCGGATTGGTATTTAAAAGGTCCAACATTCACAAATAATAACTACATTCCATCTCTCCCATATATTTAAATCCTAACAGCAGGTCAGTGAAGCAAACTCATAGGTTAAGATAGACTTTGAGCGTAAAATTGTAAACATTTTCTAATCCATCAATTTTAACAAACGTTTTGGTGCTCAAAAGAAGCGTCTCAATGAGACGGTTATTTTGAGTACCAACAGCATATGAGCCGTGACATGTGATTTCCAACAATGAGGCATTTTGACAAGTGTAGACTCAGACAATCCTGTGCACCTTCCTTTTTAGCTTAGAAATTCCAAATGATATTTGGTCTGTAGCTTAACAGTAATAGAATACTCAAGCGACTAGCAAAGGCTCTGATCAGTCTGCGCATATGCACAGGTCGGTCTGAGCCTTTGCTGGTCGCACAAATCACATTGTTGGAAATCCCATGCTGCGGCTCAATTAAGTTTTGGTTGAGAAATTAGAAAAAATATTTTGGTTACCCTCTATCAACTTAAAACCTGGCCCAGAATTACAATGCCTCCTTATTGTTAAGGAAGACTTAAGTTAAGTATTGATATTTCAACATGCTATATATTAAATGCTAAATAAATTGACAGGATCGGTGCATTACTTGTGGTCAAAGATATCTTTGTGAGCTACAGAAAAAATGAAACTATTTTGTGTTTACAGTTTCAAACGTTATTTTTGTCATCCTAAACAATCAATACTTAATAAAACTGCAAAATCTATGTTAAAGGAATAGGATTGCAAATATGTGTAGAAACTCTTGAAGAATGATGTTGTAAAAACATGGCACTTCAAGTTTAAATCCAAAAATGAAAGAACAAAATATTAAGGCTAGGTGAGCCATTTCGAAAAATTAACGTTGGCGAAAAGCATTTTTGAGGGGGCGGGATGAGCACAGAACTTCAAGCCTTTGTGGAGAGAGCACATTTCTCAACAAATTATCTCCTGCACAACACGCTTATTTTAAAAAAGCGAGCAAGGTTATTCCTAAGCAGACCTACATCCCTGTGATCTGCCAAGACGCGGGTGCGCGCGTGTGTGTGTTTGTCTGTGTATGTAGGGTGTCCAGAACCCCATTCCCCTCCTCTTGACCCGTATATATTGGACACATGTGATTTGTTTGTGCTACTATGTCACATGCTAAGGGTGTCGTCTATAATTATCTCCTGCACAACACGCTTATTCTAAAAAGCGAGCAAGGTTAAAATAATTGCATACGCGGATCCAGATTGTTGCTTCAAGGGGAGGGGGACGAGGTGTTTCGCTGGCGGACGGAAGAATGCTGGATGGACAGCTTTTTGAATTGTCGGGGGGGGGGGGGGGGGAGGGAGGGGGTCAATACCTGTATTCCTAAGCAAACCTACATCCCGCGTGTGTGTGTGTTTGTATGTGTATGTAGGGTGTCCGGAACCGCATTCCCCTCCTCTTGATCCGTATATATTGGACACATGTGATTAGTTTGTGCTACTATGTCACATGCTAGAGATGTCGTCTATAAGAGTGAAATTCTTGGGGTTGCTGTACATTCATGCGCGCTTCCAGAGGGGGAGGGGTGCGGACCCATGGGAAATCACAATACTATAGGGTTCCTTAGCAATACTGGTTCGGAGCCCACTAAAACTCGCAAAGCTACGAAGTCAGCATTTAATGTTGGGCCACAATCGGCCGGCCAGCGAAACGCCATTTCAATGGCGAAACCACTGTAGGGCCGATAATAGCCTGCTCTCCAGACAAACGTTTCTGGATTCGCGCATGACATTTTAAGACAAATTTCTTTTGCAGTATAACGGAACTTTTGATATACCAGCTACAAGTATCAGCTTTAAAAAAAAATGGCCTACGCAAAGCTTTTACAAATTGTTATTGTCTTGAGCAAGGGCAACGTTGGTTTATGACAGACAGACATACATTCATCAATGCAGACAGGCTAGCCAGGACCTCTTAGAGCCTGAACTACACCGATGGTCCAAAATCCAAACCACTTTCTTTCTTTGTATTCGACCATTCGGAACGTTTAGACATTGAAACGAGTCGGGAAAAATGGTTTGTGAAAGACAGAAACTCAAACAGACAGGCAGGGGCATGGTTAAGTCATTTAACCAGCTAAGCTGCTCTCCTAGCTACCCCGGTGGTCTCAATTGTAAGACTCCTTCCGCTGTTTACTCTGGTAGGTACTATAGGTATACCCGCTCACTGTCCGTCCGTTCATCTGTCTGTCCTCTGTAATCTAGAACCTGAGATAACTAAGAAAAACTATTCAAACTTGCTTCATGAAACTTGGTATGTGATTAAGTGGCAATATGCTAATTATGAACGTTATTTTTTCGCCGTTGCAGGAACATTGCGTTTACTATGGTAACAGAAATAGTCAAATTGTTGCGAAAACAAACTTATCCCAGATAAAAGCTAGCTTGATGAAACTTGGTATGTGAACAGATGCTGGTTATGCACGTCATTTTTGACGTCGCATAAAACTGATTGTGGTGTGGTTGCTATGGTAACAAAAATTGCCAAAATGGTGTATCGGTAGGTGGTGACTCACGTGTTGGTGACAACACCTTCGCTTTTTTTTTTTTTTTTTTTTTTTTTTTTTTTTTTTTTGTTGTTGTTTTTTAAACCAACTCGGGCCAGTAAAGTAGATCAGAGGTCTAGGCTGATTTCAAAAGAAAAGTAGATGTCAAAAATCAAGATAAGCCTTTATTCACATTCATATTCATAGTGTTTTGACTAGAGGCGTCCCTATAAGCAGTCACAAATGTGGCAATACCACACGCGTCACACTTCCAGTTACATGCAAACGAGCCAAACTTCGATAGTATCCCAGCCACTGGGCGTAGACAACTATATCCTTGTAAATTAGGACTGATTAGATTGATTTGCGTTAAAATAATTCTCATTCCAAGACCATTGTTCATGTACATGTTTGTTATCCTTCTTCTTATTATAAAGCTTGACTGATTTGACATCTTCCCGCAAATTGTGTTTATTGCTTAAATAATACGCTAGGCTTGAAACTGTATAGTTTACGTCTAATTATATTTCTGTTCTGTTCTGTTCTGTGTCTCTTCAGGTTAAAGCACTAGTTGTGCACATCCCTGGATTTTCGGTGACTTACTTGGTCACTATGTTGGTCAACCAAATGTAGGAATACTGGCCAACATGAAACAAGTCAAGGGTGCGAAATTACATTGAGAAAGAGCTAAGAATGTAATAGAAACATATACAACTTATCAAAATAGATCTACTTCAATGGTGTTCGAAGCTGTCTTAGTGAAGAAACTCTGTTCTGACGTCACTGTGATGAAAATATTCCAATAGCGAATAAAGAATATCTCCATGGCACGAGAAAATGTTAGTTTCACAAGGTATTGTTATAAAGTAATTATCGGGGGGGGGGGGGGGGGGGCGAATTGACGTGTACACCAAAAAGCACGGGCGTACAACTCGGGTAGCGTGGGACAGGATGCTCTACCAGGACCCTTGCATCTGCTGGTTCAAATTGTAGCGCTACCACCAAAAATCCTAAAATGACCCGAAAAGAAGAAGCCCAATTTTTACTCCCCCCCCCCCAACACACACACATACCTGCACAGGCGGAATACACAAAGGATCGGTATTTGAAAAATGTTTCCTATCAGAGGTAATCACCCCCATCACCATAAAACACTAAATTTGCCTCCTTATCCCCCCACAAAAATATATCAGACCCCCCTACGCCCTACCCCCTCCCCCTCTGCGTGCTTTACCATAACATAGACTCGTCTGATCAATGGTGGGTCCAGGGGGATTCAGGGGGTTCGCTTTGAACTAAAATTATTTCATTTTCATGAAGAATTTTCAGAAAAACTATCAGGTAAAGTTAACAAATCCCCCCACCCCCTCTATGAAAATTTGAACCCCTATCAAGAAATCCTGGATCCGCACTTGCTGATCTGCCAAACAGGCACACATCGCTGACTCAACATTGATTCAAACCCATAACATTGATTCAAACCCATACATTGAATCAATGTTGAGTCAAGGTTATGTGCCTGCTTGGTGATCACCGAAATATACTCAGAAAGTCCACAGGAAATGGGATAACCGCGAGAATATTACGGTTTATAGAGGCTTTGCAGCATACATCAGGCACAAACCAAGAAAAGGGTCATTCAGCGTCATTGTCGCATGTTCAGCCCGAACAGGCAGGTTTAGATAAACAATTTTTGGAGAGTAAAATATTATCTACCTGTTTAAACATACGTTGGTGCTCTAAATAACTGTCTCATTGAGACGGTTCTTTTGAGTACCCACAACAAATATTTCGAACGAGAAATAAGAAAATTAATTTTATGCTACGCAGTCTTAACAAAATGTGTGAACACTGGTCACATTGGCAGATGTTTCTGTTTATTTGTTTGATTTGATTCAACACTTTTTCAGTTATGTCCGGATGGGTTTTCTTTGGTTGAACCACTACTAATCAGTGATTAATGTGACTTGCTCAAGGACACAACGCCAGTGAGGCTCGAACCCGCAGCCCTTCAGTCTCTAGACATGCACATTACCACTGAGCAATTGCGCTCCCAGCAATTTCGGATGAGAATGTGCAAATGCACACACGTCTAAACATTTGCTGTACTTATATTCAAAAAATGCCGTTTTCCGCTTTACATTTAACATGCAGAAGTAAGTGAGCATGGTCAGGAAATACGACCATCACACAATGCAGACTAACCCACAGCTACACGAGGAAGAGCCGCAGAACACAGTCACATGACATAGGGAAGACAATTAAACCAAAGCAACCATCTCTCTCTTTCTCGTCAATATAATTGCAAAACTAGAAAACACATGACTGATTCTGCATATTAATAGTTCCTTACCAGCTGTAGTCCAATATGTTAATCCAAACGGCTCGTACCAATCACAGTGGCGGCTCAGATTGGTACAGCGTTGCAGTGGGGATCGAATAGTTCGAGAGTCGTCAGAGACAGTGAGCTATTTCCTTGAGCCAGACACTATAACCGCTGTTTAGTGCTAGTTCAACCCAGGAAGACCGGAAATGGTCCAAGTATGACTAAAAAACTGTTGACAGGGTCCTTAAACATGACCACAAACTAAATGACGTAGAAAGTTAGATTTTTCAGTGTTAAACTGTTAATTTTCCAGCAACGAAATCTGTTTACATTCTCGTTGAATCGTCGACATCCGTATCCAGTAAACGGCGACAACCGTACCAAGCAAATTTACTGTTGGTCGACAGCAGTATCACAAAAAATATAAAAATACCACAGAGGCATATAACAACATGCGCATTCACAGATTAAAGGTAATCATGTAAGTTTATGTTATATCTGCATCATATCGCCTCGATTTGCAAATTTTCTTGGGAATACTGATTTTATTTAGTTTTTGGTGAATATCCGTTGAAGTACGCCCAGCGTTAAAACAGGCTAATAGCCAGGACTGCAAATCATTTAAAACAATAGCAAGCTATCCAAGAAACGGTTTAAACACCAAAATGTAGGAACACACACTAAATTAGCACACTTACCGTTGAATTTGATGGTTTGTTTATCTGTCGACAGCCGTACCGACCGGTCGCAAGCCGTACTCCTCGGTCGATAGCAGCTTTACACAGTACCGTCCCGGTCGCTAGCAAAAATGGCGAAATTGGTATTACCCCCGTGAATACGCGTGTTATACAATGTACAGGTAAATTGCGATCAATTGTGAAATACATTGTAAATGTAGGACAGTTCTCCACTGTTTAACCCGAAACCGTGTGTAGTGTCGAGGAGCTGAAAATTGTAAGTAAATGTTGTGTTTTCTTCTTTCTTTTGTTTCATTGTTAAGAGAGATTTTGCTTGATACTTTACTAAGTACTCAGTAAACAGAGGACAGAGCTACTGTCCTACCAGCCAAGAGTGACAGTGGCGTCATATTTTGTTTACAAAGTTATCATGGACTTATCATCGATAGATCACTTGTCTTGTGTATTAATTCTATCCGCAGGATATGATAAATACACAAGTGATCTGTCGATTAGCGCTAGCTCAAGTGGAGTGTACATAACAAGTGTATGCAATATATTACGTCACTGTCTCCCTTGGTTGGCTCGACAGTATTAAAAAAAATTGTTCGATTTTATTAACCTGACACAGGTGCATAATTTCACGGTTAGTGCACAAGATATTTTTAGCTTCCGTCGACTTTCAGTATTTACCGTTAGATTTACAGGAATTTTGCAAGTAGTAATGTTGATAATGAAACGTTTTGTACCGTCCTACTGACTAGTAAAGGGGTCATGATACAGAGTTTATAACCAAAAGGTCGTGAGTCAGAGTCCACGTGCATTCTTTCTTTTTTACTTTTATTCGATTAGTTTAATTTCATTTATAACAGATGTACCACGACCTTTGAGGAATGAAATTTTGGATCTTTCTATTTCAATATTTCTATGCGTAACGAGTAAAATGAGCCAGTCTGTCCGAATCATCATCACAGATTCACGTGAAAATATTTTTCCATATTATAGCCAAAACATATGGTTAAAAATTATTCACTGTACATGTTGTTTGAACTTAAGTTCAGTGGGAAATCGTCTTAAGAAAAGTATGCAGCAAGTCTTGGCACTAAGGCAAAGCAGATATTTTTTTAAATATCTGTGATTATTTTTAAAAAAAAATATGTCAAAAGCACAGAGATTCAATTTCACAGATCGAGCGTGCGGTAAACGTTCTCGGTGAGGATCCTACAAAAATTACAATAACAAATG
The DNA here is from genome assembly GCA_964019695.1 of Loripinus fragilis. Classification (NCBI taxonomy): domain Eukaryota; kingdom Metazoa; phylum Mollusca; class Bivalvia; order Lucinida; family Lucinidae; genus Loripinus; species Loripinus fragilis. The sequence continues at coordinate 105,287,668 of OZ026514.1, read as the reverse complement.
CAAGTATAGATAAACAAATAAATTTGTAGCGAGTCTATATTTACAAAATTGAAAATACGGATCTAGAAATTGGGGTTTCAGGCGTTTTATTACGTATACTATTCTATTTTGAAGCACGTAAATGTTCCAGACAGACTGGCTCAGTGTATGCGTTACGCATCAACCTTTTGAATATAATAATCCAAAGGACATTACTCAGAGGTCGTGGTACATCTATAATAAATAAAGTTAAACGAATCGAATAAAGTAAAATACAAAACAAAAACAAAAACAAGAACTTACGTGTACTCGAACTCACGACCTTTTGGTTGTAAACTCTCTACCATAACCACTTGACTAGTCAGTAGGACAGTGCAAAACGTTTCATTATCTGATTAGTACTTGAAAAATTCCTGTTAAACTTACGGTAAATACCGAAAGTCGTGGAAAGTAAAAATATCTTGTGCACTAACCGTGAATCTATGCACCTGTGTCAGGTTAATAAAATCGAACAATATATATGTTCAAATTTTAGTGTTAAAATTTGGCATTATATTCCTTTCATCTATTACAACAAAAGAGTGGTAAAAGGGACTGGATAACCGGTAGCCTAAATTCATTATCAATGGTCATTTTCAGGGAAAACACACACAAAACAAGCAACCAGCTAATGAACATATTTTCTTCACTTTAGCAAAAAGTTAAGCAGCATACAATTTTCTTTTTGTCTGTCTGCTTGCATTCATTCATGCTTGTCTGTGTGTCTAACGACATTTTAAACCCCATGTTTTATAAAACTTCCATTGATTTTGGGAGCGATATTTGTGAAAAAAGATATCAGTTTTTCAGTCATGTCGGGATGGGTCTTCCTGGGTTTAATAAGTGCTAAGCGGAAGATAAAGTGTCCTGCTTAAGGACACAACACAGTCAAATCCACAATCCATAGGTCACGAGTCTAGCCATCTATACTTCGTACAGGTCAGAGATGTTGGATGGCATTTAGCTAAGTACAACCCTTGGATGAAAACAATTTCTGGACCAGCCACCTTTGTTTGGGCCAAAATACACTTAAGGACTTGAAAACGCATCACCCAGATTAGTTCCTTTATTTCACAAACCCTGAGAATGTCAGCGAGATAATTGTTATTGCATATCATAGTCTGACCAGCTAGTAGTGTGTCCTAGAAAATCCATGGTTGTAAATTTACTTAAAGGTACTGAAAAAAGTATCCGTTTTAAGACAGGGGTGGTCGCTTTTGAAGGACACAAATTCAGCTGCAAGTTAACACGCGTTAGTTTTGATTCCTGACTCAATAGATTTGCGTCCTTTGCTTCTTTCACGATTGCATATTCATCATTAAACGATTAGAAATGAATTGACAGTTCGGCATGCTCAAAATTACTCCCCTTTAAAAATACCGACATACTCAACCCACCTTGATTACTATAGTCTAGTAATAAAATTCAACGTCTTGGCCCTTTCAAAGTTTCGATTTTTTACGGCCAGTTTTATTGGAAGAGGCTGAGGGCATACACAAATGAAAGATGATGCATTTATAACGCTTGTACTACGCGTCTTTTGTATTGTGCAAGTGACGTCAATGTTATTTTTAAGACGTTCTCGATCACATGTCAGCAGATCTCCTGCCATGATTTACATCAAAACGTCCTCCCCACATGACTGCCAGCGTATGTAGTCAATATATGTTATGAAAGCGTGCATAAAGGTAACTTATGGAGATTTTTCTAAAAAGGAGCTGTAAATTGATGATCAAATTTGACGTTTATTTTCGAAATATTGAAGTTATCAATTACTTTCCATTAGAATAAGTAAGTAAGGGTGCAAAGATCAGGAATCGATACAATCAAGTACCACACCTGACCCAAAACTCTTTTGGTGATTTGGTATCATACACGCCACAGTTTAAACATAAAAATAATCAAAAAGCTTCATTACTGTGCAGAAAGGTGTTGGATGCTGTATGTACCCGTGTGACGTCATCAGTAGCGTCGCGTGATAGTGCAGTCAAATAAACGACTGATTCAAACCAATGATTCAAACCAATTCTGGGTTGTACATTAAAACCTGAGAGTAACTTTTCAATGGCTTATACGGTTTGCAAGAAAAGTGCAAAAATATGGTGAAGTCTTTCAAAGTCCTCTAGTATCACGCTGGTAGATGGATGCGTCGATTTGGTGGTATTTACGCGTATTGCCGGTACTTCATAGACCGGATGTGGTAGATATCGGTGTTAATACTATATAGAAAAACATGCCATATGCCTAAAGGACTATAGAATTAGATCATTTTGAAGTATTCAGTATGTGCATGGCGATTTATTTAAGCATTTAGGAAAAGATTCGAGTACTGATCATCACATCCGGTCTATGACGTACCGGCAATACGCGTAAATACCACCAAATCGACGTATACATTTACCAGTGTGAGTATACTTTTCCATATTCACAGAAGATAATCACCTGACTTGCGGACAGTGGGCTTATTGGATGTTGCAAAGGACTTTGTTGGAAAATCAATATATTTTTGACATTTTCAAGGCGAGTGACCGCTATATTTTGTGTTTTCTGCATGCATGCGTATAATGAAATTTCCAAAACGACGAACGTTCTTTAAGAACGTGTGATATGAAAAATGTTTGTACCAAAGTGGAGATGTGAGAAACTTACAGACGCTTCATAAAACATCAAAACGTAGCAGATTATCATCGGCAACTTGGTAAAATAACCCCAATCTGCATCAAACATTTGCTGTTTATTTGCGAAATAATGCAAAACCAATGAGTTATTTAAAAAATATGTGAAGAAAAATCAATGTCCTTTTGTATAAACACGAACTTTTGGGCCGAACCTTCGAAAAAGGGTTTAACTCTATTACTGTTATGGACCCGTTGCCTCTTGACTGACCGAAATATCGATACTGTACTTTATCAAGAGCTGATAAGTGCTGATAAGTAAATTTTTTGACTGACCGCAATACTGCCCTGGGTGTGGGATTTGCTGGTCAGCTGTTTACCGATTCGAGTAAAAAAAACGATGAGAAAGGGTACTTTTTAAAGCTGGGATGTGCGCATCGTTTCATCGCTTAGGATAGAAAATAAACGCTATAATTTTAGTAGGAATATTGATTTTAATCATAAACTTGAGTACAGTTTCAAACTCAAAATATAGCGCAATGATTGGCTACTTGTGGACACGTGTCTGTAAGCAGCCAATCATTGCCTTTCATTTTGAGTTTGAGAAAGAACTCGTTTTAAAACCTCAGGGCATGGTTACTGCTTACTACTCTCCATCCTGCTAGGGAAGGGAGCCAAAAAGCTATTCGAGCAACAGTGCTTTTACCCACCGTATATCTCTAGTATATACGTGACGTCGATATAGTAGCGGCTTTCGATTTTCGAATCGAATTATAGTTACTATAGTAGGAACTAATGTTCGATTCAAAATGGGCCCTGGTTATTTTACAGAGCACTGGTTACCTGTTTTCAGTAATTGGCCATATGTGTATCGGGAACCAGCAATTTTTGTAGAAATAGTGATGTAAATTTTCATTTTTTAAAGGTTGTCGTAGTCTTTACCAAAGCAGAAAAATGGTGGACGAGCAAAAATTCAGAAACATGGTGACCAACCAATTTATGGAGAATGTGGAATATTCGCGGGAGAAATATTCGTTTCTTACTGTGTTTAGTAAGTCTGCCTCAACCCTGGCTTTATGATCCACATACCGTTGTTGTAGCTGTGCGCATGATCATGAATATTTGGAGTACATCCTTGATACAGGTGAGGTGAATGAGCAGTTGTACAATAAGATAGTGAAAAGTTTAGCTATAGGAAAGTGTCATCATGCGGATGCAGTTTCTAAAGACCAGCTAGTCTCCACGTCTATTACAGGACTACATATTGCAGCAGCAGTTGGAACAGAAAGGGCAGTTAAGGAAAACCTAGAGAGATGTTGTAGATATATGACTGATTATGGAATTTTCAATCTGCATCCCTTTGATACTGCAATGGTGAAAAAACAAACTAATATTTGTAATTCATTTGTAAATTACTGGCTCAGTCATGGCGCTGGACATTTATATTCTCCACATATGGCGACGGTAAATGATAAATCTTTGCATATTCAGGAAGTTAGTCGCCTTGAATTTTGTGTAAGACAAGCAAATAATCAGCTACTTCAAACAATAACTACCAATTTGTCTAAAACCTCTGGCTTTGGAGAAAAGGGTATTAGAAATATTCAATGTATACTAACTCCATCAATACCTAATACAGGTTTGGCGCATGCTTTACAGCTCACTATGAAATATCAATTAGTGCCACTACAACACACTCTAGTACAGTATATGCAGCTTCTTAACAAATATGACATACTAACTAACGAAATCAGAAATGACTGTCTTTTGTCAGCATTAATGTACAATAACCACAAGCTTCTTGAACAAATGTTGAAGTTTTTAGACTTAAAGGGCTCAAATGAGAATACATTCATAAGCAAGTGTTGTACGGTACTGCAGAATAGAAAACAATGTACAAACTTGCTCCATCATCGCCGCGTCATTCGACCAGTAAGTATGTCAAAAGAGGAACATATTAAAACCATTTTTACCTTGTTTTGCAAATTCTACAATGATTTCAAAAATGAGCTCAAAAGCTTGTTAGAATCTGCACCAGGCATTCAACATGGGTTCATAAAAGCATCCCTCCTTAACCAGATACCTTCTTTTAGGCTTTATGATCATGACATTTTTGTAGCCCAAATAGTACTGTATATCATAGAACTAGGTAAAACTGAAACTTTGATACATGATGCTAAGTTTGTTGTCCCACAGCTCAGAGAAATGCTGTTAAACTATTCAATGTATAATTTGCGCATCAGATACGCTGTAGAATTACTTATACACGAAAATGTTGAAATTGACACTGAGAAAGTAATTATGAAAGATAGTAGGTTTCCTCTTGATCCAGGAAGGGGGAGATTATATCACTATATTACTGATGTGGAACAACATGGGGTGTATGGTCACGACGGTGAAGATTTGGTGTTGAACTATCTCTGTCCATTCCTGCTAGAATGTGGGTATGACGTTCCAAGGCGCTGCTTGTTTGATATTCTTATGAAAAAATCTGATATGGAATCTAAATTAGCAGAACAGGCATATATCAACAACTATCTAGACACTCCGAGATCACTACTGGTATGCTGTCGAAACTCCTTACGTAAACATTTTAGAGGAAGATATATTGACAGATTTGTAAAAGTTTCAGGATGCCCACAGAAAATCAAAGACATTATTCTTCTGAAATCTTTGCTAAGCTGCATCAGAGAATAATCTAAAACCTGTATTGAACAGCCACTTCAAAAAGGCCAAGGTTGGTTTCAATACCAATTATTACATTAGCTACCATCTGTGCTGAAGAACTTTGTTTTGTCTATTTTAAGTGGCAGCATATGACAGGTACTACTGTAAGGCAAAATTAACAAGCTATTAAGATATTGACACAAATACATATATGGGTAGCAAATCTTAAAGCATTTATGCGCATCTATCTAGTTGTGCTAGTGTTCTGAATATAGGCTAGGGTCCCAGGTTATTCTTTTATTTTCATTTTCATTCAACTGAGTGCATGTGCGGATCCAGAGAGGGGACAGGGGACCCCGACCCCCCCCCCCCCTGAAAAATCACAAAAATATAAGGTTTCTCTGGAAAATCACAAAGCTACTAAGCCAGCATTCTATGTTGGGCAACATGGGCACGCCATTTAAATGGCGTTTCGCTGGCGAGCCAATGATGGCCCGTTTATAGTGGTATATGGATCCTTCCTCCCCTCATCAATTAAAAAAACGATGTCATAATTGGACCTTCTCTGGCAAAACTGTCTGAATCCACACATGGAGTGTGAATTTTGTCTTATCATAAATGATAAATTGCTAACAACTTTTGGCATTTTAACATTTATCAGCATAATAAATACATCATCCAAGAGCTAAGAGGCAAGACACGCCTTCATTTCCAGCATTTTAGTTTATTGCTAAGATGAAATTTCATGTTCAGTTGAGTCAATACTTAAATCAATATTCCAGAATATTGTTTGCCATTAATTACACCCACTGCTAAATTATATCTGTCTCTTTTATTTGTCTACTTCAAGAGTGCAGTATATGAAGAAGAAATGTGCATTTCAATATCAGCTGGATTAGATTAAAAGCCTGCATATCTTTATCTACACCAAACATATATCTGCCAGCCTTAACAGGACAAACGAAGTTAAATTTCAATGTCTCACAAAGATTTTCAAAGAGTCTGGTACCCAATAATTACAACCAGTACTTAAAGTTTATTTTCTGCTCCAAACGTGTACTTGTCTTTTTTTTTTTATTTCTCTACTCCAAACTTGTACCATGCTGTTTCATGGTAGGTCTCACCAGGGCGTACCACAGAAGTTGGAAACCTTGGCTAAAATAGAAAATAAAATATTAATATACTTTGCATTAATTTCGTATTGCTTTGCAGATAGATGGTTTAATATCTAAAGGAATGAAATATTTCACTACTAAGATATGATATTTGCCAGAACTACTTCTTGTAACAGCTAATGAATCTTAAGCATTGACATATTTCGTTAGTGATGATATGATTTCATGTCAGCCTTTGTATAACCACGCATTTTCTTTCTTTGTTGCCTTTACTTATCTTTTCATGTCTCCTTTTTATGGAAACACAAAAATATTTGAGCTGTGGCATGAGATTTCCAACAATGAGGTATGTGTGACCAGCAAAGGCTCAGACCAGCCTTTGCTAGTCACTCGAGTATTCTATGACTATAACGCTACTTACTAAACAGTATTTGGCGTTTCTAAGCTTGATAGAAGGCTGTACATGCTCGTATGAGTCTACACTTGTCAAAATGCCACATTGCTGGAAATCTCATGTTGTGGCTCATATAATACTCAGGCTTGGCTGAATGCACGTTAACAACTCCTCCTGACAGACTCATTCTTTATGTGTAGTCAGCCAAGCTTTCATGACAGAATTTTCATATCATGGAAAGTATTATTCTGTATATAATTGAGCCAGGACATGTGATTTCCAACAATGTGGCATTTTGACAAGTGTGGACTCAGACGAACCTGTGCAGCCTCCTTCTAAGCTTTGGCACTCCCAATGATGTTCAGTCAGTAGTTTGACACTCATAGAATATGCAAGTGACTAGCAAAGGCTCTGATCAGACTGCGCGTATGCGCAGGCTGGTCTGAGTGTTTTTTAGTTGCATATATCACCTAATTGGAAATAGCATGTCGCGGCTCAATATAATGTATATTCGCCCTCGTGTATAGCTAAATTATGTGTTGTTGTTGTTTTATTCAGTATTAACAACAGTAATAAAGAATATATGTGTTGTCAACTGTGCAAAACTGCCACTCAAAATAGAAAATAAAACAAATTGGTAACTTAATGAAGGTCAAAAGTATTATGCGTATTACTATTTCGTACGCATGCACAAAAGGAATATGGTAAGGTTTGGGAAATGAAGAGCACTCCTATCCTTAACACATTTTTTAAAACTAGTAATGCATTTACTCAAAGTCTGGTCTAAACGGCGCCCAGTATAAAGACGTATAATGATGGGTGGGAGTAGAAAGTGCACGTTTTTACGGTATTGTAAGTGGTAAATCGCCTTGAAACTTATTTGTTGCCTACTATGCATATTTTACTGCCAAACTACTCCAATTTTAATAACATTAGGGCAATTTGAAAATTTGGTGTTTGTAATCATGTCAAATAGGGAAACTATACGCCTTATCGCTAGAACTCCTCGATACTTTAGCAAAATGTAAAGATCCAGATGAAAAGCTACTGGATTTGCAATGTTGCTATGAGTAATCGTACAATATGGTGTGGAAAAATAGCCTGTGATCCTCCAATATTATACAATTATTGACATAAGGATTTATCTACCCGAAAAAGTGATAATTCGCCGAGGCGGCTAGGCCGAGGTGAATATCACTTTTAAGGGTAGATAAATACTTATGTCTACCGAAATTGAAGTCAATAACTGTTTTGTTATATGACTTTTCATTGAAGAATGAAAATTTTGCTACTTTCACTTTTGTTGTTTAAGACATTTATGACATTTAAGGACTTTCTCACAAGTTTTAGCAGTTTTTATTTAAATATTAAATTTTAGTATTTTGCTTTTTCAAATGTATATTAATTCTCTTACTGGGGAATATAAAATGTTATCATAAAACTGTTTTTACAGTTTGTTAATTCAAACAAAGATAAATAAGCAAACAAAACAAAACTGTTGTAAAAAACCATGCAAGTCTTTAATTTACATGTTGGGAGGTGAAACAGTAAATCATGTCAATTGCATGCAGCACATGCTTGCTTCACACTCATCATGCTATTTTTAGCTCTCTAGAGGGTAATATTGCAGAAGTATCAAAAATATTAACTTCTGGAAACTAGTTCAAGCTGGTTTTCCTGCAATATTAACTTGTGGACCAGTTGAGGCCAGTTTCCAGGTAGACATAGAGATTTATGAAGAGAAATTAAGCCAATCAGGAGACAGGATTCTCTCCAGTCATATAACAATATATTCTATAGAATGGGCCATCCGTACTTTATGGAAAGGTTCATTGGTCTAAAAAGGGTCTATGTGTATGTCTTTCTTGCTAACACGGGAAGGATACACAACAATTGACCCTTGAAGCGCCTATCACGCAGCAGACGACAAATTTTGCGACATCTTTCCTAATTTTTGGAAAAATAAGGTATGATAATACAGGATAATTGTCAGACGTTTCTCATGAAATATCATGCTCACAATTGCGGGGAAATACTTCCTGCATTAAGATCTTTTTAATTATTTGTATACAGTTTGTTTTATGTTTGGACTGTCGATTTATGAAATAAAAAGGATATGTCACCCACGCTCGATTTTTCATAATCTGACATGGAAGTTTTCAGCGTTTTACGAGGGCTGTTTAAATATGAATGCAAGTAGCTTCATAACTTTCTTCATATATATGCTACATCAAAATGGTAAACGTTTCTATAAAGGATTTTATGTCACCTTTGAACTGGTACCAAACCAAAAGAAAAATACAGTATACTTATCGAGCTATAGCCCTTTGAATGAGGGTCACGTTAGTATACTTACAAACTCCGTGATTTACCATATACCAGTGATATAGACGAGCGTATAACTCTTCGATAAACAGGTGAAATTTCTTGAATTTTATGGAAGTATCCCCATATTCTTATAAAATGATTCTGTAAAAGTTGCGAAAATCCGACATGCTTTTGTAAAATTACAACGAATAGTTTATACTAAAGTCTCCTTATGTTTGCAAATAAATGGTATGCAAAACACCACCTTTCAGTTTTCAGTTAAACTTATCTCTAACAGAATGCACAAAGCAACATTTAAACTAGTTTTAACTCAAAGACAATATGTTAACGGCTCATACTGAGTTGTTGCTACAAATTATTGATGGAGAGCGGGTATATTTTTACCGCTGAAAAGCATTTTTATTTTGTAAAGAATGCCTTAAGTGAAGGGGTTATAGAATGTATACTTGATATTTTTGTCATAACATTGCGGCTTTATTATAAATTTGAACGTTAACTTTAAGTTTGACCACTAAAGGCATTGTTTACAATTAAATTACTCATCTGGTCTTGAGAAATAGACTGATTGAAGTGATTACTCTGTAAATAGGGGATGGTGCGTTTGGAAAACTTCCTTATGACATATTTAGCATGTTTTCAGCAAAACGCAAAGAAAGGGATGTTCATTATAACATCACCAATGGATAACTCAAAATCACGTTTATCATAAAATTGATGACGTCACAAAGTGCCTGTTTACTCGAGATTGAAACAGGATTATATAAACTTTTTTCCTGCAAGCAACTTTTGGATTGTTACTTTAACTTGCATCTAAAATTTGGTGCCATTTTGTCGAAAACTTACAAAGATATGACACTATATCCACACATGTACCATAACGTGCATTGCACTTTGGCTCAGAAAAACTTCAGTATACAGGAATGGAATTTATATAAGGGTCTGTAACTCAAGAAATATAGTGAGTGTTTCTTTATGTTTGATGTCATTTAAAAGGCAACAAATAGTTCTTTCCAGAAAGGTATGACATTTTGTCGTAGCATATATGTGAAGAAAGTTATGAAGCTACTTGCATTCATATTTGAACAGCCCTCGTACCAATTTTGTGAAAAAACCCAAGTCCTTAATATCAAGTTAAAATAGTTGTAAACGCCATCCAGCTTCTTCATTTTCGTTTTTTTTTTCTCGACATCAAGCTTTATAGGAAAAGTGAAAATTTATTGTTTTTCCCAAGCCCTGACAAAATACATTATGATATAATTTGGTAATTCCCCCAAAATAGGAATACGATTTTTAGATTAAATTGTATATTAAAAAATCTGGCATTAACAATCTCAAAGTTTTGTTTTTATTTCATAGACTTTTATATAAACTTTTAGAAGAATGAATAAAAATTGGGGGTCACCAGACTTATTTTCCTTCAGGAGAGCAAAATTTACCCCTACCCCCTCATATTTTGAGGATAATTCAATATAAAACGCTATGGAGTGTACTTTTAAAAAATCTGGCATTAACAATCTCAAAGTTTTGTTTTCATTCCATAGACTTTTATATAACCTTTTAGAAAAAAGAATAAAAAATGGGGGTCACCAGACTAATTTTGTTTCGTGAGAGCAAAAATTACCCCTACCCCCACATATTTTGTGGATAATTCAATATAAAACGTTATGGTGTACTTTTAAAATCTAGCAATATCAATCTCAAAGTTTTGTTTTTATTCCATAGACTTTTATATAACCTTTTAGAAAAACTAATAAAAAATGGGGGTCACTGGACTAATTTTACGTTTAGGAGAGTAAAATTTACCCCTACCCCCACATATTTTGAGGATAACTAAATATAAAACGTTATGGAGCGTACTTTTTGTCATTTATATCAATTCATTTTACTGGTAGGAAGTAATTCATTGTTATAAAGCTGAAAAAGAAGAAGAAAAAAAAACAATGTTTGATAGGTACCCAACCAGGAATCAATCCTGCTCCGCTGGTTTAAGAGTGCGACGCTCTAGCTACTAGGCTACAAGGTCAGATAGTGCACCACCCATAATTAACCCTATATATTGGACACACAATCCGAGTACCGGCCATATTCGTATTTGCATACACAGTATAAACTTGATAATATCATTGAATATTGTATGAATTCGCCAGATCTATTTTTATCAGTGTTTGGTACTGAGACGATAATTTATAATAACGGGTCAATAGATATTTTCAACACATTTCAGTTACTTTATTTTGTCCAGAAAATGCGGAAATATATCCGAAACCTGTATTGATGCGAATTTGAAAATGGTCGAAAGACAGGACCCAGACGACTATCGCTGTTTCCCGCCACAGGAATGATGGGTGTGGACAATACCCGAAATTACCCTTAACGTTCTAAAAATTGGAAGATTTGAAATTGTGGTCTGCTGAAATTGTAGATGGCGCTTTATGGATTAAAGGAGTTTAGATAAGAGTGCTCAATCAAAAATTAATTTCTTATTTCACAATTAACACAGTATGTAAACTGAAATAAACATCCTGTACCCTTTCCTCCTAGCTCACGCTATATAAACATGAATTTCAGCGCTCGTGCGTAACCAGTCGTCGGTAATTGTGCTGATTTGAGGTTTTATGCCAACTTTTTGCACCAGCTATCATGATTTAGCGACTGTTGCATCTGTGGAATAAGTTAATTGTGTATTCTCTTGTTTTTATCACCATTTTATCCTTGTATAACGAAATCCTCCTTGCTATGTTTTGAAATCGCATTCAATCTAGCTTATTAAATCACGTCAAAGAAAACGCAGGCTGCTTCCAATCCTTGTTAGATTGCGTCCTATCTCTAACCGTAACAATGGAAATTGAAACGTGTACAGCGCTATAAATGAACGAAGTTTCCGACTACTACTGGTTACGCACGACCACTGAAATTCATGCTTATATGGCGTGAGCTAGGAGGAATGGGTATAGGATGTAGATTTCAGTTTACATACTGTGATTAAAACATATTTTGTGAGTTCTAAAAAGAACCTTCTCAAAGAGATGGTTCTTTTAAGCACCCAAAACATATGTTTAAACCGATGGGTAAGAAAATATTCACAGTTTTACGCTCAAACTTTTTATCTAGACCTATGCAATAAGTACATGTCATTTTGATGGCGTTTGGATACTCCATTGACATCATAATTATTGCGGTCGGCTGTGGCCGGCCGCTTATATAAACATCATTCAAAACACTCATCAAATTCAGGTTTTGACCGAAGCTTTATGCCGTGCTCAGGCTATATTTTATTCGCTGCCGAACAACGAGTGGGGTACCAAATATCGTGGGTTGACATACAGCGCGAAGTAAACTGTCCGTGAAATCTGTAGGGCTACCTATTGAGCGAGGCAAGCTCGTCTGCTAATTTCACAAAGAAGGCGTCAATTTGCCCTCTAGACTGCTTCACTGCCCCCTCGTATGAATTAGGGACAGTTGCAGGCTGGTAGTCACGGTAGTCACGTGTTTTAATCTACCACTGAGATGAGCGGAGTAACTACACGTCATAGATGTATTCATAATCAGGCAGTGTATTTATAGTACCGCTAATGTCTAACAGTCACCTGCATAGATTACACTTTACCTATTAGCGTCGTCTGCTGATTATTTTTGAAAATAGTGTGGATCCACAAAATATCGTAGATCTATTTATTCTGAGGGTAAGTATATGTCATAACATGTAGCTCACTTCTTTAATACACTGTTATCATGCGATGAAAGAACCAAGTTGAAGGTTTAGAGAAAAATACACCCTCAGTTCTTTTCGTAACACACAGAAGAAATCATGTAAATAAGATAAAAGAAAGTCGTCTATTTATAGATGATAAATAGACGCTTGGTTTACGTAAAGCATTCAGCGATACGGATTACCAGGGCGATTTTGCCCCGGTGAAATTGGTTTTCGACAGACCTTGTAATACCTGTATACGAGGTCGGTGAAGCAGTCTATTTGCCCTCTCGCTTATATAAACGCAATAAGTATTAGCTTTTCAAAAAAGCTGGCGAAAGTTAAACGTCCCAAAGTAAAAACGTCCTTGATTGGCAAAGACTGCAAGCGAACTTCACATCAGTAAACGTACTTCTGTGGCTGTCATCCACATCTGATTACATAGAATTACTATGAATTCAGGCTCGGTCTTATGACGGTCATGACAAACAGGTTTTATGCCCCCAAAGGGAGGCATATAGTAATAAAACTGACTGTCCTTAGTGTCCTAGGTGTTTGAGTGTTCATATCATATGCGGAGTATATCTCCTATATTATTTTAGGCAGGAATGCCAAAATTCGTGTCTAAATGCATTTAGGGTCATGGAGCGTCACGCACCTTTACCACTGCCATCAGATCTAGAAAAATCGTGTCCACGAGCATACATCCTAGGAATCCCAAATTTGATTTGTGAACACAACTTTGGGTCACGGAGTCTGTACATATACAGTTAAGCGACCACGGTGACCTTGATTTTCTGGCATTAGTTTTAAGAAAAATGTGCTGTCTAGTGTTGTCAAATGATTTTCCATAAATGTGTCGCATGCTAGATACATTACCATAACATACCATGATTAAGCCGGGTGCTTTCAAAAGATCAAGCAACAACTCGCTGAAAGCATGTGTTAAATGGTAACAAATCACAGTTCAGATGTTAATAACCAGGGCTTAGAAGCTCTAGAAGTTCAAAATGGAAGCATGCAGTGGGCAAGAATACATACAATGATAGGGCTAAGCGACCGCCAGCTTTTTTGAAAAGCTAATACTTGTAGCACCATATTAGTATTCATAGACAACTCCGTCCTTATTAGGTATGTTCTTTAGTAAAGTCTCCATCATTTGGTCACTGGTGTTTAGATGAGAGCGCATAATAAAAAATCAATTTTCCTATTTCTCAATAAAAACATATGGTGGGAGTACTCTAAAGAGCATCAAAAATACGTGTTAATTGATGGGTCAGAAAATATTCATAAATTTACATTCAAATAATTTCAGGGGGTTCTAGATCTATGCAACAAGTACGTACCATATTGATGGCGTTTGGATACCCCATAGGCATCATCTCTTTGGCCCCATATTGCTCATAGACAGCTCCGTCCTTACATGGCATTTTCTTTAGTATAGTCTCCATGTAGTGGTTACTGTATACAAACACTAAAACGTTGGTAGAATACACCTCCATATACCTCCCGCTGTGGTTGTGTTCAACCCTAGAATTACAGAAAAGTCTCACATTTCTACTTCTACTTTGATACTGCCCAGGGCCGAAGCATCACGGTTAAGTGTCATCAGCAATACGGTTAAAACATCGTATATACAATGTGTAAATATGCAGACGTGTCTGAAACTCGTCTGCATCTACGGCGCGCAAAAGGTCCGGGAGTAGGGCATTCCATTCTATTTGTAAAACTGCGCTCGTGAGTGGATGTGAATAGATAATGGTGATTTTGAAGGCTGCTTATTCGTTGATTTCAAAAAAGCTTTCGACGTCGTTGATCACTCGATTCTGTTTAAGAAACTCATTAACTATAAATTTAAAGTACAAATCTATGGCCTAACTTACATCATATCTCAGTGATATGCAACAAGCAGTCGTCCACGGAAAGGGTCTCTCTGCATTCACGTATATGAAATCTGGTGTTCCACAAGGCCCTATTCTAAAACCACCCATATATAATATTATCATTATTTATCAATGATCTACCCCTCTTCAGGAACTATTGCTACTCAGATTTCTTTGCAGATGACGCATCTCTCCACACCCGTGATAACAAACGAGATAAAGTAGAAGAAAAATTACAATGTGACGCAGATTATGCAAAGGAGTGGAGTCGACAAAATAATATGCACATGAATCATGACAAAACGAATTATATGATTTTAGACAGAACAAATAAACAACGTATCTTAAGAGTTTGATATTAAAATAGACGACAAAAACATTAAAAAGACGCAAAACCATAAACTACTAGGCTTACATATTGATGATAAACTTTCTTGGTCTTCACATATAGACCATTAATGTTCCTCAATTTCATCAAAGATATCTTTATTAAGACAGTTATTAGATATGTTTCAACTGATGTTCAAAAAAGTTTTATCAAGGATATATTTTTCCCTTAATTGATCATGGATCAGTGGTATGGGGGACTACTTCCTCATCAAACCTTGACAGTATATCTAAACTGTTTAACTCCAAAAACGTGCAGCACAAATAAATTTACATGCAGATTTCAATACTCCGTCAGCGGAATTAAGTTGGCTACCAATAGTAACACGATTAAAATACAACAAGTCGTATTTACATACAAAGTCATGAACAATTTGACAGCCCATTATACCACGGATTCACTGAAGCCAGTAGCTGAAACCCATAACCATACACTGCGATCGTCGGTCAATGGTGCATTAGCTGTTCCAATTCTCGCTCTTCCTTGTTTGATAGGTCATATTTGTATACAGCACCCAAACTGTGGAATTCGATTACGATTCCAATTCGCAATGCATCATCTCAAACAAGTTTCAAAAACAGGACCAAATCCATATTATAAATAGTTTGCTGTGATATTTCATGACTATATAAATAGTCCATTTAATTCTTAACTGAATAATATTTTGCCAATGCATGATTTAAATATTTCAGTTTTATACGCCCTTCCACTGTAAGTTGCCTTTTTACACAAAATGCACAGCTCAGGCTCGGGCCCAGGCGAGGGTTGGACATAAACTAGATGTCTTTTGCATCCATCTGCTGAATCTGGGCGATTAGCAGTGATTCTATGTCGCCTGAGTTCAATAGCTTGGCACTCCTCTATATGCATGTTGATCATTTCATAAAATGACTGCGCTTATGGTAGTATTGGGTATGTCATGTGAATGTATTTTTTGCTTGGTAGATGGGTGTTCCAATCACAATGCATATAATTTCAAAATGCCAAAAATACATCCTCAGGGTGTTTGATAGAACAAACTCATGCATTAATAATCTGGAAAAGCAGATCTTTCAGATATAGAGAACCTACAATATTAGAAAACAGCAGACTCCGTTTTATTGAGTTTATTACAGTTTTTAAGCAACGTCTTTCTGTGAAGTTGTTTGTTACTGATTCTAAACCCAAAGGACACTACTTAACCCTTAATGCACCAATCGCAACAAAAGTCGTCTGCTTTTCTCGTCTGCTGATACGTTTAAGAAGCCTCTATGGCAAGCAGTGTGGACCCAGATCAAACTGCTCCTATAGGAGCAGTCTGTTCTGGGTCCACGCTGTTTGCTTCTATACTTAATTCGTCAGTAATGTTAGGCAATTATTTGCAGCAGACGACTTCAGCAGACGACATTTTCAGATGCATTTTTTCTTGGCGCTTTAAGGGTTACAGGTCGTCTTTCGTCAAATGGCAATTAAAAACACTGTTTCTAGCGATATTGAATACCCGTTTGTCGATTGTTAAGAGCGTTTTCGATTGCCGCCTATCCGGTGTGGTCATACTCACCTGCCCATTAGCTTCTTCTGACCCCTCTCTGTTCGGTCACCTACACAATAGCCGTGATGCAATGCCATATCTCCTGTCATCAGTTCTAGCACCTTTCCTGGTAGTAATCTTGGATGACGGAAGTCCATGCATGTGCCTCCCACGTGTATCAACTCACCTGGCATAACAACAAATCAACAACTATACTTAAGGAATCTTCTAAGGCATACAGTAAATTATTTACTACAAAAGCTTAATTATGTTATTTTTGTTAAATATTCTGTTGTTAAGCAAAACTCAATATTATTCACATCATGTGTGAAAATATCAGAACAATACCTTGGGTTTTACGCAAAATACAGTTTATTTAATTTGAAAGGGTCAAAATCGAAAGTCACAAAAATTGGAATTTAGGCTCAAGTCTGCGTTTCAGCGAGGCAATTTTAATTTTATTTGTCGCGAGGCAATTTTAATTTCATTTGTCATGCTGAACTATGAAAAATGTCATTTTATAAATTAGTGAATGATGCACAAATCATGGTGGGCCAGACTTCAGACTCCATGACGACACTGGCATAAAACTTTTCATCGGTGGGTCAGTGCTTGATGTTTGTCTTTGGCTGAGCTTACCATGGATCAACTGGGTTTTTTTCTTCAGCTCTGACTGTCTGTGAGTTGATGCTGCATTTCATCTGGGTATGCACTGTGTGCTAAGATTAAACCAACCCTCAGGGACAGAAATACATCATAATTTAGAAAATTCTACCTATGACCTTTTACCCATATAAGTCAATATAAGCCTAGCGTCCTTTTTCTGGGACATCGGCAAACAGTGCAAAACCAGATATGACGCCGCAAAACCCGGCGTCTGATCAAGTTCCCCACTGTTTGCTTATAGAAGGTTCTTTTAAAATTTGAATAAAATAAAAAAAGTACCACCCGACAACCCTTAAAAAGGAAACGGAATGGTCCTATTGATAGGAATTTGCCTTAAATGGGTTAGAATGACCAATGGGTAGTATCATACTTATTGTATCAAATTGGCCCAAATTCAAACTCATCCAAGCTTTAATGGTTGTCCTTGTTACCTGCAAGAATGATAAAGATCCCTCCAAAAATGAACGCACTTATGTGCTTACAACATTTCTCTCATTATATTCCTATGAATGTTTTCCCAATCGTTTAAGGGCAGCTAAGGAAATAAATAACATAAGCTTTAAGCTTTCGTTCTAATCCTTTTACATTCTGTAACTTGTATATATTTGTATTTGTATCTTACCAAGTTGAAATAAAATATGTTTACACTAAGGGCAGCTAACTCCGCCTGTTCCGATCTTGCCGAATTTCGAACCCATCCAAGCTTTTATAGCTGTCCTTTTAACCTGCAAGCATAAAGATGATCCAATTAAAAATGAAGGTGCTAGAGTGCTCACACCATTATACATTCAGTTTCAGATGGTCAAGGGCAGCTAACTCAGTAGTCGGTGATGGGATCTTGCAGAAATTCAAACTCATTCACGCCTTTTTTAAAGTTTGTCCGTGTTACCTGCAAGAATGATGAAGATCCATCCAAAAAGAAGACAC
This sequence comes from Loripinus fragilis, assembly GCA_964019695.1. NCBI lineage: Eukaryota > Metazoa > Mollusca > Bivalvia > Lucinida > Lucinidae > Loripinus > Loripinus fragilis. The sequence goes on along the minus strand of OZ026514.1, from coordinate 105,269,466 downwards.
TAAAGTGCTCTCAACACTTTTCACATTATGTCTGTGGAGATTTTACCAGACGTTCAAGGGCAACTAACTCTGCAAACCCTGGTCCGATCTTGCCGAATTTCGAACCCTAGCTGCCCTAGTTACCTGCAAGAATGAAGAAGATCCAGTTAAAATGGAAGAGCTAGAGTGCTCACAAAATTTTCCCCATTATAACACTGTGGGAGCTTAAGGTGCCATGGAAACCAGAGTTCTGATCTAATCTGGCCCAAAACATTATGCAGCCTTTCCCCCACCCCAATGATGCTCCAGATGAAATTTGATTTAAATTGACCTGCTGGTCTCAGAGATATTACATGTTTGAAAGTGTGAACAGACACACGGACGGACCCAGGCTCGAGTCCCATCCTATAAGCTTCCCCGGAGCCTTCGGCTCAGGTGAGATTATAATCCTAACGATCCGAGAAGCTTAGACAGCTTTAATACAAACTGTTAACAGGTGAGCCATTTTTAGCTAATGCTTTGTTTTAGGTTATTATTGCTAAAGGCATGATATCGACCCGTTTATGTTTTTACAATATGACGGTGAATTGTGAAATACATGTTGGGCAATATCTCTCTTTGTGTATTTACCATTTTGTGTGTAGCGTGCTTTCAAGAAGCTTGGCAAAAAGTAAGTTATACCGCAATCGTGCGTTTTTACTCGTTTTTATATAAATAATTCAAGACCCCTACTCTGGTAGGCCACATGCAATGATTTTAATATATTTTGTGTAAGCGGCGAATTCCTTATAACCTTTGCAAACAGTTTGGACCCCTATCAGGACCGACAGAACGTTAAAAAAGAATGTCGATCAATATCAGTTCAACTTTTTTCTAGTTTGTGTACTAAGTCACTTTAACTTACTTGTTTCATGAAAGGTCATAAATTAAAAGGGGAACATAAATTCTCTTAATTTGCTTGTTATTTCATAAATTGACTGTCTATACATGAAAGAAACTGTAAAGTATTGAACAGATTTTAATTGTTTGTTTGTTTTCTTGCTTTACGTCCCAAGTCAACAGCTATGGTCATGGCTGGACGGTCAGTTCACCTAACCACACTTTTTCTTGGACAGGCTTGAACAAGCGGTTAACCAGTAATTCGTACACATACTTTCGCTTGTAACTGACAACAACCCTTCTTGAATAAATCAGCGGAAGGGAGGAGAATGACCGTAGAAATAATTTCATGATCAATCTCCACGAAAGTATGGGACCGGACCGGGATCGAACTCGCGACCCCTTGATCTGCAGTCAGACACGCATCTGTAGCCAGAACAATCCATCTTTACAAAAGGTTCAAACTCTGTGTAACGAATTTGCTTCTCATCCTATTAACGAGCTGATTCAAACCTATGTCTTGTAAACCAGGGGTCGCAGGTTCTATTCCCGGCTTCTCCATAAAAAAACACTTTCGGCGATCCTTCGGTTGCTACCGTCACATAATAAACACACATATCATAAACCCTCCCGGCCCAGTACTGGTTACTACCCATGGAAAAGCCACAAAAAATTAACGAGCTGATTCACTTTTCTGAACACTCTATCTGTAACATTGATATAGCACTTGTTGACATGTTAGATCATTTTGATAGTTCTTATTGGAGAGGGGATCTATTTCTTAAAGCTGCATAGTCTATAACTTTTGATCTTCTTATTTTGGAAATAAAGTTTCTATTTTTCAGGAGTACAGTAAAATACTCAAATTCAGGTAAACATTTTACCATTTTCATAAATCTTAACACATTATCACTATCAAAACAACACCATTTATGTTAAAAATCAACTGTCTAGAATTATTGGAGGGACGTAAATAATTCCCAACAAGAGAAAAATCACCCGTTTTTATAAGATAAATCACTTTTCCATGCAGCTTTCAGCTGTACTGGACATATTTATTGTGAAAACATAACTTAATTCTTTTTTACAAATGATTTAAAAAGAAAAGATATTTTTTGAAAAATGTTCATAGTTACAGACCTAGCCTCTTTAATCAATAGTTTCGTTATCACTGTACCATTAACGGAGAATTTAAGTTTTTTAACCCAAACATAATACGTATACAAGATATACTTGGAGGTAAAATAGAAGCAACTATGAACTTTTAAGACAAAAGCATATGGCAACATTTGGAATTCTTTACATGGCGCTAAGGCCAGAACTTTTTTATTAGTTGATTTTACGAACCCTCCTACTGTTATTTTCTGGAAAGTAGGAAAAAAATAAAATTTAATTTCTAAATTTTTTTTTTATTTTATCCTCCGTTGAAAAAAATAATATTTTTTTGAGATTCTGTCTGTGTATTTTTGAGAGTGACACTGTAAAAAGTGATTGATCTATCCAGATGTTTAGGAAAATGATAAAACATTTAAAAATTTAATACAGACTGTTGGTTTGCCTTACTAGTTTTACTGTTTTTTTCTGGAGATATAAAAAAAAAGCTCTGAAAATGATTAGTTAACTGGTCATTTTCAGAGCTTTTTTATTTATTTTTTTCGCCCCCGACCCTAAATCTGAAAAGAAATTCCTGTAAATCAACTAATAAAAAAATTCTGGCCTAAGTTACATATGTATTCACAAAACGTAACGATTGTATCCCCTACAAGACAATACTAATAAGGCCATCTTACCAGCCTTGAATAACTACAAATCTTAAAGAATGCACCAGGAAACGCAAAAGAGCTTACGAGGAAGCCAAACGAACCAATAGCTTTTCTTCGCTACTCTTAACAAGAAATATCTTTTTAAAAAGATAGTGGCTGAGATAAAATGGAGTGATACTTTTTCATAAGCTCGGTATTATCTTAAGTAAATAATCTAGTCAGCTTCGACCACCATAGCAACATAATCGTTGCAGCATTGGGATAAGAAGCTTTATTGCCCAGTGAGAACTCATGGTAACAAAGGCAGCGCAATAAACGCAATCGCAGTACAATGAAATTATTCAGGCGCAACAAAATCTACCCTTCATTGAAAGAAACATTGTATATAACTGAGGGTCTGGATGTGGCCCCCAGGAGTTTTCTAGATGTAGGCCCTCGGGAGTTTCGGGGATCTAGAGATTAGGACAATTTGTTTTCAGGTAGCTGGGAAGCATTGGTAAATATTTTCAGGGCTCTGGAGAGCAACCTCATAGTTGGGGGATTTAGGAAGCCCTGCAGAAGGTAAAAATGAATTTTAAAAATCTCACATTAAAAGAAAAGCCCATATTTCGTTTGATTTTTTTTAAAAAATAATGTTTATATCGATGGTAGTTATTGCTCAAACACAATAGTAAATACTGAATATCCCAGAGCCAAAAATAGTATTTCACTCTAATTATGGGTACTTTCGTCAATATTTACATGTTTAACGTCCGTATTGCCATAATATACTCTTTTCTAAAATATATGATTGTTTATTTGAACTGGACTGTACATTTATATATCACTCTTGACTTTGGCCTTTCAGATCGCTAAATAAAATAAGCAAATTACTTATCCAATGAACATTGATGAGCTGGTCAGATAATTTATATTGCCCAATAGAATTTTAGATAGATATGACTTAACTTAAACTAGTTGTGTCGGACCTACAGTCCGCCACAAAAAAGGCATTTCTGACAATGACTCTGCAAAACTTAAATTTGAAACACTTTTCTCTCGAGGTTGGCAGGCTACACTGAAGCATATCATTAATCAGAACTCTAGATCTTAAATACCCCGACTGAAAAATAACGGTCATATCTTCACTGATGATAAAGACTAGGCTGATCTATTAAACACTTTCTTCAAAAATTAAAGTATTTCAATGACCAGCATGCAACCCTTCCTCCACTTATTAAACTTACTGACTCAAGAATTAGAAGTAATGTTCTCAGTTCCAAAGTTAGTTCTGATTTAAAATCACTGGCTACTAGCAAAACATCAGGACCAAAGGGACTCAATAAAAGCATACTCAAAGAACTACCTACTGAAAATTCTGTACCTCTTTGCAACCTCTTCAATTTATCTCTTCAGGTTGGCATAGTATCCGACTACTACAAAGAAGGCAACGTTTGTTCTATATTATGAAACTTTCTTCTTTGCAACCAAGTAAATTACGACCAGTGACATTGCTAAATTCCCAAGATAAAGCTTTTGAAAGACTTGTGTTCAAATGCTTATACATTCATTTTATTGACAACAACATACGTACTTACCTCACTTCTGTCTGGTCTTATGCCTTTTAGATTCGACTGTCAACCTCCTAACAAATCTTTAATACTATCTTTTATACACTTGATCAAGGCATTGAAGTCTGTGCTGTATTCTACGGCATAAGCAAAGAACTCGACCATGTATTACATATTGGATTTATCCCTTAACCATAGGCAACTGTATTTTGTGGCTCAGTTCTTAACTGGATCAAAATAATCTCAGAAACAAAGAGTTGTCATACCATCAGATTTGGTTTATATTCTTGCAGAAGTTCCCCAAGGATCAGTTCTTGGCCCTTTATTTTTCTTTCTCGGCATCAACGACGTTGTCAATTACATAGGTGCTAATGTCAGACTTTTTGCTGATGACACTAGTCTCTCTATAATTGTTGAAAACCTAGTAAATGCTGCAGCCTGTCTTAATATTGATTTGTTGTTGAGTTTGTGTTTAACGTCCCACCAACAGCTTATGTAATATGGAGACTGGACCACAGCTTAAAGTCTCATCGGACAGACTGGTGAAGCTTAGAATCCAACCTGCGATCCCTGGTTTATAAAGCAAGCTGTTTATCCACTACACCACAGCGGCTCCTAAATACTGATTTACTTAAACTTTCACACTTGGGCTGTAACCGGGTTGGTACTGTTCAATCCTTCAGAAAAAACGGAATTACTAACATTCTCTCATAAAGTTAACAAACCTTAACATCCTCTTTTTATGGAGAACCATCATATTATGAGCGACAGAATCTCCAAAACACCTTGGTGTTATCTTATCAGCTGCATAAACATGTAAAATACATATAGACGGATGGCTGAGAATGGGTTTGCTCCCCCCCCTAGGGAATTTTGCAGACATATCCTATCTTGTAGAGAATTAAAAGCCGAGTCTTTTAAGAGATGTTTGCACTCTGTGCTCCGGGGCGTTAGTCTGTAAGAGCCTGTAACATACGTTACTTAATCAAACTGAGAAAAAGTAAATTGAAGGTTTGGGCTACAAATTAAAGACATTAAAATATTTATTTTTAAAAATCATTCATATAGTCTGCATACTGGATATCTTAACTACGTATGACAGCCATTTGAACAAAATTGCGGTTTCCTAAGGTGTCATATGCGTTACATAAATCAGATAACCCATTAAAATTTGCAAGTGTGGCTAACATCATTTACATTCACAATCTCTCTGTGTGTTTTGCAAAATGTTTTTAACCATGTCTGACTAGCTTATGCAATTGGCTAACAGAAAAATTAAAGTTTGTTTCCCTAGCTTAAATATTTTTTTCTGAAAAAAGCAATTAAACAACCCTACCCCTACCCAGTTTTAAGGTGAAATGTTTGGTATTAAAACTAAAGTAAAAATAGTTAAAAAATATTTGCAGTTGATGAATGTGTTTCATTGTTTGGGATTTATTTGCTTATATGAAAAGACTCATAAATCTGCAAGTTTGTTGCAAAATTTCTAATATCAGAGGCTGTAACATATGTTACCTGATGTAATAAATGGGCAAGCCCATTGTCTTTACGTAAGATATGCCTAAAAAATGTTTTAATCTCCTCGAGGGAATTTTGCAGACATATTCCTTCTTATAGTACAACTCAAGCTGCATCGAATAAGGGATGTTTGCACTCTCAATGTTGGGGCGTTAGTCTGAAACAGCGTGTTACATGCGTTACTATATCAAATAAAGGAAATGTAGTTTGAAAGGGTGAGCTAAAATGGTGAAAAAACTCGAAGCTGTTGGGCATCTTACATTGTTTAGGGATTTTAAACTGGCTCCTATGATGAAGACTAATAGATCTGCTAGTTGTCATCAAGTTTTAAAGATCAGAGAGCGCTACATATGTTAGCGTGATAAGTAAAATCATCAAACAGTATTTTGACATCAAGCTGAGTAAGGGCCTGCTCCATCCTAATCGCCTTTGGAATTCTGCAGACAAATTACATCTTATGTAACCATTCAAGGTGCATTTAATTAGAAATGTTTGCACTCTGTAAGTCGGGGCGTTAGCCTGTAACAGCTTGTTACATATGTTACTATATAAATTTTAGAATAAGAAATTTGAATGTTTGAGCTACCAAAAGAAGACATTAAAATTATCGAATAAATTGACATTCTAAGAGTCTTTATACTGGATGTCTTTACTACATATGGAAGCTGTTTAACATTAATACGGCTTACTGTGGTGTTATGTGCGTTACATGAACCTAATTATTATTTAAAAGCTATAATTGTGGCTATCGTCATGTAAACAATTACTATGACTTGGTTTCAAACTGTTTTATTAGATTTTACAAACATATACTCAATTGATGAATAGTAAAAAACAAGTTTGCATTTCTAACTTAAATATATTGTCTTATAGGAGCTAATACACAGCCCTACTCCCAGTTTTACAGAGAAGCGAATTTTGTTATCACCGTTTAAGTAAAACACATGAAAGCGATTACAGCGTGTGGATATTTTTCATTTTCTTAGTCTGTCTTGCTCATATATCTACAAGATGTCAATAAGTTAAAGATTAGGACACTTAATGTTTACTTATAGGTCTTTGGTGCCAAAACACTAGAAATTATATTCATTTCTGATTATCAAGCCCATGGACTGGTGTTTCAGATGTTATCAATGACCTTTTGGACACATTTCCTAATACTGTGCATATAATGCTAAATATAGAGCCACAAATAGAAAAGATAGTTATACATTTTTACAAGAAAATACAATAAATGAAATGGTCCAAACTATTTCTCATCGATTTAACACTCATGTTAAACGTTTGTCGTTGTCTGCTTCTGTGGTAATCATTTTTATCACACGCCTCCTTGCAACTAGTAGAATCATCACACAATATTTCAAGCATTTACTGTTATTCAATTTTACCACCAGTCCACTCAAAATTGATGAGCCATTATCAATTTTCCAATTTTGCCATTTATGGCTTGGAACATTCGGAAACTGATATGAATTCCTAATAGTTGGCTCTTTGAGTATGTGTTTCAAGTGATACTCTGCAAGTAGGAGGAAGACTAAAGCTTTACAAGGAGGAAAACTATGCCATTAAGAGCAATGAGAACCTGGACTGATGTACCTTGATATTTCTGTGATAAAGAATCATATCTTAGCTGGTTAACTTTTATAAATGTAGCCTTTCCATACATGCAACCCACATATTTTCATCTAATAATGTCTCTGCACTTATTATCTTTCCCCAAGCATTCAAAAACTTATTTGAAGTCTTAGTACTTCTGAAGTGCTGAAACCGAGGTAACTCTTTCCCTTCAGATAAACGAACTAAATGTATCACAGCAGGAAAAACAATGAAATGCAGGATGAATAGAGCGCAAATTAGACCCTTTCGATTCAATGATTCACTAAGTTTCTAAGATAAGAGCGCTTATTAAAGGATGTAACATATATAACTCGTCATAATAAATGAGCAAGGGCATTGTCGTGACATCCTTTTCGATTACACAGTCAGAGGCAAGTGTTTTCAATTTCAGTGTTTTCAATGGATCATGAAATGAGGCACCTTATCAACTTGTTTACTCTGTATAAATCTTCCATAGAGCATAATATAGAACTACTGGTCATCCCATTCTACCTATAGTCCACTTTCCTTCTTTTGAATGTAACAGCTAATGATATGGCTTCCAAACTGAGAAATCATAGGTTTTACATTTATTTAAGACATGCTTCAATGTATTGACATCAAAACACAACCAACTGCAAACATAATTGATGGCAATGTCCAACTTCATATTCTTTCTCTTATACCAGATAACTTTCAAGGTGTAACAGAAATTGTTTCAGACGGTCTGCCAAAACCATCAAGAGTCAACATTGTAACTAAAGAAAGCTTATAAAGTTCTTTGGGCGCAGCAAAATACTATTGATCTAAGACCTGAGGACTTGAGCACCAAAAGACTGGATAGGTTCCATGGCAAATGATGCAAAAAAGCAGCCTATCAAATTTCTGTTCGACCAATGTCAGAAATCTTAAAATATTCTTAGAGGTACACGGTAGAGCCATAGTTTTTTGCAAAAGTTATCATTTGATTAGCACGGATGCAGAGGCAGCTGCAGTTAGATTGCTCTTTCCACTTCACAGGAAGAGATATATACCAGAGTCATACTCCATTGTATGCATATATGTGAAATGGCATTAAACCCATATTTAATCAGGTGTTTGATCCCATGACACTGACATGCTGTTTCTGCTTTTGAAGAATGCTAAAAGGATTCAAGTTTGGCTGAGTCAAGTTGTTTGACGCTGGCACTGGCCACACATACAAAGAAAATTAAGTTTTTTGATGGCTAAAGAGGAGGATCACATGAAATGCTTATAAGTGATGTTTGTCGTAATTACCAATTTTAAAAAGTAATCTTAATTAATGTAACATATATAACACCATAGGAAGCTGTATATTCGTTAGAAAATCTTTTCTTATGTATCAAAGGTATTCAGCATGCAAACTACATGAACAATTCAAATAAATAGATAGTTTTATGTCTTCTTTCTGTTTCTCAGACTTTCTATACATTTATTCTTAAATTGATATGGTAACATACGTATCATACCATTACAGGCTAACCCCCTAGTTAATAGAGTGCAAACATCTCTTATTTGATGCAGCTTGAATTGTTCTTTAAGGTAGGATATGTCTGCACAATTCCCAAGGGGATGGAGAGGAACAGGGTTGTACTCAGTTTGCAGTCCTAATACAATGCCATGATTCTACTGGTTGTGATGAAATGGGTGATTATTTTGCAATAGAAGCAGACACAATGATAGACATTGTGAGGGTGACTTGAATAAAGATTGTTTTTGAATAATCTTATTTAATAGGAATATTTATTAAATTGTGTCATTTAAATGAGAACTATTATTTTCTATCTATAAGTCTATATATTTTAATATTATAGGCATTAGGAAATATGTGATTAAAAAGATTATATATAACATAGGTAACACGATTCCAAGGGCTTGTTATCAGCAATGACTGTAATTACTAAGACTAAGGCACCAGAGGCTAGAGATTAATAGGAAAACATGTGAAAAACGGTATTTTTCTGAAATATCATCTCTAACTTCCAGGAAAATTTTATAGCTCATTCATTATGCCATGTAACATATGTTACATACTTTAATAAGTGCTCTGATCCTGATGTCAAACTTGCAAATGTATGATTCTTTATTGCATTAGCAAGACAGTGCCAAAAATGTAAGATATCCACGAGAGTCAAATATTTTCATATATTTTTCTTCAATAATAGATACCAAAATTGGATACTTAAAATTGGGGGTAGGGTTGTTTAATAGCTCATATAAAACAATGTATTTGAGATAGAAAAGCAAACTTTGTTTTTTCTATTAGTCAAATGAGTATTTTAGTAAACTAAGATTAAAAACACTTGTAAAAATGCACAAATTGTCTGTAAAATGAATGATGTTAGTCACGATTTCAACTTTCAAAGGGAAATTTAATCTATGTAACGCATATAACACCATTGAAGGCTGTAATTTTGTTTACAATGCTGCTTTTATGTAGCTTAGGCATCCAGCTTGCAAACTACATAAGAAATTTGAATAATTAGATGGTTTAATGTCTTCTTTCTGTAGCTCAAACTTTCTTTTTGATTTTTTCCTTAGTTTGTTACAGTAACATATGTAACAGGCTGTCAGAGACTAACGCCCCGGAGCACAGAGTGCAAACATCTCTTAAAAGATGCGGCTTGAAATTTTCTTCAAGATAGGATATGTCTGCAAAATTCCCTAGGGGGGGGAGCAGGACCTTTTTTAGCTCGAAGTCTAATAACAGACAAAGCATGGGGAAGAATTAATATAATGCGACGAATTAAACTCAATCTGGACAGAAAATCTCTAGAAATTATATACACTGATTTCATTATACCTCTTTTGGAATACACTGATGTCATCTGGTTCAACTGCACTTGATATGAAAAACAATCAATAACTACACAAAATACAAAACAAAACAGCAAAAATAGCTACAGGTACTCCAAAACATACATATCTTGAAAATCTTTAAGACGAAGTCAAGTGGCAGCTCTTACAAAAGTCCAGAGACTTACCCGTTTATACAAACTGAATGACGATGTAACACCATCCAATCTCTTCGACCTAGAACCAGGAACAGCCAGTTGTGCCACAATATATATCTTAATAATAGTATAACAATTCAAGGTAGAAAAAAATCCTACATAATCTCATTTCTGCCATCAACAGTGATGTATTGGAATAACCTTCCTCCTAAGATCACACAATGTGAATCAGTTGCATCATTCAAGTTAAATCTAAACAGATACCATACCAATGTTCCCAAACACTTTTACAGTAGCCATAGACATGCATAAGTCCTTCCATCATGTTTAAGAACTCAATGTAGTGCACTTAATCATGATTTTTTATGAAGAATATTTGGCCTCTTGTATGATGCTTATCGTCTATCTGAACTTTTTCACTACTCTTAATGTTTATCTTGGGTGTAACATGTAACAAGCAGAGGTTAAAGTGTCATGTGGAAGGACACAGTACAGTACCTCAGCTGAGGCTATTGTCAGCCGAGGGATTCCTCGATCTAAAGGTGAACCTGCTACCACTTAGCCTCTACGCTCCTTTGCTATTAACAATATCTACATTTAATAGCTGGTTCCCAGTTCACATGTGGTCAATATTGGTAAAAGGGTAACCAGTACCCTGTACCAGACCAAAAAAATGGTGGATGGGAATTAATTCAGGAACGTTGTGACTAACTAATTTATTGAGAATGTGCTACCCAGGTACTTGCTACCTGTTTTTCCTACATTGACAAGAACAGGTAACCTGTACCCAGATATAGACTACCTGTGACCCAGGAACCAAAAATCAATGAAGATATAGTAAATAGTAACATAAATATACTATTTTGTCAAGGTCTACGTAGACGTTACCATACAAGAAAAAATGGTGGACGAGCAGAAATTCAGAAGCATGGTGACCAACCAATTTATTGAGAATGTGAACTACTTGCAGGAGAAATACTCGTTTCTAACTGTGTTTAATAAGTCTGCTTCCATCCCGGCCTCAGGCTCTACATATTGTTGCTGTAGATGTGCGCATGATCATGAATATTTGGAGTACATCCTTGAAACAGGTGAGGTGGATGAGAAATTGTTTAATAAAATTGTAAAAAGTTTAAAAGCAGGAAAGTGTCCTCATGCTGATACAGTATCTGAGGACCAAATACATACTACGTCTATTACAGGACTACATATTGCAGCAGCAGTTGGCACAGAAAGGGCAGTTAAGGAAAACCTAGAGAGATGTTGTAGATATATGAGTGATTGTGGAGTTTTCAATCTGCATCCCTTTGATACTGCAATGGTGAAAAAACAAACAAATATTTGTAGTTTATTTGTAAATTACTGGCTCAATTATGGCAATGGATTTATAGATTCTCCACATTTGTCGATAGTAAATGGTGTATTTTTACTTTGCCAGCAAGTAAGTCATCTTGAGTTTTGTGTTAGACAGGCAAATAATGAGTTACTGCAAACAATAACTACTAATATTTCTGAAAATTCTGGCTTTGGAGAAAATGGCATAAGAAATATTCAGTGGATACTAACTCCTGCTACCCCTTATACGGGTTTGGCGCATGCTTTACGTCTCACTATGAAATATCAATTAGTGCCACTACAACACACTCTAGTACAGTATATACAGCTCCTTAGTAAATATAACATACTGACTAAGGAAATCAGAAATGACTGCATTTTGTCAGTATTAATGTATAATAACCACAAGCTTCTTGAACAAATGTTGATTTGTTTAGACTTAAACCATTCGAATGATTATATATTCTTAAGTAAGTGTTGCATGGTATTGCAAAGTAGAGAAAACTGTTCAAAATTTCTCCAACAGTACCGCATTATTCGACCAGTCAGTATGACAACAGAGGAACATATTAACACTATTTTTACCCTGTTTGGCATGTTCTACAATGATTTCAAGAGTGAGCTCAATGGCTTGCTAGAATCTGCACCAGGTATTCACGAGGGATTTATAAAAGTATCACTCCTTAAACAGATACCATCTTTCAAACGTTATGATCATGACATTTGCATGGCCCATATAGTACAGTCTATCATTGAACAAGGTAACACTGATACTTTGATACGTGATGCTAAGATAATTGTCCCTCAGCTCCAAGAAATGTTGAATCAATATTCAAAATATAATTTGCGCCACAGAGAAGCTGTAGAAATACTTATAAATGAAAATGTTGATATTGACACTGAGAAAGTCATTGAGCGTGACCGGAAGTTTTCTCTGGATCTGCGAATAGGAAGATTTTATCAGTACATTGCTGATGCTAGAGAGCATGGGGTGTATGGTCACAACGGTGAAGATCTGATGTTGAACTATATCTGTCCATTCCTGCTAGAATGTGGGTATGACGTTCCAAGGTGCTGTTTGTTTGATATTCTTGATAAAGCATCTGATAAGAAATCTAAATCTTCAGACCATGCATATATCAAAAACTATCCAGACACTCCAAATTCCACAGAAATTGCATATATCAAAAACTATCCAGACACTCCAAATTCCGCAGAAATTGCATATATAAAAAACTATCTAGACACTCCAAATTCCGCAGAAATTGCATATATCAAAAACTATCCAGACACTCCAAATTCCACAGAAATTGCATATATAAAAAACTATCTAGACACTCCAAGATCTCTACTGGCATACTGTCGGAACTCCTTACGGAAACATTTTAGAGGGAGATATATATACAAATTTGTGGAAGTTTCAGGATGCCCACAGAAAATCAAAGACATTATTCTTTTGAAGTATTTGCTACGCAGCATTAGCGAAATAAAGTAAAACCTGCTAGAGTAGCAACCTAAAGAAGACAAAAATTGGTAAAACCTGCTTGAGTAGCCGCCTAAAAGAAGACTAAATATGGTGTTTAATATGGATATTCCTTTAGAGAGGTTAAAACTTTGCAAAATGCTCCATTCATGCATTCTGCAAAAATAGTGAGTATGATCAGGAAATACCCCAATCACAGACTGTAGACAAACCCATGGCACCGCGAGGAAGAGCTACACAAAAATCACAAGCCAGGAGGAAGACAAACTAAACAAAGCAACCAGTTCTCTCTTCCCCATCAAGATGATATCAAAACTAGATTGGACATAAAATATTTTCTAATCTTCGTCTTTGATTCTGCTGTTGTTGAAGTACAAGAAATGTTCAGCTCCCATGAGGGCCTTCTAACTTTTGCAATGTTTCATCGTGGAGAATCAAATTAACACACTATAATGAAACAAAGAGAAGGGCTCACGACTCACAGATAGTCAAAGCTAAAGAAAACGTTTCGACCATTAAGCTAACAGATGTCTTTAAGACCTTTGTTTTGTATGTTTTTGAGTTGCCGTATACGACAGATACTACTGTAAGGCAATATTTTGCTACTGATCACATACATTTACGTAGTAACTCTTTTTAAAGCATTCGAGCACATCTAACTAGTAGTGCTAGTGTTCTGAAATATGGCCAGGTCCCAAGGGTGGAATTTTTCATGTTCATAAATAATAAAATGCCAACATTTTAGCATTTATTATCATGATAAATACACTCGAGAGCTTTGTGGCAAGAAAGGTCTTTACTTTTCAGAATTAGTTTTATGAGGAGATTTCATTTCATGTTCAATTAATTAAATAGTCAAAAATACTGCTTGCCATTAATTACACCCACTGCTAAATTAGTTCTGTCTCTTTTATTCATCTACTCTTTGCTTGCAGTATTTCAGTCGTGGCATAGGATTTCCAACAATGTGGTATGTGTGACAATTAAAGGCTCAGACCAGCCTGCGCATACGCGCAGTCTGATCAGAGCCTATGCTAGTCGCTTGAATATTCTATGACAGTTAAGCTACTGACTGGACATCATTTGGAGCATCAAACCTTAAAAGGGAGCTGCCTAGGCTCGTCCGAGTCTATAGTTGTCAAAATTCATGTTGTTGAAAATCACATGTCACAGCTCATTTGTAGAAAAAAACTGTGCAGATCAATATCAACTGGCTTTAAACGGCCAGCTTATGTTGATCTATACAGTTTAACAGCCAACATACGAGGGGCGTTTGGAAAGTTCTTAGCATAGTCTTTTATCTCAGTAACCGATTTACAAACAATATTATGTTTGGTATCATTTAAAGAACTATAATCCCTCAATGATATGGCACAAATTTTATGAGGATATTATAATGCAGACACGAAAAATATTATTGTGAATATATGTACTGTTTGTATACTGGAAAACGCAAAGTTTCAGTGGAAAATATAACAGTTTACCTTTTGAAAAGTGTGCAGAACATTAACAATAGTTCATGAAATTAGCTACTTTTTACCATTTGGTAGGCCACAATCTGGTACAGTTATTATACAATTGATGACCGAGTTGGATGTTTCTAATAACCAAATACCAGAACAGCAATACCAAAACCGTCTAGAAAGCAAAGCAATGCGCTAATTTTTTCGACTAAAATCGCATGTCACATGCACATATTTTGAAAATATATAACCGACAGTAGTTTAAAATTGTCTTGCGTTGGTATTTTTGTCAAGTACACTTTATGTGCTTTATATTGAACCCAAAATAAATTTTGTAAACCAGAGCAAATGAAAGGTAACTCTTATAACCTTACCATGGGGCAGAGTAAGTTTAGCTATGAGCTGAAGTTTTGGTTCATTTCAATTGAAAATAGTGGCAAACAAAAAAGTAAATATACCTTGAGAGTAGAAATCAATCAATTTTG
The DNA here is from genome assembly GCA_964019695.1 of Loripinus fragilis. NCBI lineage: Eukaryota > Metazoa > Mollusca > Bivalvia > Lucinida > Lucinidae > Loripinus > Loripinus fragilis. The sequence continues at coordinate 105,254,440 of OZ026514.1, read as the reverse complement.
TGATAGTTAATACGATACCATGAGAAGTTCTTATGCCATCGACAAAATGTGAGAGGTTAAGTCACCCCACCCACTTCTTGAAAAGTAGGGGTAGTGTTATAAGGAATAGTTTTCTTGAATACAGAACTAAACAAGCCACACTTTTTGCGCGACGAAATTATTTTCATTCATTGTTCGCTACAAATAAATCAAAACGTATACTCAATAGGCATTTTTGGTGCTCCTGTAGTGACACAATTTATAGCAAAAGTATAAAGAAAAATCGAAAAAAGTCCCATTTTTGAAAGTTTACCATTTCTCTGTTAGTCAACATTTTCCGAATGTAAAGGTGGTAGTTATGCAAGCAGTGATCGCATAATATAATTTAATAAAAAATAAGTTGGCACCAAATCGTTAATTTGTCAAAGCAAGATCTCGAATATGGTTCCCAATTTTCCTTCGCTTTTTTCCAAGTATACTATGCACAATAAATATAGCTATTTTGGTATAGCATATTACAGTCTGTGCTTTCCTTTTTTGAATAAAATTTGACGATATTCGTATTGACCGGGAGACGTCTGGCTATCAAAATATGCATCGTATTCTTTAATTCATTGACTTACAAGCACGTACGTATGGCTTTTAACGTTTCAATACCCATGTACAAGCACGGGTAAACCGTGCACTATACATTACCAGTTTGTACATAAACAAGCCTCTTTGAAACACAAACATCGAAAAACGTCAAAAAACTGTTGATTTTGCGCCATGTGAAGGCGCCCTAGCATGTCGTTAGAGCGACGTCAACGTGCACTAGGAATGCTGGTAGCAGGAATGCGAATAAAAGACGTTGCACATCGGTTTGGTGTAAATTCTAACACCATTTCAAGATTGCGCAGCAGATACCAAGCTACTGGTGAAGTTCGGGACCGTCAACGCACTGGACGTCCCCGGAAAAACGACGTTACGTCAAGACCGATATTTGGTGCTAACGTCAAGACGGAATCGGTTCATGTCGGCACCAAAGCTAGCGTCACGACATTAAAACATGTTTAGGACCAGACTCAGTTCCCAGACAGTGCAGAATAGGCTGCGCGCTGCCTTATTGCGAGGACGTCAACCTTATGTCGGCGTTCCTCTGACGGCAGTACATCGACGTAACCGGTACAATTGGGCAGCAGCTCATCAACGATTGAGGAGACAGCAATGGAATAACATTTTGTTTACGGACGAATCAAGATTTACTCTATAATTTTCTGACGGTCGTGTTCGGGTATGGCGTCGTGATGGAGAACGATTTGACGCCCCTAACGTTGTCCGACGTGATCGATTCGGTGGGGGCAGTATTATGGTATGGGGAGTGATTTCCAAGAATGCTCAGACTGACTTGGTAACTGTTGCTGGAACTTTGACAGCTGTGCGATACTGTCAGCAAATTGTGACCCCTCACATACTCCCCTTTATTCGACGTCATTATGCCACTCTTCAACAAGACAATGCGCGCTGTCATACTGCAAGGTACACTATGGACTTATTGCAGAGAAACAACGTCAATGTGCTTGATTGGCCAGCCCGATCACCAGATTTATCACCAATCGAGCACATGTGGGATATGCTAGGACGACGCGTTCATGAACGCCATGACGTCAATTCGCTGGCTAAATTTGGAAAGGGCGTTGCACCAGGAATGGAGGCGGATACCTGTGTATGACGTGAATAAACTTATGAACAGCATGAGAAGGAGATGTGATGCAGTTATGGCGGCAGGTGGCGGACACACTCGCTATTAATCATTCTTGTTATTTTTGAAAGGGTACCTAGGTGACGGAAAACGAGATTGTTTGTGTGTCAGAATAAAGATTTTGGATTAAATTTGTGATTTTTGTTGGTATAAATGGTTGTTCTTAAAGGTGTGTAAAGTTTGATATTGGCCTTTTTTTCCTTAATTAATGATACCCGAATGAAGTCAAAATTGCTAAACTTATTGTGCATAGTATATTTTGCTTAAAATTTCCACCCGCAATAATCCCCTACTCATTTTGAGCATGCATTGCACGTGCACGCCAAGTCCTTTTTCGACAAAATTAAACCATCAAGTAGCCTTTGAATTCTAGTTTCCAAAAATGGATTATTTGATAGCATTTTATCAACGCATTGTGGAGTTATGATGCCATGCTAAGAACTTTCCAAATGATCCTCGTATATATGCTAGACTTAACAGGACGGACACAGTTGAGCCGTGACACGTGCTTTCCAACAATGTGGTATTTGACAAGTGTAGACTCGGTTCCTTTCAGACTTAGAAACTCCAAATAATGTTGGGTCAGTAGCTAAACAGTCAAAGAATGTTTAAGCGACGAACAAAGGCCCTGATCAGACTGCGCATATGCGCAGGCTGGTCTGAGCCTTTGCTGGTCGCACATACCACATTGTTGGAAATCTCATGTCGCGAGTCAGTAAGTGTTAAGTGTCTTCTAAAGATTGACAAAAAGTCTGGTCGCCAATTATTGTAAGCAGTACTATGGTTAAAAAGTATATTTTCTGCTTCAAAACTTGTACCAGTATGTTTCTTTCTCTATTCCAAACTTCTACCAACGTTTCTCAAGATATGTTTCATCAGGGCATACCCGAGGGTCTGGATGGGGGGGTCAGGTATTCACTATTCATTAAAAATTTAGCCCATTATTCATCTCATTAAAATTTTGGGTTATTCATTAAGATAAGAACAAATATTCATTAACAGTAAAAAGGGTGGCAAAGAAATCTGATTATTCACTATTCATTAATTTTTTCTTCAATTCATTAAAAAAATATGTTTATTCATTATTTTTAGGCCCTCAATATTCACTATTTATTATTTTTTTGGCTCATTATTCACTATTCATTATAAAAAAGGGCCATTATTCACTAATCATTATACCCCATCTAGACCCTCATACCCCAGAGGCTGAACACTTTGGCTAGAATAGAATAGGCGTGAATTAATCTAGCTTACACTCGTTCTTCAGTAGGCTAAATACTGTTTGTTGTTGTTTTCAGTTTTGTTTCGTTTTTTTCTTGTTCAGTATAAACAACAGTAACACACATAATATAATTTGGTGTTCAATCCTCGGATATTTCAAATTTTGATATGTCAGAAAAAACTATATATACTATATACACTCTAATAAATATCCCAACGCTACCATTAAATAGCTCTGAACAGCTTGAATATGTGCAAAAAAACGTTGGGGGAATTTAATCATTAATTTTATGAATCTCGAAGTTTCAAACTTATCTGTTGCATAATGAGTGAAAGTAAAATCAAAAGTCGCAAGAATATTCAAAATGGTTATTGTTAATGATTGCAACGATGAAGAAATACCTTCTCAAATTTTTTTTTCAAAAAGAATTAGCTTTCTATATAACGCAATTCTGCTAGAGAACCACTGTACTTGAATGGTGGAGTCATTGCGGGTTTTCAGTCAACGAGTGCATAAACTATAATAATTAAAGGGGGCGGTAACCCTGAAGATTACTATGTTTTATAAGAAAGATCTTTATAAATCATGATTTTTTATAACAGTTTCATATAAATCGGTTGAAAAATGTGAAGTGGTGGCCTTTTGAATATTTGCAAATGGACTGTAAAGGAAGCGGCCATATTGTAGGCTTAGTGACGTCACTCAGCCTAATTAAATATGCGTAATCAAAATTAAAGACAAACCAATGGATTTTTTGCATAAATTTTTAATGAAACATTTTCCTTATGTATAAAGCTGCATATCTGCTGAAACACAGATGATATGATAGTAGTGATAACTAAAAATTAAGCAGTTAAAAATTCTGAAAACTAATTAAATATTAAAAATGGCAGCTAAATGTTGGCCATATAGAATTCTTTAAATGCCCGTAACTTGCCCATTTTTCAACCGATTTTGATGATACTCGTATCAAAATAATTCATGCTTTATAGAGCTCTTTCTGATAAAACATACTTATATTTAGGGGTGTTGTCTCCTTTAAGTGTATCTGGTTGTTTAAAAGGTAATATTGTCGTATTTTTGACCCTGAAGTTCAAAGGTAGTGACCTGGCTAATTTTATCTCAGACCTATTATCGATAGTTTTCGGCAAATATACGGGAATAAATTAGGTTTTCTGAAACCAATGTATCATAACGGTTGTAATAAATATAAAGGGATGCACTTTAGCTTTAAAGATTTGAAAAGTAAAATTTGTGTTGGTAATTGAAAAAAAAATCACATTTCTCGCTTCGAGACGAAGTTTCTCGACAGATAAATGTAGACTGAGAAAGGGGAAAATTTAGCTTACCCTTTTTCTCAAAGGATACGGTTTATGCAAGCGTTTTGAGGGTGAAATCGAGATTATTGTTACGCGATATTCGTTCCCTTTCTTGTCGAAAAAATGGCCGCCGATCGTGCAGAAAATGTTAAATTGTTGTTGTTGTTGTTGTTGTTGTTGTTGTTGATGTTGTTGTTGTTTTACAACACTGTACAAATATGATCAAAATCTACACGCGCACAATTAAGCTATTGGGTCACTGTATAGTGTTAAGTTTTGCCTTGAGGTTTGTACGTTTTATCTGTAAAACTGTACTGTCTTTTTTCCTGCTTATCTAGTTCCCAATAAGATCTCCATGTATGTTCTATCTCAAGGAATTCTGGTTTCATTATAAATTTACACCTTTAGCATGCTTCCTTGTGAAATATCGAGGGCATGAGTGTATTATGATTATAGGCCTGTTCCACCGCCCTGTTGTCTGTGGGTGATGCGGTTATCCTGTCATCACTGCCGTTGGGTTGGACCCGGGTTGTCCTGGTGGGCCATTATCAGCCCCTGACCCTGGTGGGCCGTTGGCCCCTTCCTGTCCTTTTTGGCCCGGTGCTTGGTGATCCAGGCAGGTCATGTGTCCTGGGTCCTCTTGAGTATCCCTGTCCCACTGGGTAGCCCTGTTGAGGGGCTGGCTAGTTTCGTTGGATGTGATGTGCTTTGGGGCCATCATTTCCTAATTACCTATAACACTGTCTGAATTCATCCTGATCTGGAGTCCTTAGGTATTGTTCAAGTTAACTTAAGGAATCCATGCCCTTCACCTTTAATGCTTTTGTGCTTAATATAGTACACATTTTGCTCTGCTATTTTTGGGAGGAATTATATTTTTAGAGTATGAATCAGGCCTCTGGTCCATTGGACATTACTATATTTGGGATTCAGTCACTGTATCAGTGCTGTTGTAGAACTATAAAAACGCAAGGACTCCCTGCTTCGGGGGCTTTCATGGTTAAACTTCTGAACTGTTTCCATGTTGGGGTTTCCTGTAAATTAGGGACTTAGCTATGATTTAGTCAAGTAGAAGAAATGATTTTGTTTGGGCCGATTATGGGGATATTTTCTAAGATGATAATTATGGATATATTCTATGTTCGTGTGTGTGTGTGTGCTTCAACTATATACAGGACTAGATATATTTAACCTAATAAATCAGTAATATTATGTTTGGACTTCGTAGTACTTTTGCTCGGTCACATGTGAATCATCTCATGTGGAATAGACTGTTCTAAGAAGCAAGAGACGATTCGAATGAGTAGTTAATATAGTTATAAATAAAGGAGAAAGCGTCAGCTTATTTTCTTTACACTGGTGGCAGCGGTGGGATAAAGACTTTGAATTATCCAGTTGCGCAGTCTTGTCATTTTCTCAGCGTATTTTCTTTACACTGGTGGCAGCGCTAAGGATTTGGACTTTAACACGTGTCTTGTGCAGTGCGATGAGTATGGAACATTTTCTAGTTGTTGCAGCATTCCTGCTTTTTGGAGTTACTGTTTGTTTTGGTACATTAGAGAACGCAAGTTACTGTCCAGGTGTGGAGTTCGAATCCCCTCTAGTTTATGAACTTATCGGTTCCAGCTATATTTCTTCTGAACTCGACTTTAACCAGCAATACGGTTGGCTATCTAAATTAGCTGGGAAATTTGTGAGAAAAAGGTTCTAGTTATATTATGGACTGTTTAACCCGATTTTTGGCCCTTGAACTGGAAACGGACACTGCAGGTAAATGCTTTTGATTCAATGACTTTTTGAGTTGCCGACTTGATTATTTTATGCTGCATATTTCTGGTGAAACCTCACCCTATTCAGAGACAAAGTCTATGGAGTTACCTACATCTTTCTCTTGGTAACTCAAAGCTCATGGGACTGGAGATTTAATTTGAGTTAACAGTATTTTGAGAGAAACGGAGCTGATTGGTACAGGATATACGGATCGTACAATTAACAGCCTGGGGATGACGTTGGCGTCAGTACGGGTAAATAGTGCTGGCGGTTGCTGTTGGATTCGTCGATGTTAAATTACAGAGTTATTGTTGCGGTTGGTGGTCTTGTGACGCAAGGCTTGGTGGATCGATTCCGTGGTCTAAGCTAGGAAGTGGGTTTACGTAGCTTATGGAGAGAATCGTTGTGAACGCAAGAAGCGTCGTCGGGAGATTAGTTGAGTTTCCAAAATGCAAAAGGCTTTTGGGATAGCATATTATGTTGTATCACCCTGAGCGTGATATGCCATAATTTGTTTCGGTCAAATTGACAAATAGCCCTTAGATGATTATTTGTCAAACTGGACCACTAAAATCTCAAATTAAGATCATGTTAGCAACATAGTTGACGCCTGTAATTTATTCTGTATCATGAAGCAATATTGGATATAAAGTGCTAAGTGCTTAAAGTAATGTTGAAAGGCCATAACTTGTTTTAGAATAGAGTGGGTAAATAAGTTTCTGAAATTTAAGGTGTTCCTCTCTTTGCAGTGAAGCATGTCTTGAAATAATTAGTTTGCTGATAAGCCAGCCTGAATGGAGATTGTCCGAGGAACTAGTGTCATTAGGCTGGATAATGTTTCATGATTTATCCTCTGCAGGTGTGGAAAAATTGTTTGGGAAAAGTTAAAGTTTTGAAAGCAATTTCATTGTTGAGAAGAGATGCATTTAGAAAGCATTTTCTGAGAAAAAATAGAGCTTGGTTTTTCCTGTGAATTTTCTAAAAATGGCAATTAGTTCTAAAGTTTTACATGATTTAAGATAAGGTTAAACCTAAGATTCGTGAGAGGTGCAGAGTTTGTCCTTTCTCCCCAAATACATATATTGTGGGGTACTGCGGATTAATCTCTGTGTAAGGATCTGGTGCTATCAGGTTACGCGGTTCCTCTAGTGATGAGATAGCAGTAAATGAATATCTTTAATTATGTGGTGATTTTTGGTTCAAATATTGTACCATAGAATTTGTGGTAAGCTATTTTCATCCGACGTTATTCTACTTCCATACTTTGGATGGTACCCAGTCAGATTCTTATTTTTGGTGTATACGTCGGTTTATCCGAGCGAATATTTAGTGTGAAAGTATGTTTAAGATCTTTCAAATGTTGTGCAAAGAGGAATAATTTTGTGCTTGCAATTTGGCAAAAATATTGACCCACTATGGCATTTTACCAAGGGCAGATTCCCCTATAATGATGGATGGGTGAACTCATTATTTTTGGGAAAATGTCATTGCCCTATGAAAGAATTCGTGGATTTTTCCACTCACATGTGAAATCTTTTGGGACCTTAGTTGGGCGACGTATATATTTACGCCGTTTAGTTTGGTTCCAAAGAGTTTTCTATCCCCTTTTTGTGGGACGCTTTGTGAGAATGGGTCAATAATTTTGATAATTAAGAAACAAGTGTTTAGTTTGTGTCAGATTATCAAATTGGAGTATATAAGCATTGGATAAAATTATTTTTTATCTTGTGAATTCTGTTGGATATATTAAAGCAATTTATTCTAGTGCTAGCGAATTGGTGAGAATGTTCGCCCATTATGTTGTGTTTCAAAAGCATAAATTCCATGTTGATGAATGGGTCAGTCTATTTATTGATAAGAGATGTATACTTTTGTCCGGGAAAATGTGGAACTTTCCACTCGAATTGGTAATCAGTGAAGTCCTTTGTTGGGCGATGTATTTCAGTTGTTTGACTTTAAGTGTTTCACAGATTATCAGAGTTTTGAATAAAATGGGTTGGTAGTCTCGCCATGTCATTTGTGTTCATTTGAGTTATGATAGAAAATTGTGTCAGAGCAATTATAGTTATATTAATGCTTAAATTTAATAGTGATGAATTCATAATTCACTGATTCTAATATTAACGGATTATTACGCGCGTTCAGTCTGAATTCTGTTGGAATCTACACGCGGAATCTGGAATCACGAGTACACAGCTCAGGGATTTACAATCAACGTTGGACACAAGCAGGATGATCGGCGATCACACCTGCTTGTCAGTATCCTCATGTCGATTACATTGGGCGTGGCCGGCGATGTTACCCCGCGGTCACAAAACTGCCAGGACCAGAAACAGGGGCATGAACCTATGCTCTTGTTATGATTGATCAGAAACGTTATATCGGCTGTGCACTGTGTACAACCGTACAGTGCTGGTTATGGTGAATTTACGCACGCTGCTTACGTATACGAACAGTTTTGAATTTTCTGTACATGGTAAAGTCATAAATACTGTGTATAGAAACTGACCTTATGGTCTAAGAATATGAACTTGTTGGCCACATAGTCAAACCTAGATCCAGTTGGGAAACGAGTTTGCATGAGTTCAACCAGATTACGTTTCATGCACTTTTTCCGATCAGTTAGAACATTTTAGTTCCAGATTTACGTCAGCTGTACCCTGTACAACCGTACAGAGCTCCCTATGGTGATGTTACTGGCTTATATCTAGCATTGTCAGAACTGATTTTTACGTTAACAGACAGAATTAGACTTTTCATACACGATAAAAGTCATAGGTATCGTGTAACAGAGACTGATTACTATGATGTGATGGTGGTTTGGACGTTCAGGACATTTTGGCTATATCCTTAGCTAAAACATTGGTTGGTGTTCCAGTTATGCGGATACGATGTGAGGTGTGAAAAGACCATGGACACTTTGGAAAAGACTGGTGCATAGGACAGAAACATTCGGTGGAATGTGCAGTTTTGCGGATTAATGACGAAGAGACTGGTGTCCTTTTATTTAATCATTTATTAGATCTTAGCATTGTTCTTTGTTAATATTTCATACAAGTATGTAAAGTCAAATTAACTTAACTTTATGGGCACCCTAAAAGACGGTTTTAGCCTGTTCATGAGTCTCAAGTGCATGTCGCTTGCACATGGTTAAATTTTGGGTAAATCATGCGCTCCTTTTGAGCAGTAAAATTAGCATTTTAGCTCTGTCGATGCGAACGGCTGTGACACTGACGAGACTGTGCGAATGCGCAGACTCGCCTGCGTCATAGATTATTCACTTTATGTGTAGTGCAATAATCTCATGAACTGGCCCATTTGTTTAGTCCAGTGATTGCACAAGATTGCAACATGGACCCTCTTTTCTATGACTGTTTCTGCCTTACATATTTTCATGTTGGGCTTAACCAACATATTTACGTGTTGGATTTAATTCTGCTATTAACTGTAATCAAAATTCAAATTTTGGTTGGTACAGTTATGAAAGTACAACTGTCATTTTGGAATTTTACTGTTATATCGTATGTCAGATTAAAGAGGGTATGCTTGTTTGATTCAAGTCGCATCAACATTGATTCAACGTTGTTACGTTGGATGAAAATTGATTCAACTTTATTACTAAAGTTGTGCGCTCACTGGAATCTTATGAAGTGTGTTTGTGATTCAAGACTATACAAAATACCATTTTTAGATGGACTAGTGGTGATTGTGACATTTGTGAACATGGAATATGTTATCTGGATTACATAAATTTATGGATTATTATTGTAATCGGGACGATTACTTAAGCTTTGGAGGGGAGAGTGTTAAGTTTTGCCTTGAGGTTTGTACGTTTTATCTGTAAAACTGTACTGTCTTTTTTCCTGCTTATCTAGTTCCCAATAAGATCTCCATGTATGTTTTATCTCAAGGAATTCTGGTTTCATTATAAATTTACACCTTTAGCATGCTTCCTTGTGAAATATCGAGGGCATGAGTGTATTATGATTATAGGCCTGTTCCCCCGCCCTGTTGTCTGTGGGTGATGCGGTTATCCTGTCATCACTGCCGTTGGGTTGGACCCGGGTTGTCCTGGTGGGCCATTATCAGCCCCTGACCCTGGTGGGCCGTTGGCCCCTTCCTGTCCTTTTTGGCCCGGTGCTTGGTGATCCAGGCAGGTCATGTGTCCTGGGTCCTCTTGAGTATCCCTGTCCCACTGGGTAGCCCTGTTGAGGGGCTGGCTAGTTTCGTTGGATGTGATGTGCTTTGGGGCCATCATTTCCTAATTACCTATAACACTGTCTGAATTCATCCTGATCTGGAGTCCTTAGGTATTGTTCAAGTTAACTTAAGGAATCCATGCCCTTCACCTTTAATGCTTTTGTGCTTAATATAGTACACATTTTGCTCTGCTATTTTGGGAGGAATTATATTTTTAGAGTATGAATCAGGCCTCTGGTCCATTGGACATTACTATATTTGGGATTCAGTCACTGTATCAGTGCTGTTGTAGAACTATAAAAACGCAAGGACTCCCTGCTTCGGGGGCTTTCATGGTTAAACTTCTGAACTGTTTCCACGTTGGGATTTCCTGTAAATTTGGGACTTAGCTATGATTTAGTCAAGTAGAAGAAATGATTTTGTTTGGGCCGATTATGGGGATATTTTCTAAGATGATAATTATGGACATATTCTATGTTCGTGTGTGTGTGTGTGTGCTTCAACTATATACAGGACTAGATATATTTAACCTAATAAATCAGTAATATTATGTTTGGACTTCGTAGTACTTTTGCTCGGTCACATGTGAATCATCTCATGTGGAATAGACTGTTCTAAGAAGCAAGAGACGATTCGAATGAGTAGTTAATATAGTTATAAATAAAGGAGAAAGCGTCAGCTTATTTTCTTTACAATATGCGCCAACTTTAATATTCGGTCTTGCTATTTCATCTGCTCATGAAATATGACAGGTGACCCGATAGCTCATTGATACACCTTTCGCGTGATTATTGGACAACAAAATGTTGTAATGTTGAAGCGTTGTAAAAAAATGGGAAAAATTTACAGTTCGCAGTTGTATTACAAGAAACGGGCACCATTTTCACTGTATAGTTTGCTGGCGCTTTATGGGTTGCTATATCGACCAATTTTTTCAATACGCGTGTTATACAATGTACAGGTAAATTGCGATCAATTGTGAAATACATTGTAAATGTAGGACAGTTCTCCACTGTTTAACCCGAAACCGTGTGTAGTGTCGAGGAGCTATAAACTGTAAGTAAATGTGTTTTCATCTTTCTTTTTTTCATTGTTAAGAGAGATTTTGCTTGATACTTTACTAAGTACTCAGTAAACAGAGGGTAGAGCTACTGTCCTACCAGCCAAGAGTGACAGTGACGTCATGTTTTGTTTACAAAGTTATCATGGACTTATCATCGATAGATCCCTTGTCTTGTGTATTAATTCTATCCGCAGGATAGAATTAATACACAAGTGATCTGTCGATTAGCGCTAGCTCAAGTGGAGTGTACATAACAAGTGTAAACAATATATTACGGTATATTTACCGTAAGATTTACAGGAATTTTGCAAGTATAATAGCCTTAAAAGCATCAGGGCGTGACTGCACTAACAATAATGAACTGCTCCATAAAATAGGGGTGTTACAACGTTATGCCATGCAGTTATTCGTATTTACAAGAGAACTTTATCATATTTTCTATGGCGCAGTAAGTATAACGGTTGTACTCAGAGAGACTGATAACAAGGTTGAGGGTTCGAGCCCCAGTAAAACCTTTTTTATTTTATTTTTTTATTTTTTTTTATTATTATTCTTTTGCTTTCGCAAATATGCAGGAAATTTTTCGTGATTTACGTGTTTGCCGAAAAAAGCATGTTTGATGTCTTGTGCACATGTAAAGCGACTTCACTCAGTAAAATGGCGAAGCTTGTATGGGGATACAGCGACGATGCAAGAGCTTTTATTGAAAATGTGTACAAGTTCTGCATGGAGGAAAAGAAGTCTGGAAGGAAACTGTCACTGAATCGTGTATGGAACAGGACTGCAGCACTCACTGGCATTAGCCGATCTATCGCTCAGAAAATTGTGGAAGAGAAGAAGAAGGCACAGGACGAGCAGCAACAACCAAAGCAACCACCGTCACCTACGTCGAAAGTGTAACTGGGTGACTTTGAGCAGGGTGTTTTACGGAAGACCATCGCCAGCATGTACTCAACCCTTGATAACATCAGAACAGAGCTCAAACAGAGTATTGGTTACACTGGCAGCAAGGGTCGTTTTCGTAAATATCTTCAAATAATGTTTGCTTACACACGCTGTGGGGTGAATCGAAAAGTGCAGATGGAGAGACAAGATCATATACCTTCGCAGGGTCAGAGAATTGAGAGGGACAGGTTGCACAGTCGTTTATACATAATGATGACTCCGCGACAGACAGAGGATAAAATTTGACAAGTCCTAGTACTGTGATGAAATTGCTAAATAAATATAAAACAACCCCCCCCCCAAAAAAAAAAAAAAAAAAAAAAAAAAACAGAATATACAACTGCAAATAAAAACACACTAAACTCATTTTATAACATATAAAACTAAGTTTCCTATCTTAATTTAATAATTTAACACCAATACATGCAATAAAATTAAAGAAAACAATCAAAAAAAAACAAAAAAAAACAGTCAGCATTGAGGTTCGAACTCACGACTTCGCGTGTTCTAGGAGAGCGTTTTAACCACTGAACCACAGAGACAGATATCAATTAAATATAGCGTTTAAGGATATAAAGACATTTTACAAACAGTAAACGGTAAATTATCTGCTCAACCCAGAAAAATGGACTCGACCAAAGGTCAATACTGAGAGGTCACAAATGAATAATAGTAATGTTGATAATGAAACGTTTTGTACCGTCCTACTGACTAGTCAAGGGGTCATGATACAGAGTTTACAACCAAAAGGTCGTGAGTTCGAGTCCACGTGCATTCTTTTTTTTACCTTTATTCGATTAGTTTAATTTCATTTATAATAGATGTACCACGACCTTTCAGGAATGAATTTTTGGATCCTTCTATTTCAGTATTTCTATGTGTAACGAGTAAAATGAGCCAGTCTGTCCGAATCATCTTCAGAGATTCACGTAAAAATATTTTTCCATATCAAAGCCAAAACATATGGTTGAAATTTCATCTATACATGTTGTTTGAACTTAAGTTCAGTGGGAAAACGTCTGAAGAAAAGTATGCAGCAAGTCTTGGCACTAAGGCAAAGCTGATATTTTTTAAATATTTGTGATTACTTTAAAATAAAAATTTCAAAAGCACAGAGATTCAATTTTACATATTAAGCGTACGGTAAACGTTCTCGGTGAGGATCCTACAAAAATTACAATAACAAATGCAAGTATAGATAAACAAATAAATTTGTAGCGAGTCTATATTTACAAAATTGAAAATACGGATCTAGAAATTGGGGTTTCAGGCGTTTTATTACGTATACTATTCTATTTTGAAGCACGTAAATGTTCCAGACAGACTGGCTCAGTGTATGCGTTACGCATCAACCTTTTGAATATAATAATCCAAAGGACACTACTCAGAGGTCGTGGTACATCTATAATAAATAAAGTTAAACGAATCGAATAAAGTAAAAATACAAAAAAAACAAGAACATACGTAGACTCGAACTTACGACCTTTTGGTTGTAAACTCTCTACCATGACCACTTGACTAGTCAGTAGGACAGTGCAAAACGTTTCATTATCTGATTAGTACTTGAAAAATTCCTGTTAAACTTACGGTAAATACCGAAAGTCGACGGAAGGTAAAAATATCTTGTGCACTAACCGTGAAATTATGCACCTGTGTCAGGTTAATAAAATCGAACAAATAAATATGTTCAAATTTGACATTATATTCCTATCACCTATTACAACAAAAGAGTGCTATAAGGGAATGAATAACCGGTAGCCTAAATTCATTATCAATGGTCATTTTTAGGGAAAACACACACAAAACAAGCAACCAGCTAATGAACATATTTTCTTCACTTAAGCAAAAAGTTCATACAATTTTCTTTTTGTCTGTCTGCTTGCATTCAATCATGCTTATCTGTGTGTCTAACGACATTTTAAACCCCATGTTTTATAGAACTTCCATTGATTTTGGGAGCGAGTTTGTGAAAAAAGATATCAGTTTTTCAATCATGTCGGGATGGGTCTTCCTGGGTTTAATAAGTGCTAAGCGGAAGATAAAGTGTCCTGCTCAAGGACACAACACAATCGAATCCACAATCAATAGGTCACGAGTCTAGCCATCTATACTTCGTACAGGCAAGAGATGTTGGATGGCATTTAGCTAAGTTCAACCCTTGGATGAAAACAATTTCTGTTCCAGCCACCTTTATTTGGGCCAAAATATACTTAAGGACTTTGAAAACGCATCACCCAGATTAGTTCCTTTATTTCACAAACCCTGAGAATGTCAGCGAGATAATTGTTATTGCATTTCATAGTCTGACCAGCTAGTAGTGCGTCCTAGAAAATCCATGGTTGTAAATTTACTTAAAGGTATTGAAAAAGTATCCGTTTTAAGACAGGGGTGGTCGATTTTGAAGGACACAAATTCAGCTGCAAGTTATCACGCGTTAGTTTTGATTCCTTACTCAATACATTTGCGTCCTTTGCTTCTTTCACGATTGCATATTCATCATTGAACGATTAGAAATGAATTGACAGTTCGGCATGCTCAAAATGACACCCCTTTAAAAATACCAACATACTCAACCCGCCTTGATTACTATAGTCTAGTAATAAAATTCAACGTCTTGGGCCTTTCAAAGTTTCGATTTTTTACGTCCGGTTTTATTGGAAGAGGCTGAGGGCATACACAAATGAAAGATGATGCATATATAACGCTTGTATCACGCGTCTTTTGTGTTGTGCAAGTGACGTCAATGTAATTTTTAAGACCTTCTCGATCACATGTCAGCAGATCTCCTGCCATGATTTACATCAAAACGTCCTCCCCACATGACTGCCAGTGTATGTAGTCAATATTAGTTATGAAAGCGTGCATAAAGGTAACTTATGGAGATTTTTTCTAAAAAGGAGCTGTAAATTGATGTTCAAATTTGACGTTTATTTTCGAAATATTGAAGTTATCAATTACTTTCCATTAGAAAACTCTTTTGGTGATTTGGTATCATACACGCCACAGTTAAAACATAAAAATTATCAAAAAGCTTCATGTTACTGTGCAGAAAGGTGTTGGGTGCTGTATGTACCCATGTGACGTCATCAGTAGCGTCGTGATAGTGCAGTCAAATAAACGACTGATTCATACCAATGATTCATACCAATTCGGGGTTGCACATTCAAACCTGCGAGTAACTTTTCAATCGCATATACGGTTTGCAAGAAAAGTGCAAAAATATGGTGATGTGTTTCAAAGTCCTCTAGTATACTTTTTCATATTCACAGTAGATAATCACCTGACTTGCGGACAGTAGGCTCATCAGATGTTGCAAAGGATTTTGATGGAAAATCAATATATTTTTGACATTTTCAAGGCGAGTGACCGCTATATTTTTGTGTTTTCTGCATGCATGCGTATAATGAAATTTCCAAAACGTTCTTTAAGAAGGTGATATGAAAAATGTTTGTACCAAAGTGGAGATGTGAGAAACTTACAGACGCTTCATAAAACATCAAAACTAGCAGATTATCATCGGCAACTTGGTAAAATAACCCCAATCTGCATCAAATATTTGCTGTTTATTTGCAAAATAATGCAAACCCAATGAGTTATTTAAAAAATATGTGAAGAAAAATCAATGCCCTTTTATATAAACACGAACTTTTGAGCCAAACCTTCCAAAAAGGGTGTTTTTTAATTCTATTACTGTTATGGACCCGTTGCCTCTTGACTGACCAAAATATCGATACTGTACTTTATCAAGTGCTGATAAGTGCTGATAAAGTAAATTTTTGACTGACCGCAATACTGCCCTGGGTGTGGGACTTGCTGGTCAGCTGTTTACCGATTCGAGTACAAAAAACGATGAGAAAGGGTACTTTTTTAAGCTGGGATGTGCGCATCGCTGTCATCGCTTAGGATAGAAAATAAACGCTATTATTTTAGTAGGAATATTGATTTTAATCATAAACTTGAGTACAGTTTCAAACTCAAAATATAGCGCAATGATTGGCTACTTGTGGACACGTGTCCGTAAGCAGCCAATCATTGCCTTTCATTTTGAGTTTGAGAAAGAACGCGTTTTAAAACCTCAGGGCATGGTTACTGCTTACTACTCTCCATCCTGCTAGGGAAGGGAGCCAGAAAAGCTATTCGAGCAACAGTGCTTTTACCCATCGTTTATCTCTAGTATATACGTGACGTCGATATAGTAGCGACTTTAGATTTTCGAATCGAATTATAGTTACTATAGTAGGAACTAATGTTCGATTCAAAATGGGCCCTGGTTATTTTACAGGGTACTGGTTACCTGTTTTCAGTAATTGGCCATATGTGAATCGGGAACCAGCAATTTTTGTAGATATAGTGATGTAAATTTTCTTTTTTTAAAGGTTGTCGTAGTCTTTACCAAACCAGAAAAATGGTGGACGAGCAAAAATTCAGAAACATGGTGACCAACCAATTTATGGAGAATGTGGAATATTCGCGGGAGAAATATTCGTTTCTTACTGTATTTAGTAGTAAGTCTGCCTCAACTCTGGCTTTAGGATCCACATACCGTTGTTGTAGCTGTGCGCATGATCATGAATATTTGGAGTACATCCTTGATACAGGTGAGGTGAATGAGCAGTTGTACAATAAGATAGTGAAAAGTTTAGCTATAGGAAAGTGTCATCATGCGGATGCAGTTTCTAAAGACCAGCTAGTCTCCACGACTATTACAGGACTACATATTGCAGCAGCAGTTGGAACAGAAAGGGCAGTTAAGGAAAACCTAGAGAGATGTTGTAGATATATGACTGATTTTGGAATTTTCAATCTTCATCCATTTGATACTGCAATGGTGAAAAACAAACTAATATTTGTAATTTATTTGTAAATTACTGGCTCAATCATGGCGCTGGATATTTATATTCTCCACATATGGCGACGGTAAATGATAAATCTTTGCATATTCAGGAAGTTAGTCGCCTTGAATTTTGTGTAAGACAAGCAAATAATCAGCTACTACAAACAATAACTACCAATTTGTCTAAATCCTCTGGCTTTGAAAAAAAGGGTATTAGAAATATTCAATGTATACTAACTCCATCAACCCCTAATAGGACCTTGGCGCATGCTTTACAGCTCACTATGAAATATCAATTAGTGCCACTACAACACACTCTAGTACAGTATATGCAGCTCCTTAATAAATATTACATACTGACTAAGGAAATCAGAAATGACTGTCTTTTGTTAGCATTAATGTATAATAACCACAAGCTTCTTGAACAAATGTTGAATTTTTTAGTTTTAGACTTAGACGGCTCGAATGAGAATACATTCATAAGCAAGTGTTGTACGGTACTGCAGAATAGAAAACAATGTACAAACTTACTCCATCATCGCCGCGTCATTCGACCAGTAAGTATGTCAAAAGAGGAACATATTAAAACCATTTTTACCTTGTTTTGCATATTCTACAATGATTTCAAAAATGAGCTCAAAAGCTTGTTAGAATCTGCACCAGGCATTCAACATGGGTTCATAAAAGCATCCCTCCTTAACCAGATACCTTCTTTTAGGCTTTATGATCATGACATTTTTGTAGCCCAAATAGTACTGTCTATCATAGAACTAGGTAAAAGTGAAACTTTGATACATGATGCTAAGTTCATTGTCCCACAGCTCAGAGAAATGCTGTTAAACTATTCAAGGTATAGTTTGCGCATCAGACACGCTGTAGAATTACTTATACACGAAAATGTTGAAATTGACACTGAGAAAGTCATTGAGCGTGACCGGAAGTTTTCTCTGGATCTGCGAATAGGAAGATTTTATCAGTACATTGCTGATGATAGAGAACATGGGATGTATGGTCACAACGGTGAAGATTTGGTGTTGAACTATCTCTGTCCATTCCTGCTAGCATGTGGGTATGACGTTCCAAGGCGCTGTTTGTTTGATATTCTTATGAAAAAATCTGATAAGGAATCTAAATTAGCAGAACAAGCATATATCAACAACTATCTAGACACTCCAAGATCATTATTGGTATGCTGTCGGAACTCCCTACGAAAACATTTCAGAGGAAGATATATTCACAGATTTGTACAAGTTTCAGGATGCCCACAGAAAATCAAAGACATTATTCTTCTGAAATATTTGCTACGCTGCATCAGAGAATAATCTATAATCTGAATTGAACGGCCACTTCAAAAAGTCCAAGGTTGGTTTCAATACCAATTATCACATTAGCTACCATCTGTGCTGAAGACCTTTGTTTTGTCTATTTTAAGTGGCAACATATGACAGGTACTACTGTAAGGCAAAATTAACAAGCTATTAAGATGTTGACACAAATCACATATATGGGTAGCAAATCTTAAAGCATTTGTGCGCATCTATCTAGTAGTGCTAGTGTTCTGAATATAGGCTAGGCCCCCAGGTTATTCTTTTATTT
The DNA here is from genome assembly GCA_964019695.1 of Loripinus fragilis. Classification (NCBI taxonomy): domain Eukaryota; kingdom Metazoa; phylum Mollusca; class Bivalvia; order Lucinida; family Lucinidae; genus Loripinus; species Loripinus fragilis. The sequence continues at coordinate 105,235,771 of OZ026514.1, read as the reverse complement.
TCATTTTCATTCAACTGAGTGCATGTGCGGATCCAGAGACCCCCCCCCCTGAAAAATCACAAAAATATAGGGTTTTTCTGGAAAATCACAAAGCTACTAAGCCAGCATTCTATGTTGGCCAACATGGGCACGCCATTTAAATGGCGTTTCGCTGGCGAGCCAATGATGGCCCGTTTATAGTGGTATATGGATCCTTCCTCCCCTCATCAATTAAAAAAAACGATGTCAAAATTGGACCCCCTCTGCGAAACTGTCTGAATCCACACATGGACTGTGAATTTTGTCTTATCATAAATGATAAATTGCTAACAATTTTTGGCATTTTAACATTTATCAGCATGATAAATACATCATCCAAGAGCTAAGAGGCAAGACACGCCTTCATTTCCAGCATTTTAGTTTATTGTTAAGATGAAATTTCATGTACAGTTGAGTCAATACTTTAATCAATATTCCAGAATATTGTTTGCCATTAATTACACCCACTGCTAAATTATTTCTGTCTCTTTTATTTGTCCACTTCAAGAGTGCAGTATATGAAGAAGAAATGTGCATTTCAATATCAGCTGGATTAGATTAAAAGCCTGCATATCTTTATCTACACCAAGCATATATCTGCCAGCCTTAACAGGACAAACGAAGTTAAATTTCAATGTCTCACAAAGATTTGCAAAGAGTCTGGTACCCAATAATTACAACCAGTACTTAAAGTTTATTTTCTGCTCCAAACGTGTACTTGTCTTTTTTTATTTCTCTACTCCAAACTTGTACCATGCTGTTTCATGGTAGGTCTCACCAGGGCGTACCACAGAAGTTGGAAACCTTGGCTGAAATAGAAAATAAACTATTAATATACTTTGCATGAATTTCGTATTGCTTTGCAGATAGATGGTTTAATATCTTAAGGAATGAAATATTTCACTACTAAGATATGATATTTGCCAGAACTACTTCTTGTAACAGCTAATGAATCTTAAGCATTGACATATTTCGTTAGTGATGATATAATTTCATGTCAGCCTTTGTATAACCACGCATTTTCTTTCTTTGTTGTCTTTACTTATCTTTTCATGTCTCCTTTTTATGGAAAAACAAAAATATTTGAGCTGTGGCATGAGATTTCCAACAATGAGGTATGTGTGACCAGCAAAGGCTCAGACCAGCCTTTGCTAGTCACTCGAGTATTCTATGACTATAACGCTACTTACTAAACAGTATTTGGCGTTTCTAAGCTTGATAGAAGGCTGTACATGCTCGTATGAGTCTACACTTGTCAAAATGCCACATTGTTGGAAATCTCATGTTGTGGCTCATATAATACTCAGGCTTGGCTGAATGCACGTTAACAACTCGTCCTGACAGACTCATTCTTTATGTGTAGTCAGCCAAGCTTTCATGACAGAATTTTCATATCATGGAAAGTATTATTCTGTATATAATTGAGCCAGGACATGTGATTTCCAACAATGTGGCATTTTGACAAGCGTGGACTCAGACGAACCTGTGCAGCCTCCTTCTAAGCTTTGGCACTCCCAATGATGTTCAGTCAGTAGTTTGACACTCATAGAATATGCAAGTGACTAGAAAAGGCTCTGATCAGACTGCGCGTATGCGCTGGCTGGTCTGAGCGTTTTTTAGTCGCATATATCACCTAATTGGAAATATCATGTCGCGGCTCAATATAAGGTATATTCGCTCTCGTGTATAGCTAAATTATGTGTTGTTGTTGTTGTTTTATTCAGTATTAACAACAGTAATAAAGAATATATGTGTTGTCAACTGTGCAAAACTGCCACTCAAAATAGAAAATAAAACAAATTGGTAACTTAATGAAGGTCAAAAGTATTACGCGTATTACTATTTCGTACGCATGCACAGAAGGAATATGGTAAGGTTTGGGAATTGAAGAGCACTCCTATCCTTAACACATTTTTAAAACTAGTAATGCATTTACTCAAAGTAAGTAAGGTTGCAAAGATCAGGAATCGATACAATCAAGTACCACACCTGACCCAGGATACCAATGGGAAAGTGACAAACTCACAGAAGACACCACAAACGAGAGCCAAGAGGTCAGCCCTTTCCCAGCAGGTGACCACAAAGCACATATAAACAGACGCGCACAAAACATAGCAAACACAAGACATAACAAAAACATAAAAGATCCACAAAAGAAGTACCGCCTTAGAACGGTCAGTAAAATATTTTACTGGAGGGCTTAAACCGGTTTAACGGCGCCAACCTCACCCTTAATTCAGATGTGGATCAAGACACATAGATATTTGGTTTGCATGAAAGACCCCTTACTTATCAATGCATCATCTCCTAAAACATATAAATCAAGATATAACAAGGAGATAAAGCAAGGATAAGGACTCAACAGTAAATTAAACTGAATACCAGAGCAAAAGAAATCCAACAGGTAAACCCCGGTGGGCCCGACAAACAGCCAAAGCATCAGGCCCCTACCATCTCATCAATAGATGTCTTTAAGTCGGAACCATCATAGAGTCTGAAGTCCGACCCACCGGCGTGCAATTAAAGAGGAAAGCAAAGTTGCCAACTGTGATTGGGTTGACTACCAAGCATGCAGTCTGTTGCAATACATTAATGTTATAGCCAATCTTTTTATAATGGGAAATTATTTTAATGAACTGCGCTGAAAAATTATTAGAGCCAACAATCTTCTTCAACTTATACACCAAGTCACCATAGAAATCAGGTTCCGAAAGTCCTTGGCGCAAGAGAGATTTAAGTCCAACTTGGAATTTAGAAATCAAATCAAAGTATCGTCTATAAAATTTTGAAAATGTTTTGCGAAGTTTATGATACCGATAGCCCTGTTTAAGAAGTTTCTGAGTTAACAATTTATTGCGAGTGTTGAAGTCAGTAACATAGCTAGATGCTCTAGCAAAACGAATGAGTTGAGAGATATAGACTCCATAGGATGTAGAACGAGGAACATCACCATCTAAAAATGGGAAATTGACAATTTCAAAATCAAAGTTGTCACGTTTATCATAAATTTTGGTAGAAACAATACCATTAGAAATTGACAAAGTCTGGTCTAAACGGCACCCAGTATAAAGACGTATAATGATGGGTGGAAGTAGAAAGTGCACGTTTTTACGGTATTGTAAGTGGTAAATCGCCTTGAAACTTATTTGTTGCCTACTATGCATATTTTACTGCCAAACTACTCCAATTTTAATAACATTAGGGCAATTTGAAAATTTGGTGTTTGTAATCATGTCAACTAGGGAAACTATACGCCTTATCGCTAGAACTCCTTGATACTTTAGCAAAATGTAAAGATCCAGATGAAAAGCTGCTGGATTTGCAATGTTGCTATGAGTAATCATACAATATGGTGTGGAAAAATAGCCTGTGGTCCTCCAATATTATACAATTATTGACATAAGGATTTATCTACCCGAAAAAGTGATAATTCGCCGAGGCGGCTAGGCCGAGGTGAATTTCACTTTTAAGGGTAGATAAATACTTATGTCTACCGAAATTGAAGTCAATAACTGTTTTGTTATATGACTTTTCATTTAAGAATGAAAATTTTGCTACTTTCACTTTTGTTGTTTAAGACATTTAAGACATTTAAGGACTTTCTCACAAGTTTTAGCAGTTTTTATTTAAATATTATAATTTAGTATTTTGCTTTTTCAAATGTATATTAATTCTCTTAATGGGGAATATAAAATGTTATCATAAAACTGTTTTTACAGTTTGTTAATTCAAACAAAGATAAATAAGCAAACAAAACAAAACTGTTGTAAAAAATCATGAAAGTCTTTAATTTACCTGTTGGGAGGTGAAACAGTAAATCATGTCAATTGCATGCAGCACATGCTTGCTTCACACTCATCATGCTATTTTAAGCTCTCTAGAGGGTAATATTGCAGAAGTATCAAAAATATTAACTTCTGGAAACTAGTTCAAGCTGGTTTTCCTGCAATATTAACTTGTGGACCAGTTGATGCCAGTTTCCAGGTAGACATAGAGATTTATGAAGAGAAATTAAGCCAATCAGGAGACAGGATTCTCTCCAGTCATATAACAATATATTATATAGAATGGGCCATCCGTACTTTATGGAAAGCTTCATTGGTCTAAAAAGGGTCTATGTGTATGTCTTTCTTGCTAACACGGGAAGGATACACAACAATTGACCCTTGAAGCGCCTATCACGCAGCAGACGACAAATTTTGCGACATCTTTCCTAATTTTTGGAAAAATAAGGTATGATAATACAGGATAATTGTCAGACGTTTATCATGAAATATCATGCTCGCAATTGCGGGGAAATACTTCCTGCATTAAGATCTTTTTAATTATTTGTATACAGTTTGTTTTATGTTTGGACTGTCGATTTATGAAATAAAAAGGATATGTCACCCACGCTCGATTTTTCATAATCTGACATGGAAGTTTTCAGCATTTTACGAGGGCTGTTCAAATATGAATGCAAGTAGCTTCATAACTTTCTTCACATGTATGCTACATCAAAATGGTAAACGTTTCTATAAAGGATTTTATGTAACCTTTGAACTGGTACCAAACCAAAAGAAAAATACAGTATACTTATCGAGCTATAGCCCTTTAAATGAGGGTCACGTTAGTATACTAACAAACTCCGTGATTTGCCATATACCAGTGATATAGACGAGCGTATAATTCTTCGATAAACAGGTGAAATTTCTTGAATTTTTATGGAAGTATCCCCATATTCTTATAAAATGATTCTGTAAAAGTTGCGAAAATCCGACATGCTTTTGTAAAATTACAACGAATAGCTTTTACTAAAGTCTCCTTATGTTTGCAAATAAATGGTATGCAAAACACCACCTTTCAGTTTTCAGTTAAACTTATCTCTAACAGAATGCACAAAGCAACATTTAAACTAGTTTTAACTCAAAGATGATATGTTGATGGCTCATACTGAGTTGTTGCTACAAATTATTGATGAAGAGCGGGTATTTTTTTAAACGCTGAAAAGCATTTTTATTTTGTAAAGAATGCCTTAAGTAAAGGAGTTATAGAATGTATACTTGATATTTTTGTCATAACATTGCAGCTTTATTATAAATTTGAACGTGAACTTTAAGTTTGACCACTAAAGGCATTGTTTACAATTAAATTACTCATCTGGTCTTGAGAAATAGACTGATTGAACTTATTTTAATTAATGTAAACAAGTCATTAAGAAGCAGACAAATGCATGAAAAATGATATAAAATGTGATTACTCTGTAAATAGGGGATGGTGCTTTTGGAAAACTTCCTTATGACATATTTAGCATGTTTTCAGCAAAACGCAAAGAAAGCGATGTTCATTATTACATCACCAATGGATAACTCAAAATGACGTTTATCATAAAATTGATGACGTCACAAACGTGCCTGTTTACTCGAGATTGAAACAGGATTATATAAACTTTTTTCCTGCAAGCAACTTTTGGATTGTTACTTAAACTTGCATCTAAAATTTGGTGCCATTTTGTCGAAAACTTACAAAGATATGACACTATATCCGCACATGCACCATAACGTGCATTGCAATTTGCTTCAGAAAAACTTCAGTATACAGGAATGGAATTTATATAAGGGTCTGTAACTCGAGAAATATAGTGAGTGTTTCTTTATGTTTTATGTCATTTTAAAGGCAACAAATAGTTCTTTCCAGAAAGGTATGACATTTTGTTGTAGCATATATGTGAAGAAAGTTATGAAGCTACTTGCATTCATATTTGAACAGCCCTTGTACCAATTTTGTGAAAAAAAACCAAGTCCTTAATATTAAGTTAAAATAGTTGTAAACGCCATCCAGCTTCTTCATTTTCGTTTTAATTATTACTCTCGACATCAAGCTTTATAGGAAAAGTGAAAATTTATTGGTTTTCCCAAGCCCTGACAAAATACAGAATGATATATTGTGGTAATTCCCCCAAAATAGGAATACGATTTTTAGATTAAATTGCATATTAAAAAATCTGGCATTAACAATCTCAAAGTTTTGTTTTAATTTCATAGACTTTTATATAACCTTTTAGAAGAATGAATAAAAATTGGGGGTCACAAGACTTATTTTCCTTCAGGAGAGCAAAATTTACCCCTACCCCCTCATATTTTGAGGATAATTCAATATAAAACGCTATGGAGTGTACTTTTAAAAAATCTGGCATTAACAATCTCAAAGTTTTGTTTTCATTCCATAGACTTTTATATAACCTTTTAGAAAAAAGAATATAAAATTGGGGTCGCCAGACTAATTTTGTTTCAAGAGAGCAAAGTTTACCCCTACCCCCACATATTTTGTGGATAATTCAAGATAAAACGTTATGGTGTACTTTTAAAATCTGGCATTAACAATCTCAAAGTTTTGTTTTTATTCCATAGACTTTTATATAACCTTTTAGAAAAACGAATAAAAAATGGGGGTCACTGGACTAATTTTACGTTTAGGAGAGCAAAATTTACCCCTACCCCCACATATTTTGAGGATAACTAAATATAAAACGTTATGGAGCGTACTTTTTGTCATTTATATCAATTTATTTTACTGGTAGGAAGTAATTCATTGTTATAAAGCTGAAAAGTAAGAAGAAGAAAAAACAATGTTTGATAGGTGCCCAACCAGGAATCGATCCTGGTCCGCTGGTTTAAGAGTCCGACGCGCTAGCTACTAGGCTACAAGGTCAGATCCTGCGCCACCCATAATTAACGCTATATATTGGACACACAATCCGAGTACCGGCCATATTCGTATTCGCATACACAGTATTAACTTGATAATATCATTGTATATTGTATGAATTCGCCAGATCTATTTTTATCAGTGTTTGGTACTGAGACGATCATTTATAATAACGGGTCAATAAATATTTTCAACACATTTCAGTTACTTTATTTTGTCCAGAAAATGCGGAAATATATCTGAAACCTGTATTGATGCGAATTTGAAAATGGTCGAAAGACAAGACCCAGACGACTATCGCTGTTTCCCGCCGCAGGAATGATGGGCGTGGACAATACCCGAAATTACCCTTAACGTTCTTTGTTATTTTCTAGAAATTGGAAGATTTGAAATTGTGGTCTGCTGAAATTGTAGATGGCGCTTTATGGATTAAAGGAGTTTAGATAAGAGTGCTCAATCAAAAATTACTTTCTTATTTCACAATTAACACAGTATGTAAACTGAAATAAACATCCTGTACCCTTTCCTCCTAGCTCACGCTATATAAACATGAATTCCAGCGCTCGTGCGTAACCAGTCGTCGGTAATAGTGCCAATTTGAGGTTTTATGCCAACTTTTTGCACCAGCTATCATGATTTAGCGACTGTTGCATCTGTGGAATAAGTTAATTTTGTATTCTCTTGTTTTTATCCCCATTTTAACCTTGTATAACGAAATCCTCCTTGCTATGTTTTGAAATCGCATTCAATCTAGCTTATTAAATCACGTCAAAGAAAACGAAGGCTGCTGCTGATCATTGTTAGATTGCGTCCTATCTCTAACCGTAACAATGGAAATTGAAACGTGTACAGCGCTATAAATGAACGAAGTTTCCGACTACTACTGGTTACGCACGACCGCTGAAATTCATGCTTATATGGCGTGAGCTAGAAGGAATGGGTACAGGATGGTGATTTCAGTTTACATACTGTGATTAAAACATATTTTGTGAGTTCTCAAAAGAACCTTCTCAAAGAGATGGTTCTTTTGAGCACCCAAAACATATGTTTAAACCGATGGGTAAGAAAATATTCACAGTTTTACGCTCAAACTTTTTATTTAGACCTATGCAATAAGTACATGACATTTTGATGGCGTTTGGATACTCCATTGACATCATAATTATAGTACCATATTAGTGTTCATAGACAACTCCGTCCTTATTAGGTATGTTCTTTATTAAAGTCTCCATCATTTGGTCACTGGTGTTTAGATGAGAGCGCATAATACAAAAAAATCAATTTTCCTATTTCTCAATAAAAACATATGGTGGGAGAACCCTAAAGAGCATCAAAAATATGTTTTAATTGATGGGTCAGAAAATATTCATAAATTTACATTCAAATAATTTCAGGGGGTTCTAGATCTATGCAACAAGTACGTACCATATTGATGGCGTTTGGATACCCCATAGGCATCATCTCTATGGCCCCATATTGCTCATAGACAGCTCCGTCCTTACATGGCATTTTCTTTAGTATAGTCTCCATGTAGTGGTTACTGTATACAAACACTAAAACGTTGGTAGAATACACCTCCATATACCTCCCGCTGTGGTTGTGTTCAACCCTAGAATTACAGAAAATTCTTACATTCCTCCTTCTACTTTGATACTGCCAAGGGCGGAAGCATCACGGTTAAGTGTCATCATCAATACGGTTAACATGTCGTATATACAATTAAATACAATGTGTAGGTATGCAGACCTGTCTGGAACTCGTCTGCATCCACAGCGTGCACAAGGTCCGGGAGTAGGGCATTCCATTCTAGTTGTCAAACTGCGCTCGTGAAGTTGATTGATCAGTGGATGTGCATAGATTATGGTGATTTTGTAGGCTGCTTATTCGTAGATTTCAAAAAAGCTTTCGACGTCGTTGATCACTCGATTCTGTTTAAGAAACTCATTAACTATAAATTTAAAGTACAAATCTATGGCCTAACTTACATCATATCTCAGTGATATGCAACAAGCAGTCGTCCACGGAAAGGGTCTCTCTGCATTCAAGTATATGAAATCTGGTGTTCTACACGGCCCTATTCTAAAACCACCCATATTATTTTTATTTATCAATGATCTACCCCTCTTCATGAACTATTGCTACTCAGATTTCTTTGCAGATGACGCATCTCTCCACACCCGTGATAACAAACGAGATAAAGTAGAAGAAAAATTACAATGTGACGCAGATAATGCAAAGGAGTGGAGTCGACAAAATAATATGCACATGAACCATGACAAAACGAATTATATGATTTTAGACAGAACAAATAAACAACGTATCTAAAGAGTTTGATATTAAAATAGACGACAAAAACATTAAAAAGACGCAAAACCATAAACTACTAGGCTTACATATTGATGATAAACTTTCTTGGTCTTCCCATATAGACCATTTATGTTCCTCAATTTCATCAAAGATATCTTTATTAAGACAGTTATTAGATATGTTTCAACTGATGTTCAAAAAAGTTTTATCAAGGATATATTTTTCCCTTAATTGATCATGGATCAGTGGTATGGGGGACTACTTCCTCATCAAACCTTGACAGTATATCTAAACTGTTTAACTCCAAAAACGTGCAGCACGAATAAATTTACATGCAGATTTCAATACTCCGTCAGCGGAATTAAGTTGGCTACCAATAGTAACACGATTAAAATACAACAAGTCGTATTTACATACAAACTCATGAACAATTTGACAGCTCAGTAAACCACGGATTCACTGAAGCCAGTGGCTGAAACCCATAACCATACACTGCGATCGTCGGTCAATGGTGCATTAGCTGTTCCAATTCTCGCTCTTCCTTGTTTGATAGGTCATGTTTGTATACAGCACCCAAACTGTGGAATTCGATTACGATTCCAATTCGTAATGCATCATCTCAAACAAGTTTCAAAAACAGGACCAAATCCATATTATAAATAGTTTGCTGTGATATTTCATTACTATATAAATAGTCCATTTAATACTTAACTGAATAATATTTTGTCCAATGCATGATTTAAATATTTCAGTTTTATACGCCCTTCCACTGTAAGTTGCCTTTTTACACAAAATGCACAGCTCAGGCTCGGGCCCAGGCGAGGGTTGGACATAAACTCGATGTCTTTTGCATTCATCTGCTGAATCTGGGCGATTAGCAGTGATTCTATGTCGCCTGAGTTCAATAGCTTGGCACTCCTCTATATGCATGTTGATCATTTCATAAAATGACTGTGCTTATGGTAGTATTGGGTATGTCATGTGAATGTATTTTTTGCTTGGTAGATGGGTGTTCCAATCACAATGCATATAATTTCAAAATGCCAAAAATACATCCTCAGGGTGTTTGATAGATCAAACTCATGCATTAATAATCTTGAAAAGCAGATCTTTCAGATATAGAGAACCTACAATGTTAGAAAACAACAGACTCCGTTTTATTGAGTTTATTACAGTTTTTAAGCAACGTCTTTCTGTGAAGTTGTTTGTTACTGATTCTAAACCCAAAGGACACTACTTAACCCTTAATGCGCCAATCGCAACAAAAGTCGTCTGCTTTTCTCGTCTGCTGAAATGTTTAAGAAGCCTCTATGGCAAACAATGTGGACCCAGATCAAACTGCTCCTTGGAGCAGTCTGTTCTGGGTTCAGGCTGTTAGCTTCTATACTTAATTCGTCAGTAATGTTAGGCAATTATTTGTAGCAGACGACTTCAGCAGACGACATTTTCGGATACATTTTTTTCTTGACGCTTTAAGGATTAAAGGTCGTCCCTCGTCAACTGGCGACAAATGACAATCTAAAACACTGTTTCTAGCGATATTTAATACCCGTTTGTCGATTGTTAAGAACGTTTTCGATTGCCGCCTATCTGGTGCGGTTATACTCACCTGCCCATTAGCTTCTTCTGACCCCTCTCTGTTCGGTCACCAACACAATATCCGTGATGGAACGCCATATCTCCTGTCATCAGTTCTAGCACCTTTCCTGGTAGTAATCTTGGATGACGGAAGTCCATGCATGTGCCTCCCACGTGTATCACCTCACCTGGTATAACATCAAATCAACAACTATACTTAAGGAATCTTCTAACGCATACAGTAAATTATTTACTACAAAAGCTTAATTATGTTATTTTTGTTAAATATTCTTTTGTTAAGCAAAAGTGCAATATTATTCACATCATGTGTGAAAATATCAGAACAAAACCTTGGGTTTTACGCAAAATACAGTTTATTTAATTTGAAAGGGTCAAAATCGAAAGTCACAAAAATTGGAATTTAGGCTCAAGTCTACGGTGGTATGTTTAGGACATTCATTTAGAAATAGATATTCTGTGTGCACAATTAAATAACCTGTGCAAACGGAATAATGATTCGTGCAAACGGAATAATAATCCATGCAAACGAAATAGTAATTCGTGCAAGCGGAATAATAATCCATGCAAACGAAATAATAATTCGTGCAAACGGAATAATAATACATGCAAACGGAATAATAATTCGTGCAAACGGAATAGTAATCTATGCTAACGGAATAATAATCCATGCAAACAGAATAATAATTCGTGCAAATGGAATAATAATCCATGCTAACGGAATAATAATTCGTGCAAACGGAATAATAATTCGTGCAAACGGAATAATAATTCGTGCAAACGGAATATTATTCTGTGCACTCAAAATAAGATTCCGAGCTAACGAAATAATAATTCGTGCGCACGAATTGATAATTCATTAAAACGAAATAGAAATCTAAGAGCTCGATTTAATAATCGATGAGCCCGAAATAATAATCTGTGAATAAGGGTTATTATTCTATGTGCACGAATAGAACAAAAGTTCTGCAAGTTGGATTTTAAATCTGTTATAGCTCATCTGAGCCAAGAGCTCAAAGTGAGCTACCGGGATCAGTCAATGTCTGTTGGTCATCGAGTGTGTCGTCAATAGTATACCACTGAGCTAATTTTCACAGGAATATTCCCTCTACAAAAGTAAACTTAATCCGTCAAAATATGACACGAGGCGTGGCTAGTTTCCCTTGTAAATATTTATAGGAAACTTTTAACATACCCCCTGGAACCAGTCGTCAGAATTGAATAAAATTTGGCAGTGATATTTCCTCGGTGACCCACTACAAAAAGATAAACAAACTTGGTCGCTCAAAAACATGGCAGCCAGGGGACGTGACCTTTGGCAGATACGTGTAAGGAAACTGTTGGCGTCTTCTCTCAAACCGCTCATCATTTGACAAAAACACAATAAAAGCTCAAACGAATTTGATCCGTTGTAAAACATGGCAACTTTTGTACCCAAATATAAGAGATGATAAGCCTTTCTATACCCTTTGTATACCAGAAACCCTTAATTGGGTACTTCATCGAACAGGAAAGACCCAGATGAAATGCCACATGAAGTGTCATTTCATCCGGGTCTGCACTGTTTGCTATGACAAAATCCATATTCAGAGAAAGAAAAAAAAATATTTCGGACAAATTAAAACATGCACTGCAAAAATTAAATGTAACCTTACACCAATTTGGTGGTAGCTTAATGGCCACCGATATTGCTGTTACCCTTCAACCGCTTTAAAAATATGTTCTTTTCGATTGTATCTGTCCGGAAAACAATAACTACAACAATAACAGGTAGAAATGTTGGACTAAAATATTAGGTCGGAAATTAAGTGTAATATTACACCAAAAGGGATTACAACTCAGCTGCCACCTCTTTTGATCTTAACTTGAACGTATTTGTATAGTGTGTGACCAGGGGGCGTTGCTTATAACGGCTAAGGAAATTTGAAAAAAAAAAATCTCCACTGAAATGGTTGAACACCTGGGTGGATGGTGCACTTAAAACTCAAAATTCAATGCGGAACAAAAACTAAAGAACAACCGATCACTCCTAAGCAACACAATCTTATCGCCAACAGCAAGTCAAAAGGGCTCCTTGCAGTCGAAATTGACAGTGGCCGATCCGCGATATTCAAAGCCTAAACATTAAACTTGGCAATGCCGTCCAGCATCGTGTATCAACTCCTGATCTTTGTCTTCTTCCCTACTTTGTCCGACTGGACTCCTGCGGGTCGTCACATGGCTCAAACCAATCAAATCGTTGATTAGAATTCAAAGTCGTTCGGGCAGAAATAGTTTTTGGTGACCTTCTATAAAAATAGTATAAACAAATGTGATCTGTCGACCTTGAATACGTGTATGTCAACAGGTGGCTTTGCCAGTTTCCAATAGATACATATTTATACAAAAAGACATAAACTCAGGTGAGCGATGAATTACCGTTTGTCTCTTTGGTTATTGAATCAGACGAATACACCAATCAATTCACGTAAATTGTTCAATTGTGCGCTCAAATAATTATATCGTGAAAACGGATTATTATCTCGTGCATACGGTTTATTATATCGAGCACATGGATTCTTATTCCGTTTGCACGAATTATTAAATCGAGCGCTCAGTTTGTTATTTCGTGCGCACGGAAAATTATATCGTGCAAACGGATTATTATTTTGTGGTAATGGATTATCATATCGTGCGCATGGATTATTATATCGTGCGCACGGATTATTATATTGTGCACACGAATAAATAAATCGTTCCCTTGGATTGTCATCTCGTGCATACGAACTGGTATATAGTACACACAGATTAATAATCATGCCATCGGATTATTATATGATTTGCAGGGATAAAGATTTCGTGTGCACGCTTTATTTAATCGTTTGTTCGGAATTTTAGATTGTGTGCACAGATTAGTAAATCATGCGAACGGTTTGATAAATACTTAGCATGGAGTGCTATTTCGTATGCACCGAGTATTATTCCGTTTGAACAGCTTATTTAATCGTGCCAACGGAATATATTTTCTAAAATGAATATAATGAATGTCCTAAAGGTACCACCGTACAAGTCTGCGTTTCAGTGAGGCAATTTTAATTTCATTTGTCGCGAGGCAATTTTAATTTCATTTGTACGGTGGTACCTTTAGGACATTCATTATTTTGATTTCAGAAAACATATTCTGAGGGGACGATTTAATAACCTGTTTGAACGGAAAAATACTCTGTGCGTACGAAATAGCATTCCATGCTAACGATTAACTAAACCGTTCGCATGATTTACTTATCTGTGCACGCAATTTAATATTCCGAACAAACGATTTGATAAAGCGTGCGCACGAAATCGTTATCCATGCAAACGATATATAAATCCGAGGACATGGATTTATAATCTGTGTGCACTATATAGCATTTCGTCTGCACTAGATGACAATCCAAGAGCACGATTTACACGGAATAATGATCCATGGGCACGATATAATAATCCGTGCGCACGAAATAATAATCCGTTTGCACGATATAATAATCAGTTTGCACGATATAATAATCCGTTTGCACGATATAATAATCCGTGCGCACGAAATAATAATCTGAGCGCTTGATTTGATAATTAGTGCAAACGGAATAAGAATCCATGCGCTCGATATAATAAACCATACGCACGAGATAATAATCCGTTTTCACGATATAATTATTTAAGAGCACAATTTAACAATCGACGTGAATTGATTGGTGAATTCTTCTGATTCAATAACCAAAGAGTCAAACGGCCATGTATCGCTCACCTGAGTTAATGTCTTCTTGTATATATGTGTATCTGTTGGAAACTGGCAAAGCCCCCAGTTGACATACAAGTATTCAAGTTCGACAGATCACATTTGTTTATACTATTTTTGTTGAAGGTTCTACCCAAACGACTTTGATTTCTTAGCAAAAATTTGATTGGCTTGAGCTATATGACGACCTGCAGGAGTCCAGTCGGACAAAGTAGGGAAGAAGACAAAGATCAGGAGTTGATACACGATGCTGGACGGCATTGCACAGTTTAATGCTTAGGCTTTTACTATCGCGGATCGACCACTGTCAACTTCGACTGCAATGAGCTCTTCTGGCTTGCTGTTGGCGATAAGATTGTATCGTTTAGGAGTGATGGGTTTTCTGTAGTTTTTGTTCCGCTCTGAATTGTGAGCATTTATATTTGAGTTTTAAGTGCATCATCCACCCAGGTATTCAACCATTTCAGAGGAGATTTTTTCAAGTTTCCTTAGCCGTAATAAGCAACGCCCTCTGGTCACACACTATACAAATACGTTCAAGTTAATATCAAAAGTGGTGGCAGCTTAGTTGCAATCCCTTTTGGTCTAATCTCACTCTTATTTTCCTATTAAACAGCTTTAGTCCAACATTTCTACTTGTTATTGATGTAGTTATTCTTCGGATCATTACAATCAAACAGAACATATTTTGCAAAGCCATTGAAGGGTAACACCAATATCGTTGGAAAGTTAAGCCTCCAACAAATTGGTGTTAGGTTACATTTAATTTTTGCAGTGGATGTTATAATTTGTACGAAATATTTTCTTTCCTTTTTCTGAATATGGATTTTATCATAGCAAACAGTGCAGACCCGGATGAAATGCCGCATCGTGTGGCATTTCATCTGGGTCTTCCCTGTTCGTTAAAGTACCCTATTAGGGGTTTCTGGTCTATAAAGAGTATACAAAGGCTTAGCATCTCTTATATTCGGGTACAAAAGTTGCCATGTTTTACAACGGATCAAATTCGTTATAGCTTTTGTTGCGGAAGGTTGTCACCATTTCTGTCAAATGATGATCGGTTTTAGAGAAGATTCCAACAGTTTCCTTATCTGTTGAAGGTCACGCCCCTGGCTGCCATGTTTTTGAGGGACCAAGTTTGTTTTATCTGTTTTGTAGTGCGTCGCCGAGGAAATATCCCTGCCAAATTTTATTCAATTCTGACAATTGGTTCCAGTGGGCATGTTAAAAGTTTCCTATAAATGTTTACAAGGGAAACCAGCCACGCCTCGTGACATATTTTGACGATTAGGTTTACTTTTATATAGGGAACATTCCTGTGAATACTGACGAGTTGTCACTTCAAGCTGTTGACGACAAACTCAATGAACTACAGACGTTGACTGATACCAGTAGCTTAATTTGAGCACTATGCTCAGATGAGCTATAACAGATTCAAAATCCAACTTGCAGAACGTTTGTTCTATTCGTGCACATAGAATAATAACCCGTGTTCACAGATTATTATTTCGAGCTCATAGATTATGAAATCGAGCTCTTAGATTTCTATTTCGTTTTAACGGATTGCTAATTCGTGCGCACGAATTATTGTTTCATGAGTTCGGAATCTTATTTTGAGTGCACGGAATAATATTCCGTTTGCATGAATTATTATTTCGTAAGCATGGATTATTATTCCGTTTGCACAAAATATTAATCCGTTTGCACGAATTATTATTCTGATAGCATGGATTATTATTCTGTTTGCACGAATTATTATTCCATTTGCATGGATTATTATTCCGTTAGCATGGATTATTATTCCGTTTGCACGAATTATTATTCCGTTTGCATGGATTATTATTCCGTTTGCACGGATTATTATTCCGTTTGCATTATTCCGTTTGCATGGATTATTATTCCGTTTGCACGGATTACTATTCCGTCTGCACAGTTTATTAAATTGTGCACACAGAATATCTATTTCTAAATGAATGTCCTAAACATACCACCGTACATTTGTCATGCTGAACTATGAAAAATGTCATTTTATAAATTAGTGAAAGATGCACAAATCATGGTGGGCCAGACTTCAGACTCCATGACGACAATGGCATAAAACTTTTCTTCGGTGGGTCAGTGCTTGATGTTTGTCTTTGGCTGAGCTCACCATGGATCAACTGGGTTTTTTCTTCAGCTCTGACTGTCTGTGAGTTGAGAGCCATTTTCTTTGTTTCATCGCAGTATGTTTATAAATTTGATTGTTAACACTTAATGATACATTGTATAAGTAAGGAAGCCTCAAAACGAGTTTAACTTTTTTCCGGTTTGACAACAGCAGAATAAGGCACTAGGGCGATTATTTGGCAGTAAAATGAATAAAAGCCCCGAGTGACTTCGGCTGACCTTTCTAAGGCAGTGGTTCTGTTGTTGATTCATTGTATATTTTTGCCCCCATTGTTTTGAAGCGGTTAATGTTTGGTTCCTGTTTTGCTGTGCACTACTTGTGTCGTTTCTAGTTTTGCGGTCACCTCGCTGGGAAAGAGAGAGATGCTTACCTTACATTTGTTGTCTTTTAATGTCACTTGACTGTAAGTGTTCTGTGTCTCTTTCTCATTGTGACGTGAGTTGGTCTGCAATGTTTAGTTGTGGCATTTCCTGGTCATACTCATTTACTTTTACATGTGCATATGCTCAGTGTAACTTTAAAAATCCACACTGTAAGTACCATCAGGTAGGCTCTGCTGTAATATTGTAGAATAACTGTTTTACCATGGCCATCCTGCTACACTGATCGAAAACCAATAGAGTACATATGCGTTGTTTTTAATTAATCTGTGCGTGCGTGCGTGCGTGCGTGCGTGCGTGCGTGTGTGTGTGTGTGTGTGTGTGTGTTTTGTCCGCCAATTTAATAGATGTAGAAGGTAGAAGCTGGATGATTTTTCTTATTTTATAAATGAGCCAGTGCATGAGATTTCCAACAATGTGTTATGTGCGACCAGCAAAGCCTCAGATCAGCCTGCGCATACGCGCAGTCTGACCAGAGCCTTTGCTTGTCGCTCGAATATCCTATGAGTGTTAAGCTACTGAATGAACACCACTTGAGGTTTCTAAGCCTAAAAGGAGGCTGCTCAGGCTTGTCCGAGTCTACATATGTCAAAATGCCACATTGTTGGAAATCTCATGCCACGGCTCAAATAATAGAATACAGACTGACTTACCTTTGAAAATAATTCATGTCTCATAAATAATATGAATACATTGACAAATTGCTATTATATACTGTTTTCCGTATTGATTCGTTGAAAAATGGTAAATTTGCTACTTTCGTTTTTTGAAGTTTTCAACTCAAACTTCAATTTCTTGAATGTTCTAAGTCATTTATCTCCTAAAATAACCATGCATTACCGGAAAACATTGTTCTAATGTATGTCAAAGTATTTTTAATTTGAAATTCAAGTTTTCAAGAAAATATCAAATCAAAAGTGTATGCGTAAGAAGATTCCTTAGGTGTATATCCAATCATGTACCTTAACCCTTTGTATACTGAAAACCCGTAAATGGGTATTTTGGTAAACAGTGAAGACCCAGATGAAATTCAGCATAATGCTGCATTTCATCTGGGTATGCACTGTGTGCTAAGATTAAACCAACCCTCAGGGACAGAAATACATCATAATTTAGAAAATTCTACCTTTGACCTTTAACCCATATAAGTCAATATAAGCCTAGCGTCTTTTTTCTGGGACATCGGCAAACAGTGCAAAACCAGATATGACGCCGCAAAACCCGGCGTCTGATCAAGTTCCCCACTGTTTGCTTATAGAAGGTTCTTTTAAAATTTGAATAAAATATAAAAAAAAATACCACCCGACAACCCTTAAAACGGAAACGGAATGGTCCTATTGATAGGAATTTGCCTTAAATGGGTTAGAATGACCAATGGGTAGTATCATACTTATTGTATCAAATTGGCCCAAATTCAAACTCATCCAAGCGTTAATGGTTGTCCTTGTTACCTGCAAGAATGATAAAGATCCCTCCAAAAATGAACGCACTTATGTGCTTACAACATTTCTCTCATTATATTCCTATGAATGTTTTCCCAATCGTTTTAAGGGCAGCTAAGGAGAAGAATAGCATAAGCTTTAAGCTTTCGTTCTAATCCTTTTACATTCTGTAACTTGTATATATTTTTATTTGTATCTTACCAAGTTGAAATAAAATATGTTTAAACTAAGGGCAGCTAACTCCGCGGACCCTGTTCCAATCTTGCCGAATTTGGAATCCATCCAAGCTTTTATAGCTGTCCTTGTAACCTGCAAGCATAAAGATGATCCAATTAAAACATGAAGGTGCTAGAGTGCTCACGCCATTATACATTCAGTTTCAGACGGTCAAGGGCAGCTAACTCAGCTAACTTGCAAAAATTCAAACTCATTCACGCCTTTTTTAAAGTTTGTCCGTGTTACCTGCAAGAATGATGAAGATCCATCCAAAATGAAGACACTAGAGTGCTCTCAACACTTTTCACATTATAAGTCTATGGAGATTTTACCAGACGTTCAAGGGCAACTCACTCTGCAGACCCTGGTCCGGTCTTGCCGAATTTCGAACCCTAGCTGCCCTAGTTACCTGCAAGAATGAAGAAGATCCAGTTAAAATGGAGGAGCTAGAGTGCTCACAATATTTTCCCCATTATAACACTGTGGGAGCTTAAGGTGCCATGGAAACCAGAGTTCTGATCTAATCTGGCCCAAAACATTATGAAGCCTTTCCCCCTTCCCAATGATGCTCCAGATGAAATTTGATTTAAATTGACCTGCTGGTCTCAGATATATTTCATGTTTGAAAGTTTGAACAGACGCACGGACGGACCCAGGCTCGAGTCCCATCCTATAAGCTTCCCCGCAGCCTTCGGCTCAGGTGAGATTATAATCCTAACGATCCGAGAAACTTAGACATCTTTAATACAAACTGTTAACAGGTGAGCCATTTTTTGCTAATGCTTTGTTTTAGGTTATTATTGCTAAAGGCATAATATCGACCCGTTTATGTTTTTACAATATGACGGTGCATTGTGAAATACATGTTGGGCAATATCTCTCTTTGTGTATTTACCATTTTGTGTGTAGCGTGCTTTCAAGAAGCTTGGCAAAAAGTAAGTTATACCGCAATCGTGCGT
Source organism: Loripinus fragilis (assembly GCA_964019695.1). Lineage (NCBI taxonomy): Eukaryota > Metazoa > Mollusca > Bivalvia > Lucinida > Lucinidae > Loripinus > Loripinus fragilis. The sequence continues at coordinate 105,216,245 of OZ026514.1, read as the reverse complement.
TTTTACTCGTTTTTATATAAATGATTCAAAACCCCCACTCTGGTAGGCCACGTCCAATGATTTTAATATATTTTGTGTAAGCGGCGAATTCCTTATAACCTTTGCAAACAGTTTGGACCCCTATCAAAACCGACAGAACGTTAAAAAAGAACGTCGATCAATGCTCAGTTCAACTTTTTCTAGTTTGTGTACTAAGTCACTTTAACTTACTTGTTTCATGAAAGGTCATAAAGTAAAAGGGGAACATAAATTCTCTTAATTTGCTTGTTATTTCATAAATTGACTGTCTATGCATGAAAGAAACTGTAAAGTATTGAACAGATTTTAATGTGGCGAAAATTTAGTAGCATAATTTTTGCTTAACAGATGATTTATAATTGTACAAGTATCTTTCTGAAAAAAAAAATGTTTATTATAATTAGTCTAATACTGGGCCATATCAGCCCGCAACGATACGCAGGTCAGCCTTTTAACTTGTGAAGACGTATTACAAAGGCCAAAACCTTTCAGGTAATATTCAGATAATATCGCCTTTACTATCAAATTTACAATCTGCCTTTCTCAGCTTGTTCTGAGAAAATGGTTGCTTGTATTATTGATGTCATCTGGAGATATTCACCCTAATCCAGGATCAATGTCCTCTGTTTCGTCACAATTTTCAGCTACTTTATCTACATGCATATCAGCCTCAGTCTTTGATTCTGAAAATCGCCCTCACCATCCCCTATTTGTACTATATAGTGTCCAGACTGTATCAAAACTGGACATTCTTCATACGGGGCTTATTGACATCGACGTACTAGCGTTCACAGAGACTTGGTTAAGGCAGTCACCACAGATGACATTGGCGGATCCAGAGGGGGGGGGGGGGAGGGGACAGGGGGTCCAGATCCCAAGAAAATTCACAAAATATAGGGTGTCTGAGCAATACTGGTCCGGATCCCCTGAAAAATCACAAAACTACCAAGCCAGCATTCAATGTTGGGGCATCATCGGCCCGCCAGCGAACCGCCATTTAAATGGCGTTTCGCTGGCGGGCCGATGATGGCACATTTATAGTGATATTTGGATTCTCCCCCTCGTCAACAAAAAAAAACATTGGCCCCCTCTGATAAAACTTTCTGGATCCGCGCATAGATGATCTTCATCCTGGCACTTACAATAGACTGGGACGCAAAGATCGTCCCACAGACGCATATGGTGATATTCTGGTTTATATAAAGGATACTATACATTTTCGAATAAGTTACAACCTTGAAAATTAAGTGTTTGAGGATTGAGGATGAAAATAAGTCAAAACACATCTTGTTTGGCGTTAATTCAGCTTTAATTCAGATAGCATCTATTATGTCCATTCACTGAGCAGTCGACAAGAGAGTAAATGATCTTAACCCTTAAAGCGCCAATCACAACAAAGTCGTCTGCTTTCTCGTCTGCCGAAATGTTTAAAAACCCTCTAAAGCAAACAGTGTGGACCCAGATCAGACTGCTCTTATAGGAGCAGTCTGTTCTGGGTTCACGCTGTGCAAACAGTGTGGACCCAGATCAGACTGCTCTTATAGGAGCAGTCTGTTCTGGGTTCACGCTGTTTGCTTCTCTACTTAATTCGTCAGTAATGATAGACAATTATTTGCAGCAGACGACTTCAGCAGTCGACATTTTCAGATGCATTTTTTTCTTGGCGCTTTAAGGGTTAATGTTCTATTATTATAAAACAATCCATCTTTACAAAAGGTTCAAACTCTGTGTAACGAGTTTGCTTCTCATCCTATTAACGAGCTGATTCAAACCTATGTCTTGTAAACCAGGGGTCGCAGGTTCTATTCCCGGCTTCTCCATAAAAAACACTTTCGGCGATCCTTCGGGTGCTACCGTCATATAATAAACACACATATCATAAACCCTCCCGGCCCAGTACTGGTTACTACCCATGGAAAAGCCACAAAAAATTAACGAGCTGATTCACTTTTCTAAACACTCTATCTGTAACATTGATATAGCACTTGTTGACATGTTAGATCATTTTCATAGTTCTTATTAGAGTAGGGGATCCATTTCTTAAAGCTGCATAGTCTGTAACTTTTGATTTTCTTATTTTGGAAATAAAGTTTCTATTTTTCAGGAGTACAGTAAAAATACTCAAATTCAGGTAAACATTTTACCATTTTCATAAATCTTAACACATTATCACTATCAAAACAACAGTATTTATGTTAAAAATCAACTGTCTAGAATTATTGGAGGGACGTAAATAATTCCTAACAAGAGAAAAATCACCCGTTTTTATAAGATAAATCACTTTTCCATGCAGTTTTCAGCTGTACTGGACATATATATTGTGTAAACATAACTTAATTCTATTTTTACAAATGTTTAAAAAGAAAAGAAAATTTTTGAAAAATGTTCATAGTTACAGACCTAGCCTCTTTAATCAATAGTTTCGATATCACTGTACCATAAACGGAGAATTTAAGTTTTCTAACCCCAAACATAATAAGTATACACGATATGCTTGGAGCTAGAATAGAAGCAGCTATGAACTTTTAAGACAAAAGCATATGGCAACAATTGGAATTCTTTACATGGCGTTAAATTACATCTGTATTCACAAAACGTAACGATTGTATCCCCTTCAAGACAATACTAATAAGGCCATCTTACTACAAATCTTAACCCTTAAAGCGCCAATCGCAACTAAAGTCGTCTGTTTTTCTCGTCTGCTGAAATGTTTAAGAAGCCTCTATGGCAAACAGTGTGGACCCAGATCAGACTGCTCCTATAGGAGCAGTCTGTTCTGGGTCCACGCTGTTTGCTTCTATACTTAATTCATCAGTAATGTTAGGCAATTATTTGCAGCAGACGACTTCAGCAGACGACATTTACAAATGCATTTTTTTTCTTGGCGCTTTAAGGGTTAAAGAATGCACCAGGAAACGTAAAAGAGCTTACGAGCAAGCCAAACGAACCAATAGCTTTTCTTCGCTACTCTAAACAAGAAATATCTTTTAAAAAAAAAAGATAAGTGGCTGAGATAAAATGGATGGATACTTTTTCATAAGCTCAGTATTATCTTAAGTAAATAATCTAGTCAGCTTCGACTACAATAGCAACATAATCGTTGCAGCATTGGGATAAGAAGCTTAAATTTATTGCCCAGTGAAAACTCATGGTAACAAAGGCAGCGAAACAAACGCAATCACAGTACAATGAAATTATTCAGGGGCAACAAAATCTACCCTTCATTGAAAGAAACATTATATATAACTGAGGGTCTGGATGTGGGCCCCCAGGAAGTTTCTGGATGTGAGCCCCAATGAGTTTTGAGGATCTGGAGATAATGTTTGTTTGTTTTCAGGTACCTGGGAAGCATTGGTAAATATTTTCAGGGCTCTGGAAAGCAGCCTCATAGTTCGGGGGATTTAGAAAATCCTGCAGGAAAAAAATGAATTAAAAAAATCTCACCTTAAAGAGACTAGGTCTGTAACTAAAAACATTTTTCGAAAAAAAAATCCTTTCTTTTTAAACCCTTTGTAAAAGTAGAATTAAGTTATGTTTTCACAATTAACATGTTTGTTACAGCTGAAAACTGCACGGAAAAGTGAATTATCTTATAAAAACAGATGTTTTTATCTTGTTTGTAATTAGTTGCGTCCCTACAATAATTCTAGACAGTTGATTTTTAACATAAATGCTGTTGTTTTGATAGTTAAGATATATACTAGAATGGTAGAATGTTTACCTGAATTTGAGTATTTTTACTGTATTCTTGAAAAATAGAAATTTTATTTCTAAAATTAGAAGATCAAAAGTTACAGACTGTGCAGCTTTAAAGGAATTGCCTATATTTCGTTTGACTTTTTTTTTAAAAAAAAATAATCTTGTTAATATCGATGGTACTTATTGCTCAAAAACAATAGTAAATACTGAACATCCCAGAACCCAAAATAGTAATTCACTTTAATTATCGGTACTTTTTCTTACTATTTGCATGTTTTACTTCCATAATATACACTTTTCTAGAATATATGATTGTTTATTTGAACTGGACTGTACATTTATAAATCATCCTCGACATTGGCCTTTCAGATCGCTAAATAAAATATGCAAATTACTTATCCAATTTCATATAATAGTAATAATGATAGATTTTTATATAAATAGGTCTTAACTTAAACTAGTTGTGTCTGACCTAAGTTCCGCCAAAAATGCATTTTCTGACAAACTCTCCGCAAAACTTAAATTTGAAACACTTTCCTCTCGAGCTTGGAAGGCTACACTGAAGCATATCATTAATCAGAACTCTAGATCTCAAATACTCCGCTGCAAAGTAATGGTCATATCTACACTGATGATAAAGACAAGGTTGATATATTAAACACTTTCTTAAAAAATCAAAGTATTTGAATGTCCAGCATGCAACACTTACTCTTCTTATTAACCTTAGTGGCTCAAGAATTAGAAGTATCATACTCAGTCCAAAAGTTAGATCTGATTTAAAATCACTGGCTACTAGCAAAGCATCAGGACCAAACGGACTAAATAATCACATACTCAAAGAACTACCTACTGAAATATCTGTGTTTTACCGTTTATGGTAATCGGTTAGTTCTTGCTTAAATGAGAATAACTTCTTCTAATACTAAATATTTAATTTATCAAGCTATAAGAAACTGAGCTATAACACTGATGTTAAAAATACAACTGATCTCTTAGATGGGCGTCTGGAGTTTCTCTTATAATTATAATTAGATTAAGATAAAACAAGCATGCACTATCATAACAACCCCCTTCTCAAAACAAATTGATAAAATCTGTCAAGAAACCCATTAGGTCGGACAATAATCATTATTTAGTCACTCCAATAACCATTAACTGGACTCTGTTTATTGTACTGCTGTAATAAGCGCGATAGCAGTCTGAATTTATGAATGAAATCCCAATGAGAAAATTTCAGAGAATTTCTACCTTGCAACTAAAAGTATACTGTTCATCAAATGTTATGTACGCATAATCCATATGAACTTTAAAACGTCTATGCAACTTAAAGCATATGTATGGTAAATAATCCAATATTTTTGTGTGAATATGAACCTATAATATGATTAATATTATGCGATAAAAACACATTTAGTTGTACATTTTGAAAGTAAGTAATCCAAATATACTGATTACTGCACAGTATCTATTGACATAACGTAATCTTTGAATCTCGAAGGCGTTTTCTCTGTTCTACCGTATCGTGTGACGTATGGTTTAGTCTCAGAAGTAGATGGTTCCCGTTCGTCCGATTGTGTGCCATCATCCACGTTTGTCTCGTAATTGTCTTCTAGTCCGTCATCACTTCTGATTGGCGTTTCGTTTGTTTTCATCAAATGTTTATGATTTCTCCTGTATTCACCTCTCTCTGTGCGAACATGATATGAAGGTGGTGTGTTCGCATGATCAGTAACTACACCTGGTTCCCATTTATTTTCACGTTGCACACGTATCGTATCTCCTGGTTTTAACTGAGATAGGTCACAACATCTTCTGTCATAGAAATATTTCTGTTTACGTTGTTTCTTTGACAGTCTTTCGTATACCCTTTTCCTATCAATAACCTTTGGTTTAAGAAGTGTTTGAGTTATGGACAGTGAAGATCTTAATCTCTTGTTCATTAAGAGCTGTGCTGGTGATCCTAAATCATCAATAGGTGTGTAACGATAGTTCAAAATACTGAGATATGGATCTTTGTTCTCAGCTTTTGATTTTGTGAGAATCTGTTTCACAATCTTAACATAGATTTCTGCAAGTCCATTCGAATTGCTCATATACAGTAAAGATGTTGTATGTTTGAATCCCCAGTCTTTTGAAAACTTTTTTTAATTCTGCTGATGAATAGCATGGTCCATTATCTGATCTTACTTCTCTTGGTATGCCATGACGTGAGAAAAACGACTTCATGTGGTGAATTACCGTAGATGACGTACTGTTCTCCAGCTTTGCAACTTCAAAGAATCTTGACATATAGTCAACAACAAGTACATAGTTTGATCCCGACCATTGAAATAAATCAGTTCCTACTACTTGCCATGGTAGTTCTGATATTGAAGACGGTTTCATGCTCTCTTTCTGGTAAGAGCTTCTGTTTTCAAGACATATTCCACATTTGGAAACATAATCTTCTACTTGTGCACTCATTCCTGGCCAGTACATGATATCTTTAGCCAAGTTTCGAGTTTTCTCTACACCAAAATGTGATTCATGTAGTTTTACGAGCATGTCCTTCCTCAAAACTCAAGGAATGACAATTTGAGTCCCTTTCATCAACAAACCTTCATTTATCGACAGTTCATCTCTATGTGTCCAATATTCACGAATTTCAATAGGTATTTCCCTTTTATGTTCAGGCCATCCTCTGTACACTCTATCAATTACCGACGTCAATGTACTGTCATTCTTAGTTGCTAGTTCAATATCTTCAAGTTTCTCATTGATTATGGTAAGTTCTTAACAACTAAATGTACGTGGCACTGTATTTCCTCTTCAAATTGTTCATCCTGATTTTCATGAACATATGCTCTGGACAACATGTCAGATATGTACATCTGTGTTCCAGGTTTGTACTGTATGACAAAATCGTACTTCTGTAAGCGTAATAACATACGTTGAAGTCTTGGTGGCGCATTGGCTAATGGTTTCTTTTCAATCGTCTCCAGTGGTTTGTGATCTGATTCGACCATTACCTGCTTCCCAAAAGTATACTGATTGAATCTTTCTAGGGCGAAGACTGCACTTAATAATTGCTTTTCGATTTGTGCAGATCTAGTCTCTGTGTCTGTCAGCGATCTTGATGCATACGCTACTGGTTGGTTATCCTGGAGTAAAACAGCTCCTAAACCTGATTTCCTTGCATCACATTGTACTGTTACTGGTTTGCTAACATCAAATTACTTCAAAACAGGATTACTTGTCAATATATCCTTGATCTGATTGAACGCAGTTTCTTGTTTATAGTTCCATTGAAACTTTATATCCTGTCTTAGTAACAGTCTGATTGGTTCAGTACTTTAAGACATGTTAGGTATAAACTTTGACAAATAATTCACAGTACCTAATAATCTCATGACTCCTTTTCTGTCAGTTGGAGCTGGCATCTCTGAAATAGCTTTCAGTTTCATTTTGTCTGGTTTAACTCCTTCTGAACTAAGTTTATGTCCAATATAAGTCAGAGAACTAGAGTTTATGACACATTTGTCCTTGTTTAAGGTTAATCCAACCTGCTCACAGCGATTTAGAGCGTTCTTCAAACGTGTGTCATGTTCTTCTTGTGATCTGCCCCACACTAAAATATCATCAATGTCAGTTTCTACGCCTTCAAGGTCATCAAAAAAATTGTGATATTCTCTTTTGGTATACCTCATGTATGCTATTTAGTCCAAATGGTGCTCTTTGATAACAGTATCTACCAAAAGGTGTGTATACGTAGTTAATAGTTCACTCTCTGAATCTAACTTCAACTGCCAGTAACCATGATCGGCGTCCAACTTCGAAAATACTTTAGCTCCTGACATCCTACTAGTGATTTCTTCAATTGTAGGAAGTTGAAAATGTTCTCGTATAACAGCTGTGTTCAGATTTCTTGGATCAAGACATATTCTCAATGTTTTGTTGGGTTTTTCAACTATGACCATGGAACTAACCCAGTCCCTAAGTTCATCAACCTTTCTTATGACTTCACTGTTTTCCATGTCAATCAACGCTTTTTTCACTCTTTTGCGTAATGTCGCAGGTATCTTCCTAGGCGGATTTATGACTGGCATGACTGAGTTATCAATCTTGATTTTGTACGGTTTATCAAGACATCCCAATCCTGAGAATAATTTTGAATGTTCTCTTATCAGATTATCCAACTCACATGTATTGTTACTGTTTACAGCTAAGACAACTTTAATGAGACGCTTTAAATCCCAACAACGACATTTGTTTAGAATTGGTAACGTAGAAATCCAACTCATGACCCATACATGTTAATTTGGTTTTCCCAAGAACTTTGAGTCCATCTCCTGTGTAGCTTGTAAGACGCAAATTTGATTTTACTAGAACTGAATTTTAGGACTTAACTTTTTTGAACACTTTATTTGTAATTACATCTGCCTGTGAACCTGTATCAATTTTGAATTTCACTTGTATTCTGTTTACATCCATTGAAACAAAACACTCATTTTCACTTATTTCCGTTTTTTTGCGCGAATCACTTATAGATCCAACATATAGATTTTCATAATCACTGAAGAATTTTCATCCAAATTGTGAACATCTTTTCTTATTTTTGATTTACACATTTTAGCAAAATGATGATGTAATTTGCATTTATGACATATTTTTCCATATGCAGGACACTTTTTTCTTTCAAGAATAATTCCACATTTATTACACTGAAATTTATATTCCGTTTTTTCTTTAGCTCACGCACCTCCTGTGAATCCTCTAGATTTGGTTTTCTTTTTGATGTACTACATTTCCGTGTTCTCCCTCATTCATCTTCTGAATTTGTCTCATTGATTCCTCATCTGCTCTGCAGACTGAAATTGCTTTGTCTAGTGTCAATTTGTCTTCTCTCAATAATCTTTCCTTCACTTGCTCTGAAATAGTCCCGCATACTATTCTGTCCCTGATAAGGTCATCTTTGATAGCACCAAATTCACAATTTATGGCAATGTTTTTGAGATCCGTAACAAATTGATGAATAAGCTCTGTACTACCTTGTACTTGTGTGTTAAATTTGTGTCTTTCCATTGTCACATTTTTCTTTGGAATGCAGTAATTTTCAAATTTGGCTAACAAAGGTGGAAAACAAAAGTGTTAAATATTTCTCTCCCTTCTTTTCCAATCACGTACAAGAAGGCTTTGCATTTTTCTGGTTCAGGTTTCCCAGACATAGTGACATCCAGATATAACTCAACAGTTTGTTTCCACATTTTCCAACGTTCTGCAATGTTCCCAGACGTTGAGAAGTCCATTTCTGGTGGAAGATTCAATTTATCCATTTTTCAAATAATAATTCACTTCTTTATTGGCAAATGTCACATGAAAAATGTCTAAGTTAGTTATCTGCTAAGTCACTGCTGTTTTCTTCTGATCCCACTTCTGACACCATGTTTTACCATTTATGGTAATCGGTTAGATCTTGCTTAAATAAGAATAACTTCTTCTAATACTAAATATTTATTTTACAAGCTATAAGAAACTGAGCTGTAACACTGATGTTAAAAATACAACTGATCTCGTAGATGGGCGTCTGTAGTTTCTCTTATAATAAGATTAAGATAAAAAATAGCAAGTGAGTATGATCAGGAAATACCACAGTCACAAACTGCAGACAACCCCGTGGCACCGCGAGGAAGAGCCGCTCAACCATCACGAGAAACCAGGAAGACAAATTAAGCAAAGCAATCAGCTCTCTCTTCCCCATCAAGATGATTGCAATACTAGAATGGACATAAAGTAACGTACAACAAAACATAGAACAATTACAGACTCCCACAATGGGAGTAACAATAAACAAAAAGTCAACAACAACAGAACCACCGCCTTAGAACGGACAGCAGCCTAAGCCAACGGGGGGGGGGGGGGGGGGTTAAATGCATTTTACTGGTACCAAATCTTCGCCCTAGATTCTGCTGTTGTTGAAGTACAAGAAATGTTCAGCTCGCATGGAGGCCATCTAACTAATGCAAAACACTTTAATCAAATTAACACTCCATGATGAAACAAAGAAAAGGGCTCATGACTCACAGATAGTCAGAGCTAAAGAAAGAATGCACTATCATAACAATCTGTACCTCTTTGCAACCTCTTTAATTGATCTCTTCTGATTGGCATAGTATCTGCACTGTAGTCATTCCAATACGGCAATTTGGGTCTCGTCACCCACTCCGGTGTTATAGTAGAATTACCTTCAAATGAAGGCTGACAAAAATGAGATCTTTCGGATATGTTTGCTTCGAAATTGCATCGTCTGGTTAACAACCGCTGTGTTGTTTTGCCAAAACGGAGATAAAATCAGATTTTAAAAGTGTTTTTTTACAGTTATATTAAAATAATGTCAATTACGGTTTCGTCATAATTTTACGGTTTCGTCATTGATAAATTGTCCACTACGACGAAACCATAATAAGTTATTCCATGGCTAGACATCAAACGTTGATGTTTTCATATAATTTTAAAGCTTAAAGATACATTTGTGATTTTGAAGAACAAAAATCAATCTGAACCCAAGCATTTTGGGGCGCTTATCTGTGATTAAATGAAGAAATTGATCATGATGATAAAGTTATCCTGACACCAGAATAAGTGACGAGACCCAATTTGCCGTAGTGGTATGACTACAGTGATCTGACTCATACAAAGAAGGCAAGGCTTGTCCTATATTAAACAAGGATTCCCCTTTGCAAACAAGTAATTTATGATCAGTGACATTGCTAAATTCCCAAGATGAAAATTTTGAAAGACTTTTCTTCAAATATTTATACAATCACTTTATTGACAACTCATACTTACCTCACTTCTGTCTGGTTTTTATGCCTTTGAGATTCGACTGTCAACCATTTAACATATCTTCACAATACTATCTTTTGTACACTTGACCAAGGCAAAGAAGTCTGTGCTGTATTCTACGCCATAAGCAAAGAACTTGACGATGTATTGCATGCTGGATTTATCCCTTAGCTATAGGCAACTGTAGTTTGTGGCTCAGTTCTTAACTGGATCAAAATAATCTCTGAAACAGAAACAAAGAGTTGCCCTTCCAGGCATAACATCAGATTGGGATTATATTCTTGCATAAGTTCCCCAAGAATCAGTTCTTGGCCCTTTATTTTTCATCCTCTGCATCAACGACATAGTCAATGACAAAGGTGCTAATGTCAGACTTTTTGCTGATGACACTAGTCTCTTTATAATTGTTGAAAGCCTAGTAAGTGCTCCAGCCTGACTAAATACCGATTTGTTTAACGTCCCATCAGCAGCTTATGTAATATGGAGACAGGACCATGGCTTAAAGTCTCATCTGACTAATGCCAGGAATCCAACCTGCGACCCCTGGTTTATAAGGCCAGCAGTTTATCCACTACACAATGGCGGCTCCTAAATACTGATTTACGTAAACTTTCACACTTGGGCTGCAGCCTGGTTGGTACTGTTCAATCATTCAAAAACAGAATTACTAACATTCTCTCATAAACTAAACAAACCTTTATATCTTCTTTTTAAGGAGAACAATCATATTATGAGCGATAGAATCTCACAAACACCTTGGTGTTATCTTATCAGCTGCATAAAAATGTAAAATACATAACAGACAAAACATGGGGAAGAATTAATATAATGCGACGAATTAAATTCAATCTGGGCAGAAAGTGTCTGGAAATTATTTACACTGCTTTCATTAAACCTCTTTTGGAATACACTGATGCCATCTGGGGCCACTGCACTTGATACGAAAAACGATAACTACACAAAATACAAAACAAAGCAGCAAAAATAGCTACAGGTACTACAAAACATACATACCTTGAAATTCTTTTAGACGAAATCAAGTGGCAGCTCTAACAAAAGTCAAGAGACTTACCCATTTATACAAAATGAATGACAATATAACACCATCTTATCTCTTCGACCTAGAACCAAGAACAGCCAGTTGTGCCACAATGTATATCTTAAGGAATCCTAATAATAGTATAACAATCCAAGGTAGAACAAATTCCTACCTTAGCGTTTTTCTGCCATCAACAGTAAAGGATTGAAATAACCTTCCTCCTACGTGTAAGGTCACTCAATCTGAATCAGTTGCATCATTCAAGTTTAATCTAAACAGATACCGTACCAATGTTCCCAAATACTTTTACAGTAATCATAGACATGCATAAGCCCTTCCATCACGTTTAAGAACTCAGTGTAGTGCACTTAATTATGATCTTTTTATAAAGAATATTTGGCCTCTTGTATGATGCTTATCGTCTACCTGAACTTTTTCACTACTCTTAGGGGTTATCTTGTGTTTAACCAGTAACAAGCAGAGGTTAAAGTGTCATGCGGAAGGTCACAGCACAGTACCTCAGCTGAGGTTATAGTCAGCCCAGGAATTCCTCGATCTAAAGGTAAACATGCTACCACTTAGCCTCTACACTACCTTGCTATTAACAATATCTACATTTAATCGCTGGTTCCCAGTTCACATGTGGTCAATATTGAAAAAAGAGTAACCAGTACCCTGTACCAGACCAGAAAAAATGGTGGATGGGCATTCATTCAGAAACGTGGTGACTAACCAATTTATGGAGAGTGTGCTACCCAGGTAATGGCTACCTGTTTTTTTCCAACATTGACAAGAACAGGTAACCTGTACCCATGTATTGACCACCTGTGACACAGGAACCAAAAATCAATGTAGATATAGCAAATAGTAACATAAATATACAATTTTGTCAAGGTTGTCGTTGATGTTACCATACCAGAAAAAATGGTGGACGAGCAAAAATTCAGAAGCATGGTGACCAACCAATTCATTGAGAATGTGAACTACTTGCAGGAAAAATACTCGTTTCTAACTGTGTTTAATAAGTCTGCTTCCATCCCGGCCTCAGGCTCTACATATTGTTGCTGTAGATGTGCGCATGATCATGAATATTTGGAGTACATCCTTGAAACAGGTGAGGTGGATGAAAAATTGTTTAATAAAATTGTGAAAAGTTTAAAAGCAGGAAAGTGTCCTCATGCTGATACAGTATCTGAGGACCAACTACTTACCACGTCTATTACAGGACTACATATTGCAGCAGCAGTTGGCACAGAAAGGGCAGTTAAGGAAAACCTAGAGAGATGTTGTAGATATATGAGTGATTGTGGAGTTTTCAATCTGCATCCCTTTGATACTGCAATGGTGAAAAAACAAACTAATATTTGTAGTTTATTTGTAAATTACTGGCTCAAATATGGCAATGGATTTATAGATTCTCCACATTTGTCGATAGTAAATGGTGTATCTTTACTTGGCCAGCAAGTAAGTCGCCTTGAGTTTTGTGTTAGACAGGCAAATAATGAGTTACTGCAAACAATAACTACTAATCTTTCTGAAAATCCTGGCTTTGGAGAAAATGGCATAAGAAATATTCAGTGGATACTAACTCCTGCTACCCCTAATACGGGTTTGGCGCATGCTTTACAGCTCACTATGAAATATCAATTAGTGCCACTACAACACACTCTAGTACAGTATATACAGCTCCTTAGTAAATATAACATACTGACTAAGGAAATCAGAAATGACTGCATTTTGTCAGTATTAATGTATAATAACCACAAGCTTCTTGAACAAATATTGATTTGTTTAAACTTAAACCACTCAAATGATTATATATTCTTAAGTAAGTGTTGCATGGTATTGCAAAGTAGAGAAAACTGTTCAAAATTGCTCCAACAGCACCGCATTATTCGACCAGTCAGTATGACAACAGAGGAACATATTAACACTATTTTTAGCCTGTTTGGCATGTTCTACAATGATTTCAAGAGTGAGCTCAATGGCTTGCTAGAATCTGCACCAGGTATTCACAAGGGATTTATAAAAGTATCACTCCTTAAACAGATACCATCTTTCAAACGTTATGATCATGACATTTGCATAGCCCATATAGTACAGTCTATCATTGAACAAGGTAACGCTGATACTTTGATACGTGATGCTAAGATAATTGTCCCTCAGCTCCAAGAAATGTTGAATCAATATTCAAAATATAATTTGCGCCACAGAGTAGCTGTAGAAATACTTATAAATGAAAATGTTGATATTGACACTGAGAAAGTCATTGAGCGTGACCGGAAGTTTTCTCTGGATCTGCGAATAGGAAGATTTTATCAGTACATTGCTGATGCTAGAGAGCATGGGCTGTATGGTCAAGACGGTGAAGATCTGGTGTTGAACTATCTCTGTCCATTCCTGCTAGAATGTGGGTATGACGTTCCAAGACGCTGTTTGCTTGATATTCTTGATAAAGCATCTGATAAGAAATCTAAATCTTCAGACCTTGCATATATCAAAAACTATCCAGATACTGCCAATTACGCAGAAATTGCATATATCAAAAACTATCTAGACAATCCGAGATCTCTACTGGCATACTGTCGGAACTCAATACGGAAACATTTTAGAGGGAGATATATATACAAATTTGTGGAAGTTTCAGGATGCCCTCAGAAAATCAAAGACATTATTCTTTTGAAATATTTGCTGCGCAGCATTAGAGAAATAAAGTAAAACCTGCTAGAGTAGCCACCTAAAAGAAGACCAAAATTAGTAAAACCTGCTTGTGTAGCCACCTAAAAGAAGACTACAATTGGTGTTCAATCTGGTTAATCCTTTAGAGAGGTTAAAACATTGCAAAATGCTCCCTTCATGCATTCTGCAAAATTAGTTAGTGAGTATGATCAGGAAATACCACAATCACAAACTGTAGACAAACCCATGGTACCGCGAGGAAAAGCTACACAACAATCACAAGGCACAAGGAAGACAAACTAAGCAAAGCAACCAGCTCTCTCTTCCCCATCAAGATGATTGCAAAACTGGACTGGACATAAAGTAGTAACTAATCTTCGTCTTTGAGTCTGCAGTTGTTGAAGTACAAGACATGTTCAGCTCCTATAAGACCTTCCAACTATTGCATTGTATCATCGTGGAGCATCAAATTAACACACTATAATGAAACAAAGAAAATGGCTCACGACTCACAGATAGTCAGAGCTAAAGAAAACTTTCGACCATCAAACTGACGGCTGTCTTTAAGACCTTTGTTTTGTCTGTTTTTGAGTTGCCGTATACGACAGATACTATAGACTTATATCAGTCGTAGATGTTGTAGGACCTATGAATCCATACCAACCAATACCATTCCACATCTTATCTTCTGCAGTATTCCAGTCAAGCATTCAATTTATGCTGGCTCAAACATCTACGATGAGAAAGCAGAAGAGAAAAAAGTATTTGAGAGGAATATGGATATTTAGTGAAGTAGATCAATATGAGCAAAAAGGTATATGCAAAAAAAACCATCTCATCAGACTTTATAGGTCTACAGGTACTACTGAAAGGCAAGATATTGCTACTGATCACATACATATGCGCAGTCACTCTTTTTAAAGCATTCGAGCACATCTATCTAGTAGTGCTTGTGTCTGAAATAAGGCCAGGTCCCCAGGTTAAAATACTTTTTTCATTCTTAATCCTACTGAAGATGGAATTTATCATGCTCATAAATGATAAATTGCCAACATTTTAGCATTTATTATCATGATAAATACATTACCTGAGAGTCAAGTGGCACTTTTCAGAATTAGTTTTATGAGGAGTAGAAATTCCATGTTCAATTTATTAAATAGTCAAGAATACTGTTTGCCATTAATTACACCCACTGCTAAATTAGTTATGTCTATTTCATTCATCTACTCTAAGCGTGCAGTATTTGAGCCGTGACATAAGCTTTCCAACAATGTGGTATGTACGACCAGCAAAGGCTCAGACCAGCCTGCGCATACACGCAGTCTGATCAGAGCATTTGCTAGTCGCTTGAATATTCTATGACTGTTAAGCTACTGACTGAACATCATTTGGAGTTTCTAACCTTAAAAGGAGGCTGCCAAGGCTCGTCCGGGCCTACACTTGTCAAAATACAACATTGTTGGAAATCACATGTCGCAGCTCATTTGTGGAAAAACTGTGCAGATCAATATCAACTGGTTTTAAGCGGCCAGCTTATGTTGATCTATACAGTTTAACAGCCAACACATATCTGCTAGGCTTAACAGGACGGACATAGTTGAGTCGTGACACGTGATTTCCAACAACGTGGTATTTAGACAAGTGTAGACTCAGACGAGCTTCCATTTAGACTTAGAAACTCCAAATGATGTTGGGCCAGTAGCTTAACTGTCAAATAATATTCAAGCGACTAGCAAAGGCTCTGATCAGACTGCGCATATGCGCAGGCTGGTCTGAGCCTTTTGCTGGTCGCACATATCACATTGTTGGAAATCTCATGTCGCGGGTCATTAAGTGTTTAGTGTCTTCCAAAGATTGACAAAAAGTCTGGTCGGCAATAAATGCAACCAGTACTGTACTTAAAAGTTTATTTTCTGCTTCAAACCTGTACCAGTATGTTTCGTTCTCTATTCTGTCTCCGATGAGGCGTTCTGAATGAGTTGTTATGCCTGTCCCCGTTGGGGACAAAATCCAAAAAAAATGTCCAAGCTTCCAAAGTGACAACAGCTGACCTATTAATCATACAAGCTAAATTTAGGCGGAATCCATTCATAACTTTACAACCAATTTCAACTACGTTATTTGTGAAATGATAATTACGAGATTAGCACCTATAGAGTGCATATATTATATTACCTAACGGAAACCTTTGTGTATTTTTTGGGTAGAGAGTATAAATATAACGTCATTCTCACGAGAGCATGTAACTCACGCATTGTATATATGTTATATGCCGATGAGCTGTATATGCTTAAGTCTAATAAAATTAATGTTATGTTATGTTATGTTTCATCAGGACATTTCACAGAGGCTGAAAACTTTGGCTAAAATAAATTAGGTGTGTATTAATCTAGCTTACACTCGTTCTTTAGTAGGCTAAATGAAGTTTGTTGTTGTTTTCAGTTTTGATTCGTTATTTTTCTTGTTCAATATAAACAACAGTAACACACATCATATAATTTGGTGTTCAATCCTCAGATATTTCAAATTTTGATACGTCAGAAAAAAACTATATACACTAAATACACTCTAATAATCTCCCAACGCTACCATCAAATAGCTCTGAACAAGTAAAATATATAAAATAGAATAGGCGTGTATTAATCCAGTACTACAAACTGTGCAGAAAAACTTCCACGTCGTGGACGTAAACAAATACAGATACATAAAGACTCCCATTGGATAATTGATTTTTTGAGGTTATAGGTCATGTTTACACTGTACAATGTGAGGCACTGAATCTAGCTTACACTCGTTCTATAGTAGAAGTTTGTTGTTGTGTACAGTTTTGATTCGTTATTTTTCTTGCTCAATATAAATAACAGTAACACACATCATATAATTTGGTGTTCAATCCTCCGATATTTCAAATTTTGATATGTCAGAAAAAATTATATACACTAAATACACTCTAATAAATCTCCAAACGCTACCATCAAATAGCTCTGCTAAAATATATGCAAAAAACGTTGGTGGAAGTTTAAACATTAATTTTGTAAATCACGAAAGTTTCAAACTTATCTGTTGCATAATGAGTGAAAGTAAAATCAAAAGTCGCAAGAATATTCATAATGATTACTATTTGAAGTGATGAAGAAATACCTTCTCAACTTTTCTTTCAAATAGAATTAGCTTTCTATATAACGCAATTCTGCTAGAGAACCACTGTAATTGAATGGTGGAGTCATTGCGGGTTTTCAGTCAACGAGTGCACAAACAATAATAATTAAGATTATCTGGTTGTTTTATGCTAATTTTATCTCAGACCTATTATCGATAATTTTCGGCAAATATACGGAAATAAATTAGGATTTCTAAAAACAATGTATCATAACGGTTGTAATAAATATAAAAGGATGCACTTTAGCTTTAGAGATTTGAAAAGAAAAATATGTGTTGGTAATGAAAAAAAATCACATTTCTCGCTTCTAGGCTCGGACCCAGTAATTGGTCCGAGCTTCTAGGCGAAGTTTCTCGACGGATAAATTCAGCTTGGTTATGAAGCACTGAAAATGGGGAAAATTTAGCTTACCCTTTTTCTCAAGGGAAACGTTTTTCACAGCGAAATTTTATGCAGGCGTTTTGAGGTGAAATCGAGATTATTGAAACGGATATTCTTTGCCTTTCTCGGCAAAAAAATGGCCGCCGATCGTGAAGAAAATGTTAAATTGTTGTTGTTGTTTTTTACCAACACTGTAAAGATATGATCAAAATCTACACGCGCACAATTCAGCTATTGGGTCACTGTATACACAGTATTATCGATTCACTTTGCGCTTGAAATGAGTGAGATCGACTGAATCAGTAGAATCGAGAGTTGTGAGGGGGTGATAAGTATTTTCGCATGTTTTCTTAAAGTTAGTATTGTTCTTCCGCCGTGGATGTCATTATATTTATTTGGTATATGCATACATGTCATTTTATCGTGCAAAAACAACGACAGTGTATCCAGTACCTCACATTGTACAGTGTAAACATGACCTATAACCTCAAAAAATCAATAATCCAATGGGAGTCTGTATGTATCTGTATTTGTTTACGTCCACGGCGTGGAAGTTTTTCTGCACAGTGTGTAGTACTGTATCGTGGGAGCGTAAGAAATGCATTCTTTTAGAGGAATAGTTGTAAAAAGCGAAAATCCACAGCTTTTTATCTTCCCGTTTCAAATTCAAACAACTTAGCTAAAAATTATTTCCACCATAAGTTCGAGAGGCTTATGATCCTACAATACCAGAAATCTCAGAATGATCTGGGGTTTTTTTATTTCGAGATATTCAGCTATATATGACTGAACCACCTAGTAGCAGTGAACTAGAAACTGTAGCAGTAGAATTTACGGCTATTTATTTAATGTACGAAGTAAAAACTACCAACTGCACGAAGTGAAAGCAAATGTTGGTCATAAAATCTTCGAATTTAGAGAAGAAAGTAGGTTATTTTTTTCACCCTGTGTATACCATTGACTTCTAAATGTGCACTTTTGCAGACAGCGAAGACCCAAATATAATGCCCCATCATGCGCCATTCCATCTGGGTATTTACTGTTTATTTTTACAAATATGATGTTCAGAGAAAGAAATGCAACTGTGACCAGCAATATATATATTGTACCACCCTAGGTTTATTGTATATAACCAGTGGGCAGAATTCAATTAGTTCATTAAGGGTTAACAATACGTCAAATTGTATCACTTTTTTCAGTCTGTTAGAGACTCCGGCATCTGTTGTCTGTGTGTAGGTTTGTAGGCTTACATTTTGATAATTTCATCCTGCTTTAAACAGCTGTATGGTAAGATGAAATGACAGTGGAAAGTACATTTCATAAGATCCACTGTGGCAAAACCTACAATAAGGCTTCTGCGCCCAGCGAGCAATCAGATAACATCTAGTGGTCAATTTTTCTTATGATATAATTTATACATCTTCCCCTATGCGGCTCACTTTCAGTTTTGAATTTGTTGCATAGACGTTTACATGTACAGGTAACATACTACTGTAAACATAGTATTTGTAAACCACTAGTTTCTAATTGCATTGTGTTATGCTCCACTGGATGGGTAGTATAATATACAGGTAGGTTCACCTCATGCTACATATATCATTTTGTTACATGAATGTTTTAGAAGGTTGGATGTTTACAAAAATAGGTTTGTGAATTTTCTGTTACAACATCCTTACAATAACACACACACAAACGCACGCACACACGTACGCACACGCGAGCGTACACAACACACGCACGTGCGCGTGCCACCATCGCAAAACATTAACTGACAAGCCTATCAACAAACTAGCGAACAAAATATTATCTCTATTGTTTTTGGCTTGTCCGTCCGTTGTCGTGGTCACTCTAACCTAGTCATTTTTATTGGAGTTCTTCTAAATTTCATATATGGATTGCTTCCATCAAACTCTCGTTCAAGTTTGAATACATTTTTTTGGTCGAACAATAAGCAAGACGGTCGTAAAAATGGCCGCCATGACAGGTCTCTCTAACTTAGTCATTTTAATTGGTTTTCTTCCATATTTTATATATGGATTGCTTCCATCAAACTCTCGTTCAATATGTTCTTAAAAAGGTTATCCTTTGGAAGCAAAGAATACACCAAAGAACTAAAACTAGAGTGTCCAAACTTTCTGGGCCAGACTAGCTAATTTCGGCCATTTAGGCCTCATCAGTGACCCTCAAATAGTTTCAATGTTCCACAATGAAACTCATGATCCCAAGGACAAGAAAATAAAAACTACACTATAATGAAGGACAGGGAGTCGTTCTTCCACCGCCACACAGTCCCAATCACCAGTTCTAGTGAAGCGAAATATTTTCTTAAAAAGTTATTCTTTGGAAGCAAAGAATGCACCAAAGAACTGAAGCTAGAGTGTGCAAATTATCTTGGCCAGGCTAGCTAGTTTCGACCATTTAGGCCTCATCAGTGAATCCCTAATAGTTTCTAAGGTCCACAATGAAACCCATGGTCCCAAAGGACAATAAAATAAAATCTACACTATAGTGAAGGGCAGGTAGACGTTCTTTCACCGCCATATAGTCCCAATCACCAGCTGTAGTGAAGTCAAATATGTTCTTAAAAAGGCTATCCTTTGGAAGCAAAGAAAGCACCAAAGAACTGAAAGTAGAGTGTGCAAATTTTTGGGCCAGACTAGCTAGTTTCGGCCATTTAGGGCTAATCAATGACCCTCTAATAGTTTCAAATTTACACAATGAAACCCATGATCCCAAAGAACAAGA
Source organism: Loripinus fragilis (assembly GCA_964019695.1). Taxonomy (NCBI): domain Eukaryota; kingdom Metazoa; phylum Mollusca; class Bivalvia; order Lucinida; family Lucinidae; genus Loripinus; species Loripinus fragilis. The sequence continues at coordinate 105,195,702 of OZ026514.1, read as the reverse complement.
AAATAAAAGTTTGAATACGTTTTTATCTGTCGAATGATAAGCAAGATGGCTGAAAAAATGGCCAACGCCTATCGGTGTCCACTACTTAATCATTTTTAATCAGAGTTTTTTCCAAATTTCATATATGGATTGCTCCCATAAAATTCTCGTTCAAGTTTGAATACGAGTTTTGTTCGACGAAAGTTAACCAAGGTGGCCGACGAAATGGCCGCCACCTATTAGTTTGCACTTGTGGACACTCTACCTTAGTCATGTATTACCTGATCGCTTCCAAATTTCATATACACTGAACCGAAGTTATAAGTAGCATCATACAATTTTTACAAATTAAAATTCCATAAAAAGGTCCAAGGCTTTGTCAAGACTCTTCAAATTATGTCATTTCAAAATGACTGGTAGACCTTGCACATACGAGGTCCGAGTAAAGGTACCCTCATTTCAAAAAATAACACTTTTTAGTACAAGGCTTTGTCAAGACTCTGCAAATTATGTCCCATAAAAAGGTCCAAGGCTTTGTCAAGACTCTGCAAATTATGTCATTTCAAAATGACGGGTAGACATTGCACATACGAGGTCCGAGTAAAGGTACCGTCATTTCAAAAAGTCACACTCTTGAGTGTGATATAAAATATTCCTCAGATACGTTATCCATTTATATTTTAATTAGTTTGAAGATGTTTATAACAGCTGTGATATTAGATGAAAAGGATCCAAAGTTTTTTGACAATTGAACACTCCATTTCTCTTCTACGTTAACATGAAGACAGCCAAGGTCAACAACTTAATCAAAGGGTTTTTGGCTTTACCATGCAGTTTGCACAGTCACTTTGCATTGCTCTATACGCTTTATTATATGTGGCACAGCAGTGCAATTTTCAGGGGTTCTTCATTATGAATTGGCGTCACTGTTCTGTTTAAAGATAAAAACAAATCTTTAACAAATGCCATTTAAATGACCTTTAAAATCTCACGTTAAAATCGGGAGTGGATACCAAATTAGTAACAAATGGCCGCCACCTGTCAGTTTACACTTGTGAACTCTACTTGGATGTATGAGCTTTTCAATATTGGAGGGGTGGGGGTAAAGCCAGCGATGCCAACTTTAATACTTGTGGAGGGGTATTGCAAAAATGTACATATACGCATGCATGCACACACACATGAATGTACATGTTAAAACACATGTACATGCTCCTAAATGTTTATACGCCCATGCATGCATGCATGTACACACATATGTATGCATGCATGCACATGCAAATACACTAAAACATTTATATATTTGCAATATTACATGAAAATCATTAAAATCAAAGCAAGCGAATTTTATGAAATAGAATTCTGAGAATCAGATGTGTCGCCTGGCAAAACAGAAGTCAAACAAGGAAAATTTGTCGGATATATATTCCCGGGGAAGGGTTATTTTAGAGAAACTAATCAATCACAAAACATAAATCCCATTTCTCCAGCCCCTAGGTTCACCTTTGGTATCATATAGATCAAGGTTAAAAACCTATCAACTAGTTTTCAGTGGTTAGTTCAATACAAAATATACTTATCTGTACAAATTTCAATATATGACTTCGACCTGACCTAGAGGTCAGGGGTGTGTGTAAGGTCAAAGTGTTTGCTTCTATGTAAGTCTATACTTCTTTTCCCTTAATTGCATAAACAACACGATCACATACAGAATTTATTTTATGTTATAATGCAACCCACAGTTGAGAGTGTGTGTAAGGAGAGAATATGTGTTTGCAAGGCGCTCTATGCTCCATTCCCTTTAATTTGATATGCAACATGACCATGGGGAGTCTGCGGGTGAAATATTTGCTAAAACGCTGTTGCATTTGTGATTCCCTTTAATTTGATATGCAACACGACCATGTTCTGTACAAGTTGATTTTTAACCACAGGGTCGGAGGGCCGGGGAAGAGGAATCTGTGGCCAAAATATTTGCATGTTGCTGCTTTCGCAATTCCTTTTAATTTCATATGCAACATAACCATGTTCTCAATAAGTTGAATTTTGACCTTTTCACCCCACACTCAAGGTCGAGTGGGGTGGGAGAAGGTATATGGGCTGAATATTTGCTGCTACGTTTCTGAATTCGTGAATCTATTTAATTTGATATGATAATGTTCTGTACAAATGGAATTTTGACCTTTTGATCCATGTTGCTGCATCTGTGATTCCCTTTAATTTGATATGTAACATGACCACGTTCTAAAAAAATGAATTTTGACATTTTTTATCCCACACCCTAAGTCCACCCAGGGGGTGGGCACAGACCTTGGATCAAAAATCACGTTTGATATGTTTCATATTTATTGTACCTCTGTCTGCAGTTGCTACCATGTCGCTGCATTCGCTATTCCCTTTGGTGTGCAACATGACCATGTTCTGAAAAAGTTGAATTTTGACCTTTTGAGGGGAGAGGGGGCTGCCATGCTACCATGTTGCTGCATTCGCGATTCCCTTTATTTTGATATGAAACATGATCATGTTCTAAAAAATTGAATTTCAACCTTTTGACCCCCAAGTTGGGGGGAGAGGCGGGGCTGCGGGCAAAGTATTTGTTACCATATTGCTGCATTCGCAATTCCCTTTAATTTGATATGCAACATGACCAAGTTCTGCAAAAGTTTAATTTGACCTTTTGACCCCAGGGTCAGGGAGAGGGGGGACTGCGTACAAAATATTTGTTACCATGTTACTGCATTCACAATTGCCTTTAATTTGATATGCAATATGACCATGTTCTGAAAAAGTTGAATTTTAACCTTTTGACCCCCAGGGTTGGGGGGTCTGCAGGCATAATATTTGCTACCATGTTGCTGCACCCTTGATTCCCTTTAACTTGATATGCACATGACCATGTTCTGAAAAAGTTTACTTTTGACCGTTGACCCCACCCCCTTACTTCACCCAGGGGTCGGGCACAGGCCTTTAATCAAAAGTCAGCTGATATGTTTCTTATTTATTGTAACTCTGCCTGCATGCGAATTTCAGTAAAAATATTGACAACTGGCTGAGTTATTGCGAAATTTACATATTTGACCTTTGATCCTACCATGGGGAGAGGGGGGGGCAATTTTTTAAGCACTGTTATGCTTATCTACAGGCACTGGGTAACCCTGGCCTATAGTGAGTAGTTGTAAGATATAATAGTTTTGGAGAAATGTGATGTTTATTCTTCAAAAAAAAAAAACAATATCGCTTTTGCATTTTCCTAAACCTGAGTCAAAAAAGAGCCAAAACTTAGTCAAAAGTTGGCGAGTTACCTCCAAATTCAAACTTGGCCTGTATTTTATAAAGCTTTATCAGTTATTAATTTGAATGAAATTGTTGCATCCCTCCTAAAGAAATTAATCGGAAACCACAATTTAGCCAAAATCTAAGTCAAAAAAGGGCAATAACTTATAATAAGTTTGTGGATAACCGTCACTTTCAAACTTAACCTGTATTTATGATGTTTTACCCTTCTGCAAAGTTTGATGAATGATTAAATTGATGAATCCCTTCAAATATTATTGATCTCAAACCAAAAGTGTGACAACGTGGAATACGACACTGACGCCACCGCCGACGCCTACGCTGATAGACACATGATCCCTATGTGTTGATTATGCTTCGCCGGCGACTCAAAAAGTATGTACGTTTATTTGACGAAGGGGCAACAATGCAATAAATATATACATGGGGTCTTGGCAACTATATTTAAAGAATTATCTATTGTCGTTATAGTACTGTGTTAGGGCTTTAAAGCCCTTCTGAATATCTCACATCAAACTTGGGCCTCTGTCGCAAGAGAACCTTACTCTGTCGCATGTGAACAACAAAGGCATAGACCAGTCTGCGCTTCCAGCCAGTCTGATGCGTGCCTTTGTAATTTGCTCCCTGGAAAGTATGATAGCTAAGCAGCTAAACTTGGCCCATTCAAAGCTTCAAGCTTCTAACTAGTCTCTGTTATTGAGCAGGTTGATTTAAGCAAGATCTGGTTAGAAACCCTGAAGAAATGTGACACAGCACATATTGAGCCCGCTCATTATCCTTACCAAACTGTTACTATTCAAGCTGATTGAAGGCACTTTCATGCTACATGTATATAATTGTTAATATTTTGCCATTTCCTTTTTAAATCAACTGAAGTGGAAGAATGGCCAAAAGCATTTTCATGGAGGATGCACAGTGGCTTTGTCGTACAATGCTTAACTCGAGACCAAGGAGCTCCCTGGTCTATCCTCATTGGCGTCACTGCGGTATGTCTTTGAGCAAAACACATTAATACTTGCTTACTACTGGTTCAACCCATGAAGCCATCCCACCATAACTGAAAACGTGTAGACTGGGACGTAAAGAATCAAATCAAGCAAACAAACAAGTATTTTCGTCCAAAAAATTCTAAGAATGTGCCAAGCGTGTATTTGTTTACAAACTGAAGTTTTTGACAAGCTTTTATTATATTTTTATTACACAAAAGCGGTGGGTTTGATGCGCAAAGTTTACGTATATTTTAGGCAATCTTGCGCTTAAAATTGGCCCAGAATAGGCGAAACTGTCTTCATTGTTCCCTTTCACTGGGCACAGTACCTCTTTTTAGTATCAGTATTACTTCGTTCAGTGCGTCGATTCTACTGCTACAGTTCCTTGTTCACTGCTATTAGGGGGTTCAGTCATATATAGCTGAATATCTCGAAATAAAAAAGAACAGATCAGTCTGAGATTTCTGGTATTGTAGGTCATAAGCCTCTCGAACTTCTGGTTGAAATCATGTTAAGCTTAGCTGTTTGAATTTGAAACGGGAAGATAAAAAGCTGTGGATTTTCGCTTTTTACAACTATCCCTCTTAAAGAATGCGTTTCTTACGTTTTCACGATACACTGTCATTGTTTTTGCACGATATTATGGCATGTATACATATAAATGAAATATAATGACATCCACGGCGGAAGAAGAAAACGTGCGAAAATACTTACGACCCCCTCAAAAATTTAGGCTAAAACTCAGTTCTACTAATGCAGTCGGTTTCACTCATTTCAAGCGCACAGTGAATCGATACTGTGGTATAGGCGCCAACTTTAATATTCGGACTGGCTATTTCATCTGCTTGTGAAATATGACAGGTGACACAATAGCTCATATAAACACCTTTCGCGTGATTATTGAATAACAAAATGTTGTAGCGTTGAAGCGTTGTTGAAAAGAAAAACTGGGGAAATTTCTTAAAACATGTCGCAGTTGTATTACAATAAACAGGCGCTTTTTCACTGCAAAGTTTGCTGGCGCTTTATGGGTTGCGATCGTCCAATGTATTATTTTCAAAACGTGTGTTATACAATGTACAGGTAAATTGCGATCTTGTGAAATGCATTGTAAATGCAGTGTTTAACCCGAAAGCATGTGTAGTTTCGAGGAGCTGAAAACTGTAAGTAAATGTGTTTTATTATTTTTTTTTTCAGAGTTTTTGTTTGATTATTTACTCAGTAAACAGAGGACAGAGCTTCTGTCCTGCCAGTCAAGAGTGACAGTGGCGTCATGTTTTGTTTACAGAGTTATCATGGACTTATCATCGATATATATCACTTGTCTTGTGTATTAATCCTATCCGCAGGATAGGATTAATACACAAGTGATCTGTCGATTAGCGTTGGCTCAAGTGGAGTATACAAGTTAAATTTTACTGAACAAGTGTAAACAAAATGTTACGTCACTGTCACTCTTGTTTGGCTCGACGTTCAAATTTTAGTGTTAAAATTTGACATTATATTCCTATCATCTATTACATAGAAAATGTGCTATAGAAGACCGGAGAACCAAATCAATATATTTTTTTGAATTTTCAAGATGAGTGACCGCTTTATTTTTCTGTTTTCTGCATGAATGCGTAATGAAATTTCCAAAACGACGAACGTTCATGAAAAATGTTTGTACCAAAGTGAAGATGTGAGCATCAAAACGTCGGTAACTTGGTAATATAATCCTTACCTGCATCAAACGTTTGTTGTTTATTTGCGATATAATGCAAAACGAATGGGTTATTATTAGAAATGTGTGAGGAAAAATCAATGTACCTTTATATAAACACAAAGTTTTGGGCCAAATCTTCCAAAAAGTGTGTTATAACTCTTATACCGTTGTTGACCCGTTACCTCTTGACTGACCGCAATATCGATACTGTTTCCTATCAAAACCTGCTAAAGTAGATGTTTTGGCTGACCGAAATGCTGCCCCCCGTGTGGGACTTGCTGGTCAGCTGTTTACCGGTTCGTGTACAAAACAAGTTGGCTGCTTTTAAAAAGCCGCCAATAGGTTAGGTTTGGCAAATAGGTTGTTATTATGAGAGCATTCCTTTACTTTTATTATTATTATAATAGGTCTTGTTTAACAAAAATAGTAAGTGAGTATGATCAGGAAATACCACAATCACAAACCACAGACAACCCCGTGGCACTGCGAGGAAGAGCCGCTCAACTATCACGAGACACCAGGAAGACAAATTAAGCAAAGCAACCAGCTCTCTCTTCCCCATCAAGATGATTGCAATACTAGAACGAACACAAAGCAACGTACAACAAAACATAGAACAATTACAGACTCCCACAATGGGAGTAACAATAAACAAAAAGTCAACAGCAACAGAACCACCGCCTTAGAACGGACAGCAGCCTAAGCCACGGGGGGGGGGGGGGCTTAAATGCATTTTACTGGTACCAAATCTTCGCCCTAGATTCTGCTATTGTTGAAGTACAAGAAATGTTCAGCTCGCATGGAGGCCATCTAACTAATGCAATGTATCATCATGGAGAAACATTCTAATCAAATTTACACATCATGCTGAAACAAAGAAAAGGGCTCATGACTCACAGATAGTTAGAGCTAAAGAAAACCTCAAGTTGAGCCAAGGTGGGTCCAGCTACAGATAAGCATCAGGCACCAACCCACCAATTAAAGCTTTACGTCAGAGCCGTCATAGAGTCTAGGGCCTGACCCACGGTCAAGCAATTAAAGAGGAAACCATAGCTATAAACCGTGAATGGGTTTAAAACTAGGCATGCAGACTGTCTCATGATATCCAAGTTATATCCAACCCTTATATAACGTTTTACTATCTTTTTGGATTGATCACTAAAATTAGGTTTTCCAACAATTCGTTGAATTTATAAACTAAATCACCATAAAATATAGGTTCTGATATGCCTTGTTGCAGAAGAGTTTTTAACCCTATGTTGTATTTAACAATTAACTCTGAGTGTCTATGGTAGAATTTAGAAAACGCTTTTCGAATTTAGAGTCAGCAGAATAGGTGTTTCAAAAGATTATTTGATATTTGGTCAGATTGCATTATCAAGCATGAGCTTTTGCGAATGAACCTCTGCTACTAGATAAAATGTCTGACCAAAATCTACCTTTAAGACGCTGTTTAGGTCTTTATAGGGTTTACCAAACAATAAAGTACCAAAATTTTGTGTGCTCCCTAAAAATATTGATCTTTTTTTTCAATAAACCACACAGCGGACTGACATGCCTATGGTAGAGAAGATTCAGCCTCTCACGTTAGCTAAAGACTAATAAACTATCTCTTATTTCACAGACAAAAATGGAATAACATAGGATTCGTGCTTGTTTCCAAACTGCACTGGGCAGTTCTATTTCAATGTGTGTTTCTTGCAGTTTGGGTGAAAACTTAACACAGGAAAATGTAGCTACCATTTGACACATTTTCTTAAGCCTTAATGAAATATTCACAATATAGTATAATATATAATGCCAAATTATTTTTAAATCGGCCCAGTATAGCTTACTACTATGTTTGGTTTTGATGAGGGCAAAATATGGCCCCTTGCCATGAGATATATGCAGGACACGCACTGAGGCCAATTTTGTGAAATAAGCCAATTATTGATATGCTTTTGTCAAGGAGATACCAAAAAGTTTTTTTTCTTTTTTATTGTCATGGCAACCAGCATCATGGTGGGAATATTTGAAGAACTTATAAGACCACACTAGGATCTCCACTGTAAAGTATGGTGAAATTTGGAGGATATGTAAACTGACTAACAAAAGAAACGCTTCATAATTCTGATTTTGAAGCACCTATGATTTCAAAACATCATCTGAAATTTGTGATATCACAAAATCGATTTTGATGTCACAAAACGCACCTGTGGTTTTGTATGTGAGGTTTTCTTGTGTTAATTCGTTAAACGTGTCGCGAGAAAATATTAATAAGTTGTATGTGAATAACAAAGGCGCATACTGGCTTGCACATCTGCGAAGTCTGATCAGCGCCTTTGTTATTCGCTTTCTGGGTAAGTATAATTGAATGAAAGACTTTTTAGATCGTCTATCTCAGTATCTGAGCAGCTGGATTATAGTTTGACATGGTCAGAAACCCCGAAGACATATTTCTCACATGGAGCATATCTATCGTAAATCAGGATGATCTCTAAGACCCAGTTTAACACCCTTAAATTGGTTCTTAATTTTGGGGCGTATGTCCTTATTATTCTAAATCAAAGAACATGTTTGGCGACAAAGTATGTTTAAAAAAGTTTTATGTGAATAACAATATACGTACAAAATCGTGACTGCCTTAATAGTACAGCAGACGAGTGGCCAAAAGTCCTCACCTTAAGGACTTTACTGGCCAGATTGGTGCAACATCTAGTGACATATACCAAAATGGTGTTTGTATTTCCAGCTTCAGAATCTGGTTGAGGATATCGTTGCTGATGAGTAATAACGGAGTTACGGCCCTTGAACCGTACATACCCTTTAAATTTTGCATACAGCTGGCAGATATCATTGCATTTATTTCTAACAAACACACATAGTTGAAATATTTTTATGATTTATATGATTTTGTATTAGAAAACAACATTGGAATATAGTTTCAACACGTACGATACCTAAAGGTGTATTTGTCTGTGTGTCTTTTTGCAAATAGTGTCAATGTAAAAGGGCAATGCTAATATTTCTTAAACACAACTTTTAACCATAAATTAGTTCAGAATGCAAGTTTCATCTTTATTTTCCATCAAAGTAAGCAACAGCATACACTCGATTTATGTCAAAGCTTAAAATTAAGTTGTGACCTTTGTCAAGGTCAAAGGTCAAGGTCAAATAGACATACCGCCAAATCACAAAAAATGCATATTTTATGTATATTTTTATTAGTATAAGTATATTTTGTGTCTGTTTGAAGCCTAACGTATGAGTAATGGTTTAACATACTTAAATTCGACATATTCATTGCCACCAAAGGATAGTAAATACCCCAATCAAGCGAGGCGTGGGCTATTCCGTAACGGCCTGAGTTTGAATGACGTCAAGCTGATAACTGCTTTATACTACCACATACGCCTGGTCAGAATTCCTCTTCTTATGAACTTTACTGGAAAGGTTGTGCGAACATCAAGTGCTAAATATACCAAAATATTTGTCTGTATGTACGGCTTAGGAATCCAGCTGATAACATCATCGAAGATGAGTACTAACAGAGTTACGGCCCTTGAACTGTATATACCCTTTATACAGGATTATTCATATGCTGGATACAGTTGGTCTAGATCATTGCATTTATTGATAAGGACACGTTTATTAAATACAATATTTTAATGACTAGTATGGTATTGGTTTGAAAACAACAAATAAATTATCAATATCAATGATAAATGTACCAATCGGTGTGTTTGTCCGTGTGTCTGTTTGCAAATAGCTTCAACGCAAAAGGAAAATGCAAACTTTTTCATCAAAAATTCTTTACTTATATTAAAATAGTTCACTTGTCATATTTCGTCAATATCGTTTCATCAAAATAAGTAATAGTCTTCACTCTTTGTATGTCAGAATCAAAATTTGTGTTATGACCTATTTAAATGTCGAGGGTCAAGGTCAAATAGACATATCCAAAATCGCAATATTTAGTATATGTTATTAGTTCACCTGTGTCATAAGCTCAAAGTGAGCTATTGTGATCGCTGGATGTCTGTTGTTCGTCGTGCGTCGTCAAAGATTGCTTTAAACGATATCTCCTCCTAAAATAATGGCTTGAATTTTATCAAATTTGGCTGACAGGAATGATCCTTAAATGGCCTTCTCAAATAATTGATCAAATGGTATATCTAGATCGCATGGGCCAAAATAGATTTTCGAAAACTTTAAAAATCTTCTTGTCTGAAACCACAAGGCTGATAGCCGTGATATTTTGTGAAGCATTATTTAGTAGATACTTGCTTTTTTTGTTCAAACTATGCCCATGGGGCCACACATTGTCCCGCCCCCAGTTCACATGTTTACCTAGGCCGTGGATTGGTCAGCAGAGTGTGATTGTGGTATTTCCTGATCATACTCACTTGCCTTTATTATAATGAAAAAATATTGTCTGAAACCATTATGTATATATAGAGCCTTGTTATTTGATATGTAGCATCATCTAGTAGACCTCTACTAATTTTGTTAAAATTATGGCCGTAGGACCAAAAGTGGCCCGCTCCTTATTCACATGTTTTTTCATAGGTTTAAATAGGGATAGCAAACAAATCTTCTTGTCAGGAACCACTTGGCTTAGAGCCTTGTTATATGGTATTTAGTATCATCTAGTAGACCCTCCACCAGGTTGTTCAAATTATGCCAATGCTGTTAAAATGGAACCATCCTGGGGGTTACATGTTTTACATAGGCTTTAATAGGGAAAGCATAAAACAATATTCACAGGGCCGTGATATTTAATTTGTACCATCACCTAGTGCTAATCACCTAGTGCCACTATACCAAGTTTGTTCAAATTATGGCACTTATTCAAAAAAGGTCCTGCCCCGGGGATTACATGTTTTATATAGATTTTTTTTAGATTTCTATTGTGATCGTTGTATGTCTGGCGTCCCGTGTGGTCATCCGGCCACAACAATTGCTTCAAAGGACATCTCCTTAACTACTGGCTGGATTTGGACCAAACTTGGCAAGAATGATCATTATATAGCCCCCTTTGATATACATGTATGTTCAAATGTTTTTGGTCCGTTGCATATCTAGGTCACAAAGGCTAAAAATAGATTTTTGAGATAAAAACTTTAGCAATCTTCTTGTCTGACACCACAAGGCCTAGAGCCTTGATATCTGGTATGTAGCATCAGCTAGTGGGTCTCTACCAAGTTTGTTCAAATTATGCCCCTAGGGCCAAACATGGCCACACCTCAGGGGATCACATTTTTACATAAGCTTGTATAGTTAAAACATAAACAAATTTTCTGAAACCACTAGGTCTAGAAACTTGGTATTTAGTATGTAGCATCGTCTAGTGGTTCTCTTTTACTATGCTTTATTGGTGTCTGCTGATTTTAATCATCCTTTTTTAAATACAAAAAGGAATAGCATCAAAGTACAGTGAGGTTTCCATTACAGAAAACTTGCCATTAGAGAAAAATCTGAGAACTTTGCAGGTTCAACATATACTGTCATCACTACCAATGACTTCAGATTCAACACATAAAATATTTTGTCTACATCTTGGTGTGTTATAATCTAGATATGATAGAAAATATGTCAACCATTTGCAGGCCCTGTTTATTTGGTGTATTTTAGAAACATGTTCTTTGAAAAATATGTATAATTTATAACTTTATTTGAAATAACGTAATTGAAAGTGGTATGAAATTAAAGTACATTCATTTCTGAGTATGAATGACTAAAACAGCCCATTGTTAATTTATAGAGTGGACTTATTGACGAGAAAATGTGAGTTAGTAAGGTTGTCATTTGAGGTTAATGATATACGTTTTAGGTAGTATGTCTTGCAGGGTCATCCTCAAAAGGATGTTTAGGAAATTAATTTGGTCTATCCATAGTATTAGGGTACCTAAAACTAACAAGATTCTAAAAGAGTTTTCAAGAGCATAGACGAAAATCTAAGCAAAACAGGAGAATGTCATAGATTAACATAACATCTTTTTTAGAAAACTAAAAAGAAAGATACTGTTAAGATTTAGAATTATTATTATTAGTCATCATTTCAGATGAAATATGAAGCCATTAAGATTGTCAGTATATTCGTACCTCGCCCACTTTTTCAATGATTATCTATTCTGGTTTGATAAATAATTAAAAAAAGACTCAAAAAATTGCAGATACACATGCTTTTTGTTGGGTGATACATGAAAACAAATGCAAACGTCACGAAACTACATGTATATAAAATGAAGGAAATTTCAATATTTCACCAATATTTTGGGACCATTGATGCATTTATTTATAAGGCCTATTATATTGATTTTTAATCTTAAAACGCAAAATTAAGGACAATAATGCATGCTCCATGCTGTGTTTTATATCGCTAAAGTCAATAGATGATGTAAATATGTGTAAAACCAAAAACCTCGTATATTTTATTGTAATCAGATCCTCAGTAAGCAAGGTATTGGAAGAAAATTTGATTATTGACCCATTTCCGGTGTAAGTCTTGCCATTCAGAGACAACATGTTTCAAAAAAAATATGTAGCAGAAACAAATTTTGATTTGTAGCTTGACATAGTATTGGTTCAGGACAGATTTATTCTTATTTAGAATATAAGTTTTCAAATTTAACTTATTGAGCTATTATTATTTTTACATGCCGTTTTCCATACAAAACAATGGTAAAAATAAGCAAGGGCAGTAATTCTTGCTACAATATCTAGATAGTATAATGTATTATAATTGTGTTTGGCGTACTAAGTCTATTAGTCCCAGTAGGTTTCAGGTATAAATGGTAACATAAATTCATGTTTTAAGGCAAATTGTGTTTAGTCATGCAAGTGTTATGGTTATTGGTGGCACTAGTGACCTAAAATGATTTTCTTAGGTGTGATTGACAATCTTAAGACAAAACATATAAATATACTTGCAATACAGTTACCCTGTCAGAAAATATTCTCTTCTTATTTAGGCTATAAAAAAACTTCGGTGATTTAGTATTATAAAACTTTTACTAATGTTAGCGTTATCACCTCATCTTATACGTGGGTGGGGTATTTACATGCTAGTAGTTGAATGAGAACATGTATGTAGAAATTAGAATCTAGAAACCCTGTTGGCATAACTGAGGCACTGGTCTTACAATTACTATTCATTGGTGAAGAAATAACACTAGTGGGCAGATTCTTTAGTTGAAAGTTTCTATGTTTATTCCAAGCAACTGAGTTTTGACATATGATATAACTATAATATACGAAGAAAATAGTTCCTGACCCCATTTCTCTGACTAGATCTTAATTTAATTACTTCTTCAAGTGCAGTTATAAATATTGGTGGATATATCTATTTCCTGAACGCATTATCTCGATTATATATTCCAAAACTGATGCCTATAACCCCTCATAATATGATCAAAATGGGTGTGTAATTCAAGGGGAGTTAACTGGGTCAGTAATCAAAATCAGCGGTGTCATCAACTGCTTGTATTTACTAGAGAATCTTCATTTTTGTTTGGTACATGTACATGTATATGACACTAGATGTTTGCAAAATTCGACCAAGGTCACCCTAAAACAGCCCTGAGATCTGCAGTAGTAATAGGTGGGTGGGGCATTTACATGCTTATCATTGCCCCCAGAGCATTTCGTATACAGAAATTGGAATCTAGAAATCCTGATAACATAGATAAAGAATCGTTGTTTAATTTTTTAGTCATTTCTAAGGACATAACACTAATGGGCAGATTCTTAAATTGAAAAATTCAAATATAATTTTTATTCAAATGAGTTTTAACACATAATCTAACTTTAAAAGACGAAAAAAAAATGTTCAAAACCCATTTCTCTGACTAAATCTTAACTTTTCACTTTTTCAAGTACCGTTATGAGCAGTGATGGGTGTATTTTTTCCTGGATGCATCATCTCAATTGTTTAACAACTTATGATCATAACCTTTTATAATATGATCAAAATGGGCAGGGTAATTCAAGGGGAGTTAACTTGGTCAGTACTCAAAATCAGCGGTGTCATTAACTGCTTCTATTTACTAGAGAATCTGCAATTTTGTTTGGTACATGTACATGTACATGTATATGACACTTTATTTTAGCAAAATTTGACCAAGGTCACCGTAAAACAGCCCTGAGATCTGCAGTAGTAATAGGTGGGTGGGGTATTTACATGCTTATCATTGCCCCCAGAGCATTCCGTATATAGAAATTGGAATCTAGAAATCATGAAAACATAGATAAAGAAGCGTTCCTTAAATTCTTAGTCATTTCAAAGGACATAACACTTATGGGCAGATCCTTAAATTGAAAGCTTCAAATATATTTTTATTCAAAGGAGTTTTGAGACATAATTTAACTTAAAAGACGAACAAAAGAGTTCAAAACCCATTTCTCTGACTAAATCCTAACTTTTCTACTTTTTCAAGTACCGTTATGAGTAGTGATGGGTATATTTTTTTCCTGGATGCTTCATCTCAATTATTGAACAAACTAATGATCATATCCTCTTATAATGTGATCAAAATGGGTGGGGTAATTCAAGGGGAGATAACTCGCTAAGTACTCAGAATCAGAGGTGTCATCAACTACTTTTAAAAACTAGAGACTTCACATTTTTATTTGGTATATTACACTAGAGGTTGCAAAGATCTGACCAGTAGACCCCTCTGACAGCCTTGAGATCTGCAGTACTATAACTCGGAAGATTGTTTCTTGTGTTTTCGAGCAAAAATTCGCATGCGAGGATCCAGAGGGAGGATAGGGGTCCGGACCAACCCCCTGGAAAATCACAAGTCATATGGGTTTCTATAGAAATTAGCATATGGACTCCTGGAAAAAGATGCCCCCCCCCCCCCTGAAAAATGTTGGACCCCCTCTGAAACCTTGGTAAATTACACCCTCTGTAAAACTGTAAAATAAGTTGAGGGTTAAATAAAATTAAGACGTTGTCAGAGCTGTTAACTGGCAGTCAGGCCTGACCCCCCCCCCCTCCCACCCCCACTCCCATTGCAAAAATTCCTGGATCCACGCATGAATAAAAATTGAAGTGCCATAACTCGCTAATTGTTATTTTTTAGAGCCATACATTTGTAATTCTCTTACCAGTTAACCCTGTAGACACAAAATGCTACCATCTTGCGCCATAGATTTCATCCTGTCTCAGTAACCTATAGATAACTACTAGTTTTAAAGGAAGTATACAGATACTTAAATTGAGATATTGCAGCCAGTCTAAACCTAAAACCAGCTGTATTGCGGTCATTTTTCCAAATAGGGGTCTGCCTCTATCAAGAACCCGGTTCACTTGGCTTAATCAAGGGGCATTTACTAACGTGTAAACACCAAGTAAAACATTTAATGCATATGCAATATTGATTTTAATCACTAAATTAATTTACAGTGGTTTGGCGGGAGATTGTGTCATAATTAAAACAAGGTTAGCTTTTAAAAAAGCTTAAAACCATCGCATAGCGTATGAAAGTTACTAGACTAGAAAACATTTAAGTGTTTTAATTTTGCATTTGCTGAGACCACTCTTTTTTTCATTTTTCATGCATTTCAAACTCTGAGTATTTTTTGTTTTAGTTAACTATTTGTATGCACTAAGTTCTGAATAGGTGATCCATATGAATCAATTAAAAAAGGAATATGCACATTCCAATAAAACTCTTATAGTGCAAACACTCCAGCCTCCCCAAGCAGACATTTTAGCAGTACATGTATGTAACCCTATTCCTAAATTTAATTAACGAGGTTTGCGCATAAAACCTTGGGGCATATTGAAACAGATCCATCTAAATCTGAGAATTACGTCACACTTTGCGGAGAATATCCAAAGGCCCCGTGTCTCCAGGGTTAATTGTTGTAAAAAAAAAAACTTAGAACTATCGCATAGCGCATTATTGTAAATAGACAACACTTTTAACAGTTTTAATTTTGTATTTTCTTTAGCTACTATTATCACGCATTTCTTTGACTTGGGGACGTTTTTGAAGTACACACGGATTGAAGACAAAACCGGAAGTACTCCTCTGTGGGGAGTTTGATTTCGTCACGCCAAGAATATCCGAATTTGCTCCAGTGGGGAATTTGGGTTCCGGCTCAGAGGAGTAGATCTCTTTAGGACCTTTCATTTTCACAAGCAAGCCGGTATCCAGGGAAACGTACTAACGTATATCACCATCACTGATGCGATGGTGAATGATAGAGTCGACGGTTTTAAGTCACTTTTCATTGCAGAGATGGTCGTAATGCATTCTTTTGCTGTAGACTACAAGCAGGAACATTAGAACGTATATGCTTGGATATGAGCAAATAATGCGCAAAAAGAGTATTAAATCACGAAACTATAGAGGAATGTCAACAAAATATTGATTTTCAATCAAAATCCTTTACAACATCCGATAAGCCAACTGTCCACAAGTCACGTGATTATCTTCTGTGAAATTGTATAGTATATTAAAACCAACTTATAATTGGTCACTTTTCAAACTCATTATTTTGGACCAAACCCCTTATAAAATTGAAATGATTTTTTGCCTATATATGTGCAATTTAATGGGCAAACGTTTAGCAGTGTTTTTGAACAGTTTTCTTTTACCTCAAAGTTTTTTGGGTTAAAAATGCAAAAATCGTCTTTTTTAAAGAAAAAGTGGTTTTAAGAGTAGTTTTTTATATAAAATTGACGTTTAGGTGGTTACAAACTGGTCTGTCCGACTTGAAAAACACCAAACAATTGAAATTTTGTTTATGGTGGATTTTTTACGCATTTTTAAAATGTTGCATTTTTCAAAATTTTTCAAGACTTTTGAAATTCACAAGTATTTCCTGGTAAAATTGTTAAATGCACTTAATTTTATTTAAACACTGTAGGCCAAACACTGTAGAACTTGATTAGTCCATTTTTGGTGAATAAAGTTTTAGGACTACTGTACACTTCCGGTTTCAATGTGAGAGTTTAAAAATCGATTTGGTATAATTATATATATATTTTTTTTAAATTTTCAAAAAAGGAGGGTGACGTCTGGTGATAATGAATATTCGCTGAAAATTTCAGAACGGTATCGCTGATAATAAAGCGTACAGAGCAGTGCAAAGTCTCTATGTGAAGTGCAAGCTTAAAGCTAAATTTCAATGAAAAACCTGCTAAACGTGTTTGTCTTATGTTGCTGAGTAGCAAAAACGACTAGTCCGATGGAAACAAAACTTTTGCAGCTTATTCTTCTTATATCACGCTAGCCAGTAACATCTTTAAACAGACGAAAACGTTAATTTGTGTTATGGTTTATATCGTAGAAAAATTGTGACTTTTTGAAATGAGGGTACCTTTTCTCTATCTTCGTCAGTGCGAGAAGCACACGTCATTTTTAAATGAAATAACTTGCAGAGTCTTGGCAAAGTATTGCTTCACTTAAAAAACATGAATTTCGTATACCCTCTGTTTCACTTTCTGAACTAGTCTAAAATGTATGGTGACCAATTAGAAGTTGATTTTAGTATAGCTAAGTAACTGTAGATCATGTTCATGTAAACATTTTTTTATAGAATTCACCCAGTATGCTACAATATTGCTAACGGAATAAACCAGGAAGTAACTCAAAAACGACAGATTAGCATGCTGCTGAGTGCTCAAAAGCTGTATATAATCTGAAAAAGACGGATCTGTCAGAAATATAGAATACTTACGCTATTAGAAAACAGCATAGTCGGTTTTATTGAGTCTGTTCATGAGAACTTATGGAAAATGCAACAATTCTCACGTATGTTGGGCGTAAATTGATCTGTGTGAGATGTATAAATTGGTCATACAACATTATAGCCAAAGGTATCTGTCACAATGATAAAATAGCCATTGTTTATACAAAAAAATCAAACAAGTAAGAGCTTTTGAAAGCAATATCTCCTTAAATACCAATGCTGTCAGATTAAGCAGTCTAAAATTGGGTCAACTTTTATTTTGAAAGGTTAGTATATACTCAAAGCGTAAAAAGAATAAGATTAGTAAATCAGTAAATAAAGCTTAAACATGAGAGAGAGAAAAAACAAGAAAAAAAGAAATGTTACTAAATGTTGAGGCGTCCTTGTGGTTAGAAATAGTAAGTGAGTTTGATCAGGAAATACCATAATCACAAACCGCAGACAAACCCACGGCACTGCAAGAAAGAGCCACACAATCATCACGAGACACCAGGGAGACAAACTAAGCAAAGCAACCAGCTCCCTCTTCCCCATCAAGATGATTGTAAAACTAGGATGGACATAAAGTAATGTACAACAAAACATAGAACAATTACAGACTTCTACATTGGGAGTAACAATAAACAAAAAGTCAACAACAATAGAACCTTCCCCTTAGAAAGCAACTTGGGGCTTAATTGCATTTTACTGGAACCAAATCTTCGCCCTAAGTTCTGCTGTTGTTGAAACTTTAACCTTTCCAAAAAACGGGGTAACATCCCTCATCAAAGTCTTGTGATCATTGTAACAAGACATGGACGTTAAAGTTTATGAGCACTGAAAATAAAAGTAAAGTTGTCAGAATTTATCAGTTGGAACCCCCCCCCCCCCTTGACGAAAATGTCTGGATCAGCGCATGTTTTGAATTTGAAGTCGATTGATTTTTTTAAGAGTCTTGTATCTACACTACTGTAGTCATTTATATTAGTGCTGTAAAATAGTCCTAACAGCAAAGTGACTTATACATGTATGTGAACTACATAAAAATCTGACGGTCCTTGTGTTCTATATTAAGGGACTTTACGCAGTATATACTCGTTTATGCGATGACTCCCTCCTACAATCCCCTCCTTCCTTTATATAAATAGACAATCATGGCTTACTTATTTTTAGCCTGGTTCCCCTTTCTCTTTGGCCACATCCGCAGCTGTGGACGGAGAGGGAACTAAACTAGAGGTAAACGAGTTTCTATTTTAAATGCTTGCGGTCTGCCTAAGGGTGGCAAGCTAAAACAGGTAAACTGGACCTACTTAGAATCGAGCTTAAGTTTCTATCAAAGTTCCTGCGTAATACATTCACACACATGGCCACAGTTACAATTTTAGCAGATTGGAGAGAAAACAAATGTGGCCAATTAAGTTCTACCAGATTTATATGTTCCCTCTCATTTTTATTGCAGTCATTAAGTAATAAATATATACAAAGGGTTGTCCGCCTGTACGTGGAGACAATCCACGAGCTAAAGCGAGTGGGTTTTCTTAAGTGGATATATACACGCATAGGTAGACACTCATGGTATAATTATTTTATACCACCTATATCAGTATAGACCGTGCATGCCATGAGATATTTTGTGGCAAAGGCGGGAAAGGGGTATAAGGATGTGCCTCTACTACACAGCCTTCTCTTATGAACAATTACGAATAAAATTTAGCACTCAAACTTTGACAATGGTGGCAGATCTCAGAAACTGTTATCTAAATCAGAATTATATTGCCCATTGCATGTGCCCATGGGTGTTGCCTACTCATGTTTGAAATATGGAGATTTTATCACAACCTGATCTGATGCTATATAAATTTGTAAACAGCACTGTGATAGCCCATGTCCTAGAAAGTCACGTTTGTAACTAATTTTTGCTGGGGGTAATGTTAGTTAAAGATGCAGTTTGTTTCTTTGGAAAGATATATTAGTGGTTGGTGACGTTGCCTGAATGCACAATTGACCCATAAAAGCATATACCACAACGACATTTACCTAGTTGATTTGAACTTCTTGGTTGCTAGGCAACTATATACAATTACAGTTTTGCCTCAATTTAAACGTTAATTATAAAATAGTATATTTTGAACACTTAAATACTGAGCCATTATGATCAATCTGCGTATTAAATAGACATTTGTTTCGATAAATCTATTCTATAGTCTACTTAACGCATAGAAAATAATAACTTTCAATAAATGCTATATACCAAATATAATGCACTATTTGTACAACCCATTTTTTTACGAAAATATTTCTTGCAAAGCCGGTGATTTGTCACAATCATAACCCTGCTTACACCACAGTCGCAAGCTAAACCATTATCTATAGCGTTCAAAATCAACATACATAATGTTTTTATTTATATAAAAAGTTTTAGAGAGGAATTTGTAATTTCTTAGAAATTTGGGCATGTATACCACATATAGTATCCCGTCCACGTCCCGTTACCTTGTGTTCTGTAGTTGTCCAGCAACCATTGCGATTGCAACATGGAAAATATTTGGACAGGTGATTCAATTTCCTTTATTCCAAATAACATATGAAGATTATTGAAACACATCTTAGAGAAATAGGTTTTGTTTTATGGGGTCATAGTCAGAACTTGGATGACCCTCGTATGCGTTACTATAAAGATTTCCATAGGATTCAACGCACTGAGCCAATCCCTTTGGGCACAAGATAACTTGAGATGACACCGTTTTTCTTCAAATTAAACAAAAGTTTTCAGTTGTAATTGAAAATCCAGTGAGCTCCAGTTTTGTATGCAAATCAGTCGCTAGACGTTCCCATGGAGGCCGGCTGGTTGGAAAATTCAATATTTTTATATAGGTGATTATTGTGCCCAGAACTTTCCATATCAGTTACAATTTCAAACAAATATTGGAGGTTGAAAATGTGTTCCTCAAACACATTTCATGGCCATAATCTTTTGAAATAATGGAGTAATAAACTGGATTTTGGTGGAATTTCGAAAATGTGGCATTTTGCAATTTTCTGACCAACAGACATCCATGGGACTGTCTAGTGGTTGATTTGCATAAAAAAGTTCTATAACCCACTGCATTTTCAATTATCACTGAAATGTATATTCTATTTGGAGAAAAACGTTAAAAGTTACCGAGTGCCAATTCGAAAGGAATGAGTGGAAATCTTTATGCTGATGCTTATCAAATTTTGAGTAGTATATTTGTGCTCAGACCGCGGAATGAGCATAGCAAGAGTTTTTTTGTAAAGGGCTTCTGACAGATATGGCACCGAGGTTATAAAACTTGAGTACAGTCTCAAACTCAAAATAAAGCACAATGATTGGCTTATTGAGGACACATGTCCGCAAGCAGCCAATCAATTCGCTTTATTTTGAGTTTGAAAATGAACTCAAGTTTAATAACCTAGGGGCATGGTTACTGCTCACTTCTCTCCATCCCACTAGGGATGGGAACCAAGCTATTTGAGCAACAGTTCTTTTATCCACCGTTGATCTCTAGTATATACCTGACGTCACTATAGTAGCGACTATCGATTTTCGAATCGAACTATATTTACTATAGTAGGAACTTATGTTCGATTCAAAATGAACCCTGGTTATTATACAGGGTACTGATTACCTGTTTTCACTAATTGACCATATGTGAATCCGGAACCAGCAATTTTTGTAGATATAGTGATAAGTAAATTAAATTTTCAATTTTTAAAGGTTGTCGTAGTCTTTACCAAACCAGAAAAATGGTGGACGAGCAAAAATTCAGAAACATGGTGACCAACCAATTCATGGAGAATGTGGAATATATGCGGGAGAAATATTCGTTTCTTACTGTGTTTAGTAAGTCTGCCTCAACCCTGGCTTTAGGATCCACATATCGTTGTTGTAGCTGTGCGCATGATCATGAATATTTGGAGTACATCCTTGATACAGGTGAGGTGAATGAGAAGTTGTACAATAAGATAGTGAAAAGTTTAGCTATAGGAAAGTGTCATCATGCGGATGCAGTTTCTAAAGACCAGCTAGTCTCCACGACTATTAAAGGACTACATATTGCAGCAGCAGTTGGAACAGAAAGGGCAGTTAAGGAAAACCTAGAGAGATGTTGTAGATATATGACTGATTTTGGAATTTTTAATCTTCATCCATTTGATACTGCGATGTTGAAAAAACAAACTAATATTTGTAATTTGTTTGTAAATTATTGGCTCAGTCATGGCGCTGGATATTTATATTCTCCACATATGGCGACGGTAAATGGTAAATATTTGCATACTCAGGAAGTTAGTCGTCTTGAATTTTGTGTAAGACAAGCAAATAATCAGCTACTACAAACAATAACTACCAAATTGTCTAAAACCTCTTGCTTTGGAGAAAAGGGTATTAGAAATATTCAATGTATACTAACTCCATCTACCCCTAATTGGGGCTTGGCGCATGCTTTACAGCTCACTATGAAATATCAATCAGTGCCACTACAACACACTCTAGTACAGTATATGCAGCTCCTTAGTAAATATGACATACTGACTAAGGAAATCAGAAATGACTGTCTTTTGTCAGCATTTATGTATAATAACCGCAGACTTCTTGAAAAAATGTTAAAATTTTTAGACTTAAACGAATCGAATGAGAACAAATTCATAAGCCAGTGTTGTATGGTACTGCAGAATAGAGAAAATTGTACAAAATTGCTCCATCATCGCCGCGTTATTCGACCAGTAAGTATGTCAAAAGAGGAACATATTTACACCATTTTTACCTTGTTTGGCATATTCTACAATGATTTCAAAAATGAGCTCAATAGCTTGTTAGAATCTGCACCAGGTATTCAACAAGGGTTCATAAAAGTATCCCTCCTAAATCAGATACCTTCGTTTAGGTTTTATGATCATGACATTTTTGTAGCCCATATAGTACTGTCTATCATAGAACTAGGTAAAACTGAAACTTTGATACATGATGCTAAGTTCATTGTCCCACAGCTCAGAGAAATGCTGTTAAACTATTCAAGGTATAGTTTGCGCATCAGACACGCTGTAGAATTACTTATACATGAAAATGTTGAAATTGACACTGAGAAAGTAATTATGAGAGATGATAGTAACTTTCCTCTTGGTCTGAGAAGAGGGAGATTATATCACTATATTACTGATGTAGAACAACATGGGGTGTATGGTCACAACGGTGAAGATCTGGTGTTGAACTATCTCTGTACATTCCTGCTAAAATGTGGGTATGAAGTTCCAAGACGCTGTTTGTTTGATATTCTTATGAAAAAATCTGATAAGGAATATATATTAGCAGAACAAGCATATATCAACAACTATCTAGACACTCCAAGATCACTATTGGTAAGCTGTCGGAACTCCCTACGAAAACATTTTAGAGGAAGATATATTCACAGATTCGTAAAAGTTTCAAGCTGCCCACAGAAAATCGAAGACATTATTCTTTTGAAATATTTGCTACGCTGCATCAGAGAATAATCTAAAACCTGTATTGAGCAGCCACTTCAAAAAGGCCAAGGTTGGCTTCAATACCAATTATCACTTCAGCTAACATATGTCTTTAAGACCCCTTTGTTTTGTCTATTTTAAGTGGCAACATGTGACAGGTACTACTGTAAGGCAAAATTAACAAGCTATTAAGATTTTGATACTAATCACATATATGGTTAGCAAATCTTTAAGCATCTGTGCCCCATCTATCTAGTAGTGCTAGTGTTCTGAATTTAAGGCTAGGCCCCCATGTTATACTTTTATTTTCATTCTCAATCAACTGAGTGCATGTGCAGTTCCAGAGGTGGGAAAGGGGATCTGCCCCCCCCCTCCCCTGAAAAATCACAAAAATATAGGGTTTCTTAGCAATACTGATCCGGATCCCCTGGAAAATCACAAAGCTACCAAGCCAGCACTCAATGCTAGGCAAACAGCGGCACGCAAGCGTAACACCATTTAAATGGCGTTTCGCTGATGGACCAATGATGACCCACTTAAAGTGGTATATGGATCATTCCTCCCCTCATCAACTAAAAAAAAAGTTGTCAAAATTGGACCCCCTCTGGCAAAACTGTTTGGATCCATGCATGGAGTGTGAGTTTGTCTTGTCATAAATGATAAATTGCCAACATTTTTTGGCATTTTAACATTTATCAGCATGATAAATACAACATCTAAGAGCTAAGGGGCAGGACACGTCTTTATTTTCCAGCATTTTAGTTTTATGTAAAGTTGGAATTTCATGTTCAGTTGAGTCAAGACATAAATCAATATTCAAGAATATTGTGTGCCATTAATTACACCCACTGCTAAATTATTTCTGTCTCTTTTATTTGTCCACTTCAAGTGTGCAGTATTTGTAGAAAAAAATTGCATTTCAATATCAGCTGGATTAAATTAAAAGCCTGCAGATCTTTATCTACACGGTTAAACGGCAAGCATATATCTGCTAGTCTTAACAGGCCAAACGAAGTTAAATTTCAATGTCTCACAAAGATTTGCAAAGAGTCTGGTACCCAATAGTTACAACCAGTACTAAACGTTTATTTTCTGCTCCAAACGTGTACATGGCTTTTTATTTCTCTACTCCAAACTTGTACCATACTGTTTCATGGTAATTCTCACCAGGGCGAACCACGGAAGTTGACAACCTTGGCTAAAATAGAAAATAAAATATTAATAAACTTTCCATGATTTCCTATTGCTTTGCAGATAGATGGTTTATATGTTCTAGGAGATAATGCATTGATTAGTTAGGAGTCTTTCATGCAAACGAAATATCTATGTGTCTTCATCCACATCTAAATGAAGGGTGGGGTTGGTGCTGTGAAACTGGTTTAAGCCCTCCAGTAAAATATTTTACTGACCGTTCCAAGGCGGTACTTCTTTTGTGGATCGTTTATGTTTTTACTGTCTTGTGTTTGCTATGCCTTTGTGTGCCAACGCGGTACTTCTTTTGTGGATCTTTTATGTTTTTACTGTCTTGTGTTTGTTATGCCTTTGTGTGCGTCTGTGGTATTTGTGACCTCTTGGCTCTCGTTTATGGTGTCTAACTGTGAGTTTGTCACTTTCCCATTGGTATCCTGGGTCAGGTGTGGTACTTGATTGTATCGATTCCTGATCTTTGCACCCTTACTTACTTTTAATATCTAAAGGAATGAAATATTTCACTACTAAGATATGATATTTGCCAGAGCTACATCTTGTAACAGCGAATAATCTTGAGCAGTGACATATTTCGTTAGTTATGATATGATTTCATGTCAGCCTTTGTATAACAACACATTTTCTTGCTTTGTTGCCTTTACTTATCTTGTCAAGTTTTCTTTTTCTATGGAAACACTAATATATAATTGAGACGTGGCATGAGATTTCCAACAATGTGTTATGTGTGACCAGCAAATGCTCGGACCAGCTTGCACATACACGCAGTCTGATCAGAGCCTTTTCTAGTCGTTTGAGTATTCTATGATTAAACGCTACTAACTAAACAACATTTGGAGTTTCTAAGCTTGAAAGTAGGCTGCACATGCTCGTATAAGTCTACACTTGTCAAAATGCCACATTGTTGAAATTCTCATGTCGTGACTCATATAGTACTCAGGCTTGGCTGAATACACGTTAACAACTCATCTTGACAGTCTCATTCTTTATGTGTAGTCAGCCAAGCTTTCATGACAGAATTTCCATATCATGGAAACACAATGTATAAGTATTATTCTCTTTAATTGAGCCACGACATGTGATTTCCAACAATGTGACGTTTTGTTAAGTGTGGATTCAGACGAGTCTGTGCAGGCTCCTTTATAGGGCTTAGAAACTCCTTAGAAACGCCAACTGATGTGGTATATGCAATACGCACAGTCTGATCAGAGCCTTTCTAGTATTATAGTGACTCCCATATTCTATGAGTGTTAAACTACCGACTGAACACCCTTCCCTGTTTAACTAAAGGTTGTTGATGGGACGAAAAGAATCAAACAAACAAAAAATATTAAATTTCAACCAGCCCAGTACTACAGTACTACCAGTACAGGTAACAAAGGACTACTCCATAAAATTGTGAAAAAATTAAAAGCAGGAAAGTGCCACCATGCTGATACAGTATCTGAGGACTAACTACTTACTACGTCTATTACAGGACTACATATGAGCCCTGGCATGAGATTTCCAACAATGTGGTATGTGCAACCAGCAAAGGCTCAGACTAGCCTGCGCATACGCACAGATTGGTCAGAGCCTTTGCAAGTTGCTTAAATATTCTATGACTGTTAAGCTACTGACCGAACTTCATTTTGAGTTTCTAACTTTAAAAGGAGGCTGCACAGGCTCCTCAGAGTCTACACTTGTCAAAATGACACATTGTATGAAATCACATGTCACGGCTCAATATTATTGCATCAGCAGTTGGTACAGAAAGGGCAGTAAAGGAAAACCTAGCACTGTGTTTTGGATATATGAGTGATTGTGGAGTTTTCAATCTGCATCCCTTTGATACTGCAACGGTGAAAAAACAAACAAATATTTGTAGTTTATTTGTAAGTTACTGGCTCAATTATGGCAATGGATTAATAATTATATTCTCCACTTTAGTCGATGGTAAATGGTTAATCTTTTCTTCGCCAGCAAGTTAATCGTCTTGAATTTTGTGTTAGACAGGCAAATAATGAGTTACTGCAAACAATAACTACTAATCTTTCTGAAAATCCTGGCTTTGGAGAAACTGGCATAATAAATATTCAGTGGATACTAACTCCTGCTACCCCTAATATGGGTTTTGGCGCATGGTTTACAGCTCACTATGAAATATCAATTAGTGCCACTACATCACACTCTAGTACAGTATATGCAGCTCCTTAGTAAATATAACATACTGACTAAGGAAATCAGTAATGACTGTCTTTTGTCAGTATTAATGTATAATAACCACATGCTTCTTGAACAAATGTTGATTTGTATAGACATAAACGACTCGAATGATTATATATTCATTAGCAAGTGTTGCAGAAAAAAGAGAGTTGTTCAAAATTGTCCCAAAAGTACCGCATTATTCGACCAGTTAGTATGACAAGAGAGGAACATATTAACACCATTTTTACCCTTTTTGGCATATTCTACAATGATTTCAAAAATGAGCTCAATAGCTTGTTAGAATCTTCACCAGGTATTTATGAGGGATTCATAAAAGTATCACTCCTTAAACAGATACCATCTTTCAAACGTTATGATCATGACATTTGCATAGCCCATATAGTACAGTCTATCATTGAACAGGGAGACACTGAAACTTTGATACGTGATGCTAAGATAATTGTCCCTCAGCTCCAAAAAATGTTGGATAAATATTTAGAATATAATTTGCGTCACAGTGAAGCTGTAGAAATACTTATAAATGAAAATGTTGATATTGACACTGAGAAAGCCATTGAGCATGATCGGAAGTTTTCTCTTGATCTGGAATTGCGAATAGAAAGATTTTATCAGTACATTGCTGATGCTAGAGAGCATGGGGTGTATGGTCACAAAGGTGAAGATCTGGTGTTGAACTATCTCTGTCCATTCCTGCTAGAATGTGGGTATGACGTTCCAAGGCGCTGTTTGCTTGATGTTCTTGATAAAGCATCTGATAAGAAATCTAAATCTGCAGACCATGCATATATCAAAAACTATCAAGACACTCCAAATTCCGCAGAAATTGCATTTATCAAAAACTATCTAGACACTCCAAGATCTCTACTGGCATACTGTCGGAACTCCTTACGGAAACATTTTAGAGGGAGATATATATACAAAGGGGGAGTTCCACCCTATATGGAATTTACATAGGGTTCTGCCCACGTACAGAATTTTATAAAATTTTGTAGAAAGATGGTCTATTACATGTGTGATCCATTTGTGAGATATTTACCCTTTCATCTATTTCAGTTGTTAAATTTAAATAATTTTAAATTTTGAAATTAAATAAATGAACACCCTAATTAAAATTGGCCCTAGGCGACAAGATTTTTCAGCCTAATTTATTCTCAACATGATGCCTAGTAATTTGTAATTATGTATGTGCCTTACATATATTTCAATGTATAAAATAAACACGTCCACATTAAATTTTGTTTGAAGGTACCCCTAAATTTAACATTTTGAAAATATTTTCAACAAATTAAATTGACAATTTTGCCTAGTTGCTGTTCTTGTCAACCTATGAAATTTATGTCAAATTTGTCCACACATGTGTTTGTTCTAATCATAAAATCTCAAAAAAATATAACACTGGTAAAATGAAGTTTTTCTGAATTTCAATGTTAATGGTCAAAATTTTGCAGAATGTAAAAATCAAGACTTTATGTAAACTTTCAGCAGTATGCTCAATTTAACATAGAGTTCTGTTCGTCACAGACATATATCTTGATGATATTATGCAAATTGACTGTTTGGCTTATATTTTTTTTTGTTTTCTATATAAAAAGTAAGTGAGTATGATCAGGAAATACCACAATCACAACTGCAGACTAACCCGTTGCACCGCGAGGAAGAGCCGCTCAACCATCACGAGACACCAGGAAGACAAATTAAGCAAAGCAATCAGCTCTCTCTTCCTCATCAAGATGATTGCAATACTAGAATGGACATAAAGTAACGTACAACAAAACATAGAACAATTACTGACTCCCACAATGGGAGTAACAATAAACAAAAAGTCAACAACAGCAGAACCACGGCCTTAGAACGGACAGCAGCCTAAGCCACTGGGGGGGCTTAAATGCATTTTACTGGTACCAAATCTTCGCCCTAGATTCTGCTGTTGTTGAAGTACAAGAAATGTTTAGCTCGCATGGAGGCCATCTAACTAATGCAATGTATCATCATGGAAAACACTCTAATCAAATTAACATTCCATGATGAAACAAAGAAAAGGGCTCATGACTCACAGATAGTCAAAGCTTAAGAAAACCTCAAGTTGAGCCACGGTGGGTCCAGCTACAGATAAGCATCATGCACCAACCCACCGATGAAAGCTTTACGTCAGAGCCGTCATAGAGTCTGAGGCCTGACCCACCGTCGTGCAATTAAAGAGGAAACCATAGCTATAAACCGTGATTGGGTTTTAAACTAGGCATGCAGATTGTCGCATGACATCCAAATTATATCCAACCCTTATATAATGTTTTACTATCTTTTTGAATTGATTATCGCTTTTCAATGGTTGGTTACAACATTTGGTATTATGAAGTATGTGATTATAGGGGTACCCCCCCCCCCCAAAGCAGCCCAATGTACATCTATCAGAAATCAGAATTTCTGAAATTGATAATTATTAGAATAATCTGTGAGTTCTAGCTTATGTGTGCGGTACACACATTACCATATCTATCACATAAAATGGTAAAAATAATGTTTCTTTTAGAATATTTACTCAAATTCAGCTGTACTAATTATATCAACAAAGTTTAAGTTTTCATTATGGCGTGTTACAGTTCTTGTCAACCTTTGCCATCTATAATGTATAAGGATAATATTCACAAAATTTGAAGCTTGGAAATATATTTGTTTGAATGGTGAGTCAGACTTTTGTTAAATGAATAAATATTATTGAATTCATTATAAATATTTATGCCCAGTTTTATAGATGCGATTAGTGTGTCAGCATTATGATTATGAGGTCATTTGAGAATCAAATTCGTGATTCTATAACCACGATGGAAATAACAGCACAAAGATTGTTCCATTTATAATTTTAAAAAGTATCATTTTTTTTTTCATCAACTCCATTTCTATTTATTAGAGCAGTTTTAAAACTTTTGTTGGAATATTAATGATTTTAAATGGGGTTATGATAAGTATTTTGGATACTCTTTTGAAATGTTTTGGCGGATAGAACTTAATGCAGGAGAAATAACCACAATCAATACCAATTAAGACACTATGCAATTCAAATAAGATTCTATAAACCATTCATAAAAATGTACTTATGAATTGACTAAGGGAATGCAAGATAAGGATACTATTTAGATAATGTGGGAAAATGGATCATTCCACAATAGAAATAAACTATAAAGTTTTAAAACTTAAGACTTAGTTTCACTCTGTCTCTGCATGACACTAAATGGAAAGTGCTGCAGCTCCCATGCCTCCTAGCACTTTATCAATGTAAGGGGGAAAGTTTAACCCGATACAAAGACAGCTGGTATGAAATCCAAATTCTCTGAAAAAAGAACCTACCAAAATAGTGAGAACATACACTATTTCTTAAACACTTGATCTGGTTTCACTAAGTTTATGAGAGTTAATGAGAATTATGCACATACTCCTAAACCAATTTACCCTCAATATTTGATACGGAGGGACATAAGATAGAGGAAATTCTAGGTGCAATAGGAACATACAATGTTGATCGAGACGATGAATTACCTAGCATAAATCCTAATCTTTTTTATTTTTTTTTCATTGGCTAAAAGACATTAAGAGCATAAACACCTGCTGGCTTCAGTCCAAAAATAATTTGGAAACCAGTGGAAGATCAATTCACAAATGATACCTGCTGATATCCACAAGAACACCTGAGTTCTAGACTGAGTGCTACTTTTCAAGTGCTGCTTACAGAAATGCCAGTTTTATGCTGTTTTATTAGCAAAAACTTCTGACACCAACAAATTATTGGACCTAATATGGATAAAGATACTAAATAGTGATAGTCAATACGTTTTTAGAATAATACTGGTGGAAAAACTGCGGTTTGTAAGACCTAACTGGAATATTTTATTTGAAAACACTTATGAATAAAACCTGACTTAACTCTTTTCATGCCAATTATATCACTTTTACCGGTGTCCAAATTTTATGAAAATTTACATGCATACACAGGATGTATTTGACCTACTTTTCTGAAAATATTATGGGTTCACAAAAACTGGAACATGGTAAATATTAGGACAGAATCCCCTATAGACACTAACTTTAGTGTTCAATATGTGGATAATTCAAATTTTGATGGGTCAGACAAAAATTACCTAGATGTATTCCTATACATTAATGGTAGTAATGTATACCCTGGGAAGTCTTCTTTTATATTCCATTCAAAGAATGTTGCAGTCAACAATGTTAATGATTTGAGACTGATATTTAATAGGTCATATATTAGTACAAAGAGGGTGTGCATCAAGGTGCCCCCCTGTGGCCTAACAGCGTTCGAGTAATAAAATAATTTCATTTTTGTAGTTGTTATACCGTAGGTATTCAACAAACAAAATATTATCTAAATCCATGCGTGGGCAGATTTGGAACTCCCCCTTTGTGGAAGTTTCAGGATGCCCACAGAAAATCAAAGACATTATTCTTTTGAAATATTTTCTACGCAGCATTAGAGAAATAAAGTAAAACCTGCTAGAGGAGCCACCTATAAGAAGACAAAAAATTGGTAAAACCTGCTCGAGTAGCCGCCTAAAAGAATACTAAAATTGGTGTTTAATATGGTTATTCCTTTAGAGAGGTTAAAACATTGCAAAATGCCTTCTGCAAAAATAGTAAGTGAGTATGATCAGGAAATACCACAATCACAAACTGTAGACAAACCCATGGCACCGCGAGGAAAAGCTACACAACAATCACAAGGCACAAGAAAGACAAACTAAGCAAAGCAACCAGCTCTCTTTTCCCCATCAAGATGATTGCAAAACTAGACTGGACATAAAGTAGTAACTAAATTTCGTCTTTGATTCTGCTGTTGTTGAAGTACAAGAAATGTTCAGCTCCTATGAGGGCCTTCTATTGCAATGTATCATGGTGGAGAATC
Organism: Loripinus fragilis; assembly: GCA_964019695.1. Lineage (NCBI taxonomy): Eukaryota > Metazoa > Mollusca > Bivalvia > Lucinida > Lucinidae > Loripinus > Loripinus fragilis. The sequence continues at coordinate 105,164,252 of OZ026514.1, read as the reverse complement.
AAATTAACACACTATAATGAAACAAAGAAAATGGCTCACGACTCACAGATAGTCAGAGCTAAAAAAAACGTTGCGACCGTCAAACTAACGGCTGTCTTTAAGACCTTTGTTTTGTCTGTTTTTGAGTTGCCGTATACGACAGATACTATAGACTTATATCAGTCGTAGATGTTGTAGGACCTATGAATCCATACCAACCAATACCATTCCACATCTTATCTTCTGCCGTATTCCAGTCCAGAATTTTAACTCATGCTGGCTCAAACATCTACGATGAGATAGCAGAAGAGAAAAAGTATTTGAGAGGAATATGGATATTTAGTGAAATAGATCAATATGAGCGAAAAGGTATATGGGAAAAAAAACCATCTCATCAGACTTTATAAGTCAACAGGTACTACTGTAAGGCTGATCACATACATATGCGCAGTCACTCTTTTTAAAGCATTCGAGCACATCTATCTAGTAGTGCTTGTGTCTGAAATGAGGCCAGGTCCCCAGGTTAAAATACTTTTTTTCATTCTTAATCCTACTGAAGATGGAATTTATCATGCTCATAAATGATAATTGCCAACAGTTGTTTTATTTAGCATTTATTACTGTAAATTCGGAAATTTTCGCGAGTTTTTTTTCATGAATAGCGTTAAAAGACTATTTGCGACGTTCAAACTTCGCGACTAAGGCTTGATTTACCTATATCAGTAAACGACAGAGTGAACTCCTAATTCGCGAGGGTTTTATTTTCACGAAACTTTGCATATGCAAAGTTTCGCGAAAATTAAACTCTCGCGAAAATATCCGAATTTACAGTATCGTGATAAATACATAACCTGAGAGCTAAGTAGTCCAGTAGAAAACCACAATGACCTGGAACTTGATTTTTAAGTTATTTTTCTTTGTTGGTTCTTGTTGTTGAGGCATTGTACTTGATGAATCCAACCGATGCAACTCTGACATCATTGAGCCTTTTGAAATATTCAATATTTCAAAACGCTCAATGATGTCAGAGTTGCATCGGTCCAAGATGGCCGCCAGTTAGGCTCCTTAGACCTATTTGACCAACATACTCGATCAAAAGCATTTTATTTTTGACTTTACATGGATGTTTCAGAGGCCAAATGTTACAACCAATTAAAATGGAACATTGTTTTGATTCAGAAGGTTTAAATATTAAAGATGGCGTCCAAGAAGGCCGTCAGTTAGGCTTCTAAGACCTATATGACCGACATACTCGATATAAACACTTTAATGTTAACTTTTATTTGTTGGTTAGAGGTTAAATGATACAAACGATCAAATCAGAACATAGTTTTGATTCAGAAATTTGAAATTTAAAGATGGCGTCGAAGATGGCCGTCAGTTAGGTTGCTAAGACCTATCTGACTAAAACACTCGATATAAAGCATTTCAATGTTGACTTTTATCAATGTTTAGAGGCCTAATAATACAAACAATTAAAATGAAGCATTCCCAGGTTTGATTCACAAGGTTGAAATATTAAAGATGATGTCCAAGATGGCCACCATTTAAAGCAAAATTCGACCTGAAATCGAATTCGCAGTTAGTAACTATTTTCTTATAGTTTTCAGTTGTATTTGGAAAATTTGACTAGCATGTTATTGTTGTTTTTCAGCGTTGTAAAATATTTAAGATGATGTCCAAGATGGCACCAATAACATGGTGGGGAATCACATATATTTTGCTATGATACACTGCACAGAAAAAATAACAGACTCTTATTTTCGTAATGGTAATAGCTGAATTCACGGGCCTTCCATACTTTTCCGGAATTCTTTCGGGACTCAAGTCACATGGACTTGTATCACATGACTACATCAGCCAATCAACATAACTCCCGTAACCACGAGGCCGAGTAGCCATGTGCTCGAGGCGTGCATCAAAATACAAAAGTAAATTCTGTTTTGTGAGCAAATAGGCTTGTATAAATTGTATGCGAAGTGACGATTAGTTGTAAGGGGCACTTAGCGCCGTTTTGTACTTTTTATTCTTACCTGGAAAACCAATTTTACTGAATTTTCAAACAGCGCCATTGTGTTTACAATCCGAGGTCAATATTGATAAAACCACAGGACCAGTGACACGTGACTGAGACGGTGCTCATGTAAACATTTCACCATTTAAAGAATGACTCAGGATCTCCCTGAAAACATCATTGGCAGTGTGGCATCGATCTATCAAGCCAATCTAGTAATAGAAATTCCTAATATAACCGAAAATTACGTAAATTCGCACGTTTTCACTTGTCGACATTGGGTATCTGCAATGCTTATTTAAATATACGTCACGTTGTTGGGAAGTTTTTTTGATTGGCCAGATATTTTTCTATTCAGGTGGGCTCGGAGCTAAATGGAATGTGTCGGGAAAACTCGGTATGAAATTAGCTATTTTTTGTCTTTGTTTGGAGAATCGTATCCATCAATCCATGCACCATGCCCTTTCCAGACCACTTTTGGCAGGATCTGAAAATACCATAATATCATATTATTCTCATAAAAATTCCTACAATGGGAAAACAGTTCTTCGAAAATTAAGTGATAAATTACAGGGTATACTGATCGGGAAATATCACTGACTTTTTTGTGCCAGATTGTTTGATCAAAGTACAAATCTTTTTTAAATCAATATGCGGAAAAAAGTCAGCTGGATGGATAATTACAATTTACAAAAATACTTATGGAGTGTAGTTTATCAACACAAAAAACAACCTGTAAGTATAGTTTCTGCATGCTGCAGATGTTCGTTACTATCTTGACTGCTGGTTGATATGGGCCTGCTTGCCCGGTGCAATTGAAACAACCGTTGCAACTTCTCTGGTCTGTTGCACTTTCTGGTCTGTTGCAAGTGCAACAGACAGCACAGATGGTTGGATATTGCTATAACAAATATGAATGCTGGTTCGGTGCAATTGTTTCAGACATGCATGCTTGTATGCAGATGTTTACAGATATGACTGTTGGTAAGATGCAGCTGTTAAATACATGGGAAATGACCAGCTGCAATTGTTACAGACATGGCTGATGGTCGGGTGCAAATGTAATATACATAGATCCTGATAAGATGAAACTGTAACAGACATGCATACTTATAGTATGCAACTATTTAAGACATGGCTGCTAATCAGATGCAACTGTAAAATACATGCATGATAGGTGCACTATAGGTCATGCCTTCTGGTGTGGTGCCTCACTGTAGGTCATGTCTTCTGGTGTGGTGCCTCACTATAGGCCATGCCTGTTGGCGTGGTACCTCACTAAAGGCCCTGCCTGCTGGTTGGTTTTGCAACCGACATTTTGACTAGTTGAGTGCAGATGGATGAGGGATGGCTACAAGTCTGGTGCTACTCTTACAGAGGTGCCATTACATCGGACATGTTTGCTGATCCAGTGCCAATCTCAGATATGACTGTTTGTACAGTGCAACTCTATCAGACATTCATGCTGGTTTCATTTATTCAGATACACGTGTTTGTAAAGTGCTTCTCCATCAGGCGAGAATTCTGGTATGTTACAAATCCACCAGTCATATCTACAGGTTAGGTGTGGATCCAACGGGTTCGTAAAACTTTTCAGCAACCACCCTGGACGCCATCTTGAACATGTCAAATTCTGAGTGATGCATTTGCTGCATCACTGGGATGTTACAAGGATGATGTCTGTAACTTTCGAATCAGTAAAATCAGCATTTTACATGCAAATGTGGAAACCTGGAGTTTGTCGGCCCAGGAAAAATGTTCTTATATTTCTGTAATAAACTGCCATTTTGGCGGCCTATTGGCCTAAATTCTTATTTTATTTCTAAATTTTTATTATGAGCTAAGTGTCCTCAGCTAGATTCCAACGTCATAGCTAACAGTTTAAGGGAAAAAATGGGTTTGAGACATTTTTCCATATCACACAATTTCACTGTATGTAAACTGAAATAAACATCCTATACCCGTTCCTCCTAGCTCTCGCCTTATAAACATGAATAACAACACTCGTGTGTAACCAGTATTACTTGACTTTTCGCTTACTGTAAAGGCGGCAACTTTAATATTCATATCTGGGTGTGGTTCGACTATTTCATCTGCTAAGGAAGGAAAATCAGGTTTTATTTATAACTTGGTTCAGAGTTAATAAGCTTTTTGAGCCGCGCAAAAGTGCATGCATTTCATAAAAATCCTAAACGTATACACACTGAACTCACATTTATTAACCCTTTATATCTGGTTCACACCAACGGCGAATGCCGCGCTTTAAATCAGCGAGCAAAGCGCCGTCATTTTTGTTTACTTTTCCAAAAGTGTCGCGATCTCCTAAGTAATGTTACGCTCTGATAAGCTCTGATACGAATTCGGGACGAAATATTGCCCGACTTGTTACGTTTCCTCACGATTTGATCCCGCTTTGATGAGGCTATGTTACGCTTGAAATCACGCTTTGATAAGCTTTGATAAGCTTTATTACGCTTTATTACGCTTTGATGCGACTATGACGCTTTAAATCAGGCTCTGATACGATTATCAAGCTCTGTTGTGCATTATTACGCTCTGTTAAGCTCTGTTACGCATTGGAAAATGTCGAGATCGCCGATTTCATGCCGCTTTTGACCCAGAGCTATAAATGAAGATGCAGCAGATCCACAAAATCATTGCATCTTTGATTCCAGAACACGATGGCAGAACAACAAGATCCAGAAATTCCAGATGTACCAGAGCATGATCTATCTGAAGAAGACATGATGTTTGTCTCCCTGCTGTATAACTACATCCTAGCCCTTGAGGCGGAGGAGAGCGTGAAGGAGCGTGAGAGAGCGTGAGGAAGCTTGCCAAGCGTAACAAAGCCTAACAAAACGTGTCAATCCTTGATCAAAGCGCCTCAATTCGTGTGAAAGCGTGAGAGTCCTTCATGAAAGCGTAACAAAGCGTGTCAGATCTTGATGAAAGCGTCTGACCTCGTGTCAGATCTTCATGCCAGATCGTAGCAAATCTTGAGACATCTTCACGAAGCGTGTAAAGTGGTGACAGACCGTGAAGACTGGGGTCCCCGCTTTGAACCAAGCTCTGTTAAGCTTCCCTACGCTTTGAGTCAAGATTTGCTGAGCTTTGTTACGCTTTGTTAAGCTTTGATACGCTCTCGGCGCTTTAATCAATTCGTGACAGAGCGCCCAAATTTTTTGAACAGTTCAAAAAAATTTGGCGCTCTTGCCGAATGTCCCGCTTTACTCCAAGCTTTCCCACGATCTATTACGACCCTGCCGCTTTAATCAAGCTTTGTTACGCTTTGGTGCCGCTTTGCACGCCGCATTAAAGCGCCATCAAAGCGCCGTTGGTGTGAACTAAGCATTAAGGGCATAATCACAAAATGTATGTTTTTTGTAGTCCACTAAACTATTTGAAGCCTCATAGATAAACGGTGTGAACCCAGATCAGACGGCTCCTGTAGGAGCAGTCTGATCTGGGTCCACAATGTTTACCTCCCTGTAAAATAGACATTTTCAGATGCAGTTATTTTGCCGGCGTTTTAAGGACTAGATAATGACTGAGGTGGTGGCACAAGACGATAAAGTTACTTTGAATAAAAACCACGCCTCCTTTTCAGCTTTTACCTATGTCTAAGGTTGACTAGTCCTAATTACGCATTCATGGGGCGCCGCCTTTACAGTAAGCGAAAAGTCAAGTAATAGTCGGAAAAATGCGTGTATTTTAGGTACATGTACAAATTTCCATTTAAATTGTAAGCGATACAGACAATACACTTTCGAACAAGGTAAGAAAAGCCATTTTATCTATTTTATTCCGTTTTATTCCATGATTTTAATGGTTTCCTCCTTTGAATTTTGCTTTGTTAAAAAACGACTTGCTCATAATCAGAGCCGTTCTGTGCCGAAAACGAGCTTAAATGCCAGTTTGCATGGTTTTAGTGGAATTGGCAATCATATATGTACATGATTACATGGTTGTAACTGTAAAAGGTTACTAAGATCTATGGAAAAATGAATTTTAATAGGTGGGCCCTCGCAATAACAGCTGTACCAACAACTCTCACATCATGATTTCCGACAACTGGTTACGCACGAGTGCTGTAATTCATATTTATAAGGCGAGAGCTAGGAGGAACGGGTACAGGATGTTTATTTCTGTTTACATACTGTGAATTTTTAACTTATAATTGGCCTCCATCTTGGACGCCATCTTGAATATATCAAATTGCTCAATGATGCCAAAGTGGCATCGCTCGGATTTTTTAAGGACAATATATGCACTACCAGAATACACAAAGAAAAAAGTTTACAACCAAGTGCCTGGTCCTCCTAAAATTCGCCCAAATTCTGCCGGACTAAAGTGGCAAGAAAGGTCCTCACTTTTCAGGAGTTGAAATTTCATGTGCACTTAAGTTAAGACGATTAATTAAGTAGTTCAGTATTTTGTTTGCCATTAATTACACCCTGGGCACTGCTAAATTAGTTCTGTCTCTTTCGTTCATCTACTCTAAGCCTGCAGTATTTTAGTCTTGACATAAGATTTCCAACAATGCGGTATGTGCGACAAGCAAAGGCTCAGGCCAGCCTGCGCATACGCGCAGTCTGATCAGAGCCATTGCTAGTCGCTTGAACATTCTATGACTGTTAAGCTACTGATTGAACATCATTTGGAGCATCTAAGCTTAAAAGGGAGCTGCATAGGCCCGTCCGAGTCTACAGTAGTCAAAATTCATGTTGTTGAAAATCACATGTCGAAGCTCATTTGTAGAAAAAAACTGTGCAGATCAATATCAACTGGCTTTAAGCGGCCAGATTATGTTGATCTATACAGTTTAACAGCCAACACATATCTGCTAGGCTTAACAGGACGGACATAGTTGAGCCGTGACACGTGCTTTCCAACAATGTGGTATACTCAGCTCCTTTTAGACTAATGTTGGGCCAGTAGCTTAACAGTCAAACAATATTTAAGCGACTAGCAAAGGCTCTGATCAGACTGCGCATATGCGCAGGCTGGTCTGAGCCCTTTGCTGGTCGCACATACTACATTGTTGGAAATCTCATGTCACGGGTCAGTTAGTGTTTAGTGTCTCCCAAAGATTCAAAAAAGTCTGGTCGCCAATTATTGCAACCAGTACTGTACTTAAAAGTTTATTTCTGCTTCAAACTTGTACCAGTATGTTTCTTTCTCTATTCTGTCTCTGGTGAGGCATTCTGAATGAGTTGTTATGCCTGTCCCCGTTGGGGACGAAATCCAAAAAAATGTCCAAGCTTCCAAAGTGACAACAGCTGACCTATAAATCCAACAAGCTAAAGTTAGGCGGAATTCATTCATAACTTTACAACCAATTCAACTACGTTATTTGTGGAATGATAATTACGAGATTAGCACCTATAGAGTGCATGTATTATATTACCTAACGGAAACCTTTGTGTATTTTTGGGGTAGAGAGTATAAATATAACGTCACTCTTACGAGAGCATGTAACTCATGCATAGTATATATGTTATATGACGATGAGCTGTATATGCTTAAGTCTAATAAAGTTTATGCTATGTTCGGTTATGTTTCATCAAAACATACCACACAGGCTGAAAACTTTGGCTAAAATAGAATAGGCGTGTATTAATCTAGCTTACACTCGTTCTTTAGTAGGCTAAATGAAGTTTGTTGTTGTTTTCAGTTTTGATTCGTTATTTTTCTTGTTCAATATAAACAACAGTAACTCACATCATATAATTTGGTGTTCAATCCTCGGATATTTCAAATTTTGATATGCCAGAAAAAACTATATACACTTAATACACTCTAATAATCTCCAAACGCTACCATCAAATAGCTCTGAACGGCTAAAATATGTGCAAAAAACGTTGGTGGTAGTTTAATCATTAATTTTATAAATCACGAAAGTTTCAAACTTATCTGTTGCATAATGAGTGAAAGTAATATCAAAAGTCGCAAGAATATTCAAAATGGCTACTGTTAATGATTGCAACGGTGAAGAAATACCTTCTCAACTTTTCTTTCAAATAGAAGTAGCTTTCTATATAACGCAATTCTGCTAGAGAACCACTGTACTTGAATGGTGGAGTCATTGCTGGTTTGCAGTCAACGAGTGCATAAACTATAATAATTAAAGGGGACGGTAACTCTGATGATTACTATGTTTTATAAGAAAGATCTTTATAAAACCATGATTTTTTATAACAGTTTCATCTCAATCGGTTGAAAAATGTGGAAGTGGTGGCCATTTGAATATTTGCAAATTGACTTTAAAGGAAGCGGCCATATTGTAGGCTTAGTGACGTCACTCAGCCTAATTAAATATGCGTAATTAAAATAAAAGACAAACCAATGGATTATTTGCATTAATTTTTAATGAAACTTTTTCCTTATGTATAAAGCTGCATATCTGCTGAAACACAGATGATGTGATAGTAGTGATAACTAAAAATTAAGCAGTTAAAAAATTCTGAAAACTAATTAAATATTAAAAATGGCGGCTAAATGTTGGCTATATTGAATTCTTTAAATGCCCATAACTTGCCCATTTTTCAACCGATTTTGATGATACTTGTATCAAAATTCATGGTTCATAAAGCTCTTTCTGATAAAACATACTTATAATTAGGGGAGCTGTCCCCTTTAAGTGTATCTGGTTGTTTAAAAGGTAATATTTTCGTATTTTTGACCCTGAAGTTCAAAGGTAGTGACCTGGCTAATTTTATCTCAGACCTATTATCGATAGTTTTCGGCAAATATACGGGAATAAATTAGGTTTTCTGAAATCAATGTATCATAACGGTTGTAATAAATATAAAGGGATGTACTTCAGCTATAAAGATTTTAAAAGTAAAATTTGTGTTGGTTTATGAAAAAATCACATTTCTCGCTTTGAGGCGAAGTTTCTCGACAGATAAATGTAGCTTGATTATGAAGCACTGAGAGTGGGGAAAATTAAGCTTTCTCAAGGGAAACGGTTTACGCAGGCTTTTTGAGGTGAAATCGAGATTATCGAAACGCGACATTTGTTCCCTTTCTTGGCGAAAAAATGGCCGCCAATCGTGAAGAAAATGTTAAATTGTTGTTGTTGTTGTTTAACAACACTGTACAAATATGATCAAAAACTACACGCGCACAATTAAGCTATTGGGTCACTGTATAGGCGCCAACTTTAATATTCGGTCTGGCTATTTCATCTGCTCATGAAATATGACAGGTGACCCAATAGCTCATTAAAGTAAGTAAGGGTGCAAAGATCAGGAGTCGATACAATCAAGTACCACACCTGACCCAGGATACCAATGGGAAAGTTACAAACTCACAGTTAGACACCACAAACGAGAGCCAAGAGGTCAGCCCTTTCCCAGCAGGTGACCACAAAGCACATATAAACAGACGCGACCAAAGACATAGCAAACATAAAAGATCCACAAAAGAAGTACCGCCTTGGAACGGTCAGTAAAATATTTTACTGGAGGGCTTAAACCGGTTTAACGGTGCGCCAACCTCACCCTTAATTCAGATGTGGATCAAGACACATAGATAATTGGTTTGCATGAAAGACCCCTAACTTATCAATGCATCATCTCCTAAAACATATAAATCAAGATATAACAAGGAGATAAAGCAAAGACAAGGACTCCTACACCTTTCGCGTGATTATTGGACAACAAAATGTTGTAATGTTGAAGCGTTTTAAAAAAACTGGGAAAAATTACTTAAAACATGTCGCAGTTGTAATACAATAAACAGGCGCCATTTTCACAACATTTTTTGCTGGCGCTTTATGGGGTTTCTTTCGACCAATGTATTAATTTCAATACGTGTGTTATACAGTGTACAGGTAAATCGCAATCAATTATGAACTACATTGTAAATGGAGTGTTTAACCCGAAACCGTGTGTAGTTTCCAGGAGCTGAAAACTGTAAGTAAATGTGTTTTCTTCTTTCTTTTTTTCAGAGTTTTTGCTTGATTATTTACTCAGTAAACAGAGGACAGAGCTACTGTCCTGCCAGCCAAGAGTGACAGTGGCGTCATGTTTTGTTTACAAAGTTATCATGGACTTATCATTGATAGATCACTTGTCTTGTGTATTAATCCTATCCGCAGGATAGGATTAATACACAAATGATCTTTCGATTAGCGTTGGCTCAAGTGGAGTGTACAAGTTAAATTTTACTGAACAAGTGTAAACAAAATGTTACGCCACTGTCACTCTTGGTTGGCTCGACAGTATATATGTTCAAATTTTAGTGTTAAAATTAGACATTATATTGCTAACATCTATTACAACAAAAGAGTGCTTTAGGAGACTGGATAACCAAATCAATATATTTTTTGACATTTTCAAGGTGAGTGACCGCTTTATTTTTCTGTTTTCTGCATGAATGCGTAATGAAATTTCCAAAACGATGAACGTTCATGAAAAAAGTTTGTACCAAAGTGGAGATGTGAGCATCAAAACGTCGGTAACTTGGTAATATAATCCTAATCTGCATCAAACGTCTGTTGTTTATTTGCGATATAATGCAAACCGAATGGGTTATTATTAAAAATGTGTGAAGAAAAATCAATGTACCTTTATATAAACACAAACTTTTGGGCCAAATCTTCCAAAAAGGGTGTTTTAACTCTAATACCGTTGTTGACCCGTTGCCTTTTGACTGACCGCAATATCGATACTGTATCCTATCAAAACCTGCAAAGTAAATGTTTTGGCTGACCACAATACTGCCCCAGGTATGGGACTTGCTGGTCAGCTGTTTACCAATTCGTGTACAAAAAAAAAGATGGGAAAGGGTACTTTTTCCAGCTGTGCTGTGCGCATCGCTGCCATCGTTTAAGGTAGTGCGGGACCCCTGTCAAAAGATAACCTTACTTTTACTTAAAAGTAAGAGTGTAAGAGTTATCGTTCCTGGATCTTGTTTTTAAAAGAGAATACTTATTTGTAAGACGGTAGATATTATTCTCCCCTGACAACTCTTTGATGCTTGAAACGTAATTCAGTAAGTATTTTGCTTTCACAAAAAGAAGGAATGCAAGTATTAGCTTTTAAAAACATCACCCAGAGTATGAAGTCATTCAGTATTTTGATGGTTAAAAGTTGTGGACTGTATAAATATACATACTATATACATGTCTCGGTTGCTATTTCTGCATGCTGCCACTAACCTTAGACCCACCCCCACCCCAAAAAAGGGGGGGGGGGTTGTAGACGTGCACATGCCTTGTATGTGACATTCTCATGTTTTAGGTCCCATGGAGGTACATGGTCACTAATGTTTTATGGAGAAATGACGTAACTATTTCAATTACCTTATCACACTGGATAGGCAGCAATAAAAAACAGTCTAAACAATCGATGAATGCTGACAACAAATTGCTAGAAACAGTGTTTGTGATTGCCATTTGTTGCCTATCGGACTACAAACAACAATCCAAAATTCTGTTACTTACAATATTTAACTACGTTCGTCAATAGCATTAACGTTTTCGATTGCCGCCTATCTAGTGTGTTCGTAGCCAAAACAATCTGATACAAGGGCTAGAGGTTATTTCATGTTTCTGTTGAAAAAATTATTTTGTTTCGTTGCATGTTTCATGATGATAAAATGGACATTTCTGCATACATTTTAATAAAATTAATTGGAACTGCATGTGCCTGAAAGGAAGATATATGACAATATAACATTCTTTTCTGTATATTAACGGTTGGCAAGCATGGTACAGATGCACGGATCAAGGAATTTTCATCAGGGGAAGGGGAGGGTCCAGGTATGTTTGACAAAAAAAGCTCTGACAACGATTTTTTAGTCCTCAGCTTATTTTACAGAAGTTAAATGGTCAATTTCAAAGAAATCTATCGTTTTTCAAGGCTCCAGATGGGGTCCATTTTTTTCCAGGGGGTCCAACTTTTTCCAGGGGGTGTCCAATTGCTTATTCCCTATAGAAACCCATATAATTTGTGATTTTCCAGAGGGGGTCCGGACCCCCTACCCCCCCCCCTCTGGATCCGCACTTGGTGCAGCCCTCACAGCTTCATGGTTAAGGCTACAATACATTATCTCATTTGGGCTTGACAAACGTTTATAGACAGAAGAATGTATCATCCTTTTATTGTTATATACCTTATAATAAGTGTTTACTATAGAAACTTGAGGTGTTTCAATCGCTGACAATTGTACATTTTATTTAATAATGTGTCATATTTTGGTTGATCGTTGACCAATCACTGACCGTGGGCTTTATTTCCGATATAACATGACTGCAGAGGGCTTAATTGCCATTTCAACCTGCTCACGGATATCCTCTGCGAGTTAAGATACCGTCGCTTATGCTTTATTGAGAAATGACCAAAATATTCAATTATCATAAGATACACTACTTTATTACATCGGATAGGCAACAATCGAGAAGGCTCTGAACAATCGATGAACGTGGATCGCAAATCACTAGAATTTACCATTTGTCGCCAGTCAGGCAAACAAACTGCAATCCAAAAAGTCTGTTTCTGACGGTATTTGATCTACGTTCGTCGATAGCATCAACGTTTTCGATTGCCACCGATCCGGGATGTGTATTGATACAATGAATATGTAACCAAAACAATCTGAAACAAGAGCTAGGAGTTATCTACATTTTTCAGTCATGTTTCTGTTGAAAAAAAAGTTTGTTTCCACACTGGATAGTGAGCAATCGAAAACACTCTTAACCATTGACGAACGCGGATCAAAACTCGCTAGAAACAGTGTTTTGATTGCAAAGTGTCGCCTGTTCGATGAGTGATGGTAATAAAAAAAAACTATGATTCTAACTATTTTTGGTCTATAATCGTTGATAGTATTGATGTTTTCGATTGCGCCTATAAGGTGTGGTTTTGTTGTATGCTTTACGATGTTACAGTGGACATTTTTTTTGGAAATGCTTTTGCTTGAAAGGAAAGTATTCTAGAACTTTTTGGATACTGTAAAGGCGGCACCTCATGACTGCCTGCCGGGCCGCGTAGCGCAGTCGGTAACGTGTCTGGCTACAGATACGTGTCTGACTGCAGATCCAGGGGTCGCGAGTTCGATCCCGGTCCGGTCCCATACTTTCGTGGAGATTGATCATGAAATGATTTCTACGGTCATTCTCCTCCCTTCCCCTGATTCATTCAAGAAGGGTTGTTGTCAGTTACAAGCGAAAGTATGTGCACGAATTACTGGTTAACCGCTTGTTCAAGCCTGCCCAGGAAAAGTGTGGTTAGGTGAACTGACCGTCCCGCAATGACCATAGCTGTTGACTTGGGACGTAAAGCAACAAAACCAACCAACCAAATCATGACTGCCTTATTAGTCTACTTAAGACATAGGTAAAATCTGAAAATGAGGCGTTATAACTACATTCGAAAGTGTTTGTTTATCGTTTAACATTAGTATAGAGGCAAACAGTGTGGACCCAGATCAGACTGCTCTAGGTGAGCAGTCTGCTCTACATCTACACTGTTTGTTTAAGAGGCTTCATAATATTTCAATAGACGATAAAAACATACGATTGTGTTGTAATATACGCTTTAAGGGTTAATAAATGTGGTTTCAGTGCATTAACGGACAGGACTTTCATGAAATGCACGCAGACCTGCGCGGCTCAAGCAACTTTTAAACGCTTAACCAATGGATAGAACCTGATTTCCATTCTTGAGCAGTTGAAATAACCGAACGACGCCCAGATATGAAAATTAAAGTTGCCACCTTTACAGTACCCAAAAAGTCCTATAATATATAACAATGACAATAACATTCCTTTCTGTATATTAACGTTTGTCAAGCCCTTGTGCGATAATGTGTTGCAGGCCTCACCACTGTGTGGTTCTGGTGGCAACACATCACATTCAGGCTTGCCAAACATTAATACAAGGAAAATAATGTTTTATCCTCTTATTGCATATTTGTAAGTTTATTCTTTAAATGACATTTAGATCTATGCATCAGGAATAAAGCTATAATTTTTAGCTTTTATCTACATAAATCCTACGTGTAAGAAAGCATCAACGTATCAAGACATGCTATAGCCATGCTTTAATGAGAATCTTAATGTAATGTGCTGGGTCACATATGCTAGGTCAAAATCTTTTTTGTCATTTTCTACGCCCATTTGTCAGTGCTTAATCAATAATAGCTATGTCTCCGCCCAGTGATATAGATAGGGCGTAGACAAACAAAAAAATTGGTTGAAAGGGGAGACAACACTTATTATAGTCTTTATTTTTTCAGGATTTTTCAGAAAAGTCACCAAAACAAAAAAAACGAGCACGGTGACACATATTTTTTATTCAATCTTTAGATTCTTCATGAAAATATCTTTGTAAAAATATGTTTTTTGTTGTTCCAGTTACATTCTCTGATATGTTTATTTTGAAATTTAATTTTTTTTTTTGGCATTTATTCGTTTGACTTAATTAGGATTTTGCTTAAGAAATTGTGTAAATACATGTAATTTCACTATTTTTTGTTTTTATTTATATATCTGGTGTGAGTAGTATTTGTTCTGAAAAAAACTGTATTGCGTTTCGTTTCATTTGTTAAAAAATCTGTGTTTGTTTATTTCAAAAACCTGCGATTTTGCAGTTTTTGACATCAAATAACTTTTTAAAAAGAACGGTAAGGTATTGTTTGTTTTGTCTTAGATTATAAGTATAAGTCTATATTATAATATATTAAAAGATAAAACACTTTTGGACATATGCCGGTGAGTCCGGTACTACCTTAAGATAGAAAATTAAAGTAATTTAAGTAGGAAAATGTTTTTTTTTTTAAATAAATCTACTCGTACAAGTATGCTGTGATTAGGAAGTTATATCACAAATCCATCACTATTTTTTGATATCACAAAATAGATTTTATGTTATCATTATATCGTTTCGGCATTTAAGTTCGTAAGAAAAATGATAGATCCCGCAATATTCGTACTCACGAGCCCTTTTATTCTTATGGGCGGGAAAAGATAATCACCAGAGCTTTCGTTGCTCACTTAAATGGCCCAAAAATCACCATGTGAGCCAGCACATGAGATTTAGATACTGGTGCGGAGGCTCAGATTGTGCAACTGTGACTCAGTAGGTGTAAACACTGTCCAAATACGTTGCACTCTAATCGCCATTTGAGCCAGCACATGGGATTGTGGTACTTATCGTATTGTCGATGTCGAGTACCGAAGGCTCAGGCAAACCTGCGCAAATATGCAGACACAACAGAGCCTTCGCTGCTCGCATAAATGGCACGTAAATTGCTAGCACGAGATTTTGGTAACGTTATTACATTGTCGAGTGACGAAGGCTCAGGCGTTAGAGAAATAAAGTAAAACCTGCTAGAGTAGCCACCTAAAAGAAGACCAAAATTGGTAAAACCTGCTTGAGTAGCCGCCTAAAACAAGACTAAAATTGGTGTTCAATATGGTCATTCCTTTAGAGAGGTTAAAAACGTTGCAATTTGCTCCCTTCATGCATTCTGCAAAATAGTAAGTGAGTATGATCAGGAAATACCACGATCACAAACTGTAGATAAAAACATGGCATCGCGAGGAAGAGCTACACAACAATCACAAGGCACAAGGAAGACAAACTAAGCAAAGCAACCAGCTCTCTCTTCCCCATCAAGATGATTGTAAAACTAGATTTGACATAAAGTAGTAACTAATTTTCGTCTTTGATTCTGCTGTTGTTGAAGTACAAGAAATGTTCAGCTCCCATGAGGGTCTACTAACTATTGCAACGCATCATCGTGGAGAATCAAATTCACACACTATAATGAAACAAAGAAAAGGTCTTACGACTCACAGATCAATTATGCAAATATGATACGTTGCATATTTGACCATGGAATGAAAGTCCAATGTCTTAGCTTTATTATAGTAC
Organism: Loripinus fragilis; assembly: GCA_964019695.1. NCBI lineage: Eukaryota > Metazoa > Mollusca > Bivalvia > Lucinida > Lucinidae > Loripinus > Loripinus fragilis. The sequence goes on along the minus strand of OZ026514.1, from coordinate 105,148,373 downwards.
ATATTTTAGTCATCTACTACTAAAAGCAGCTGAGATATCATTGATCTTGTATGTATACCCCCATCCGGAAATCACATTTTTAATGTTTTCATAAATGTTTATGAATATGCAAATTAGATAATTTGCATATGCAACATGGGATAATAGGCATATGTCTAAGCTTTAATTTGGTATTAAGTTTAGTAGTCTAGGATAAGTAACAGCTGAGATATGAGTAATTTTGTAGGCAGAACCCCCTTCTAAAATTCGCTATGGGTTGCCATAGAAACCATGCATTTTCACAAAGCCCCAAACCAAATTTTCTTTTAGGACACCTTCGTTTCGCATTCAGGGGGTCCCAATGAACAATTTGGCACCCATGAAAAATTGTCCTGGGGGGGTGCAAGGTAACCTAAATTGGATGCCGGGGTACCAGGTTAAAATTCTTTTTTCATTATTAATTCTACTCAGGATGGAATTTATCATGCTCATAAATGATAATTGCCAACAGTTGTTTTATTTTAGCATTTATTACTGTAAATACGGAAAATTTGGTGAGTTTTTTTATTCGCGAATAGTGTTAAAAGACATATTTGCGACGTTCAGTATTCGCGACTAAGCCATGATTTACCTATGTCAATAAACGACAGAGTGAATTGTTATTTCGCGAGGGTTAAAATTTCACGAAACTATAAGCCTCACGAAAAGTTCCGAATTTACAGTATCGTTATAAATACATAACCTGAGAGCTAAGTAGTCCAATAGAAAACCAGAATGACCTGGAACTTGATTTTATTTTTTTTGCTTTGTTGGTTCTTGTTGTTGAGGCATTGTACTTGATGAATCCAACTGATGCAACTCTGACATCATTGAGCGTTTTGAAATATATTCAAGATGGCGTCCAAGATGGCCGCCAGTTAGGCTCCTAGGACCTATATGACCAACATACTCGACCAAAAGCATTTTATTTTTGACTTTACATGGACGTTTCAGAGGCTAATTGATTCAATCAATTAAATGGAACATTATTTTGATTCAGAAGGTTTAAATATTAAAGAAGGCGTCCAAGAAGGCCGTCAGTAAGACTTCTAAGACCTATATGACCGACATACTCGATTAAAAACACTGAAATGTTAACTTTTTATGGATGTTTAGAGGCTAAATGATACAAAGGATTAAATAAGAACATGGTTTTGATTCAGAAGTTTGAAATTTAAAGATGGCGTCGAAGATGGCCGTCAGTTAGGTTCCTAAGACATATCTGACTAAAACACTTGATATAAAGCATTTCATTTTTGACTTTTTATCGATGTTAAAGGCCTAATAATACAAACAATTAAAATAAAGCATTCCCAGGTTTGATTCACAAGGTTGAAATATTAAAGATAGTGTCCAAGATGGCCGCCATTTAAAGCAAAATTCGACCTGAAATCGAATTCGCGGTTAGTAACTATTTTCTGATAGTTTTCAGTTGTATTTGGAAAATGAGACTAGCATGTTATTGTTGTTTTTCAGCGTTGTAAAATATTTAAGATGATGTCGAAGATGGCACCAATAACATGGCGGGGAATCAAACGTTTTTTTTTGCTATGATACACTGCACGGAAAAAATAACAGACTCTTATTTTTTGTAATGGTAATTTCTTGTCTTTGTTCGGAGAATCATATCCGTCAATCCATGCGCCATGCACTTTCCAGACCACTTTTAGCCAGATCTGATTATACCATACTATCATATTATTCTTATAAAAATTCCTACTTTGGGAAAACAGTTCTTTGATAATTAAGTGATAAATTACAGGGTACTTTGATCAAACACTCTGTCAAAAGGTTTTCAGTGATATCGCCCATATCACTGAAAACTTTGTGACAGAGTGTTTGATCAAAGTAAAAATCTTTTTTGGATCAATATGCGGAAAAAAGTGAGCTGGATGGATGGATAAAATTTACAAAAATACTTATGGAGTGCAGTGTTTCAACACAAAAAAAACAACCAGTGGGTAAGGTATCTGCATGCTGCAGATGTTCGTTACTATCTTGACTGCTGATTGGTATGGGCCTGCTTGCCCGGTGCAATTGTAACAACCATTACAACTTCTCTGGTCTGTTGCAAGTGCAACAGACATCACAGATGGTTGGATATTGCTATAACAAATATAAATGCTGGTCCGGTGCAATTGTTTCAGACATGCATGCTTGTATGCACATGTTTACAGCTGCAATTGTTACAGACATGGCTGATGGTCAGGTGCAAATGTACATGGATCCTGATAAGATGAAACTGTAGCAGACACGCATAATGATACGAGGGTCATCCAATAAAGAATGAGACTTTCTTCATAGTATGAAAACCTGTGCGTGCATTTAGTTAAAATTCACCATAGTGATAGTATGACATCTTAGCAATGCAGGAATATAAACAATAAGTTTGTGATTGATTAGTTGCCATAGTAACGGGATGTTTTGTGGAAGGACTTGAAGACGCATGGCCACGTTTACATTTTTTTTTGAATACCCACGGTTATTGAAAGTCTTTTATTTTCACTCATAGATAGAATATAACTTCTTGTTATAATTTCTTCTACTAAACAATCTTAGTGTTACATAAAATACTATAAAAGATGAACCAAGTATGCATATCCTTTATTTTGGTTGCCTAGCAACCGATTTACTTGATTTTTTATAAGCACACTACTTTGTGTTGCCATGGTAACTATGTAGGTGAAGGATATCCAACAAAATGTTTCATTATCTGCAGCTTATTGTTATTAAGTATGAATGAACAGAAATATGTTAACTTTAATCACATTCGACTATTTGATATTAACTTTTAAAGTCAAGAGGTCAGGGAAAATACCAGATGTTTCTTGAAAAACTTGATTTTTTAAGCTTTGTTTCCATGGTAACTGCTCAAGAATCTAAAATATTTTTTTCCCCAATAGGCTATAGACAGATTGCCTGAGCATATATAAGAACTAGTAGAAAAATATACTATACATCTTAATCTGTTGCTATGGTAGCCACCTATAGTGAGCCGTCCACGCATGTTTGCCCAGTCTTCTAATGTTGCCTAGCAACAAAAGTTGGAACTATGTAAAACGTCGAATATGGTACATGTGAACAGCCAAAAAGACGAGCAAGCTTCGAAAGAAATTTCATAAGCCTAGCATGTAAATTCGCTGCGCTATAGAAAAAGTCTCATTCTTTATTGGATGACCCTCGTAGTATGCAACTATTTAAGGCATGGCTGCTAGTCAGATGCAACTGTAAAATACATGCATGATGGTCTGGTGCAATTGTGATTACCAGCCCGTTAGTTGGGTACTAGTATAGAGACATAACTGCGGGTCTGAGGCAAGTGATACATATATACATGCTGTTTCAGCCACACAACTACAGATGTGCTTGTAAGTCAGTTGAAACTGATTCAAACATATCTGATGGTAGATGCAACTCCAACAGACATGCATGCTAGTTGAGTCGTGCCAGGTGGTCGGGTGCAACTGCAACAAACATGCCTGTTGGTTCAAAACAACGTTTAAAACATGGTACTGCAACATGCCTGCTAGTCTCGTGAAGCTGTTACAGACATAACTGCTTGGTTTCAGACATGTATGCTGGTCCAGTGCCACATAATCAAACATGCGTAATGGTAAATATGTCTGCTGACCTTGTAGCACTGATGCCTGAGCAGCTGGTCGGTAGAAAGTAGAACAGACATGCCCACTGGCCGGATGTAACTTGAACAGACATTCCCGTTGATCTAGTGCAACAGTATCGAGCATTCTTGTTAGTTGCGTTCAATTGTAACATACATTATTGCTGGTGCGATGTGACTAACATGCATGACTGCTGGCCCCAAGTCTCAATAAACGGCATGTGTGCTGGTTCAGTACCACATTATTAAACATGCTTGATGTTCAGGATGTCCGATATGATGAGCTGGTGGCATTACATGGTAGCTGTTCAGTGAAACTTCAACAGATATACCTGCGGGCTTGGTACTATTTAATCTAACATGCCTCCTGGTCCATTGGCAAATCAAAGAGAAAAGCTACTTGACTGACGCCCTCCATCTGACATGTCAAATAACACTGTGAAACTTTATTAGCAGAGACTGCTTCATTGTCAATACAACATACATGCCGTGTAGAGAGTTATGTCGCTGCAGCTGCAGCTGCAACATATATGCCTGCTGGCCTAGTGTTACTGTCACAGACACCGCTGCTGTTCAAACATGCCTACTGGTTGAATACTGCTGCAAGATGGATGCTTGCTGGACTGTGGCCACTCAATCAGCATGCCTGCTGACATTTTGTCACTCAATATTACATGTCTGCTGGCGTTGTGCTTCTCCATCTGCTATACCTGCTGGTGTGGTGTCTCACTCTCAGCCGTTTCTGCTGATATAGTTTCTCACTATCAGCCGTGCCTGCTGGTGTGGTGATCCATTATAGGTCATGCCTTTTGGTTTGGTACACCACTATCAGCCATGCCTGTTGGTGTGGTACCTCACTATAGGTCATGTCTTCTGGTGTGGTGCCTCACTGATGGTCATGTCTTCTACTGTGGTGCCTCACTATAGGCCATGCCTGTTGGCGTGGTACCTCACTATAGGCCTGCCTGCTGGTCCGTTTTGCAACCGACATTTTGACTAGTTTGGCGCAGACGAAAGAGGGATGGCTACAAGTCTGGTGCTACTCTTACAGAAGTACCATTACATCAGACATGTTTGCTGATCCGGTGCCAATCTCAGATATGCCTGCTTGTACAGTGCAACTCTATCAGACATGCATGCTGGGTTCATTTATTCAGATACATGTGTTTGTAATGTGCTTCTCCATCAGGCGAGAATTCTGGTATGTTACAAATCCACCAGACATGTCTAAAGGTTAAGTGTGGCTCCAATGGGTTCATTAAACTTGTCAGCTACCATCCTGGACGCCATCTTGAACATGTCAAATTCTGAGTGATGCATTAGCTGCATCACTGGGATGTTACAAGGATGATGTCTGTAACTCAACAATCAGTAAAATCAGCATTTTAAATGCAAATCCCTGGAGTTTGTCGGCCAAGGGAAAATGTTCTTATATTTTTTGTAATAAACTGCCATTTTGGCGGCCAATTGGCCTTAATTCTTATTTTATTTCTAAATTTTAGTATGAGCTAAGTGTCTTCAACTAGATTCCAACGTCATAGCTAGCAATTTAAGGGAAAAATGGGTTTAAGACATTTTTCCATATCACACAATTTTTTAACTTATAATTGGCCTTCATCTTGAATATATCAAATTGCTCAATGATGCAAGAGTGGCATCACTTGGATTTTTCAAGGACAATATATGCACTACCAGAATCCATAAAGAAAAAAGTTAAAAATCAAGTTCCAGGTCCTCCTAGAATTCGCCCAAATTCTGCCGGACTAAAGTGGCAAGAAAGGTCTTCACTTTTCAGGGTGCACTTGAGTTAAGACGATTAATTAAATAGTCCAGTATTTTTGTTTGCCATTAATTACACCCCGGGCACTGCTAAATTAGTTCTGTCTCTTTCGTTCATCTACTCTAAGCCTGCAGTATTTTAGTCTTGACATAAGATTTCCAACAATGTAGTATGTACGTCAAGCAAAGGCTCAGACCAGCCTGTGCCAACGCGCAGTCTGATCAGAGCCAATGCTATTCGCTTGAATATTCTTTGACAGTTAAGCTACTGACTGAACATCATTTGGAGCATCTAAGCTTAAAAGGGAGCTGCCTAGGCTCGTCCGAGCCTACAGTTGTCAAAAATCATGTTGTTGAAAATCACATGTCGAAGCTCATTTGTAGAAAAAACTGTGCTGATAAATATCAACTGGCTTTAAACGGCCAGATTATGTTGATCTATACAGTTTAACAGCCAACATACGAGGGGCGTTTGGAAAGTTCTTAGCATGGTCTTTTATCTCAGTAACCGATTTACAAACAATATCATGTTTGGTATCATTTTAAAGAACTATAATCCCTCAATGTTATGGCACAAATTTCATGAGGATATTATCATGCAGACACGAAAAATATTATTGTGAATATATGTACTGTTTGTATACTGGAAAACGCAAAGTTTCAGTGGAAAATATAACATTTTACCTTTTGAAAAGTGTGCAGAACATTAACAATAGTTCATGAAATTAGCTACTTTTGTACCATTTGGTAGGCCACAATCTGGTACAGTTATTATACTATTGATGACCGAGTTGGATGTTTCTAATAACCAAATACCGGAACAGCAATACCAAAACCGTCTAGAAAGCAAAGCAATGCGCTAATTTTTTCGACTAAAATCGCATGTCACATGCACATATTTTGAAAATATATAACCGACAGTAGTTTAAAAATGTCTTGCGTTGGTATTTTTGTCAAGTACACTTTATGTGCTTTGTATTGAAACCAAAATAAATTTTGTAAACCAGAGCAAATGGAAGATAACTCTTATAACCTTACCATGGGGCAGAGTAAGTTTAGCTATGAGCTGAAGTTTTTGTTCATTTCAATTGAAAATAGTGGCAAACAAAAAAGTAAATATACCTTGAGAGTAGAAATCAATCAATTTTGTGATAGTTAATACGATACCATGAGAAGTTCTTATGCCATCAACAAAATGTGAGAGGTTAAGTCACCCCTCCCACTTCTTGAAAAGTAGGGGTAGTTTTATAAGGAATAGTTTTCTTGAATACAGAACTAAACAAGCTACACTTTTTGCGCGACGAAATTATTTTCATTCATTGTTCGCTACAAATAAATCAAAACGTATACTCAATAGGCATTTTTGGTGCTCCTGTAGTGACACAATTTAAAGCAAAAGTATAAAGAAAAATCGAAAAAAATCCCATTTTTGAAAGTTAACCATTTCTCTATTAGTCAACATTTTCCAAATGTAAAGGTGGTAGTTATGCAAGCAGTGATCGCATAATATAGTTTAATAAAAAATAAGTTGGCACCAAATCGTTAATTTGTCAAAGCAAGATCTCGAATATGGTTCCCAATTTTCCTTCGCTTTTTTCCAAGTATTTTGCTTAAAATTTCCGCCCGCAATAATCCCCTACTCATTTTGAGCATGCACTGCACGTGCACGCCAAGTCCTTTTTCGACAAAATTAAACCATCAAGTAGCCTTTGAATTCTAGTTTCCAAAAATGTATTATTTGATAGCATTTTATCAACGCATTGTGGAGTTATGATGCCATGCTAAGAACTTTCCAAATGATCCTCGTATATATGCTAGACTTAACAGGACGGACACAGTTGAGCCGTGACACGTGCTTTCCAACAATGTGGTATTTGACAAGTGTAGACTCGGTTCCTTTTAGACTTAGAAACTCCAAATAATGTTGGGTCAGTAGCTAAACAGTCAAAGAATGTTTAAGCGACGAACAAAAGCCCTGATCAGACTGCGCATATGCGCAGGCTGGTCTGAGCCTTTGCTGGTCGCACATACCACATTGTTGTAAATCTCATGTCGCGAGTCAGTAAGTGTTTAGTGTCTTCTAAAGATTGACAAAAAGTCTGGTCGCCAATTATTGTAAGCAGTACTATGGTTAAAAAGTATATTTTCTGCTTCAAAACTTGTACCAGTATGTTTCTTTCTCTATTCCAAACTTCTACCAACGTTTCTCAAGATATGTTTCATCAGGGCATACCCCAGAGGCTGAAAACTTTGGCTAAAATAGAATAGGCGTGAATTAATCTAGCTTACACTCGTTCTTCAGTAGCCTAATACTGTTCGTTGTTGTTTTCAGTTTTGTTTCGTTTTTTTTTCTTGTTCAGTATAAACAACAGTAACACACATAATATAATTTGGTGTTCAATCCTCGGATATTTCAAATTTTGATATGTCAGAAAAAACTATATACACTATATACACTCTAATAAATATCCCAACGCTACCATTAAATAGCTCTGAACAGCTTAATTATGTGCAAAAAAAACGTTGGGGGAAATTAATCATTAATTTTATGAATCACGAAAGTTTCAAACTTATCTGTTGCATAATGAGTGAAAGTACAATCAAAAGTCGCAAGAATATTCAAAATGGTTATTGTTAATAATTGCAACGATGAAGAAATACCTTCTCAACTTTTCTTTCAAATAGAATTAGCTTTCTATATAACGCAATTCTGCTAGAGAACCACTGTATTTGAATGGTGGAGTCATTGCAGGTTTTCAGTCAACGAGTGCATAAACTATAATAATTAGAGGGGACGGTAACCCTGATGATTACTATGATTTATAAGAAAGATCTTTATAAACCTTGATTTTTGATAACAGTTTCATCTAAATCGGTTGAAAAATGTGGAAGTGGTGGCCGTTTGAATATTTGCAAATGGACTGTAAAGGAAGCGGCCATATTGTAGGCTTAGTGACGTCACTCAGCCTAATTAAATATGCGTAATCAAAATAAAAGACAAACCAGTGGATTATTTGCATTAATTTTTAATGAAACATTTTCCTCATGTATAAAGCTGCATATCTGCTGAAACACAGATGATGTGATAGTAGTGATAACTAAAAATTAAGCTGTTAAAACATTCTGAAAAAAAAACTAATTAAATATTAAAAATGGCGGCTAAATGTTGGCTATATTGAATTCTTTAAATGCCCAGTAACTTGCCCATTTTTCAACCGATTTTGATGATACTTGTATCAAAATTCATTGTTCATAGAGCTCTTTTTGATAAAACAAACTTATAATTAGGGGAGCTGTCCCCTTTAAGTTTATTTTATCTCAGACCTATTATCGATAGTTTTCGGCAAATATACAGGAATAAATTAGGTTTTCTGAAATCAATGTATCATAACGGTTGTAATAAATATAAAGGGATGTACTTTAGCTTGAAAGATTTGAAAAGTAAAATTTGTGTTGGTAAATGAAAAAAAATCACATTTCTTGCTTCGAGGCGAAGTTCCTCGACAGATAAATGTAGCTTGATTATGAAGCACTGAGAATCGGGAAACTTTAGCTTACCCTTTTTCTCAAGGGAAACGGTTTACGCAGGCGTTTTGAGGTGAAATCCAGATTATTGAAACGCGATATTCGTTCCCTTTCTCGGCTAAAATTGGCCGCCAATCGTGGAGAAAATGTTTAATTATTGTTGTTGTTTTTTACCAATACTGTACAACATTTGATCAAAACCTACACGTGCACAATTAAGCTATTTGGTTAATGTATAGGCGCCAACTTTAATATTCGGTCTGGCTAGTTGACCCATTAGCTCATTAATACATATTTAGTGGGAATATTCAGAATAACAAAATGTTGTAATGTTGAAGCGTTTTAAAAAAACTGGGAAAATTACTTAAAACATGTCGCAGTTGTATTACAATAAAAGGGCGCCATTTTCACTGTATAGTTTGCTGGCGCTTTATGGGTTGCTATATCGACCAATTTTTTCAATACGCGTGTTATACAATGTACAGGTAAATTGCGATCAATTGTGAAATACATTGTAAATGTAGGACAGTTCTCCATTGTTTAACCCGAAACCGTGTGTAGTTTCGGGGAGCTAAAAACTGTAAGTAAATGTTGTGTTTTCTTCTTTCTTTTTTTCATTATTAAAAGAGATTTTTGTTCGATTCTTTACTACTCAGTAAACAGAGGACAGAGCTACTTTCCTGCCAGCCACGATTGACAGTGGTGTCATGTTTTGTTTACAAAGTTATCATGGACTTATCATCGATAGATCACTTGTCTTGTGTATAAAGCCTATCCGCAGGATAGGATTAATACATGTTCACAAGTGATCTGTCGATTAGCGTTAGCTCAAGTGGAGTGTACAATTTAAATTTTACTTAACAATTGTAAACAAAATATTACGCCACTGTTATTCTTGTTTGGCTTGACAGTATTTATGTTCAAATTTTAGTGATTATATTCCGATCATCTATTACAACAAAAGAGTGATATAAGAGACTGAATAACTGGTAGCCTAAATTCATTATCAAGGGAAATTTTCAGTGAAAACACACACAAAAACAACTAACCAGCTAATGATCATATTTTCTTCACTTTAGCAAAAAGTTAAGCACCATATAATTTTCTTTTTGCCTGTCTGCTTGCATTCATTCATGTTTGTCTGTTTGTTTTTCTTTCTTTCTTTCTTTAGATACTGGCTCGATCTCACTAAGCTGTGTGTCTAACGACATTTTAAAACCAATGTTTTATAGAACTTCCATAGATTTTGAGAGCGAGGTTGTGAAAAAATATATCAATTTTTCAGTAATGTTGGGATGGGTCTTCCTGTGTTTAATTTGTGCTAAGCAGAAGATAAAGTGTCCGGCTCAAGGACACAACACAGTCGAATCCGCAACTCATAGGTCACGAGTCTAGTCATCTATACTTCGTACGGGTAAGAGATGTTGGGCGGCATTTAGCTAAGTTCAACCCTTGGATGAAAACATTTTCTGGGCTTCGCCACCTATGTTTTGGCCAAAATGCTTTCCCATATTCACAGTAGATAATCACCTGACTTGCGGACAGTGGGCTTATCAGATGTTGCAAAGGATTTCGATGGAAAATCAATATATTTTGACATTTTCAAGGTGAGTGACCGCTTTTTTTGTGTGTTTTCTGCATGCATGCGTATAATGAAATTTCCAAAACGACGAACGTTCTTTAAGAACGTGTGATATGAAAAATGTTTGTACCAAAGTGGAGATGTGAGAATCTTACAGACGCTCCATAAAACATCAAAACGTAGCAGATTATCATCGGCAACTTGGTAAAATAACCCAATCTGCATCAAACGTTTGTTGTTTATTTGCGAAATAATGCATAACCAATGGGTTATTTTCAGAAATAGGTGAAGAAAAACCATGTCCCTTTATATAAACATGAACTCTGGGGCCAAACCTTCCAAAAAGGGTGTTTTTTAATTCTATTACTGTTATGGACCTGTTGCCTCTTGACTGACCAAAATATCGATACTGTACTTTATCAAGTGCTGATAAAGTAAATTTTTGACTGACTGCAATACTGCCATGGGTGTGGGACTTGCTGGTCAGCTGTTTACCGATTCGAGTACAAAAAACGATGAGAAAGGGTACTTTTTAAAGCTGGGATGTGCGCATCGCTGTCATCGCTTAGGATAGAAAATAAACGCTATTATTTTAGAAGGAATATTGATTTTAATCATAAACTTGAGTACAGTTTCAAACTCAAAATATAGCGCAATGATTGGCTACTTGTGGACACGTGTCCGTAAGCAGCCAATCATTGCCTTTCATTTTGAGTTTGAGAAAGAACTCGTTTTAAAACCTCAGGGCATGGTTACTGCTTACTACTCTCCATCCTGCTAGGGAAGGGAGCCAGAAAAGCTATTCGAGCAACAGTGCTTTTACCCACCGTTTATCTCTAGTATATACGTGACGTCGATATAGTAGCGACTTTAGATTTTCGAATCGAATTATAGTTACTATAGTAGGAACTAATGTTCGATTCAAAATGGGCCCTGGTAATTTTACAGGGTACTGGTTACCTGTTTTCAGTAATTGGCCATATGTGAATCGGGAACCAGCAATTTTTGTAGATATAGTGATGTAAATTTTCATTTTTTAAAGGTTGTCGTAGTCTTTACCAAACCAGAAAAATGGTGGACGAGCAAAAATTCAGAAACATGGTGACCAACCAATTCATGGAGAATGTGGAATATATGCGGGAGAAATATTCGTTTCTTACTGTGTTTAGTAAGTCTGCATCAACCCTGGCTTTAGGATCCACATACCGTTGTTGTAGCTGTGCGCATGATCATGAATATTTTGAGTACATCCTTGATACAGGTGAGGTGAATGAGAAGTTGTACGATAAAGTAGTGAAAAGTTTAGCTATAGGAAAGTGTCATCATGCGGATGCAGTTTCTAAAGACCAGCTAGTCTCCACGTCTATTACAGGACTACATATTGCAGCAGCAGTTGGAACAGAAAGGGCAGTTAAGGAAAACCTAGAAAGATGTTGTAGGTATATGACTGATTTTGGAATTTTTAATCTTCATCCATTTGATACTGCGATGTTGAAAAAACAAACTAATATTTGTAATTTGTTTGTAAATTACTGGCTCAATCATGGCGCTGGATATTTATATTCTCCACATATGGCGACGGTAAATGATAAATCTTTGCATATTCAGGAAGTTAGTCGCCTTGAATTTTGTGTTAGACAAGCAAATAATCAGCTACTACAAACAATAACTACCAATTTGTCTAAAACCTCTGGCTTTGGAGAAAAGGGTATTAGAAATATTCAATGTATACTAACTCCATCAACCCCTAATAGGGGCTTGGCGCATGCTTTACAGCTCACTATGAAATATCAATTAGTGCCACTACAACACACTCTAGTACAGTATATGCAGCTCCTTAATAAATATGACATACTGACTAAGGAAATCAGAAATGACTGTCTTTTGTTAGCATTAATGTATAATAACCACAAGCTTCTTGAACAAATGTTGAATTTTTTAGACTTAAACGGCTCGAATGAGAATACATTCATAAGCAAGTGTTGTACGGTACTGCAGAATAGAAAACAATGTACAAACTTACTCCATCATCGCCGCGTCATTCGACCAGTAAGTATGTCAAATGAGGAACATATTAAAACCATTTTTACCTTGTTTTGCATATTCTACAATGATTTCAAAAATGAGCTCAAAAGCTTGTTAGAATCTGCACCAGGCATTCAACATGGGTTCATAAAAGCATCCCTCCTTAACCAGATACCTTCTTTTAGGCTTTATGATCATGACATTTTTGTAGCCCAAATAGTACTGTCTATCATAGAACTAGGTAAAAGTGAAACTTTGATACATGATGCTAAGTTCATTGTCCCACAGCTCAGAGAAATGCTGTTAAACTATTCAAGGTATAGTTTGCGCATCAGACACGCTGTAGAATTACTTATACACGAAAATGTTGAAATTGACACTGAGAAAGTCAATGAGCGTGACCGGAAGTTTTCTCTGGATCTGCGAATAGGAAGATTTTATCAGTACATTGCTGATGATAGAGAACATGGGATGTATGGTCACAACGGTGAAGATTTGGTGTTGAACTATCTCTGTCCATTCCTGCTAGCATGTGGGTATGACGTTCCAAGGCGCTGTTTGTTTGATATTCTTATGAAAAAATCTGATAAGGAATCTAAATTAGCAGAACAAGCATATATCAACAACTATCTAGACACTCCAAGATCACTATTGGTATGCTGTCGGAACTCCCTACGAAAACATTTCAGAGGAAGATATATTCACAGATTTGTACAAGTTTCAGGATGCCCACAGAAAATCAAAGACATTATTCTTCTGAAATATTTGCTACGCTGCATCAGAGAATAATCTATAATCTGAATTGAACGGCCACTTCAAAAAGGCCAAGGTTGGTTTCAATACCAATTATCACATTAGCTACCATCTGTGTTGAAGACCTTTGTTTTGTCTATTTTAAGTGGCAGCATATGACAGGTACTACTGTAAGGCAAAATTAACAAGCTATTAAGATGTTGACACAAATCACATATATGGGTAGCAAATCTTAAAGCATTTGTGCGCATCTATCTAGTAGTGCTAGTGTTCTGAATATAGGCTAGGCCCCCAGGTTATTCTTTTATTTTCATTTTCATTCAACTGAGTGCATGTGCGGATCCAGAGACCCCCCCCCCCTGAAAAATCACAAAAATATAGGGTTTTTCTGGAAAATCACAAAGCTACTAAGCCAGCATTCTATGTTGGCCAACATGGGCACGCCATTTAAATGGCGTTTCGCTGGCGAGCCAATGATGGCCCGTTTATAGTGGTATATGGATCCTTCCTCCCCTCATCAATTAAAAAAAAACGATGTCAAAATTGGACCCCCTCTGCGAAACTGTCTGAATCCACACATGGACTGTGAATTTTGTCTTATCATAAATGATAAATTGCTAACAATTTTTGGCATTTTAACATTTATCAGCATGATAAATACATCATCCAAGAGCTAAGAGGCAAGACACGCCTTCATTTCCAGCATTTTAGTTTATTGTTAAGATGAAATTTCATGTACAGTTGAGTCAATACTTTAATCAATATTCCAGAATATTGTTTGCCATTAATTACACCCACTGCTAAATTATTTCTGTCTCTTTTATTTGTCCACTTCAAGAGTGCAGTATATGAAGAAGAAATGTGCATTTCAATATCAGCTGGATTAGATTAAAAGCCTGCATATCTTTATCTACACCAAGCATATATCTGCCAGCCTTAACAGGACAAACGAAGATAAATTTCAATGTCTCACAAAGATTTGCAAAGAGTCTGGTACCCAATAATTACAACCAGTACTTAAAGTTTATTTTCTGCTCCAAACGTGTACTTGTCTTTTTTTATTTCTCTACTCCAAACTTGTACCATGCTGTTTCATGGTAGGTCTCACCAGGGCGTACCACAGAAGTTGGAAACCTTGGCTAAAATAGAAAATAAACTATTAATATACTTTGCATGAATTTCGTATTGCTTTGCAGATAGATGGTTTAATATCTTAAGGAATGAAATATTTCACTACTAAGATATGATATTTGCCAGAACTACTTCTTGTAACAGCTAATGAATCTTAAGCATTGACATATTTCGTTAGTGATGATATAATTTCATGTCAGCCTTTGTATAACCACGCATTTTCTTTCTTTGTTGTCTTTACTTATCTTTTCATGTCTCCTTTTTATGGAAAAACAAAAATATTTGAGCTGTGGCATGAGATTTCCAACAATGAGGTATGTGTGACCAGCAAAGGCTCAGACCAGCCTTTGCTAGTCACTCGAGTATTCTATGACTATAACGCTACTTACTAAACAGTATTGGCGTTTCTAAGCTTGATAGAAGGCTGTACATGCTCGTATGAGTCTACACTTGTCAAAATGCCACATTGTTGGAAATCTCATGTTGTGGCTCATATAATACTCAGGCTTGGCTGAATGCACGTTAACAACTCGTCCTGACAGACTCATTCTTTATGTGTAGTCAGCCAAGCTTTCATGACAGAATTTTCATATCATGGAAAGTATTATTCTGTATATAATTGAGCCAGGACATGTGATTTCCAACAATGGGGCATTTTGACAAGTGTGGACTCAGACGAACCTGTGCAGCCTCCTTCTAAGCTTTGGCACTCCCAATGATGTTCAGTCAGTAGTTTGACACTCATAGAATATGCAAGTGACTAGAAAAGGCTCTGATCAGACTGCGCATATATCACCTAATTGGAAATATCATGTCGCGGCTCAATATAAGGTATATTCGCTCTCGTGTATAGCTAAATTATGTGTTGTTGTTGTTTTATTCAGTATTAACAACAGTAATAAAGAATATATGTGTTGTCAACTGTGCAAAACTGCCACTCAAAATAGAAAATAAAACAAATTGGTAACTTAATGAAGGTCAAAAGTATTACGCGTATTACTATTTCGTACGCATGCACAGAAGGAATATGGTAAGGTTTGGGAAATGAAGAGCACTCCTATCCTTAACACATTTTTAAAACTAGTAATGCATTTACTCAAAGTAAGTAAGGTTGCAAAGATCAGGAATCGATACAATCAAGTACCACACCTGACCCAGGATACCAATGGGAAAGTGACAAACTCACAGAAGACACCACAAACGAGAGCCAAGAGGTCAGCCCTTTCCCAGCAGGTGACCACAAAGCACATATAAACAGACGCGCACAAAACATAGCAAACACAAGACATAACAAAAACATAAAAGATCCACAAAAGAAGTACCGCCTTAGAACGGTCAGTAAAATATTTTACTGGAGGGCTTAAACCGGTTTAACGGCGCCAACCTCACCCTTAATTCAGATGTGGATCAAGACACATAGATATTTGGTTTGCATGAAAGACCCCTAACTTATCAATGCGTCATCTCCTAAAACATATAAATCAAGATATAACAAGGAGATAAAGCAAGGATAAGGACTCAACAGTAAATTAAACTGAATACCGGAGCAAAAGAAATCCAACAGGTAAACCCCGGTGGGCCCGACAAACAGCCAAAGCATCAGGCCCCTACCATCTCATCAATAGATAAGTCTTTAAGTCGAAACCATCATAGAGTCTGAAGTCCGACCCACCGGCGTGCAATTAAAGAGGAAAGCAAAGTTGCCAACTGTGATTGGGTTGACTACCAAGCATGCAGTCTGTTGCAATACATTAATGTTATAGCCAATCTTTTTATAATGGGAAATTATTTTAATGAACTGCGCTGAAAAATTATTAGAGCCAACAATCTTCTTCAACTTACACCAAGTCACCATAGAAATCAGGTTCCGAAAGTCCTTGGCGCAAGAGAGATTTAAGTCCAACTTGGAATTTAGAAATCAAATCAAAGTATCGTCTATAAAATTTTGAAAATGTTTTGCGAAGTTTATGATACCGATAGCCCTGTTTAAGAAGTTTCTGAGTTAACAATTTATTGCGAGTGTTGAAGTCAGTAACATAGCTAGATGCTCTAGCAAAACGAATGAGTTGAGAGATATAGACTCCATAGGATGTAGAACGAGGAACATCACCATCTAAAAATGGGAAATTGACAATTTCAAAATCAAAGTCGTCACGTTTATCATAAATTTTGGTAGAAACAATACCATTAGAAATTGACAAAGTCTGGTCTAAACGGCACCCAGTATAAAGACGTATAATGATGGGTGGAAGTAGAAAGTGCACGTTTTTACGGTATTGTAAGTGGTAAATCGCCTTGAAACTTATTTGTTGCCTACTATGCATATTTTACTGCCAAACTACTCCAATTTTAATAACATTAGGGCAATGTGAAAATTTGGTGTTTGTAATCATGTCAACTAGGGAAACTATACGCCTTATCGCTAGAACTCCTTGATACTTTAGCAAAATGTAAAGATCCAGATGAAAAGCTGCTGGATTTGCAATGTTGCTATGAGTAATCATACAATATGGTGTGGAAAAATAGCCTGTGGTCCTCCAATATTATACAATTATTGACATAAGGATTTATCTACCCGAAAAAGTGATAATTCGCCGAGGCGGCTAGGCCGAGGTGAATTTCACTTTTAAGGGTAGATAAATACTTATGTCTACCGAAATTGAAGTCAATAACTGTTTTGTTATATGACTTTTCATTTAAGAATGAAAATTTTGCTACTTTCACTTTTGTTGTTTAAGACATTTAAGACATTTAAGGACTTTCTCACAAGTTTTAGCAGTTTTTATTTAAATATTATAATTTAGTATTTTGCTTTTTCAAATGTATATTAATTCTCTTAATGGGGAATATAAAATGTTATCATAAAACTGTTTTTACAGTTTGTTAATTCAAACAAAGATAAATAAGCAAACAAAACAAAACTGTTGTAAAAAATCATGAAAGTCTTTAATTTACCTGTTGGGAGGTGAAACAGTAAATCATGTCAATTGCATGCAGCACATGCTTGCTTCACACTCATCATGCTATTTTAAGCTCTCTAGAGGGTAATATTGCAGAAGTATCAAAAATATTAACTTATGGAAACTAGTTCAAGCTGGTTTTCCTGCAATATTAACTTGTGAACCAGTTGATGCCAGTTTCCAGGTAGACATAGAGATTTATGAAGAGAAATTAAGCCAATCAGGAGACAGGATTCTCTCCAGTCATATAACAATATATTATATAGAATGGGCCATCCGTACTTTATGGAAAGCTTCATTGGTCTAAAAAGGGTCTATGTGTATGTCTTTCTTGCTAACACGGGAAGGATACACAACAATTGACCCTTGAAGCGCCTATCACGCAGCAGACGACAAATTTTGCGACATCTTTCCTAATTTTTGGAAAAATAAGGTATGATAATACAGGATAATTGTCAGACGTTTATCATGAAATATCATGCTTGCAATTGCGGGGAAATACTTCCTGCATTAAGATCTTTTTAATTATTTGTATACAGTTTGTATTATATTTGGACTGTCGATTTATGAAATAAAAAGGATATGTCACCCACGCTCGATTTTTCATAATCTGACATGGAAGTTTTCAGCATTTTACGAGGGCTGTTCAAATATGAATGCAAGTAGCTTCATAACTTTCTTCACATATATGCTACATCAAAATGGTAAACGTTTCTATAAAGGATTTTATGTAACCTTTGAACTGGTACCAAACCAAAAGAAAAATACAGTATACTTATCGAGCTATAGCCCTTTAAATGAGGGTCACGTTAGTATACTAACAAACTCCGTGATTTGCCATATACCAGTGATATAGACGAGCGTATAATTCTTCGATAAACAGGTGAAATTTCTTGAATTTTTATGGAAGTATCCCCATATTCTTATAAAATGATTCTGTAAAAGTTGCGAAAATCCGACATGCTTTTGTAAAATTACAACGAATAGTTTTTACTAAAGTCTCCTTATGTTTGCAAATAAATGGTATGCAAAACACCACCTTTCAGTTTTCAGTTAAACTTATCTCTAACAGAATGCACAAAGCAACATTTAAACTAGTTTTAACTCAAAGATGATATGTTGATGGCTCATACTGAGTTGTTGCTACAAATTATTGATGAAGAGCGGGTATTTTTTTAAACGCTGAAAAGCATTTTTATTTTGTAAAGAATGCCTTAAGTAAAGGGGTTATAGAATGTATACTTGATATTTTTGTCATAACATTGCAGCTTTATTATAAATTTGAACGTGAACTTTAAGTTTGACCACTAAAGGCATTGTTTACAATTAAATTACTCATCTGGTCTTGAGAAATAGACTGATTGAACTTATTTTAATTAATGTAAACAAGTCATTAAGAAGCAGACAAATGCATGAAAAATGATATAAAATGTGATTACTCTGTAAATAGGGGATGGTGCGTTTGGAAAACTTCCTTATGACATATTTAGCATGTTTTCAGCAAAACGCAAAGAAAGCGATGTTCATTATTACATCACCAATGGATAACTTAAAATGACGTTTATCATAAAATTGATGACGTCACAAACGTGCCGGTTTACTCGAGATTGAAACAGGATTATATAAACTTTTTTCCTGCAAGCAACTTTTGGATTGTTACTTAAACTTGCATCTAAAATTTGGTGCCATTTTGTCGAAAACTTACAAAGATATGACACTATATCCGCACATGTACCATAACGTGCATTGCAATTTGCTTCAGAAAAACTTCAGTATACAGGAATGGAATTTATATAAGGGTCTGTAACTCGAGAAATATAGTGAGTGTTTCTTTATGTTCTATGTCATTTTAAAGGCAACAAATAGTTCTTTCCAGAAAGGTATGACATTTTGTTGTAGCATATATGTGAAGAAAGTTATGAAGCTACTTGCATTCATATTTGAACAGCCCTCGTACCAATTTTGTGAAAAAACCCAAGTCCTTAATATTAAGTTAAAATAGTTGTAAACGCCATCCAGCTTCTTCATTTTTGTTTTAATTATTACTCTCGACATCAAGCTTTATAGGAAAAGTGAAAATTTATTGGTTTTCCCAAGCCCTGACAAAATACAGAATGATATATTGTGGTAATTCCCCCAAAATAGGAATACGATTTTTAGATTAAATTGCATATTAAAAAATCTGGCATTAATAATCTCAAAGTTTTGTTTTAATTTCATAGACTTTTATATAACCTTTTAGAAGAATGAATAAAAATTGGGGGTCACCAGACTTATTTTCCTTCAGGAGAGCAAAATTTACCCCTACCCCCTCACATTTTGAGGATAATTCAATATAAAACGCTATGGAGTGTACTTTTAAAAAATCTGGCATTAACAATCTCAAAGTTTTGTTTTCATTCCATAGACTTTTATATAACCTTTTAGAAAAAAGAATATAAAATTGGGGTCGCCAGACTAATTTTGTTTCAAGAGAGCAAAATTTACCCCTACCCCCACATATTTTGTGGATAATTCAAGATAAAACGTTATGGTGTACTTTTAAAATCTGGCATTAACAATCTCAAAGTTTTGTTTTTATTCCATAGACTTTTATATAACCTTTTAGAAAAACGAATAAAAAATGGGGGTCACTGGACTAATTTTACGTTTAGGAGAGCAAAATTTACCCCTACCCCCACATATTTTGAGGATAACTAAATATAAAACGTTATGGAGCGTACTTTTTGTCATTTATATCAATTTATTTTACTGGTAGGAAGTAATTCATTGTTATAAAGCTGAAAAGTAAGAAGAAGAAAAAACAATGTTTGATAGGTGCCCAACCAGGAATCGATCCTGGTCCGCTGGTTTAAGAGTCCGACGCGCTAGCTACTAGGCTACAAGGTCAGATCCTGCGCCACCCATAATTAACGCTATATATTGGACACACAATCCGAGTACCGGCCATATTCGTATTTGCATACACAGTATTAACTTGATAATATCATTGTATATTGTATGAATTCGCCAGATCTATTTTTATCAGTGTTTGGTACTGAGACGATCATTTATAATAACGGGTCAATAAATATTTTCAACACATTTCAGTTACTTTATTTTGTCCAGAAAATGCGGAAATATATCTGAAACCTGTATTGATGCGAATTTGAAAATGGTC
This sequence comes from Loripinus fragilis, assembly GCA_964019695.1. Classification (NCBI taxonomy): domain Eukaryota; kingdom Metazoa; phylum Mollusca; class Bivalvia; order Lucinida; family Lucinidae; genus Loripinus; species Loripinus fragilis. The sequence goes on along the minus strand of OZ026514.1, from coordinate 105,127,821 downwards.
GAAAGACAAGACCCAGACGACTATCGCTGTTTCCCGCCGCAGAAATGATGGGCGTGGACAATACCCGAAATTACCCTTAACGTTCTTTGTTATTTTCTAGAAATTTGAAGATTTGAAATTGTGGTCTGCTGAAATTTAAGATGGCGCTTTATGGATTAAAGGAGTTTAGATAAGAGTGCTCAATCAAAAATTACTTTCTTATTTCACAATTAACACAGTATGTAAACTGAAATAAACATCCTGTACCCTTTCCTCCTAGCTCACGCTATATAAACATGAATTCCAGCGCTCGTGCGTAACCAGTCGTCGGTAATAGTGCCAATTTGAGGTTTTATGCCAACTTATTGCACCAGCTATCATGATTTAGCGACTGTTGCATCTGTGGAATAAGTTAATTGTGTATTCTCTTGTTTTTATCCCCATTTTAACCTTGTATAGCGAAATCCTCCTTGCTATGTTTTGAAATCGCATTCAATCTAGCTTATTAAATCACGTCAAAGAAAACGCAGGCTGCTGCCGATCATTGTTAGATTGCGTCCTATCTCTAACCGTAACAATGGAAATTGAAACGTGTACAGCGCTATAAACGAGCGAAGTTTCCGACTACTACTGGTTACGCACGACCGCTGAAATTCATGCTTATATGGCGTGAGCTAGAAGGAATGGGTACAGGATGTAGATTTCAGTTTACATACTGTGATTAAAACATATTTTGTGAGTTCTCAAAAGAACCTTCTCAAAGAGATGGTTCTTTTGAGCACCCAAAACATATGTTTAAACCGATGGGTAAGAAAATATTCACAATTTTACGCTCAAACTTTTTATTTAGACCTATGCAATAAGTACATGACATTTTGATGGCGTTTGGATACTCCATTGACATCATAATTATAGTACCATATTAGTGTTCATAGACAACTCCGTCCTTATTAGGTATTCTCCATCATTTGGTCACTGGTGTTTAGATGAGAGCGCATAATACAAAAAAATCAATTTTCCTATTTCTCAATAAAAACATATGGTGGGAGTACCCTAAAGAGCATCAAAAATATGTGTTAATTGATGGGTCAAAAAATATTCATAAATTTACATTCAAATAATTTCAGGGGGTTCTAGATCTATGCAACAAGTACGTACCATATTGATGGCGTTTGGATACCCCATAGGCATCATCTCTATGGCCCCATATTGCTCATAGACAGCTCCGTCCTTACATGGCATTTTCTTTAGTATAGTCTCCATGTAGTGGTTACTGTATACAAACACTAAAACGTTGGTAGAATACACCTCCATATACCTCCCGCTGTGGTTGTGTTCAACCCTAGAATTACAGAAAAGTCTCACATTTCTACTTCTACTTTGATACTGCCAAGGGCGGAAGCATCACGGTTAAGTGTCATCATCAATACAGTTAACATGTCGTATATACAATTAAATACAATGTGTAGGTATGCAGACCTGTCTGAAACTCGTCTGCATCTACAGCGTGCACAAGGTCCGGGAGTAGGGCATTCCATTCTAGTTGTCAAACTGCGCTCGTGAAGTTGATTGATCAGTGGATGTGCATAGATTATGGTGATTTTGTAGGCTGCTTATTCGTTGATTTCAAAAAAGCTTCGACGTCGTTGATCACTCGATTCTGTTTAAGAAACTCATTAACTATAAATTTAAAGTACAAATCTATGGCCTAACTTACATCATATCTCAGTGATATGCAACAAGCAGTCGTCCACGGAAAGGGTCTCTCTGCATTCAAGTATATGAAGTTGTTTGTTACTGATTCTGGCCCCAAAGGACACTACTTATGGCAATCAAAAACACTGTTTCTAGCGATATTTAATCCCCGTTTGTCGATTGTTAAGAGCATTAACGACTGCCGCCTGTCCGGTGTGGTCATACTCACCTGCCCATTAGCTTCTTCTGACCCCTCTCTGTTCGGTCACCAACACAATATCCGTGATGGAATGCCATATCTCCTGTCATCAGTTCTAGCACCTTTCCTGGTAGTAATCTTGGATGACGGAAGTCCATGCATGTGCCTCCCACGTGTATCAACTCACCTGGTATAACATCAAATCAACAACTATATTCCAACAGGTACCTTAACCCTTTGTGTACTGGAAACCCATAAACGGGTATGGTGGCAAACAGCGAAGACGCAGATGAAATGCAGCATAATACAGCATTTCATCAGGGTCTGCACTGTTTGCTAATATTAAACCAACTCTCAGAGACAGAAATACATCATAATTTAGAAAATTCTACCTATGACCTTTTGAAATGCCCAATATGTAGTCCCACGTTGTATGGGAAAATGCACTTGAATACAAAGTCGTAACAACCTGTGATGCCATGCTTTATCCTTTCTTTTTTGATCAATTATTCCATGTATAATAATTATCGTTCGCTCTTTGTTTGTATGTTGTGAGTACGTTTGTTGGTTTGTTTGTTTGTTCTTTACATTCCATCAACACTCTTTCAGTTATGTAAGGACGGTTCTTCCTGTGTTGAACCAGTACTAAGCTAGGATAAATGTCGTTCATTCTTTCTCAGATTTATATCAAACATTAAAAATCACCTTTTAAGCATAAAACCGCGTGATTTGGTTTAGGTTCCGCAGTGTAATATTCATCGTTATATGACTGCAGAGAATCCTGTCCCCTGATTGGCTGAATTTGTCTTCATAAATCTCTATGTCTACCTGAAAACTGGTCTAAGCCAGTCCACAAGTTAATATTGCATGAAAACCAGCTCGAACTAGTTCCGAGAAGTTAATATTTTTACACTTCTGCAATATTACCCTCCAGAGAGCTAAAAATAGCATGATGAGTGTGAAATTAGCATGTGCTGCATGAAATTGACATGATTTGCTGTGTTTCACATCCCAACAGGTAAACTAAAGACTTTCATGAATTTTTACAACAGTTTTGTTTTGTTTTGTTTGCTTATTTACCTTTGTTTGAATAAACAAACTGTAAAAACAGTTTTATGATAACATTTTACTTTCCCCATTAAGAGAATTAATATATATTTGAAAATGCAAAATACTAAATTATAATATTTTAATAAATGTTGCTAAAACTTGTGAGAAAGTCCTTAGATTTCTCAGCTAGAAGTATAAACATCTTTAACAACAGAAGTGAAAGTAGCAAAATTTTAATTCTTAAATGAAAAGTCATATAAAAAAACAGTTATTGACTTCAATTACGGTAGACATAAGGATTTATCTACCCTCAAAAGCGATATTCACCTCGGCCTAGCGGCCTCAGTGAATTATCACTTTTTCGGGTAGATAAATCCTTATGTCTACCTCATTGAAGCCAATAATTGTATATTATCGGAAAATGCATATTCATTTCAACCAACTTATAAATAAGATGGAGTGGCCTTTCTCAAATGTACGTCGTAATGCAACACATATTTCACAAGTCACTTTTGCTACATACATTTCACAGGTAACTGTTTGGCTCCAATTTTAAATAGTTCACGCTATTCTTTCTTGGTGATAAAATCCTGCCACATTTCGTGAATCACCACATAGATGCGCAGATTTCATGTCTACATCGTGTATAGAGGAATGAGTGTAATCTTTCATGGGCGGATCAAGAAAGTTTTGTCAGAGGGGGTCCAACTTTGACAACGTTTTACTTTTTAGTTGATGATAGGAGGGAGGATCCAATTACCACTATAAGCGGGCCATCATTGTCCGCCAGCGAAACGCAATTTAAATTGCGTTTTGCTGGCGTGCCGATGATGGCCCAACATTGAATGCTGGCTTGGTTGCTTTGTAATTTTTAGGGAATCTGGAACAGTATTGCTAGGGTACGGACAGGGTTTTCTATCCTACTCTCTAATAAATAATGAATTATCTTTCTCGCTTACTTTTTTATTAAAAATAAGATTCCAGAAGTGCCTGACAACAGCCCTCTGGGAATATAACATGGGTTAGATCTCAGATATTCTTTTCCGTTTCGCAAGAACAAAAGACAGCTTTACCTGTAGGTAAGAAATCCTTCCCCATTTCGAGAAACCTGTTGGAGTTGATAGTAATGATATGGTCACGAATAGGCCCAGCATTCTTAAATAAATGAACATTTTGTAAGCCAAAAGAAAATCTCATATATGATCCTTCTCGCAGTGGGAAAATCTGTGTGTGTGTGTGTGTGTGTGTGTGTGTGTGTGTGTGTGTGTGTGTGTGTGTGTGTGTTTTGTTGTTTCTTTTTTAATATCAATGAAGGTGACCAGAATTACATAGTCTGGTCAGCGTCATTGCTACATTTTAGAAGTAGTTAATGTAAGTAAGAGTGCGAAGATCAGGAATCAATACAATCAAGTACCACACCTGACCCAGGATACCAATGGGAAATTGACAATTACAATGAGACACCACAAACTAGAGCCAAGAGGCCAGCCCTTTTATTGATCAAAAACCCAATCCTATTAAATATTGTCATAGTGAAAAGGACGAATTTGACAACGAGACTTCATCTTGATATATGTGGTTACCTTTTTGGCATTAAAAAGTTCAGATAAATAGACTCCATTTAAATACATTAGTCTCTGTATACCTTTGTAAGTTTTACAATCGATTCACTTTGTATTATTTAGAATTAAAAGCAGATGTATTTTGTTGTCATCAATTAATTGTACAAATGCACCTTAACCATGCTGCACTAGTCTCGTAGGTATTGAATTATTAAATAAGTGCATATTTGAGGGGATGGTGCACTAGAAAAAGGGCCAATGACATCTTTTAAAGATTATCCCTCGTATAACGTCTATGAAACGTAGGGTTTCCAAACAACAACTTTGTAAGACACTATACTTAATCAGTTTTTAAGAAATATACTATAATGAAAATACGTAAAATCAAACAAATAATCATGTACATGCACATGCCATACTCTGAATTAAGTAACATAATAAAAACAAATAACAGTCTTATAGTTCACAGAAATTTAGATTTTAAACCAATCGCAGAAATTTAAATTTTTGGCCAACTTAACCACATATTTTGTGAATTATATTTTAAGTAAATCATTAAGTAAATCCGTGAAGTGGTCAATGCGACCATTTCCAAAGTTTAAGTCATGAAAAAGGAGTAAATCATAGATCATATATTGCGCTCGTTCCCACTTAATTCCTTTATAAATGTAATATATGATCTATAACCTATACATGTTTAACCCAGATCATTGGCTGGATTTAATGATCTAGTTAATAATAAAGCCCTTATAAATTATCCAGAAAAATATATAACTATATTCTAGCTGCATCAAATACAGATCAAATTTCAAATGACAAAATTACACAAAAGAAGTCTTGAGATCAGTTGAGGGACCAGGACTATTTGATAGGACTTTTATACAAAAGCCAAATGCAACCAAATCTAAATTTGTTATTTATACTCAAGAATGGGTTGCAAAAGTTCAGACGTCATCAAAAGGTAGAAACTAACATTGCTTTGAGTAAAACAGAAATTTTGAACCTTATAACAGAATTCTTGTGATGAGAACAGTCGCATCAGTGCTCATGTTCAAAACTTGTATCTTTAAAGTGCAAATTAAAACAAATCAATGATATGATGTGTCGTATGATGAAAGGGAATACACACATTGTTGTTGTTGTTGCTGTTGTTGTTGTTGTTGTTGTTTTTCCCTTCAAAATCTTTCTTCCTTCTATCTTTCAAATTTCCTACATCATTTATCTGACTATTGTGGTTTTTAAAGCATGTATACATTGTATTCTATTTATACATTTCTCATATACAGTCAAACCTGTCTAAAACGGACACTCCAAAATAGAAGAAAAACCCTAGGACTTACCGAAGAACGGTAGCTAAATAATGGTCAAAAGTGCTCTCTGAGCATTCTGTAATACTTTTGACCTGCATTAAGCGATACCGGTTGTACTGTACTATCTAAGTTTTGTCTGAGATTTTGCCAAGTAAAGTTTATTTTATATGTTAATGGTTAGTATGGAAATGAAATCCTCTTATAATTTCCATCTACAAACGTGAAGCATGGAATGGAGAGATGCCTCGGAAAAATGAAGACAGATCATTTTGTATAAACTTTAAAAGTAAATCACGTACGTGCCCACCAAGGTTCACCATAAAATGACTTCCTAGATCGATTGGAGTAGCTTTGTTGGTAGTTGCCTGGTAGTCCATTGTGAACACATTATCACTATCTAGACTATAGGTCACATGGGTGACAACCTCGCCAGGCATGCCCTCACTGCCATCAGGGTCTGTGTAGGATAAGATCAGCTGGTTGTCTTTGATGCTCCATGACCATACTCTCTGAAAAAACACAAAAATAGTAATACAGCAAAATGTCGGATTAGCCCCTAATTTGATTGGAAATATTGAAAAAGTGCAGACTTGAGATGCCACATAATTTTTGGTATCTTTTAGGCCCTGCAGTGTTCGCTAGGATAAAAATTATCTCAAAATGGAAAGATCATAGAATGTAAACTTGATCAATAAGAAGCTAGACTGAAACATATGTTTTCTACAGCAGTAGAGTAAAGTAGGGTAAATTCGGACGGTCAGTTAAATTCGGACAGCGACTTTGTTTGTTTCCTATTTTAATTATTTCAGAAAAAAGTGAAAATGATAATAAGAAGGCGCATACGGAGCCGTCTCATATGGATTTCCACTGTTTGCAAATTTATGTCCAAATTTACCTGATGTCCGAAGTTACCTGACTTTACTCAACTATGTGCTAAGAAGTTCTAGCGATAAGGCGTATATTTTCCCTAGTTGACATGATTACAAACACCAAATCAAATTGCCCTAATGTTTTAGAAATTGGTGTAGTTCAGCAGTAAAATATGCATTGTAGGCAACAAAATACGTTTCAAAGCGATTTACCATTTACAATACCGTGGAAACGTGCGCTTTCTTCTCCCACCCTTCATTTTACGCCTTTATACTGGGTGCCGTTTAGATTAGACTTTGAGTAAATGCATTGTTTTTAGAAAAAAGTAAAAGTGCTAAAATGTTAAGGATAGGAGTGTTCTTCATTTCCCAAACCTTACCGTATTCCTACTGCGCATGCGTACGAAATACACCTGAAATTGTGACGTTTGTCATTGGAAAGATGAAACTGGTGTATTTCATTTTAATATTCCCCGCCCCCCTAGACCCAAGATGCCCTTTGGACAACAACATGTCGCTATAAACTTTTACAACATATGTAAAGGGCGTTTTGGGTCTAGAAGGGGAGGGGGAAGCATCAACAAACAAACTGAAAGACACCAGTTTCATCTTTCCAATGACAAATGTCACAAGTTTAGGTGTATTTCGTACGCAAGCGCAGAAGGAATACGGTAAGGTTTTGGAAATAAATAACACGTATATCCTTAACATTTTAGCTCTTTTCTTTTTTAAAAAAAACTAGCAATGCATTTACTCAAAGTCTGGTCTAAAAGGCACCCAATATAAAGACGTAAAATGAAGGGTGGGAGTAGAAAGTGCACGTATTGTAAATAGTGAATCGCCTTGAAACGTATGTTGTTGCCTACTATGAATATTTTACTGCAAACTACGCCGATTTAAAATAAGATAGGACAATTTGAAAAGGACCTGTGGTAATGGGAATCACAGTGTATCGCTGCCTATAATTTTGATAAAAATTAAAGTTGTTCAAAGGCTTCCATCTTCATATATAAACTCGCTGTTGGTCTCTATTTTATGATTTTGCATTTGATTTCTTATTGCCATGAATATACGGCTTTATTTTGGGGCTAAAATGGTCACTTTTTGTATTATACATATTGGAAATAGAAAAAAATATTTTTAAAAGATCCCCCCCCCCGAGTCGCAACTTATCCTTTTGCACGTAAGTGTGTTCTCATATTTTACATAATATATGTGAAAAGCTAGTTGGACTCGTGGGGGAATGATATCCCACAGCCCAAAATGTGACGTCTGGGCGAGCCGAACATTAGCATTTGGATTTTTGGTGTGCTCTCTTGAAAATCTTTTTTTCCAGTATAATGAAATAATTAGTACAAGTAAGCTTCTTTTTCATAATCCATTTGTCGTGATATATTACAACGTTTTAGCATATTTTTCTTTAGATTGTAAAATTGTCCTTTTACTAAATTAAGTTGGTAGATTATTTTGCACATATACTGTATCTATCCAATGCACATAAACTACATGGTCCTTGACAAATTGTACTTTACGCATGGATGAATGGTTATAGTGCAGTGCACCAGGTAAATACATTGATATCAAGGTTGAATTTGGACTACAGTTGCACTTCAAAATATTTCTTAACAAATCAGGTAGAAAAAACAACAACAAAAATAATCATTAAAATGCTCATGATTTTGGACTTTAAAATACTTTCACTGTGATTTGTAATCGAGTATTGATGATATGATACCCTTACACGTGAAAATAGTTGATTTCTAAATGTTTTGGTGAAGTCATATTTTGCAACCCCTACCCCTTCAGTAGCGTCTCCTGTTTTGTCCTAGGGAATATGCCTGTCTAATTATAACCTTAATTGGTTCCTAATACATCAAACGTCATATTCAAAAGGATACCAGTGATATTTTATGCATAGGGAAGTTTTGGGAAGAATCTGAAAAATAGGCAGATACCCTATCAAAGTGTCAGAAGTCCTTTGGTGTTTGTAATCCTGTCAATTAGGGAAAATATACGCCTTATCGCTAGAACTTCTTTCGGGATTCTGTTGAGGTTCTAAATGAACCAGCACTCGAAATCTTCGAACTTATCGTAATGTCTACCCACCAACATATATGAGCGAGCCACAATTGAACTATCTGTTGTTGTTTATTTATTATTTATTGCTGTTCCCCATTCGGCTTGTTGGTTTTGTGATTGGTCCTTGTTTTGTGGTGTGGTTCTCGGTGTCCCTGCTAGTTTTACAATCATATTGTTGGCGGAGAGAGATCTGGTTGCTTTTCTTTCATTATGTTGTGACAGTCTAATAGCACCGTGAAGATGAGACACAGAATAAAGAGTCTTTGTTCTGTGTCTCTTCCTCACGGAGGCAGAATTGGTCTGTACGTTTCCGTTATCATCTATTTAATAACTTTGCAATCAAAGGTAAAATGTATGGCAGCATTGCATTCTGTGTATGCATATTGTCCTGAATATGTCGTCTGCTTATAACGCCTGCTGCATATATTCAAAGTTTTACCATCACAGTTAGCACGATGAATCGTGACCAGACTGCTCTGAAGGGTGTATACAATTATTGTAGTGAATGGCGAGAAAGTGGTTAACTATGTTATTTTTCTTTAGGTTACCTAGGTGGACTATGTTGTATGATTGGGGCATTTCCTTGTCAAATTCACAAACGGTTGCTATTCTGTTTTTTTTTTTGTTGTTTTTTTTTGTTTTTTTTTTGATGACGCGGATGTTCCAATTTACATCACAATTTAAGCAATTTAACCCTTAAAGCGCTAATCACGACTGTAGCAGACGACAAATTTTGCGACATCTTTTCTTAGTTTCGAAAATAAATAAGGTATGATATTTCCTGAGTATCGTCTGCCAGCAGACAATGCTCGTGAAATATCAAGCCTTATTTGTTATTTTTGAAAAATCAACACAATTTAAAATTGTCGTCTGCAATAGATATATAGGTGGCGCTTTACCCTGGCAAATCCAACATGGCCACCATGTACACAATGTCCACCAAATGGGTCGTTCTTTGAGCATGTATACGTCTTGTTGTCCAATGTAAACTGGGCATTGCCAATCCTATTGGCTACTCGACCACACAAGGCGCCAAAATAGTTGTTGTTTGTCTCATAATCTAAATAAAGAGGAAAATCAGTAAAAAACAAAGAACAAAAAAGTGCCAGTGTTTTAGAATCTTATCAAGGCCCAACCATTTTGATTTTTTATTGCTAAAGACGGAGATGGAGACCAAAACATTTTCGAGAAAAAGATAGAATCCAGCGCTGCACTTTGTTGGGAAAACATCTAGGACAGGGGTGAGACTATATAATGTTTTGCAGTTTAAATCAATAAAAAAAAGGTAGGATCAAGTCTCAGACAGAAAATAGAAATATTCTGCTCAGTTTGTGAGAACTAAAATACATTGCATGTGTTGCGATGGTTAAATACAGTAATGTGCTACCCTGCAGTAAATTGTCTTATAAACTCGAAAATACATTGAAGTCTATGAAACTTCTGGCGTTATGGAAATAACTTTTGGTCTCTGACTGTATGATTATCGCATTGACTGACCTATTATTCCCCCCCCCCCCCCACCCCCGACGTTTTGCGTCCATGCGTGTGTCCGCCCTATTTGTCCATTCCGTCAATCCTTCCATCTGGAACCATATCTCAGTACCTATTGGTCAGATTTGATGCATTCTTGGAATAAATTACAAGTACCTTGGACAAATGATATCCTATAAGTGTCATCAAAATCGACTCATTAACAATTGAGTTCCTGCCCTTGATTTATTATAGGCAATTATAATGCAAAAGCTACATTGGCTTTTTGTGTAATGAACTTCACATTTCCCCAAAGCTATTATATCTGATAACTTCTCACTATAAGCCATGATTGTCAAATGCCTATGCACGTAGCAAAATTTCTAATTGGTCACCTTACATTTTTACGCTAGTTTTGAAAGTAAGATTCGATTATGCAAACATCATGCTTCTATAAAACAACCAAGGCCTTGCCAAGACTCTGCAGGAACAATAAATATAAAACATATAAGACGGGATTTTAGCTTGAAGGCCTAGGTCCGATCCCCAGGTTGGACTTAGAGGGTGGAACCGAGGACAAAATTCGACTTTTACGGAATATGGTTATGTTACATATCAAATTAAAGGGAACAACACATGCTGCAATTTGCCCGCAGACACACTCTCTACTCTGGGGTGGGATCAAAAGGTCAAAACATTTTTCTCTGAAAGTAGCCATGTTGCATATTAAAATAAAAAGGAATTGAGCGTAGAGTACCATGCAAGCAACTATTCTGACCTTACATACACCCTCGACCCCTTGGGTGGAGCTAAAAGGTCAAATATTTTTTTAAAGTGGTCATGTAGCATATCAAATTAAAGGGAAAGAAATGAAGACCAACATGCAAGCAACAACGTTGACCTTATGTATACCCCTGACCTTTGGGGTTTAGTTGAAAGGTCAAATATTGAAATTGTGAATATAAGTATAATTTTATTTAACTAAGCACTTAAACATAGTTGAAAGGCTTTTGTTATGATCTGAATAATACCCAAGGTTTAACTTAGGGGTTGGAGGAATAAGATTTATATTTTGTGATTTACATGTTTCTCTAAAATAAGCCTTCTTCGGGGGGTATAAATTCGACAAATGTGTCTTGCTTTATTCATTTATTTTAAAACAAATTGAGCCGTGGCATGGGATCTCCAAAAATGTGGTATGTACGACCAGCAAAGCCTCAGATCAGCCTGCGCATATGCGCAGTCTGATCAGAGCCTTTGCTAGTCCCTTGAATATTCTATGATTGTTAAGCTACTGACCAAACATCGCTTGGAGTGCCTAAGCTTAAAAGGAGGCTGCATAGGCTCATCTGAGTCTACACTTGTCAAAATGCCACATTGTTGGAAATCACATGTCACGGCTCAAATAATGATTCTTGTCAGAGCTTGTTTCGCCATGCTGTGATGTTTTACCTTTTAAGTTATCGAAGCCTAGATTAACGTCAACCACTTCTCCTTTCTTATCTGGTGTCTTTATCTCGTAGATAATGCAACCATAGTTTAACACGGTAATCGTTACTTTGTTGTCATTGCTGAAGGTAAACCTGCAAAAAAGATATGAACCAGTTATGACAGTGTGGTGCTTATCGCATAGACGAGCACTGAAGGTTCATGCGAGCCTGAACAAGTGCGTAAACTCGCCAGAGCCTTCGCTGATCGCATACACCAAAATAGTATGGAAATGCATGAAGACATCGATTAAAACGACTCCTAGTACCGTTTGATACGCCAGAATGAGCGTTAAATGTGGTATTCTGTGCTTAAATCTAATATGTGGCCTTTTAAGAACCCATAGCCTTGATTAACATGTTTATCCCAAGATTTTCCATTCCAGACAAAGCACTCGAAAGACGCATATCGAACTGCAATGGCAATTCTATAACATAACACCTAATTTGCCACTAAAATTGAACCGCTTCATTGAATGTCCTTTAGGTCAAATGAGACCCCCCTGAATGAAAAGACAGTGACAACATGCGCGGATTCAGAGGGGGGGGATCACAAAATATAGGGTTCCTTAGCACTACTGGTCCGGATCCCCCGAAAAATTACAAAACTACCAAGCAAGCATTCTATGATGTATCATCATCGACACGCTGGCTTGCCGAAGATGGCCAGCTTGTAGTGGTATTTTGATCTTTTGCTCAATTAAAACAACTTTGTTAGTGTTGGACCCCCTCCGGCAAACGTTTCTGGCTCCGCACATGGATAAGAGAAACAATATACCAAAACCCCGTCCAAAGAATTCCAAATAGTTACCAAGTTATGAAGGTTTTAATTAGGTGAAAATATGCAGTTTTTTCAGCATTTCGTTCCTATCATTACTGTCATTTAAAGAGTTGGAGGGAGGGAGAAAGAATTCGATTCGGTTTACCTTTAATTAACAAAGTGATGCTAACCTAACTAAAATGACGTTAATAGAACGTTTGAGATATCAATGTAGACGAGTAATGAAGTGTATTTAAACCATAACTATTCCAAAGAACTATATATTAAATATTTTAGCACATGGGTTAGGTTCAAAACGAGATTGTTGACGGAATACTGTCATGCAAAATCATTGGACATTGCAGCATAAGCAGTTATTTAAACTTTTAATAGCACTTGTGTTTGTCGTACTACTCAATCTCATTGATCAAACAATTATGATCAGAACATGCATAGCATCAGCATGTCTCCTTATACCACCCTTACCAACTTTAGCACGATATATCTCGTGATGTGCAAGGTCTACACTGATGTAGATGGTATAAAATAGTTATACCATGTTTGTCCACCTGTACGTAAGATAATCCACTCGCTAAGCTCGTGGATTATCTCCACGTACAGGCGGACAAGCCATGGTATAACTATTAATAACACGCGGAACTATAATGACCTTGAAATGGAATAAGATCAGGGGACCTTTCTTGGCGCTGTTGTTGACAGAAAATAAGATAATAATTAATCAAATTATAAAGAACAAACACTTACTTATACACTTCCTCGCCATTCGACGTCTTTCCAAAAAGTTCCTTCGTAATTGGGGCGTTTGTGGCCATCTTAAAGTGATAGACGAGTAACAATTTGATATGACAGTATGCGTTATCAGTCTCAATTTTTACTAAACGCACTAAAAGTTCGCCTCAGAGTATCGCATGACCTTCTTTTTCTCAAAACTATAGTGAGCATGATAAGTTACGTCATTTACGCCCGCTTCATAGCATTATCCCTTTTCATTCTGGATACCGATAAGCAAGTATTTTGACAAACAGTGAAGACCCAGATGAAATGCCGTATGAT